>JAYESA010000009.1:167908292-168555792 GCA_036927795.1 Iris macrosiphon | reverse complement strand
GAGTCACGTATCTTGTGTTAGATTTAGTCATAGGTTGCATTACCTATTTTTTCAATCTAATCTCTATCTTTTTGGATGTGTTATACAGTTCAGTATATTTGGTATTCATGGCATCTAATATAATAAGTGCACAACTATTTTTCTTCTTCTCTATCATAAACTCTTCCATGAGCTTGGCATAGTCCTTGTCTTTCTGTTTAATACTTAATAAAGCTTCATGCAAATTTAATCTAATAGCAGGCAATTCATTTGTGTCGCTAGATGATTGTGTCTCTTTAATATCATTTAAAAGTGTAGATAATCTATAAATCTCTAGATTGTGTATTTTGAGTTCCTTCTTAGTGTCCTTGTATTATCTAAAAGTGTCTTTTGGTCACTAAAAGATCACTAAAAGCATCACCCAATTCATCAAAAGTAAAATTGCCATAAAGGGGGTTGTTAGATACCTTATCGAATGCCATTAGACATATATTGGCAGCGTCTTATGATTGATCATCATATAAATCGCTGGCTTCGCTTTCGTGACAAATGTTTGTGTTAGCATACTTTCGAGAGGATGGTCGCATTTTGGATTTTTTATATTTGTTCCCTTTCTTTGTTGACCGACAGTCTTTCTTGATGTGTTCTTTCTTCTTGCATCCGTAGAAGATTTGATCTTCGTCATCATTGTTGTAGTCTTTGTTTCTTTTGTTGAACTTCAAGAACTTTTTGAATTTTCTAACCATGAGAGCTTGTTCTTCACTATCAGAGTCGTCATCTTCGGAGTCTTCATCGATATCTTTTTATGTTGCACTTTAAGTACAATCGTCTTCTCCTTGGGTGTTGGCTCTTCGAGGTCTTGTAGGTCCAACTCATGCATTATTAGTTTGCCCATAAGTGTCTCTAGTGACAGTATGGTAAAAAAATTTCCTTCAATGATCATTGTATGTCACGACCCACACCCAGAATAAGGGCACGAGTAGTGATCAACTCCCAGCCTACACCCCAGCACCGACGGTAGAACATTGTCTGGGTCAAACATACAATCTAACATCTCACACAATATATATAAGGTACCTGTCAATATCATCTCAACTCCAAATGGAGGAACGATATGGTATATGACAAGGGTAAACTATACTCAATCAAAATAAAAACTAAGGAAGATAAAGCATGATACAGAATAACGAAAGAAAAGAGTCACAAAACATCCATAAGTCTGAAATAATATATATACATGTCAATAATCTCAATAAAATTCTAATACAAGTCTAAACAATAAGTCTAGGCCTCCTCAGCCTCTGGTACAAGGTCCTCCTACTCTAAAGGAGTATCCTCTAATGGTATGTCGTCCTACGGCCCGTAGTAGGTAGGATACTGGCCCACAAGCCAAATATATGAAAATATATCCAGTCAGGATTGGAGCGAAGTACATACCTCTGAAAGTAGTTTCAAATATATAATTGAGCATATATAACATACAATAAAAGAGAATACAGGATAACTAAACATAAGAAATTGAACGAACTAGAGTGAAAAGGTAATGTACTGAAAAGTAAAGAACAGACAATATAAATAGCTGCAAGTGATAAAAGTAGATATACTAGCTAATGTGCCATAGAGTACAAGTTCATTATGTGATTGGTTTGGGTTGAATATGAATACAATATGGTAACTTGATTACATGTGTGATATGTAATCGATGTGTACACGAATACACTTGGGCTTGATCACATAACCAAATTCTACTCCGCCATCCCCAACCAATACTTATGGATCCAATCATGACACGTTACGAACATGAATATGGGCACACTGGACATGAGTAGTGTGTGAACACAAAGTAAACGATAATCAATACCTGATACACACGATGAAATACATGTGAAGGAGTACCCGCTGAACACGGTAATGGATAACATCTCCTGACAGGATCCATATAGTACTAGTCCATGTAACCACTGTTTCGGTATCAAGTATACAGTTCTAGAATATGCGAAATATACACTATCATGAAATAAAAACTAACAGAGAGATATACCCGCCTCTGGTCCTGACCAAATGGTATGACTCGGTGTCCGAGCTGGTGTCACACAGACCTATATATAAAATATTATGTCACTTGGGTGTAGAAAAGTGATAAATATACTAAAATATGTTAAAATATGATTTATTTATTTTTTTTAGGCCATTTCTAGGTCACACTAGGTAAAACTAGGTATTTATCTTGGTTTTAGAGTCATACTTAGCTTCTAGGTCAATATCTTGAAGTATTTGCTAAACTAGCTATCATTACTAAATATCTACATACACTAGTTAATAATACTAGGTAATATATATATTACCTTATACTAGTTAATATAATACAACCTATACAATACTCTAACCATAGTATCAATATACCCTAGTACCTACACTTTTACCCTTACTAAATAACTAATACCTTAGCTAACTTTATACCCCAATACCTTGATACCTCAATTTATATCATTATCTTCACCTACCTATGCTTGCACACAGTCCTTGTGCATACTTGTGCCTAATGCACAGACTTGTGCATCCCATAACTGAGCACACAGTGCTCACATCAACTCTATACTCTCCTCAAATAACCATGTTATCACCAACTACTCCCCAAGCCCACTGGAAATCCAAGCTCACTTACCTCACCACTCCAATACCCCTTGTTATCACCCAACCCCTGAACACAACATTTCCAGGTATCCCCCCACACTCTAGTCTATTTCTTTACTGATAAAAGTGGTGTATCACACCTGATGCTGCTGCACTTGGATGACAGTGTACTGCTGCATTATCTCAAGTTCTGGATAGACCGAGCCTAGCCTACACTGATACAACATAATGTATCACACTGTGGCACTGATAACTGCTCTAATAGAAGTGCACTAATACTATCTCAGTTCACTGCTATAGCAGTGAACATCACTTCATGTCTGGACTGGCTTGATGCCTCTTACCCGAGCCCTTCACTATACTTGAGACACCACTCCTGGCTTACACAAATGGGTACACACCTTACCTTCTCCTATATATTATTGATTCAGGTATGGAGCTACCTCATAGATCCTGAAGTTCTCAGGTGCACCCATGATGCACATAATTTCCCCCTCCACCTTGCTGCCAGGGCTCCACATCTATTATAGTATATTACTTCACCTCCAGTACACTTGGAACACCAAAAACTTATACTCAAATCCCCTTTTATAGTTCTGATACACACTAACTACACTTCACATATAAACTTTTACCCTCATACACTTAAACACTACATTGGCACTTATTTGCCCACCTCACCACTCTGCCAAAATCCCTCCATCTTGCCTACTGCTACTGCTCGATTCTTAAATGCTACTCACATGCTCTGGCAAGTGCATGCTTCTTACTCCACTCAACTGGACTCTATACACACATCTCCCAGTATATATATACAACTGAAATTCTAAACTACATGATCACTAGACATTCTAACAAGCACTTGGTGCACAAAATATAGAATATTCATGATATGTGTTCGATATGAAGGCCAAAATCTAAATTCCACTATAATACCTATTCCTACTAATCAATTGCAATATTATACAATAATTATAACTTGCTAGAACGAGAATTTTGGAGAAATCATGCAAAACACCCAAAATTGGCTCCGTGTCGCACCGTATCAAAAAATACTATGATACGGCATACACGTATCTATTTGTTGACACGTACCTAGTTCCATAACCCCTATCTAAGGCTACTTAGATCTAATTGGCCTCATGACACAATATTGATGTGTCAATCTCGTAATTTCCTTAACCCACACATAAATCACCATATATAACTTACAATACACAACCAACACAACCAAATAGTCTAGAACTTGTTTCTATAGGTAGCCCTATGCCATGGGGTCATTCCTAATGGTCAAATGCATGATTAAGAGACTACAATGAAGTAGAAAATTTAGGAATTACCAATTGGGAGATAGATTTCCAATGAAAATGAAATTGGACACGCTCCGGACACGATATCTAGCTCCAAAGCTCCTCCTCTTTGTGCTCCTTGCTTCTCCAAGCTCCAAAGCTCTAAGAGTGATGAATTTAAGAAGGAAATGGAGGTGAATTGAGTATGAATTCAATGGAGGGAATAATGAAAAATTAGGGATCTAATTCTAGATCTAAAATGAAAGCAAATGAGAAGAGAGAGAGGGGAGAGCCCCCTCTAATAGTGGCCGGAACCCTTCTCCCTTTTCTAAGTTATGTGCATGGTCCAAATTATCCCTACATGGTAAATTATAAGAAATAATTAGGAAGGGTAATTTTGAAAATCTCTAAGTAATTGTAATTAAGTTAATTCTCCTTAATTAATTAGTGAGAAAGGTCTAATAGGCTTGGGTCCAAGTTAGGCTCACTAGTTGTCATGACAAGTCTAATTATTGGACTAGCCTCTAACAAAATAATTAATACAAGTCACATTTAATCTATAAATCACTAATAATTAAATAATTAATACAATTATTCAATAATTTCTATAACACACTAATATAAATATTTATTCCTAAAATTATTTCCCTATGCCAATTTACCAAACTACCCATAGCTAAAAAGTGAGGGTGACATTGTAGCCTTGGAGTTCCAGTTTTTGGTGAGTCCCCGAAGAACTTTATGAATCTTCTCGTGGTTATCGTATTCTTTGCCAAGAAATGAAAAAGGATTTATAATGTCAAGAAAATGAGTGAACATTTGCGTAATGGTCTCGTCGGGCTTTATCTTGAAGGCTTCATACTCTTGTGTAAGCCGACTGATCTTTGATTCTTTGACTTGTGACTTTCCTTCATTTGCGACTTCAAGTAGCTTTCATACTTCATGTGACGTCGTGCAAGTTGATACCCAGTTGAATTATGTCTTATCTACAGTACAAAGTAGAGCATTAATAGCACGGGCATCTAAACTAGTTTTCTTTTTCTCGTGATTAGTATACTTATCATGTGACTTATCTAGAAGTGCACCATGTACAATAATTCTTTATGGCTTTTTGTACCTGTCAATAACAATTGATTATAGATCAAAGTCAAGTGATTTTAAGTAAAAGCGCATTCGTGTCTTCCAATAAGTATAATTGGTTCCATCAAATAGTGTGGGTCTATTTGTGGATTGACCCTCTCCTGTGAAGATATATTTCACGTTAGCCATGTGTATTCTAGAGCATATAGTATAAGCATAATTAATATAATATAACCTGCTCTGATACCAATTATAGGATCAAATAAGCACCTCTAGAGGGGGTAAATAGAGTAAGTGTATATGCAACAAAATAAAATTCTTCCAATAAAAATTAACACATTTAGCTAACAATCTAAATATAAAATGACAGTAAGTAAATAGAGAGAAAGACATCAACAATCACAAACACAATGATGTATACTGGTATCCCTTTGAGAGGACTAGTCCAGTCCCGAGAACTCTAGCTCGGAGTTGAAATCCACTATCAAGTGAAACACAAGTTTTGTTCTGAAGGCTTGTAACTTCGTAAAGACATGAGCTCTGATCCGAATGACTCGAATACTTCTCGAATTGTTGAACTTCTTGACAAGCTCTTTTTACAACTCTTGAAACTTCTAACCAATAATACATGGGCACTTAAGGAGTAGGAGTTGTAGAAAGCTTGGGATTGGAAAGTGTAAAGGTTCTTGCACTGAGGGAATAGAGAAGAAAAATGATAGTGAATTGAGTGAATAAGAATGGTGAATTCTTTCTCTATTCATAGTACTTTTACAAAGCGAGCTCGGGGCAAATTCAGATGCCAAACGTTCGGATTTTTGAACTTTGGAGCTGAGTCTGCAGGAAGAACTTGTTGCAAGGGCTTACTGGGTCTGGGAACCGAGTTCGGGCCAAACTCGCACTGAACTCGTGTCGAGTTCGTACCACATTCATTTTTCCTAAGTCCAGTCATAATCAGAATGGGTTGGGTTGGTTTTGGATAACTTGATTTTGGAAAAAATAGGTTGGGCTATTTTCAAAACTTGAACTATTTTGGCTAAAAATAATCTAGATTTAGAAACATTTTGGCTAGCCTCTAAATGCCAAGTGCGACATGATTTACATATTTTTCTATACTCAATAAATAGAAAAATTATATTGACTCGATACTGAAAATAAGTTGCATTCTCATTCTCTGAAACTGTAGTTGTAGCAATAATACGTCTGTATCGTTGGTTCTCGTAGGTTATATCAAGTCTGAGTTTTAGTCGATTATCGAAATATGGTTCGACCATGACCAATGGGCCAACAACTCCGCTATCCAGTGTTCGTGAGCCGAGACTTAACAAGTCCTCCCATCAACCACATCGGATAGTCAACAAAATAAAACGATCACGTGCAGATCAGACTTCCATCGCTATCCATCCTTGGACCTTATTTCTATTGCTTGTACCTATAACTTCTTCGCATAAGGATTCTTTGTACTACTATAGCAATAAATAAACATTTTCATGAACAAGAAGTTAGACCAAATCACTTCCATGTTTGTCCAAGAAACATCCACCCGTCTACTGCATCCTCCTCTTTCTCATCTAATCCCCCTAGGCTCTGAATCCCATCGAAGGTTTCTCTCTATTGATCGATATTGAAGATGCATGGATGTCGTAGCTTCCTTCTTTAACCATAGGTTTTATATGTTATATATAATAAGAAAATTTTGGCTTTATCGTGAATTTTGTCTTTCCAAATATTTCTTCCTTATGTTATCAATTAATATTGTTCATTAAATTAATGAGGACACATAAGTAATTACTTATAGACAAAAAATATGAAGTAGTTCTTTGGTCTTCCTAAATTGTATGAAATACATAGGCCCGACCCTGAGCATATTCATCTTGAGTGACCGAACTTGGCCCTCTAATATAGAGGGGCCTTAATTTTGGAAGTTCTTTTTATAGTTTTTTTATAACAAATAACTAAATAAAACAATGGGGATGTATCTCAAATGTTAGAGTGCGTGCTTTTCATATTGGAGGAACAAGGTTCAATCCTTTACATCTCCATTTTATTATAATAAATTTATTTATCTCTTTTTTATATGTAATATTTTAAATTTGAATGAATAATTTGGCTAGCAATATGGAGACAAACTTATACACTAATATTTGAATTATTTTTTGAAAATATATTTAATATCCAAAAACATCTAGTCTCTACCCAAAAAAAATACATGTTTCAAGAAATAACTCAATATATTGTTGAACAAAATCTAATTAGCAAGTAAAACACAAGTTCGTTGGGGGAAATACGATTTTAAATTTTTTTGATGCGTATTATTTGAATTTATTTTATTAAAATAACTTTTACATGCTAAAAATCTGCAGCCTTTGCGAAAAAAATATAAGGTTGGAACTTGGAAGAAATAACTTCATATATTTTTTAATATAATCATAGCAAGTAAAACACAAATTTTTGAGAAATACAAAATGGTTCAATCCAAAATATCTTCGAATCAACAAAATTCTTGATAGTATTCAATTTTGATCAACTTGCTTCGTCCTCTCTTTGCTAACAAGCTTCTTCTGCAAATGAGTTTATGTATATTTTGTAAATTTGAGTAGTATTTTATAATATTTTGACGTTATAATGGTTCGATCAATACAATTCTTATCATACATGGAAGTTGAACGATATTCTCTTATTAATTTTTACTTATACATATGCATCATTTTTTTAAGAAAAATTAAATTGAACTTGGCGTCATTAATATATGACATCGACAATATTTTTTTATTAATGTAAAATAGGGCTATCTTCAGTTTTTGAACATAGCCCTCTACAGGACTGGCCCTAAAAATACGAACAACGTACTATATATATATATATATATATATATATATATATATATATATATATATATATATATATATATATATATATATATATGAAACAAATCAACAATATTGAAGTCATATAACTACGAATATATATATAGAGAGAACATATCCATATCCGGATAGGAGTAGGAGAGGATAGGTATCCATATAGGAAAAAAATCTAATACTAAATCTAACTAATATTTAATACTAAATCTAATTATTCTTAACACCCTCCTTCAAACTCATGGTGGATCAAACAACACGAGTTTGCTCAATAGAAACTGAAATCGCGTTGTGGGGTGTGACTTTGTAAAAAAATCTGTCAGCTGATCAACGGACGTCACATGAGGTTAAAAAATAGTACCATCCAAAAAAAAAATCATAGACGAAGTGACAATCAATCTCAATATGCTTTATTCATTCATGAAAAATCGAATTGTTTGCAATCTATATAGCACTATTTTTCTCACAGTGAAGCGACGTAGGTCCTATAGGAGCAATCCCCATATCAAAAAGCAGTCTGCATACATGGACAATCTCCCTAGTGGTGGCAGTCAAAGCTCTGTTCTCTGCCTCAGTAGAAGAACATGCAACAATGTCTTATTTCTTGCTTCGCCATGAGATCAATGAGTCTCCAAGAAACAAACAAAATCCTGTAGTCGATCGTCTGATGGTTGAATCTCCTGCCGAATCTGTATCAGAAAATGCTCGAAGCTTCAGAGTAGATGTAGAAGATAAATAATGAGCACGTAATGGAACCCTGAAGATATCGGGAAATCCGGAGTAAGGCACTATAGTGATCTAATCGAGACACGGAAATAAACTGGCTAACAATACTAATTGCATGAGAAAAATCTGGCCTAGTCAAACAGAGATATACAAGTTGACCCATTAGTCGTCTGTAGCTAGTAGGATCTGTGAGAGTCTCACTATTTGTGGGACGAAGCTTCACATGAAGCTCTAAAGGAGTATCAACTATGCGACTATCCGATAGACTAGCAAACGAAATAATCTTTGAAGTATATTTTTACTGAGAAACTAGTATCCCTCTCTTACCTTGTGCAATCTCAAGTCCAAGAAAATATCGAAGATTGGCAAGATCTTTCATCTGAAATTACTGATAAATATACCTCTGAGTAGCAGCAATCCCTGCTAAATCATCACCAATCAAAATTATGTCATCCACATAGAGTAAAAGAAGAACTCATCCCTACGGTAACGACCACACAAACAAAGAATAATCCTAAGAACACTACTGAAAACCTACCTCGCATATAGCACTCTAAAAATACTCAACCCAAGCTCATGGAGCTTGCTTGAGACTATAGATAGCATGACGAAGGAGACAAACATGTCCCGACGGAGTAGAAAGTTCTGTAGGGGACTCCATATAGACAACCTCAGATAAAGAACCATAAAAAAGGCATTCTTCATATCCTCTGATAGAGTGGTCACTAACTAGTGGCAGCAACAACTAGTAATGTACAAACTGTAGTCAACTAAGTAACATGTGTAAAGATCTCATCATAGTCAATCCCATGATCATGTTTAAAACCTTGGGCAATAAGGCAAGTCTTTTGTAGCTCAATGGATCCATCAGGTCGATACTTGACCTTGAAGACCCACTTGCAACTCACAAGCTGGACCCCGTCTGGTAGTGGAACAACATTCCAAGTACCTGTCTGCTGAAATGCTCAAAACTCCTCTGTCATGGCCTCCTGCCACTCAGGGTACTGAACAGCCTCTTGCTAAGAAGTGGGCGCTCGTGTAGTATGAATAGCAGTAAGAAAAGAATAAAAACTTGGAGAATATGAGGCTAATGTAGCAAAACCAAACTTGTCTGGTGGATCAAAATAATCGAAAGTAAAATGAGCAGGAGGTCGATGAGTATGTTATGACTGGGGGAGAGGTAGTGGTGGAGGCGTAGATGGTAGAGATGATAGTGTAGTAGAGGCTGGTAGAATATGTGGAGAATCCTCGTGGGACCACGATAAAGGCATTGTAGAAGGAGTTGTACCAAGAGAGAAAAGCAAAGGAGTATGATCAATAGAAACACTTGACGATGGAGCTGGAGGGTAAAAAAAAGGACATCCAGTAGTAATATAGTAAAATAAGAAGAGTCCTCTATAAAGGTGATATGACGAGATATACGAAGACGACGGGCCAAGGGATCATAACAATGGTATCCCTTGTGCTCAAAACTAAAATTGAGTAAGATACACTTGGCTGATCAGGATGTCAACTTCGTACGTTGTCTCAGGAAGAAGAACAAAATAAGTACACCCAAAAGTATGAAGCATATTGTAATAAGAATAGCATAAAAACAGACTCTCATGAGGTGTTGGACCAGACAAAATAGAAGAAGTGTGATATTGATAAGATTGACAGAGGTTAGAATAACCTCTGTCCAGAATATTTATGAAACCGAAGAAGATAACAAGAGAGCATGAGTAGATTCAAGAATATGACAATATTTGTGCTCGGTGTAATTACCACTTTCGACCATAGGAGTATTTTGGTAGTTTTGTATGTTGTTATATTTTTTATATATTATTTTATATTAGTGATTGTCTAGAATTATATTAGTGTTAGTTAGTAGCTAGACAATTAGAATTTACAAGTGTTAGTTAATGCCAATTATTGTTAGTCATAATTTTAGTAATTAGAATTAATTAAGTTTAGTTGTCATGAAGAGAATATTCCTCTTATTCCTTCCTTTAGTTAATTAGATTCTATTCATGACAAATGGAGAGGGACAAACTTGATATTTTGGCATGACCAAACCTTACTATAAGATATATGTTTAATTTAGGGCTCATCCATTTATTTTATTTTATTTCTTAGCCTCCATCTTCTCCAAAGCTTCTTATTTCCCAAGTATACCAATTTCCTACCAAATTTATTTTTAACTACTCTCATTTTCACTCATTCTCACCATCATGAAGGCCTAGAGCATTGAAGATTACAAGAAGATCCATAGGAGAGAAGCCTGCTAGGAGATTGTGTCCGACTTATCTCTTTCGTGTTCAAATTCGGCAAAGAGGCTACCAAAACACTAGGTAATTCTCTCAATTTTTATCAAATTTGTGGTTAGGAACACCCCTTGGTCATGTAGGAACATTCTCATGGTTAGATTTGACTTTCCAATGGTAGATCTAGATACTAGAAGCCCCTAATTTAGTAGATCTAGGTTGGTGTCATGATTTTGGGGCTCAATTTGGAAAAACTCCAATTGTGTCCATTGAGTATGAGTATTGTGTCCTAATGAGGACTATTAATATTTATTTGATGGTGTGAAGGTGATTTTGTATCCAAAATTGGATACGCAGAGTCCATATCATGATACACTATGATACGTATAGGTAGATTTGGTAAATTGGGTATATTTTTTTTTTTTTGTCCAAAATAGTCCAAATTTGTCATAGTATTTAGCCTCATTTTTAGTAGCCATAGCAAATTAGAAATACCATAATTCCTTACTCAGGACTTCGATTAATCTCCTATTTTTTAAAAGAATTGTATTAAAGTTAGCTTTCCAAATATATAAATTAATAGGCCAAATTTAATCTAAAACTTTCTGTAAAATTGTTTGAGTGTCAGGTGTCCAAAAGACGAATGTGTTTTAGTATTTTCGCGATTCCGGGTGCTTCCAAAAACTTTTGGACACGAAAATATAATCCGTTTAAAATTTCAAAAAGCTAATACGAAGGAATAAGACGTACTTTAACCCTAAAATTTATTGAATAGGTCTAATAGGTGCAGTATTGGTTACAAGTAGAGAACTGACTATACGATATATGCATTTTTGTGTATCCTATGAGCCTAGGTAGTATGGATATCAAGTGAGTGTAGGTATCATAGATTGTCAAGTATATATATATATATATATATATATATATATATATATATATATATATATATATAAGTGTTAGGCAATAGGTGTTAGTTAGTATGTGTGTTAGTATTGATACAAGTGGTTATCAAGTGAGCCAAGTATAGGTAAATTATGTGTCAAGGTATTAGAGTTTTGGACAAGGTACTAGTATGATACTTGGGTACCATGAGGATATTGGTATCATGATACTCAAGTATCAAGAGTAAGGGTAAGTGAGTATTAGGGCTTGAGTAAGGTATCATATTTGGTATCAAGTATTAGTATTAGAGTTAGTTGGGTAAGTATCTAGGAGGATAAGGTATTGATCAAGATACTAAGATATTGGGTATTAGAACTAGGTAATGGGTAATATCAAGATGTCAAGTGCCAATAATAGGATAAGTATCTTGGATGTAAGATAAGTGTAGGTTATGGTCATGGATTAGTATTTTGGGGGGTTGGTATCATATAATATTAATGTAGTACCATGGTACCATGTACAAACAAGTGGAATATGTGTGAAGAAAATTAGAGTATGGTATCCTATGGTGTATCAAGGTATTTAGAATACTAAGATACCAAAATATTAGAACTAGTATGAGATAATACTAAGATACTAAGGTAAGATTATAATATTATATATTGGATTAAGATACCATGATAATGGTAGTGTCAGGCTTAGGTAATGGGTTAGGTACCAAGGTATGAGTTAAGGTATTGAATATTGGTCAAGGTAATGGTATTAGATAAGGTATTAGTCTAGAAACTAGGATACGGGATAATTTGTTAAGGTATTGGTTAGGGTAATGAGGTAATACTAAGGTAATAGCTAGGTAATAAGGTAATATTAAGGTATTGGCTAAGTATTAAGTGTTAGACTAAGTTATTATATATATATATATATATCATAGCTAACTAGTATGACTTTAAAACCTAGTCTTGGCCTAGTATTGAATAGTTTGACCTAGTTAGCACCTAAAAACTAAATAGTGACTTATTAAAACCTAGTATAACTTTATAAACCTTGTAAATAGGTAGTGCGACGTCTTAGTTGTACTACTGCGTGCCTGCGATAGGATATAGGACATAGGATACTAGGATGAGAGAGGATACTCAATCACAAATTATTGAGAGATTCCTGGGATGAGCCTTGAGAATCTTATTATAATTTCCAATTCAAATATTTTCCTTGTTTCGTCCGCTCTCACTTGTTGCTATTGAATTTGATTCTTGTTGATCGGTTGTTAAATTTAATTCTTGGTGTCGTTGTTGAGTTTGATTTCATAACAAGATAAACTTTACGGACTAAATTTTTTGGCATCATCTGATGATATATGTTGATGAGGACAGTAAGAAAGATTAACATTAGAGTTATTGGACTACAAGATGTGGATTTAAATTATAATTTGAAGATTGGAAATAAATTTCAAATTTTTTGAGGAGTTAAGATTTTATGTTATTAAAATTTTGAGGATTCAAATTCAATTCAATAAACAGTCAAGGCTATAAAGAATTTTGTAAGTGATTAAAATTTTATTTCAATATTTGAGTATTTGACTTTTGAGGAAGTATATACATTTTACTTTAAATTGTTCGAGAAGTTAAATTTTGAAGATAAATTTATGATGGATAAAAAATATATATTAGTATATGAGTGGATAAAATGCATGTGTAAGGATCTGTTGGCTTGAGCATGCATGAGATGGTACTGCAAACTGACTTGGGTGTCCATCTAGGGTTGTATTAGAGGGAGCAGTACTTAGTACGGTGTGTTGTACTTGGTGTGCACTTGAGTGATAATAACAACTAGTATCAATAATTGCAGTAGGTAACAGAGCTAGCAATGGGTGTGCTTGTAGTAGAAACTGTGGTACCTAAAGGGATAGAGGTGTTAAACTTTGGATGCATCATTAAACCATGGTTATGTTAGAGGTTATTGGTATTAGATTTAGGTATCAATAGACAGGTATATACAACGAGGATGTATTCATGGATGTCTTGTGGACTAATGATTAGTTGATATGGGTATCAGTGTATAAGGATAGGAATTAGTTAATGAATATGCCAGAGTTAAGTGTATGTTAGAGATAGAAGATGTCCAAGTGATGTGTTAGCAGGTTCTGTTCTTTCCTTTCCTTCTGTTCCTTTTTTGCCTGTTTGATTGATTGATTCCTTAGTACCGTAGCTTGTATTAGTGATTTTCTTGTTAGAATGTAGTTAGCAGTAACACCCTGACAGAGACTGCAATACCATAACAAAAGACACCATAACCATATATGTTTTCCTTAGATTGCATATTGAATGACTGTAGGTAGAATTTTCTTAGACCTTGATTGTTGGGGGATTGACCATAGTGAAGATTAATGAAGAGGTTATAACTTGACAAAGAGAGACAAGATACTTAAATTTTGAGGATAAACATTAAATTAAATAAAGATTGGAGAACTTAAATATGGCAAAATAGACGATTGTTAAATTATTGATTTTATGAAGATTACAATATGATTGAATTTGTTATTTTGAGGAATTAAGAAGATTATCAGTATATGTAATTGACTAGAAGATATAGATTTTAAAAAAAAACTTATAATTTGAAAGTTATATTTGAAGACTTCGTAACCATTGCATTGTTTGAGTTTTGGGTCGAAAAAGAAATCAAGGAATAAGAACACAAATGGATTAGTGTTGAATTTAAATTTTGGGATGAGATTCAATTTTATAATATACGTTGGATGGATTTAAAATTTGAGGATTGGGTTAAATTTTGATTATTTAGTTATTAACTTAAAATTTTGAAGGAGATTGTAATAAAAAAAAAATAGAATTTGATTTTTATTTCAAGGATTTTCAGGAATATGATAATTACAGAATTTTGAAAAGTTGTGAAATAATAATATGGATTACTTCATGATTATATGGTTTGATGAATTAAATTCTGATAAAAAATAATATAATGAATAAATACAACTGTAGAGGATCTTAAATTTCGAGGACAAAATTCTTTTAAGGAGGGTAGACTTGTCACTACCACATTCTAAAAATAGGAGTATTTGTGACTTTTTGTTATTATAAGTATTGTGTGTATTTAATTTAAATAATTGTATGATATGTGTATTTATATATATATATATATATATATTATTGTATAGTGTTCATTAATGTTTGAGCTAGTAGACTTGACCTAGAAGCCCACTAGATGAACCCCTGACCGAAATGTAGGGTTATGAATTTAAATTGTATTATTTAGGATTAATTTATTGAGGTTGTAATTAATTACCATAAATTTATTTCATTGTTGCGCCTTACCGTTGCTTCGATATTTGGAGCGCATTCCTAGCTTTTGCCTTCCAACAAATTTCACAACCTTATCCTAGACGTGTCTGCCTTCTATTCTGACCTTTGTGTAACTCATAATAATGCTCTCTTGTGCTTCATTTTAGTCACACAATATTCGTCGCAGACGTTATTATTTATTTTTAATAAATTTAACTTTGTATCCTTATGCGTTCAAATCGAAATTGGAGACACAATCTTAACACATTTTGAGCAACCCAAATTAGGGTAATATTCTATTTTGAGTCTTCTATGTCTATGATACTTCTGTTCCACTTAATTTTAGTCCCATGTACTTCTAATTAATTTTAGAACACCGCTTACATTTATTTTAATTAAATTGGGGATACCAACTTTGACTAATCCCATTTTAATCCCAATTTAATCCAAATACCCCATTAATTAAACCCATGCAAAATACACAACACCCCCTCACCCTACAAAATACCAAACACCACTTCCCATACTATTTTTCCATTATTTTATGTATTTGTGCAAATACCCAAATTTAAGGGACTTAATTGCAAATGTTGCACTAGGTTTCATCACCTCATTTGTTAAACCAAATGAAGAATCCCCCCTCAACCCTTGACCGGTCCAAACCTCATTCCCCTCTTCATGGTGTGAACATAACTTCTTTCATGAAATATTCAAGCCATCCATTTAAAAATTGGAAGCATCTCCACCACACACTCTCCATCACCCTTTTCCTATAAAATGCCTCCTCACACACATTACCCCAAGCAGGCCCTAATCCCCAAAACCTAGGAAAACCCCCCACTTGCTCTCTCCTCCCTTCTTCTCTATGCACAACCGAATCTCTCCCCTCCCTTCTTCTTCCTTTCTTCTTCTTCTCATTCTATTTCACTTCTCCTTTTTCTTCATAATTAAACCGAACTGAACCGACCGAGCCCTCTTCTCCGGCCATTCCCTGTCCAACCCGACGATAGCCCAGCCACCGTTCCCATCATCTTCTCTGTCATCCCCGTCAGCCTCGTCGACTCGTCACAGCGCCGAGACCCGCAGTCCGCCGACCACCCTGAGCCACTACGACTCGCCGGACCACCGACGTCCCCGGTCATCACGAGTGACAGTTCATCGACCTCTCCTCTCATCTCCCCTCTTCCCCACACTAGCGTCGACTACGACATCCCCCGCTATCATCTGCCACGACCGCCTTCCCTTCCTCTAGCCGCTGAACCCGAGCAACACAGTCGACGACCCTGGCTCGACTTCTTCCGCCTCCATACGATGACCAACCTGCCTCCACACGACCACCAACCAGCCTCCACACTGAACCGCCGGCCTCCTTACTGACTTTATCTTCCCGAGCAACACAGCGACATCCTGACCTTTTCCTCCGCCGGATGGCCACGAACCTGACTCCACAGCCATCTCGACCCGCTGA
This sequence comes from Iris macrosiphon, assembly GCA_036927795.1. NCBI lineage: Eukaryota > Viridiplantae > Streptophyta > Magnoliopsida > Asparagales > Iridaceae > Iris > Iris macrosiphon. The sequence continues at coordinate 168,539,340 of JAYESA010000009.1, read as the reverse complement.
ACGACTGCACCTCCTACTCTTCTCCTCCGCCTGAGCCCGGAGCACCACATGCACCGAGCAGACTGCCAGTCACCCGCTCTTCCCACGACTGTCCCTGATGTCGTATACCGCTACGACCATCTCTTTCACCTAGGCAGCAGCCTCGCCTTCACCATCATCTTCACCATGATCATCACCATTATCTTCATCATAATCATCATTATCATCATCCCCCTCATCATCACCATCATCATCGTCATCGTAGTCGTAATCATCATCATCGTCGTAGTCATAATCATCAACATCGTCGTCATCGTCGTTATCACCATCGTTGTCGTCGTCGTCGATCTCGTGCACGTGCACGCTAGCGCACAGGTTCGAGTTCTCCTTCTTATTTCGTACACGCACACGTACACGTACGCGTATGCGTATATTACTTATTTAGTATGTATGTATTTTATTCATTGGTATATGTATATATATATATTTTGTATATGTATTCCATTAGTATATGTTAATATGTATATAATTGGTGAGGGTAGACTTGTCACTACCACATTCTAAAAATAGGGATATTTGTGACTTTTTGTTATTATAAGTATTGTGTGTATTTAATTTAAATAATTATATGATATGTGTATTTATATATATATATATATATATATATATATATATATATATATATATATATATATATATATATATATTATTGTATAGTGTTCATTAATGTTTGAGCTAGTAGACTTGACCTAGAAGCCCACTAGATGAACCCCTGACCGAAATGTAGGGTTATAAATTTAAATTGTATTATTTAGGATTAATTTATTGAGGTTGTAATTAATTACCATAAATTTATTTCATTGTTGCGCCTTACCGTTGCTTCGATATTTGGAGCGCATTCCTAGCTTTTGCCTTCCAATAAATTTCGCAACCTTATCCTAGACGTGTCTGCCTTCTATTCTGACCTTTGTGTAACTCATAATAATGCTCTCTTGTGCTTCATTTTAGTCACACAATATTCGTCGCAGACGTTATTATTTATTTTTAATAAATTTAACTTTGTATCCTTATGCGTTCAAATCGAAATTGGAGACACAATCTTAACACATTTTGAGCAACCCAAATTAGGGTAATATTCTATTTTGAGTCTTCTATGTCTATGATACTTCTGTTCCACTTAATTTTAGTCCCATGTACTTCTAATTAATTTTAGAACACCACTTACATTTATTTTAATTAAATTGGGGATACCAACTTTGACTAATCCCATTTTAATCCCAATTTAATCCAAATACCCCATTAATTAAACCCATGCAAAATACACAACACCCCCTCACCCTACAAAACACCAAACACCACTTCCCACACTATTTTTCTATTATTTTATGTATTTGTGCAAATACCCAAATTTAAGGGACTTAATTGCAAATGTTGCACTAGGTGTCATCACCTCATTTGTTAAACCAAATGAAGAATCCCCCCTCAACCCTTGACCGGTCCAAACCTCATTCCCCTCTTCATGGTGTGAACATAACTTCTTTCATGAAATATTCAAGCCATCCATTTAAAAATTGGAAGCATCTCCACCACACACTCTCCATCACCCTTCCCTATAAAATGCCTCCTCACACACATTACCCCAAGCAGGCCCTAATCCCCAAAACCTAGGAAAACCCCCCACTTGCTCTCTCCTCCCTTCTTCTCTATGCACAACCGAATCTCTCCCCTCCCTTCTTCTTCCTTTCTTCTTCTTCTCATTCTATTTCACTTCTCCTTTTTCTTCATAATTAAACCGAACTGAACCGGCTGAGCCCTCTTCTCCGGCCATTCCCTGTCCAACCCGACGATAGCCCAGCCACCGTTCCCATCATCTTCTCTGTCATCCCCGTCAGCCTCGTCGACTCGTCACAGCGCCGAGACCCGCAGTCCGCCGAGCACCCTGAGCCACTATGCCTCGCCGGACCACCGATGTCCCCGGTCATCACGAGTGACAGTTCATCGACCTCTCCTCTCATCTCCCCTCTTCCTCACACTAGCGTCGACCACGACATCCCCCGCTATCATCTGCCACGACCGCCTTCCCTTCCTCTAGCCGCTGAACCCGAGCAACACAGTCGACGACCCTGGCTCGACTTCTCCCGCCTCCACACGACGACCAACCTGCCTCCACACGACCACCAACCAGCCTCCACACTGAACCGCCGGCCTCCTTACTGACTTTATCTTCCCGAGCAACACAGCGACATCCTGACCTTTTCCTCCGCCGGATGGCCACGAACCCGACTCCACAGCCATCTCGACCCGCTGAACGACTGCACCTCCTACTCTTCTCCTCCGCCTGAGCCCGGAGCACCACATGCACCGAGCAGACTGCCAGTCACCCGCTCTTCCCACGACTGTCCCTGATGTCGTATACCGCTACGACCATCTCTTCCACCTAGGCAGCAGCCTCGCCTTCACCATCATCTTCACCATGATCATCACCATCATCTTCATCATAATCATCATTATCATCATCCCCCTCATCATCACCATCACCATCGTCGTCGTAGTCGTAATCATCATCATCATCGTCGTAGTCATAATCATTAACATCGTCGTCATCGTCGTTATCACCATCGTTGTCGTCGTCGTCGATCTCGTGCACGTGCACGCTAGCGCACAGGTTCGAGTTCTCCTTCTTATTTCGTACACGCACACGTACACGTACGCGTATGCATATATTACTTATTTAGTATGTATGTATTTTATTCATTGGTATATGTTTATATATATATTTTGTATATGTATTCCATTAGTATATGTTAATATGTATATAATTGGTGTATATATATATATACATATATATAGTATAAATTCAATTAGTGCATATACATAGACATATTATGTATGTAATTAAATGGTATACCTATATTATGAATATTAATGTTATTGCTAGATAATAATATGTATATTTATATATGAACTAGGTGACCCGAGTATAAATACGGATACCGCGTAGTTGCATTAACCTGGGACCATGTGAAGTGTTAGAAGACTGCCATTATGTACACTGACGTACTAGCGAGCCCGTATCATTTTGAATGTCTGTTTTGCACAGCAATTACAGATGCGACACTCGCGCAATTAGACGCACAATTGACCATACTAGTTGACCAGTGTCATACGTAGCGTAGCCTCTGAGTTTAATGTATTTATGATTGTGTGTTAGTGTAATGTCTGATACAAATATTATATTATATGATGTCTATAGGATTGTTGGATTGTTCAGACAAGACTTTAGAATCAGGTTATTGGTATTGCCCGCAGCAGGACCCCAGGCGAGTACATTCTCTGATAAATTTTGTTATTTGATAATTTCTATAATTCAAGTATTTAGAAATATTATATCTGACTCTTGACACTGTGCTACACGGACTAGTATATAGTTTGGATCTTTAGTTATGAGATGTTATATTGGTTATCGTATTGATATTGTATACGACATTGATATTAGACATTGATATTAGACATCATACATAATATATTGGACATTGATCATGTATCGTGACGTATCATGATTGGATCCACAGTACTAGTTGGGGACGGGGAAATTGCTAGTGAGAGATGTGATCAAAATATCTATCGTACAAGTGTAGACATTGATAGTGTTAATCATACACCTCACGTATGATTAGCCAGGCCATATAGCTATCGTACAAGTTTCCAAGCCGATCACATTTCGAAACTACTATTTCAAACACTTAGAATAGTTACAGTCCTCTATTTTAGTTCATATACTATATCACCCGTATATGATATTGTACCTCGTTCTCTTTATTTCATATATGCACTGACTGTACCATATTGCCTATATTGTCTGTTCTCCTTATTTGCCACTGCATTTAATTATTGTCTTCTCTCAGTATATAGCATCATCTATTGTTTTATAGTGCTTATCAATTAACTGGAACTGTTATTTGAGATGTACTTTACTCCAATCCTGACTGGATATTTTTTTCCAGACTATGACATAGAGGAATTGTTTCCGATATACTTGGAGATATGGATGTTATTGATTACAGGTTAGACTATTTATTGTTGTTTAGACTTGTCTTATATTTTATTTATTTTCTTCGATATCTCATCGTGCTTTAGTTTATGTGATTGAGTATTTTCATATTATATTATAATATCCGTGTCTCCTTATGGAGTTGGATATTCGTGAGAGATTGATTAGATATAGTATTGACCTAGACAACGTTATACCGCTGATGCTGCGGCGTAGACTAGACGTACCCACGCACTCGTGCCCAAATTCCGGGTGCAGGTCGTGACACTAGTATAACTTTATAAACCTTGTAAATAGGTAAAATCAACCTAAAAACTAGGAAATGACCTAGTTTGATTGTGTTGGCCTAGATTTGATCTAGTTTGACCAAATTTGACATAGTTTAACTTAGTTTGACCTAGTTTGACTTAGTTGGACCTAGTTTGACTTAAAGACCTAGTTTCAAGCTATTATAGCATGTTTATGATTCTAAAACACTATTTTGACTTGACATTTAATATATAGGTCAGTGTGACACCAGTTCAGACACCGATTTGCATTCATTGCTTTGGACCTCAGGCGAGTACATTCTCTGCTAGTTTCTATTATTTGATAATTACTATAATACAAGTATTTAGAAATATTTTTACTTTATTTTGACATAGTAGTTACACGGACTGGTACTATATGGATCCTGTCAGGAGATATCATCCCATTATCGTGTACTTCAGATACTCTTGTCGCATGTACTTTATCTTGTGTATCATTTATTCCTTGTGCTTATGTTTATTTGTGTACATTCGTGTTCTTCGTGTACTCATATTATATTTGTATTCGTGACGTATCATGATCGAATCCATAAGTATTGGTTGGGGGCAGAGGAAGTACTAGATAGATATGTGATCAAAACCTTAAGCTTTATATTACATCATATAGACAACAGCCAATCATATACCTCACGTATGATTGGGTTACTCCGTAGATAACAGCCAATCATAAATGATTATGTTCCTTGTATACAACAGCCAATCATACTGATCATATAATTATGTTATTGATCGTGTTAGTAGATCTCGATAACCCAAGTCGATCACATATTTAACTAGTATTTCAAACACATAGTATAGTTACAGTTATTCTCTATATTCTAGTTCATTGCCTTTATTCCATTTTATTGTGATCAGTTTATACCATATTGCTCTAGATTATCTGTCTCTTTCTTCCATAGTATGATATTATTTTATTGGTTCTTGTCTTGTATTACATTCACTATTTCTATTTATAGTCATTATCAATTAACTTGGAACTGCTATTGGGATGTACTCGCTCTATCCTGACTGGATATATTTTTTAGAGTATTGGAAAGATTTGTGTCTGACTCATTACGGACCACAGGAGATAGTAGCTTCCGCTTTGGACCCTTTAGTTCAGAAGTGATTACCGGAAGGCATAGCCGGTAGTACTAGTTATTTTAGTTATATTTATTCAGTATTATAGTACTAGATTTATTTCCATCATATTAGACTTTTATGATGTATTATCATTACTCCTAGAGTTATTTAAATTGATGTTGATATTGATGTTGAGGACTATCTAGTTGTGACTTGTGACTTCTTTATTTTATCATATCGTGCCATTTATCCTCCTTATAGATTTTTTTATGATTGAGTATTGATATTGACTTTATATTATCATCTTGTCTTCCTTTTGGAGTTGAGATAGCATGGCAGATACCTTATATATATTGTGTGATATGTTTAGATAGTATTGTTGACCTAGACAATGTTCTACATCGTTATTACAATATAGGCTGGGCTTTGTTTGAGTACCCATGCCCTCACATCCGGGTATGGGTCATGACACTCGGCTACCCCATTATGTTCATGAGTGTGAGGCCAGGACTGCTAAAAAATGGTGCAGTGAGATTGCAAGATAGATCTCATTGTAGTGGAGAGATACTCACGAGCACAATCAGAACAAAAAAGTTTTAATCCTAGCAATTAATTGAGTATAAATTATAGTAGTAAATGTCTTATAAATGGTAGGAAGATCAAAACGGTGACACATGAGATAGACCTAAGTATAACGAGTATAATCATCAATAAGGTTAACATAGTAGAGAAAACTTATCATAGATAGGATAGGAGCAGGTCCCCATATGTCAGAATGAACTAATTCAAAATTACTACTAGATTTAGATACTCTTAGGAAAATGTAGGGCTATGTATTTTTCCAACTTACAACCTGTACATGTGGATAGAGAAGAGAAAGAACAGGGTCTAAGCGTTCCACTATGGAATAAAGTTTTAGACAAAGCTCTGAAATATGACCTAAGCGTCTATGCCACAAGTCGGCAGCAGACGTGATGATGGCAGCATGACTAGAACTCAAAGGTTGAGTTAATTAAAGATGAAGAAACTCTAAGTAGTACAACTGTCCCTTTCTATGAGCACGACCAATCGTCTGGCCCGTACGAGGATCCTTCATAGAACATATGAGAGAATCTAAAGAAATAATAAATCTACTCTTACAAATGCAACTGACTAATATGAGATACAAAGTAAGATAAGAAACATGTAAAACAAAAGGAAGACTAAAAGTATCAAAAATAATAAAGCCATATTGAGTGATGACCAACTAAGTACCATCAGCTGTGTGTAAAGAAGAAAAGTATGATGGTAAAGGTGTAATACTAGATAAAAGACTAAGGTCAGAAGTCAAATGATGAGAATCACCAGTCTAATATCCAAGAAGTAGACATACCAGCAGATATAGATAGAGAGAAGCTAGCAAAGACAGGTAAACGCTGGAGACAAGTAGAGTTAACATTCGCTTGCTCCAAGTTCCGAAACATACTCAGCCGATTTGCACAACCCAACTTACATTTTCGCTATCCGCGTCCGTTGCGACAATTTCATTGATGTCTATCTAAACATTCCAATACCTCCATCACTATGTGGTATATCATATACCACTTCGAATCAAGTCACTCCTCACATCACACTTTTTTGCACTAATCCAACATCCGTTCGAGCTATCCATTCTATGGTGACCCTGTCGACCATAACTCAACCGTTTACTCAAAGTCTTACACAAAACTCAGCCAATGCATGAACCATCTTACTCTTCTGTTGCAACTTGTGCAACATTCCATTCTTGATACTCCTAATTACCTCTCAAATTATTCAAAACATTCATTACATGAGAAACTCGTGCAACGTTCTCACTCCCTGATATTCCAAGTCACTACTCAAATTTGTTCAATATATTTTGTCACTCTCCGTTCCTGATATACGTATTTGGAACATATTTTTATTTTTAGCAAAATTGCATATGCATGGAGACTAGACCCATTCTTTGGTTTAACCTTGTTCATGGTTTATTTTGTGGGTTGGTTTAACTCATGAGAACCTTTGGTTCAAAACTCAAACCCAACCATATATAACCCATCATTTTCTCTCTCTCTCTCTCTCTCTTCACTTCTTCATTTCTTCCTCTTTCTTTAGCTTTCTCTCCCAATTTCCATAGGCAAGTACACCTTACAAGGAAAATAGAGAAATCCTCCATATTATGTTTATTATATGTTTATAAGAACTTTTAGTACTTGGAGTTTTCCGTTTTGATGGATGGGTTAGTGTAGATCTATATTTCTAACTTAGGATTTTTATGGGTTTCATGAGTTTTTTTTCCTTGGTTTTGATCTATTAAACTTGTTTCTTTGAAACTGGTTTTTGCTACATGATAGAGCTTTCAATTTAGAGCATTTTGGCTTTTAGTTCACCCGATTTGGACATAAAATAAGATTTTTATGAACAAAATAAAATTTTAGTTTTTGGAACTTTTTTGCCATGGCCGAACCTACTGTTGGAGAACGTAAAGTTCGCATGCAGCCAGTGAGATATGCAGCTGAGAGTGTTATACGGCCTGAGAGGGTTATGTGGCCTAAACTCTTGCCATATACTGACAGCATGTGTCCATCTTGTTGGACGCATGACTACTGATTTGCACAGTATCCTTGAACACCTTGTTCTTTCACTCACTGAACAAATATAAATTTTTCTAAGTCCTAGAGAACTTCATGAGGCCTGACTTCATGAGGCCTGACTTCATGCGGCCTGACTTTTCCCATGCGGCCTAGAGACCCGTGCGGCCTTGCATGTTCTGACTGAATATTTTCCTGACCCTTATGGCCCAATATAAAAAAAATTGGTAATTAGACTCGAATACTGTATCCATGCTGATACAACTATTGCCTGATTTTTATTCATGATTTTATGTGCGTCGAGGAGCGACACATCCTATCACGTATTAAGTGGTTATATTTGGATTGTGCATCGAAAATGCCTCCAAATCCCTGAATGTATATATATATATATATATATATATATATATATATATATATATATATATATATATATATATATATATTGTTCCAACACGGATATAATAAGCAAGTCAAACTACCAAAGCGTGACTAGGTTATTGATTGTATAAATGTTACATACACGCTCGGGTGAATCCAAATTTGACTTTCATGGATTCGTATCTAGTGTGTCCGTACCTTATACGACATCTTAAGAGAAATTCTCATGTGACCACGCCTTGAGATTTCAAACACAATATAAGGCTAATTAGGTAACTAAAAGTGGTAGTAACATCTAAAGAAAACAGTATCCCGAGATCATGCCAATGAACCTTCCCATATAAATTTATTCTAGTGCGCTGTGGATTGGCCACCACAGATATTGTATATCATCTGCCTTAGTGGAGTACAGTATCTGACTTATTATTATGCCGAGCCACTATTTCAATATAGGAACACTGGAACTGCTAATAACGTATTTTTAGCGCAGTGGCCCTATGGGGGACTGGTGCATCCTGCAAGTGTCTGTTTTATTATATTGGTTCGGTTAGCTCATGTTCGGTACTGACGTGATCTGAGAATAGTTATTATGCATTATTCTGAGATAACCTTAGACTCCATAAAATAACAAGCCATACAAATGATTGGTCGATATAAGAAATTGACTTGGTTGATATTGTATCTATTCAACTAGTAGCTTAGGGAAATAAACTATCATAGTATGAGGGTTCAACCCTTGTCCTTGTTTGGTTGTAGGGTTGAGCCTTCGTGCTAGGATATGCCATGGACCTAAGTTACGACACTGAACCTATGTATTATTATAAAAAAAATTTGGATTTTTGTTTCTCTATTTCATGCTTCCTTTGTGGTACTTGCTATTTGGGGTCTAACTCCACTGGTTTTGCATGACGAGGTTTTGAGCCAGCACCTAAGGATCCAGCATACTTTCTCCCAACTCATGGCGTGCACCAGAAATATGGTCGCAGGAGATAGCGAGTGAGTTTTTTCTTTCCTGCTTGCCTTGCACATTTACTTCTTTTGGCGTTAAGCCACCAGCACCTATTAGTCGGCTCATCTGGACATTAGTTTTTCTTACATGATTGTATTAAATCAGACTATATCTGGTCACTTTCATGTACTTATGTTACTCTTCCAGCTTCTTATTTTATACAGCTGGATTCCAGAATATTTTGAAAAAGCGTTTGGGATGCCTTATTTCTTATCATATATGCTCTATGCTTACTGTTTCTTGTTTGAATGATTGAGACATAAAAGTTCTTGACCATATGAGACTTGATTGTAGCATTCACCCTCTTGTCTTTTATAGCCGTGATCGTCGTACGACATATAGTACCTTGTACGGGGTAGCTGGCCATATCCGTCTTCGTATTCCGGTACTGGGGCGTGACATATTCGCTCTACGAGGGACTGGATACGTGGATGAGATCCTAAAAACTGGGGCGTGACACATTCATATCAAAAATGATTCAAGCAAGTGGATGAGATCCTAAAAACTTATCCTATTCTTATTGCAGGCCTGTTCGGTCCCTAAGTTGAAACCGAATAATTTAGTCGTTGACCTGCATGGGCCACCACAAAAACTATGTCATGTCCCAGTCCCAAAATATCCAGGGACTGGATATGTGGCAATGGCCAGCAGCACGCACCGATGGACAAACCCAATTTAATGGATCCATCGGGGCATACTTAAGCTGTTTTACAATAGTCAGGGTTTACTAATCTCATCCACAGAATAAAGATAGCAACATCAGCAAAAGAAATAAATAACAAAATCCTGTTACAAGTATTTAAAAATTGGGAAACACCCGATAATAAGTCTGATACAATGTTCTCCAAAAACAGATATTAAAGAGTTTAAATTAAACAGCAAAGAAAGTCTATCTGCCATAAAGACTGAACACGGTGAAGCAGTTATTCAGGAGAAGTCCTCTGTGATCACCTCTTCCTCAGATTCAGGTACTACTCCGAGTAGTGCTCCTGTTCCGTATACCTCAGGATAGATCTCGTCTGCTAAACCTGGGGATATAATCCATTCCAGGTCCTCAGGGGACATAGCAAGGTACAGAAATCATAAGCCAAAATATAATGCAGTACAAAATTAAAAGAACAATAGGGTAAGTAATTAAACCAGCTATGTGATAATGCAAGTGAGAGTTATTAGTCATACTCAGGCTGGGACTACTACAGGATCAGTGTCAAGAAACCGTAGCAGTATTTTCTCGAAGGGCCAGAACTGGTGCCAAAGCTCTATGTCAGAGACTAGGACACATCCAGATTATAATATATTTATTATATTCAGCCTTGATATGGTAATACTCTCCCCACCTAATGTAATCTTACGTCACAGTTCTTAATGTTCATGTTACGCAAGATTAAACTAATAAAATCAGTCATTTGTTAAGATCTAAGAAAAATAAAGCTCAAGTCATAAAATCTATATCCTATACAGAACCACCTTAAATAATCAGGAAGATTCTGTCTCATGCTCTGTGTCAAGTGTCCTGGGTATAATGTACTTGATATGGCAAGTACGAGAAATATAAATGTCACGATAACCAGCTCTAAGTGACGTTACACAACCCCGCGTACGGTATTGGCATCCGACTATGATCGGACGCTAGGCAAGTCACACGGCCCTAGGGTTGAGCATGTACAACAATCACAAGAAAATAAGTCAAGAGATAATGAATCATTAAACTGCATTTATGGCAAGGTACACTTGCCTGGGTTTTCAGCTCCAATTGTAGCTCTGGCAATAGCTGGATTTGCAGGGACTGCTCCGGTTGCTGAAACAAACATTACCATCAGATCCAGAAAATATTAATTAGTTAAAAATGCCTGTCCTTGAGTCCAATTTGGAGACAAGGGCAAAAATATTATTTTCGGGTCAAGGCGGGGTCCAGATGTGGTCCGCTTTGCACCAAAAAATGCATCAGGGTCAAAGGTCTCAAAATTAGTCCAACTTAGTGTCAACAGGTCAGGAACGATGATACGAACCCAACGGAACTTCCAGAATTGGATTCCGATGAGCCGTTCTCAAAATCGCCCGTCGAGTGGAGCTTGTGGGGCCCACGACACACGATTTTGTCAACGTTCTCAGAATCGAACCAAACTTGGCTCACAGGACCAGCGTATTGCTACGAGTCCGATGGTGTAAGTTTCGTCTCGATCCGACGTGTGTACACTAAGTTACAGCGAGATTCAGAAAAGTCGGATACGGGGCGGTGTTCGCGGATACGCACTGATTTCGGTGTGCACGCACATCCGAATCAGCTTCTGCGAAATCTTGCACGTCCGTATCAAATACACGCACGTATCTGTGAAGACCGCACGCGACCAAGTCATCCCGTTTGGCGGGACGCACTCAGTTCCGGGGTAAAATAGGGCATTGGTTTTTCTGTTTTTGGATCGCGGTGTGCGATCACCACAGGACGCGATGCCTCGAGCGGTTTGTACGGGCACCGAGGGGGTCATGCAGGCTACGCGATGCAATTTACGGAATCAAAATCAGAGCTACGAGCAAAAAGTTACAAGTACCTGAAGTGTGCTCCGCGAAATCGGGTTTTCGTATCCGTTTCGTGTCCTGTGTCCTGGACACTGTGTCCGACACGAGTCACAAAGCTAGGGTTAGGGTTTACTGTGTCTGGGTGTCACCGGAGTCGTCTGGCCACGGCGAGGAGGACGGCGGGGCGAGGTCTCGACGGAGGGAAGAGGAAGCGGCGGAGGAGAAGAGCTGCTGCGGGCTGGCTCGCCGGACGGAGCGGTATGGAGTGTTGGCCGGGGACGATGAGGGTCTGGGAGGTGCGAGGTCAGTGCTGGAGGCAGGGAGGGGAGAGGATCTGGGCGACCGGGGTGTCGAGGCGGAGATGGGGATATCGAGGCCGGCCGGCTAGGGTTCAGGTAGGTGGAAGGGAGGGAAAACACTCGGCCGGAGAAGGAGAAGAAGGGGATTTATAAAGGGGAGGAGGGAGGCTGACAGGCGGCCAGCGAGAGGAGGAGAAATGGAGCGGCGAGCGTTAGCGGGGGAAAAGAGCGGCCGGGAGGCGAGGTGGCGGCGACGGTCGTTTCCGGCGGCGGAGCGGAAGCCGTAAGGTCGATGAACGGTCGGGGGAGAGAATGAGGTTTCGGGTCGGGCAGCCGGGTGGACGGGTCGGATCCTAGCGGATCCGGCCCGATCCGAAATCAAATATGCGGGTCGGGTTATGGGTTATTGGGTCGGGTCTGGGTTGGACCCGGATCCGACCCGCTAAGAAATTGGTTTAATAAATAAACCCGGTCCGGTTTGGTTCAGTTTGGTTCATTTTATAAAAACCCGGTTTATTTTGGTTTAATAATTTAATTAGTTTTTAGGGCTTTTAAAATCCATCCGGGGTCTAATAAATTCCCGGAAAATTACCCTATGTCTGGTTTTCTATTTTACACCATAAAATATTATTTTTATAATATTTTAATATTATTTAATAACAGTTAAAAATCTTTTAACAATTAAAATACCTTAATTTAATTAGAGAAAATTCTCAGAAAATTCCAGAAATTCCAGAAAAATGTAAAAATCCAAAAATTAAAATTTTTTTGAAAATCAGAGGGTTTACAATCTACCCCCCTTAAGAGGATTGTGTCCTCGCAATCAAAGAATAACCGATCAACAGAGATGACACGGTTGCAAAATTTATTTGAGTCAGAAAATCAAGGTTGAGGGTTAAAATATATAGGGAAAATCATTTCCCTAAGCAAATGGAATTTATGCAATTTCCTAAATATGGGAAATCTAGAAAATTATAATTTTAGAAAACCAGTTTTATCCTTTAAAACTTATCTGGTTATCAGTTATAAAACATTTTAGGTTATTCTTTAAAAACATAATAGATTAATAATTCTAGGTTATTATCAAGTTCAACACTAGATTATCAATTATTAGCAAATTAAAGTTATCAGGTCAAGTCTAGGGTCACGAACCAGCAGGCACGAACTATAACAATGCTAGAAACGGAACTACAAAAACTTACTCGCATTAGCTACGCCATGGTTCTGCGCGTCTCGCACAGTCATCGCAAAAACTTGGCCGCGTCCTTGAGGTGGTGCTCTCTGCTGTTGCTGGGCATGCTGGTAGGGTGCTGCTTGAAGTGCCAAGGGTGGCCTTGGTTGATGTCCTCCTGGTGCTGGTAGAGCTTGTTGGTTTGCCCTTGGTGCTTCTCTACGCTCAGGACAATCCCTCACTGCATGTTGTCTGGATCCGCAACCTAAGCATAGTCCTAGCCTGCGTCGGCATTCCCTGACGATATGGCCTGCTTTGCCACAGTAGTGACAAGTAGAGAGGACTATGACTTGTGATGTAGCTGCTTTCTGCTGTTGCTGTAGGTGAGGCCTCTTTGCAGTTTCTTCTTGTGGTGCTTTGGATGTTGCTGATGGGGAAGGCCGCTTCAGACTAGTTTCTCTCCTGGTGATGCGCTCCATGCGTCGAGCTGCGGCAAGGACGTCTGTGTACGAAGTTGGTGCGACAGATCTAATCAGTTTCTGTAGCTCGATATTGAGTCCGTCGAAAAACTTTTCGGCCTTCTCTACTTCGGTCGGGATCAATGTTGGGGCGAAGCGACTTAGACGAATGAACTCGGCGTTGTACTCTTCCACCGTCATAGCTTCCTGAGTGAGGCGATTGAACTTGTCCCGAAGTTCAGATCGAGCGATAGCCGGAATGTACATCTCCTGGAAGAGTCTGGAGAACTCTTCCCAAGTGACCCGGTCTGGTCCGAGCCTGGTCTCCTCGGATAGCCACCAGTGATGCCCATTGTCCGTCAATTGCATTCTGACGGCAGTCATCCAACGTTCTTGTGGAAGCTCAGCTGCTTCTAATTGATGCCTAATGTTGGTGAGCCATTCATGAACTTCTGTTGGTCCCTCCTTGCCAGAAAAGGTACGGGGCTTCAGTTGGTGGAAATCAGTGATAGAGCCCGTCGATTGCCGTCTAGCTGGTAGGTTGGCCTGCTCCAGTGCATTTACTAGACTATTCCTCAAGTACTCAGCTTCGCGACGATGGGCCTCAGTTTGGATTTGTTGCTGGGCTTGCATCATTGCATAGAACATTTGGAACATCTGTTGTCCATCCATTGCTTGCCCTGGTGGAAAGACAGGCATCTGTGGAGTGAACTGGGGCGGAGGTGGAATGTCATCACGCCGAAATCGAGAAGCTTGTGGATCTGCTTGGCTGCTTCGGTGAGTAGAGGGATCTCCACTCAATAGCGTCACTTCATCTTCTCCGTAGGTGACTATATCACCTATTGGTGTTCTTGCTGGAGTTTCGTCGTTTTCTTGTGAATCTATTACTCTGCATCAAAAATAAACTATAAGAAGCGCACAGGAATCAAGGCAAGATGCAAGTCAAAAATTAGTTCGAATACGATATAGATATCAAAAATGATTCAAGCAAGTGGATGAGATCCTAAAAACTTATCCTATTCTTATTGCAGGCCTGTTCGGTCCCTAAGTTATCGAACAATTTAGTCGTTGACCTACATGGGCCACCACAAAAACCATGTCACGCCCTAGTCCCAAAATATCGAGGGACTGGATACGTGGCAATAGCCAGCAGCACGCACCGATGGACAAACCCAATTTAATGGATCCATCGGGGCATACTTAAGCTGTTTTACAATAGTCAGGGTTTACTAATCTCATCCACAGAATAAAGATAGCAACATCAGCAAAAGAAATAAACAACAACATCCAGTTACAAGTATTTAAAAATTGGGAAACACCCGATAATAAGTCTGATACAATGTTCTCCAAAAACAGATATTAAAGAGTTTAAATTAAACAGCAAAGAAAGTCTATCTGCCATAAAGACTGAACATGGTGAAGCAGTTGTTCAGGAGAAGTCCTCAGCGATCACCTCTTCCTCAGATTCAGGTACTGCTCTGAGTAGTGCTCCTGTTCCGTACACCTCAGGATAGATCTCGTCTGCTAAACCTGGGGATATAATCCATTCCAGGTCCTCAGGGGACATAGCAAGGTACAAAAATCACAAGCCAAAATATAATGCAGTGCAGAATTAAAAGAATAATAGGGTAAGTAATTAAACCAGCTATGTGATAATACAAGTGAGAGTTATTAGTCATACTCAGGCTGGGACTACTACAGGATCAGTGTCAAGAAACCGTAGCAGTATTTTCTCGAAGGGCCAGAACTGGTGCCAAAGCTCTGTGTCAGAGACTAGGACACATCCAGATTACAATATATTTATTATATTCAGCCTTGATATGGTAATACTCTCCCCACCCAATGTAATCTCACGTCACAGTTCTCAATGTTCATGTTACGCAAGATTAAACTAATAAAATCAGTCATTTGTTAAGATCTAAGAAAAATAAAGCTCAAGTCATGAAATCTATATCCTATACAGAACCACCTTGAATAATCAGGAAGATTCTGTCTCATGCTCTGTGTCAAGTGTCCTGGGTATAATGTACTTGATATGGCAAGTACAAGAAATATAAATGTCACGATAACCAGCTCTAAGTGACGTTACACATCCCCGCGTACGGTGTTGGCACCCGACTATGATCGGACGCTAGGCAAGTCACACGGCCCTAGGGTTGAGCATGTACAACAATCACAAGAAAATAAGTCAAGAGATAATGAATCATTAAACTGCATTTATGGCAAGGTACACTTGCCTGGGTTTTCAGCTCCAATTGTAGCTCTGGCAACAGCTGGATTTTTAGGGACTGCTCCGGTTGCTGAAACAAATATCACCATCAGATCCAGAAAATATTAATTAGTTAGAAACGCCTGTCCTTGAGTCCAATTTGGAGACAAGGGCAAAAATGTCATTTTTGGGTCAAGGCGGGGTCCAGATGTGGGCCGCTTTGCACCGAAAAATGCGTCAGGGTCAAAGGTCTCAAAATTAGTCCAACTTAGTGTCATCAGGTCAGGAACGATGATACGAACCCAACGGAACATCCAGAATTGGATTCCGATGAGCCGTTCTCAAAATCGCCCGTCGAGTGGAGCTTGTGGGGCCCACGACACACGATTTTGTCAACGTTCTCAGAATCGAACCAAACTTGGCTCACAGGACCAGCGTATTGCTACGAGTCCGATGGCGCAAGTTTCGTCTCGATCCGACGTGTGTACACTAAGTTACAGCGAGATTCAGAAAAGTCGAATACGGGGCGGTATCCGCGGATACGCACTGATTCCGGTGTGCACGCACATCCGAATTAGCTTCTACGAAATCTCGCACGTCCGTATCAACGACACGCACGTATCTGTGAAGATCGCACGCGACCAAGTCATCCCGTTTGGCGGTGCGCACTCAGTTCCGGGGTAAAACAGGGCGTTGGTTTTCCTGTTTTTGGATCGCGGTGTGCGATCACCACAGGACGCGATGCCTCGAGCGGTTTACACGGGCACCGAGGGGGTCATGCAGGCTACGCGATGCAATTTACGGAATCAAAATCAGAGCTACGAGCAAAAAGTTACAAGTACCTGAAGTGTGCTCCGCGAAACTGGGTTTTCGTATCCGTTTCGTGTCCTGTGTCCTGGACACTGTGTCCGACACGAGTCACAAAGCTAGGGTTAGGGTTTACTGTGTCTGGGTGCCACCGGAGTCGTCTGGCCACGGCGAGGAGGACGGCGGGGCGAGGTCTCGACGGAGGGAAGAGGAAGCGGCGGAGGAGGAGAGCTGTTGCGGGCTGGCTCGCCGGACGGAGCGGTATGGAGTGTTGGCCGGGGACGACGAGGGTCTGGGAGGTGCGGGGTCAGTGCTGGAGGCAGGGAGGGGAGAGAATCTGGGCGGCCGGGGTGTCGAGGCGGAGATGGGGATGTCGAGGCCGGCGGGCTAGGGTTCAGGTAGGTGGAAGGGAGGGGAAACACTCGGCCGGAGAAGGAGAAGAAGGGGAATTATAAAGGGGAGGTGGGAGGCTGACAGGCGGCCAGCGAGGGGAGGGGAAACGGAGCGGCGAGCGTTAGCGTGGGAGAAGAGCGGCCGGGAGGCGAGGCGGCGGCGACGGCCGTTTCTGGCGGCGGAGCGGAAGCCGTAAGGTCGATGAACGGTCGGGGGAGAGAATGAGGTTTCGGGTTGGGCAGCCGGGTGGACGGGTCGGATCCTAGCGGATCCGGCCCGATCCGAAATCAAATATGCGGGTCGGGTTATGGGTTATTGGGTCGGGTCTGGGTTGGACCCGGATCCGACCCGCTAAGAAATTGGTTTAATAAATAAACCCGGTCCGGTTTGGTTCAGTTTGGTTCATTTTATAAAAATCCGGTTTATTTTGGTTTAATAATTTAATTAGTTTTTTAGGGCTTTTAAAATCCATCCGGGGTCCAATAAATTCCCGGAAAATTATCCTATGTCTGGTTTTCTATTTTACACCATAAAATATTATTTTCATAATATTTTAATATTATTTAATAACAGTTAAAAATCTTTTAACAATTAAAATACCTTAATTTAATTAGAGAAAATTCTCAAAAAATTCCAAAAATTCCAGAAAAATGTAAAAATCTAAAAATTAAAATTTTCTTAAAAATCAGGGGGTTTATAATCTCCCGTAAGTTTGATCGTCCCCGCTGGACGTAAGATCACCACGTCAGTGCTCCCGCAGGACAATCGTTCTCATCGGGACGTGATATCGTACGAGCCTGGAGTTGCGCTCATACAAGATGATGACATCAAACATCATGGTTATCATCGAAATGACCAAGTTGTAGTGAAAGAAAGTATTGTTACCAACAACAACACTACAGAGTATATACAACAAAGCTCTCGAATGGTCCAAATAAAAATGCCCCAAAGGAGAATGCCATAATAGCTTACAACACTCTTGCTCTTTCTGTTGCCCATAAAGGTACTTACCATTCCATACATCATGTCTTGTATATCCAAGCTGAGCCACTACACCTGCGTACCTGAAAGATATGCCTGCAAATGTGGGTCAGTACACAGTTGTACACCTGAGCGGGATAACCCACTCGCCTAAACCGACACTAAGTAAATATATGAATGCAAGCAGTTACATGGTGATCTTTCTACTTGAACCTAGATTCATTTCATGGCAGTGGCATGACATATTAAGAAAAGTTGTAATGCATGGAAATATTGAAATTCAGTAAACACACTAGCAGTTATATGCAATCTCAAAGAAACTAAACATGCAAATCCATTTTAACCAATCCCATAAGCAAAGTGTGAACCTATCGAACCACGTCACAATCTAAGTCTCGAATTCATCCTTGATGCGCACACTCTTGCCCGAGGCAAGGTGGACTTCTACCGTCTACTTGAACGCACAATCTCAAGTGATTTATATCTATATGAAGGTCAATGGACAAGCCATAAAGGACTATACGAGGCATTTTGACCCGATCCAGCGCTGAGTAGCTAGCCTGCCTGGTGGTCTCAAAGTGCAAGTACACATGCTTCGAAAGCACGTTACCAATATTTTCTCCATGGCCAAACGGTCCCAGTGACTCAGTGAAACCCGTTAGAGGAAACCAAACCCTGTGCACAGGTTGTCCGTGATCATACAATGCTCCGATAATGTAGGTACGATGAGAAATAGAGCCTTCACGCCCCACCATACTAAACTGACCCTGTTTTATCTGATTTCATAATATCCATTCTCAAATTATAGTCTAATACACCATTCTCAAATAATCTCCACTAGGCACTATACCACTTCTCGACACAGTGCTCCGATTGGTGCATGTAAACACCCTAAATTTCAGAAATAAGATTTATATAATTCTCCGTATTTTCGGTATTTTTCTGGAAATTATCACTGAGGTTTGTGGGTTAAATAATTTTAACTGTGGCTAAATGGGGTTAAAATATTCTGGAAGTAAAAATTTATTGTGTATAATGGAAAACCGGACGCATGGCATTTTTCGGTAAATTTATTGGACACCGGAGCAATGTATCGAGGACCTTAAGCTGTTGAATTGGAGAACCCAAACTCAGCTTAATGGGTCGGGTCAGACCAAGCCGAACCCGACCCAAATCCATTAGGAACCCTACGCCGACTATACTGTAGCATAGTATAAAGTCGGGCCTTGGCGTTCGTGTAGCCGCCGCCATTCATCTCTCCCTCTCTCTCTCTCTCAGCCGCCCCTCTCGCGATCGATCTGCCGCCAGCGTCGAACTCGCCGCTGCCCTCGATCTGCCGCCAGCGTCGAACTCGCCGCTGCCCTCGGTCTGCCGCCAGCATCGAACTCGCCGCTGACCCGACGACCTACCCCGACTGAACCCTAGGTGGCCGACAACGCCCACCGCGAGCACCGCCGCTCGAATCAGTCGAACCCCGCCGAACCGCTGCCCCATCCTCCCTTCGGTCAGCCGCTGAGCACAGCAGCCCCGACCCCATCTTCGCCTCGCCAACTCCCGCGAAGCCCTCGGCCGACCTAGCTCCGACTCTGAGGACACGGCCACCCTCTGAACCAGGACACAGTAGACACCGGACACACCGCGAGGACACGACCAGGACTCGGCTCGCGTCAATTTGGCTCTCCGGACACTTGGAATTCAGAATCCACGGAGCCCTGTTCAGGTATTGATTTCTCCCAACTCGCAACTCCGTTTTTATTTCCGTCGATTGCTATGCGTAGACTGTATACCCCTCTCGGTGCCCGTGCAATTCGCTCGGTGCATCGCGTCTTGTAGTGGTCGTACACCGCGATCCAAAACAGGAAAAAACAACGCCCTGTTTCACCCCGGAACTGAGTCCGCCCCGCCAAACGGGACGACTTGGTCGCACGTGGTCTTTACCAAACTGTGCGCGACGTTGATACGGTCGTGTAGGATTTCGCAGAAGTCGATTCGGAGGTGCGTGCACCCCGGAATCAACGCGTATCCGCCGACGACACCCAGTATCCGTCCTTTCTGAAATATGCTGTAACTTCATGTACACACGTCGGATCGAGACGAAACTTGTGCCATCGGATCCGTAGTAATACGCTGGTCCTGTGAGCCAAGTTTGGTTCGATTCTGAGGACGTTGACAAAATCACGTATCGTGGGCCCCACATGCTCCACTTGACGGGTGATTTTGTGATCGGCTCATCGGAATCCAATTCTGGAAGTTCCGTTGGGTTTGTATCATCGTTCCTGACTTGTAGACACTGAGTTTGCAGAATTTGGAGACCTTTGACCCTGACACGCTTTTCGGTGCAAAGTGGGCCCACCGGTGGAACCCGCTTTGGCCCGGAAATGACCTTTTTGCCCCTGTGTCCAAATTGGATGTAAGGACAGGCATTTCCAGCTATTTGGCATCTTCTGAGACTGTTGGTGATATTTATTATAGCTTTCGGAGTAGACCCCACCGGATCCACTGATACCAGGACAGTTGTTGATACTCGGACATCAGGCAAGTGTACCTTGCCAAACTCTGCAGTTTAGTTACCTATTTTCCTTGATTTATATATATTGCTGTGCATGCTCAACCTAGGACCGTGTGACGTACTTAGCGTCCGATTATCAGTCGGGTGCCGACACTGTACGCAGTGTTGAGTACAGTCATCTAGAGATGGACATTCGTGACACTTTATTCTCGTACTTGTTTTATCAAGTACCATATGACCCAGGACACTTGACACTATTCATGAGACAGGATTTTCCCGAGATATTCGTGGTGATTCTGTATAGGATACAGGACATGGACATTAGACTATTAGATACTTTATGACTTGTTGCATTAGCTATGATCGCGCTTGACATGGGCATGAGACGTTGTGGTCATGATACGCGTGGTTACATTGGGTGGGGAGAGACACACAGGCTACAGGCTGTATTTATGTATATCTTCTATTATTGAGAGGTCGTAGACTCTCGTAGCAGAGCTAGACCCACTACCGGTTATTACCGCTACCGGCTCCCCGACACAGAGCTTGTAGTGGCTCAGCCTGAGACTAGTTATGCTCTCACTTGCATTTACACTTAGATGGTTACATATTTACCCCATTGTTTCATTTAGTTATATATTGCTGCACTGCTTATCTGTATTTATTGGCATGAGCTTTCTTGTACCTTGCTATGTCCCCTGAGGACCTGGATCCGGATTTTTGTCCCCAGATTTTGCAGACGAGGTTTATCCCGAGGTTTACGGGACCGGAGCAGGAGCTGATCCAGGAGTTGTACCACCATCCGAGGAGAAGACTTCTCTTGAGCATCCTTGTTTATGCTCAGCTTTTATTATTTATTTTAGTCTTTGATATTCTGGTCAGATGAACCATTGTACTAGATATTTATCGGGTTGTTCCCCGAAGTACTATGTGAGACTGGATGATGATTTACATTCCTTATTTATTCTGTGGATCATGTTTATATCTTGTGTGGATGAGATTAGTTGTACCATGATTGTCGTAGACTTGTTTTACAGCTTAAGTATGCCCTGATGGATCCTTTATAGTGAGTTGGTCCATCGGTGCGTACTGCTGGCCGTTGCCACGCGTCTGGTCCCACGGTATTTTGGGACTGGGGCGTGACAGTGCAACACCTTGCTCTGATAGATCTGTGGCATAATGCCCTCTCCGATGAAGTTGCCCGATTTTGAACCATAACTGCACGCTTCGCTTGACGAAGCGTCCCAACCTGATACTCGTGCGCAATGAACGCTCGCTCGATGAAGTGTTCTCACTAGTCCAAATCGTAAAGTTTAACTCAAAGCCACAAATTATATTCATCCAAACGGAGCACACTTTATGCACGCCACATTGTGGTATTTCTCATGTTCTGACTAAGTGTTCAAGATATTACGTGTATTCCAATTGTTAGGCATGAAGGAGTATAGGAGAAGGGACATAGCCCACTTACTAAGTCTGAATCCGCTAAGCACTCTACCTTGCCGATACGGTAGATTCCTTAAATCAGTGGTCTGATGCGAAGCACGATCTTCTCAATTGGTATGACCGTGCGAGCATGTCGTGCTCTCCAAATTATCCGATCCGATCAGACTAAGGAATACGACATTATCGCTCCAATCCCGCTATCTCTGCACAAATCTAAATGAACATACTGATTCCATCGACGACGTCCATGCCTCAGCCTGATACGAGGCAATACTCTGATCCCACTAAACTTCGTAAGCGATCTGCACATAAAACCAACTCAAATCAATACTTGATTCCAAATTTAACTCATTGAAATACAACCAAACATTTGTCTCATTTCAATCCGACTCAACGTAATGGACCATGTGGGTGCGGGGTATTACACTAACTGAGTAAGACGATGCTGAATATCTGTTGATGTCTGAGCCTGAGCTAATGTCTGAACCAAAGGTACCGGAGAGTGAGTCGAGGAAGAATCCCTTGTTTGTATCCGTTTGACGAGTTGAGTTCTTAAATGTGGATGAAGCATAAAATAATTATCCACTAGGTGACCAAACATATGGCAGTGAGAACAAGTCATAGTGGATCGCTAATGAGCATAGCATGCAATAGCATAATGACCATGCTTCTTGCAATAGGTACATAGATGACGCATTTTCTTATTAATTTTTTTTGTTTTGATTTTTTGTTTTGGTTTTTTTTTAAAAATTTAAGAATCCAACTTCAACAGAAATAAATTCTTAAAAAAGAAAAAAAGAAAAAGAAAAAGGATTCTACTTTTGGACCCGACTTCTAGGAAAGGATGGCGCGGTTTTCAAGCATGGAGCATATTTTGCTACCAAACCAAATTTGAAGAAATGGTTTTGTTGCCTCCAAGAAAGTATTAATTGCTATCAGGAAATCAATTATACTCTAAACAAAACTGTAGAAGTGCCTCCTCGAACAGGGAGTACGAACGGCTTATTTCGTGGATGAAAAAAATAATGCTGAGGAAGGAAAAACTTCGGCATGACTTGCTCGTGCTTGCGGACGAAGGGACTGGATAGCCTTGGTGGGCAGACGGAGAGCAGAAAAAGACTTGGTGATAATCAACAATATTGATTATCTGAAATCCTAGGCTCTGATACCATGAAACAAATCAACAATATTGTTTTTATTAATGGATAATGTAAAAAGCCATACAACTATGAAGATATATAGAGAGAGAACGTATCCATATCCGGATAGGAGTAGGAGAGGAGATATGTATCCATATAGGACAAAGAATCTAATACTAAATCTAACTAATATCTAATCCTAAATCTAATTATTCTTAACAATATATATATATATATATATATATATATATATATATATATATATAACTAATATCTAATCCTAAATCTAATTATTCTTAACAATATATATATATATATATATATATATATATATATATATATATATATATATGAGGAAGGATCCACATCTCCACATATTGTGCATCCGCAAGAATTTCTATGTTTACAACCATTGGATCTTGTTTAAGTTATCTAATCTTAACCGTTGGTTTGAACCATTCAAACCAATAGTTAAGATTAGATGACTTAAACAAGCATCCAACGATTGATAACATGAAGATGCTTGGGTATGCAAAAAATCGTGAATGCGGATTCCTCATATATATATATATATATATATATATATATATATATATATATATATATATATATATATATATATGAAGACAGAACCATAGTATAATCTCAAAACCAGATTTGATAGAACTATATAAATAACATGGTTAATTCACTCTTTGGGCATGTTTGGTTGGATGCAACTCTCGGGTAGATTTTGTTGTTTTTGGTGAAAGTCGCTGAACTCTCACAAGTTCTGTTGTTTGGCTTTGTTTAGGTGAAAGTCGTCATTTGGGGTTGACAAGACCGGTCCGAGTTCATGTCCCCTCTTCCTTTCTACACTTTCTAAATCCTTGAAAAAAGGAAACTCTCCTCTACAACCGGAGGAAAGAGAAAAGTTTTCAAAAGTTTTTTTGAGGAGGAAGTCCTGGGAGCAGCCGACTGTCTCGATTCCCGCCATAGCTCTTTCGTTCACATTCCCAACCTCCTCTTCCGCCATCAAGACAACACTGCAAGACTTGTTCTTCCTTCCTTGATGCTTCTTTCTGCATGTTTTCCTGTGATTTTGGCAGATCTTATGGGTTTCGTCCGTAGATCTAGGGTTTAAATTGCCTAATTTGGAGATTTTTGACATCGATCTTCTGTATTTGAACAGATCTATGAGCAGACAAGGCTAGGTCATTTTTTCCACTAGATCTATGCTTTTTGCACGAATTTGAAGAGTATGTGGGTATCAATCGGTATATGAACCCAATTTCTTTCTGTGTAGTATGCGGATATCAATTTTGTTCTCCAATTGGGAGTTTGTACCCACTTATGAGTATCACTTTTCTCAAAATTTATTACATCTATGTTGTTCTTTTGTTTTGGCTATGATGAGTATTTCTTTGGGCTATGGTGAGTATGAAGACACATAGAATAAACTTATTTCCTATTTTTCGATTATTTGTCCTCTCTATATTTGTGTGGGCTATGATGAGGTTTCAGGGGACACTCACTTGTGAGTGTTGCTGTTAGTCTTGCTAATGTTGGAACCAAATAGCTCATGGACAGTGTTGGAATGGTTTATGGGGACACTGGAATGGTTTAATATATACTCTGATCCTAAAACAGTGTTGGAATTGCTTGTATACTAATTTTTGCTTAAATTTTATGGTCAACATGGGTCACTGGAATGTTACAACATTCGTATGATGATGAATCATATGAACCCTGTACACAAAACTCTGAGCCCAATTTAATATATATGAAGATTTTATTATTATTACATGAATACGCCTGATCATTTGAAAATACTTGTTCTTGGTTTACGCTTCAATATCAGTAAATATCAATTACGTTTGAATTCTTGGTTTGTGCTTGGTAAGGGAGTTGTATCAAGGTTGGCATGAAAGATCCTATTGAATATATGTTCATTGTCAAAGGAAATAACAAAAGAGTTAATTAATATCTACAAAGTGATAATTAAACGGCAAAATAAGACTTGGTGATATCCCCATGATTTATTTATGCTTATGATATTTTAGCTTTTACTCAAAATCCTCTCTTTGTATATGTGTGGAGTTTGTAAACAGAAAATTTGTTTTGTATTGGAGTAAAGTAAAATTTGTAAAAATACATTCAGTAATTTTTGTCAATAAAATGTCTTCAAATAATTTTTCTTCATCTATGATATTTTTATTCCTTCTTTTAGGAAAATTACATTCATAAATTATCTGTCAGTTAAAATAATCAATAATTAATAATTATTTACTAAATAATCATTAATTAGTTCATCTAATTTATATGGTAACATCTCTAACCAACAAATCAATTAACGAATTTTTTCGTTTAAAGTAATAAAATATAATATAATTATAAAAAAAAGGGAAAAGTTGGGGATATTAGCAGACAGGGGGACCACTCGTCAACTGACTTGGCGGGGCGCACTCCTCGAGAGGCCGCTCGCCAAGTGAGTTGGCGGGGCACTGTCTACGAGAGACCGCTCGCCAACTCAGTTGGCGGGCCGCTCTCTTCTCTCCCCCTGACGCCTCGGCTACCCACTCACGACCGCTCCCCCCTCGGTTACCCACCCACGACCGCACCCCTTCCCTCGGAGACTCCCCATCCCCTCCCCTTCCCTCCCTATAAACACCCCCCTCACAGTAACTTCCCTCCTCACACACTCCTCCCTCACAGCAAGTCTCTCCTCCTCACAGCAAGTCTCTCCTTCTCAAGTCTCTCCTCCTCACACACTCCTCCTACTCCTTGCTCACAGCAAGTCTCTTCTCCTCAAACACTCCTCCTCACACATATCTTATAATTTAGATTTTTGGAGATGGCTACCCACTGTAATCCCTCTGAATTTTCAAAGAATTTTAATTTGGATTTTTATCAATTTTCTGTAATTTTCTGGGAATTTTCTGTAATTAAATTCAGATATTTTAATTATTAAAGAATTTTTAAATGATATTAAATAATATTAAAATGTGATGAAAATTATATGTTATGGTGTAAAATGAAAAATCGGACATAGGGTATTTTTCCGGAAATTTATTGGACCCCGGAAGCCTTTAAAAAGTCCTAAAAACTATTTTAAATTAATTAATTAATTAATCCATTAAATAAACCCGGTTTAACCCGAACCCAAAATTTTAAACCGATCCAGACCGGTCGGTCTATCCGAACCGAACCGACCGCTCTAGCAGGTTGGGTCGGGCCTGCCCGACCGAACCCGCACCCGACCGCTGTCGAACCCGACCCGCTGGCTCCCCATCTCCCCCAACCGCTCGAACCCGACTCTCCCTTTCCGGCCACCGTTGGCCTCCCCGCTCTTCCCCTCTATATAAACCCTCCACCCTAGCCCAGCCGCAATCCTCTCCCGCCGACCGCCTGCCACTCGCCGCCTCACTCCCAGCCGAGCCCCGCAGAGCCGGCTGCCCAGCGTCGCCGCCGTGCCCAGCCCTCTCCTCCTCCAGAACCTCCTCCTACTCACCTCCGACCCCAGCCGAACTTTCCCCTGTCCGGCGCCGCCCTGAGCTGTTGCCGCCTCACCAGTAAGCTCCGGCCGAGCCGCCTCTGTGCCGCCTCCGGCCGTCCAAGAGCCGACCGCAGCGCCGCCCTCTTCCAGCGAGCTTCGCCCAGCTAGCCGCCCCGAGTCCGGCGTGTCGGACACAACAGAAACCCTAGCCCCTTTGTACTGTGCAGTGGACACAGTATCAGTGTCATGACGGACACGAGTCGGACACGAAGGAAACTCGCTGTTTTCAGACACTGTTCAGGTACTTGTAACTTCTTGCTCGTAGCTCTGATTTCAATTCCGTCAGTTGCATCACGCAGCCTGTATGACCCCCTCGGTGCCCGTGCAACCCGCTCGGGGCATCGCGTCCTGTAGTGATCGCACACCGCGATCCAAAAACAGGAAAAATAACGCCCTGTTTCACCCCGGAACTAAGTACGCCCCGCCAAACGGGACGACTTGGTCGCGTGCGGTCTTCACCGATACGTGCGCGTCGTTGATACGGACGTGCGAAATTTCGCAGAAGCTGATTCGGATGTGCGTGCACACCGGAATCAACGCGTATCCGCAGACACCGTCCCGTATCCGACCATTCTGATTCTTGATGTAACTTAGTGTACACACGTCGGATCGAGACGAAACTTGCGACATTGGACTCGTAGCAATACGCTGGTCCTGTGAGCCAAGTTTGGTTCGATTCTGAGAACGTTGACAAAATCGTGTGTTGTGGGCCCCACACAGGCTCCACTCGACGGGCGATTTTGTGATCGGCTCATCGGAATCCAATTCTGGAAGTTCCGTTGGGTTCGTATCATCGTTCCTGACCTGTTGACACTAAGTTGGACTGATTTGGAGACCTTTGACCCTGACGCATTTTTCGGTGCAAAGCGGTCCACATTTGGACCCCGTTTTGCCCTGAAATATCGTTTTCGCCCCTGTGTCCAAATCGGACTCAAGGACAGACGTTTCTAACTGATTGATATTTTATGGATCTGATGGTGATGTTTGTTTCAGCAACCGGAGTAGTCCCTGCAAATCCAGCTGTTGCCAGAGCCACACTTGGAGCCGAAAACCCAGGCAAGTGTACCTTGCCAACTTGCAGTCTTTGTTACATATTCCTTGGCTTATATATATATTTTGCATGCTTGACCTAGGACCGTGTGACTTACTTAGAGTCCGATTATAGTCGGGTGCCAACACCGTACGCGGGTTGTGTAAAGTCAAATAGAAATGGATACCGAAACCCTTTGTATTCTCGTACTTGCATTATCAAGTACGTATACCCAAGACACTTGACACTATACATGTTGACAGAATCTTCCTGAGATATTCAAGGTGATTCTGTGTAGGATACAGGATGGACATAGACATTATATTCTTAGATTATGACTTATTGCATTAGCTCTGATCTCACGTGACATGGACATAAGACGTTATGAACATGAGACGTGCGATTACATTGGGTGGGGAGAGACACACGGGCTACATGCTGATCATGTAAACCTCCTGATTTTTCAAAATTTTAAAAATTGGATTTTTCACAATTTCTGGAATTTTCTGGGAATTTTTTGTAATTTAAAAACAGGATTTTAATTATTAAATAATTTTATTTGATAATAAACAATATTAAAATATTATGAAAATAATATTTTTGGGTGTAAAATGAAAAACTGGACTTAGGATAATTTTTCTGGAATTTATTGGGCCCCGGACATATTTTTAAAACACCTAAAAAGTATTTATTTATTTAATTATTATTTAATTGTATTATTATTATTATTATTTTTTTTATTTATTATCCAAAACCCATTACCCAGCCAGCGGCCCACTGGACCCGGCCCACCGGGCCCAGCCCCACCCGGCCCAGTACCCGCCCTAGCGGGTCGGGTCGGATCCGCCAGACCCGCCCGACCCGCAAACCCGCTTTCCCCTCACCCCCCACGACCCGCTCGGCGCTCCTCTTCTGCCGCCGCTCCCCGCGCCTCCGGCCGCGCCGCCCGCCGCTCCGCCCGGCCCTCACCCCCACGACCCCCTCTCTCCTCCGCCTCGCTCGGCTGCCGACACCTATATAAACCCTCCCCCAGCCCTCTCCGTTCACCTACCCCGACTCCCCTCCACCGCTTCCCCCACCGTGCTCGGCCCCGGCCTCGCGTCGACCGCCGCCAGCCGCCCGCAGCGCCTCCGGCCGCCCCGAGTCCTTCCTCCTCTCACCGTCGAGGACCGGCAGCCGCAGCACAGCAGCGCCCCAGCCGCCTGCCGCACGCCGCCGCCTCCGCCCGAGCGCCGCGCCGCCCTCCTCCGCCGCAGCCCCGGCCCCCTCCGCCTTGGCCCGGCTGCCCTCCGCCCAGCTCCGGCAGGGAATCCCGAGCCCTAACCCTAACCCTAATTCCCGAATCCGACACGTGTCGGACACGATTCGGACCCCGGTTTTCGGGTCCCGTTCAGGTGCGTGTATTTTCTTGCTCGTAGCTCAGATTTTGATTCCGTAAATTGCGTTGCGAAGTCTGTATGACCCTCTCGGTGGCCGGACAAACCGTTCGGGGCATCGCGTCCTGTGGTGATCGCACACCGCGATCCAAAAACAGGAAAAACCAGACCCTGTTTCACCCCGGAACGGAGTACGTCCCGCCAAACGGGACGACTTGGTCGCGTGCGGTCTTCACAGATACGCGCGCGTCGTTGATACGTACGTGTGAGATTTCGCGGAAACCGATTCGGGTGTGCGTGCACACCGGGATCAACGCGTATCCGCGGACATCGTCCCGTATCCGACTTTTCTGCAATTTACCCTAACTTTGTGTATACACGTCGGATCGAGACGAAACTTGCGCCATCGGACTCGTAGCAATACGCTGGTCCTGTGGGTCAAGTTTGGTTCGATTCTGAGAACGTTGACGAAATTGCGTGTCGTGGGCCCTACAGGCCCCGCTCGACGGGCGATTTTGTGATCAGCTCATCGGAATCCAATTTTGGAAGTTCCGTTGGGTTTGTATCACCGTTCCTGACCTGTTGACACTAAGTTTGGTGAATTTGTAGACCTTTGACCCTGACACATTTTTTGGTGCAAAGTGGGCCCATATGTAGATCCCGTTTTGACCCAAAACTGTCGTTTCTGCCATTGTCTCCAAATTGGACTCAAGGACAGGCGTTTCTAGCTGATTGATATTTTTTGGATCTGATGGTGATATTTTTTTCAGCAACCGGAGTACCGCCTGCAAATCCAACTGAAGTCAGAGACGAAATCAGAGCCGGAACCACAGGCAAGTGTACCTCGCCAAAACTTGCAGCTTTGCTACCTATTTCCTGGACTTAGTTATACATCAGTGGGCAAGGAAAGCTTGCCAATTCTCAGATATTTCTGGTTATGGTATTTTACTTGATTTCTGTAGATACATATGTAAACTTGTTTAACTGCTCAACCCAGGACACCTGACACTATTTATGTGACGGAATTGCCTGAGATATACCTGGTGATTCCGTATAGGTTACATTTTCATGACATATACAGTTTACATGCTTAGATTCTATCCTGACTCATTGCATTAGTTCAAACTTGCGTGACTTGTACCTGATATTTTCTGGAACTGTGACGTAAGATTACATGGTGGGAAGAGTAATATCATATCAAGGCTGAATATAATATAATATAAATACTGTTATCTGGCGGTGCCTTAGACTCTGATACAGAGCTTTGGTACCTTACTGGCCCTGTCGGGAAAATACTGCTATGGTTTCTTCAACACTGATCCTGTAGTAGTCTCAGCCTGAGTATGACTAAAACTCTCACTTGCATATCACTTAGCTGGTTTACATAGTTTACCCTGCTGTTTCATTATTGCTGCACTGCATATATTTTGGCTTGTATTTTCTGTACCTTGTTATGTCCCCTGAGGACCTGGAATGGACTATGTCCCCAGGTATAGCCGCAGAGATCTACCCCGAGGTGTACGGTACAGGAGCACTCCTTGGAGCAGAACCCGGAACAGAGAACGAGATATTGGCCGAAGATTTCTCATGAGCACCGGCTTCATCTACACAGTATTTCCATTTTTAGCATTTATTTCCTGTCTATTTTCCTCTGAATGTAACAGACTAATTCTCGGATTGTTTCCCGAGATAATCTTATTTATTGCTTATTTATTTCTATTGCATTATTTCTGGCAATTAATCTGTGTTTATTTGGTGGATGAGATTAGAAATACCTGAGACTGGTACATATTACTGCTAGACTACAGCTTAAGCATGCCCTGATGGATCCATTAAATTGGGTTGTCCATCGGTGCGTGCTGCTGGCCATTGCGCACGTGCTCAGTCCCTCGACAATTTGGGACTGGGGCGTGACAGATCATATATATATAAAACCCCTATTATTGCGGTGCTCAAGACTCTAAGTCCGAGCTTGGCCCAC
This sequence comes from Iris macrosiphon, assembly GCA_036927795.1. Lineage (NCBI taxonomy): Eukaryota > Viridiplantae > Streptophyta > Magnoliopsida > Asparagales > Iridaceae > Iris > Iris macrosiphon. The sequence continues at coordinate 168,508,108 of JAYESA010000009.1, read as the reverse complement.
TACTAGTTATTTACTGCTACCGGCTCCCCGACACAGAGCTTGTAGCAGTCTCAGCCTGAGTACTAGTGATGCTCTCAGTTGCATTTTTACATAGATGGTTATGTAGTTACCCTGCTTATTTTATTTACTATTTCACTGTATTATTTTGGCTTGTGCTTTCTTGTACCTTGCTATGTCCCCTGAGGACCTGGATCCGGACTATGTCCCCAGGATTTGCAAACGAGGTTTATCCAGAGGTCTACGGAACAGGTGCTCTTCACGGAACAGTACCCGTAGCTGAGGACGAGGTGACCGCTGAGGACTTCTCTTGAACAATTGCTTCGTCATGCTCAGTCATTATGGCAACTAGACTTTATTTCCTGTTTAATTAACTTTTATTTTCCTGTTTAATTGAACTTGTGTAAACAGACTTATTATCGGGTTGTTTCCCAATTTTTAAATACTTGTAACTGGATGTTGTTGTTTATTTCTTTTGCTGATGTTGTTATCTTTATTCTGTGGATGAGATTAGTAACCCTGACTATTGAATTACAGCTTAAGTATGCCCCGATGGATCCATTAAATTAGGTTTGTCCATCGGTGCGTGCTGCTGGCCATTGCCACGTGTCTAGTCCCTCGATATTTTGGGAATGGGGCGTGACACCCACAATTACGGTCGTATTTCTGGCGGACCGACTACCCAGCTTATTATTAAGCAACGTGAAGACCACATTTGTAGTCAGATATTTACTGGCGAGGTAATTTTTGAAATTACAAGTTGTCAACTTTATTAATTTACACACAAAATATAATGCATATGTTTTTTTATAGTTATACGACCATGATCTTGGTTTACGAACCCGGATCCATGTACATTGGCGGGCCAAAATGAATTATCGTACGTGGGAGCTAAATTCGGTCCAAAAGGCTTTGGTGGAATCCTTTGGATTCCACTATATAGATCGTGTTAGATATTTAATCCACGATCTTCATTTAGTTGTAAGCCTTGCAGAGCGTTGGTGGCCCAAACGCAACACTTTCCAACTCCCATTCGGCGAGATGACGATCACCCTTTTTGATGTGGCGAATATACTAGGGTTACCTATTAAAGGTAACGCTATATATTTTGATCCGCACTTAAAGGGATCTGATCTGATCAAGAGGTATCTCGGTGTTAGCCCTCCATCAGGTCTAAAAGACGGCAATTTTGTAAAATTTACATGGCTCCGTGGCAACTTTATGGACCTACATCAAACTATTGATGGGGTGGTTGATGTAGATGAAATGCGGGTTTGTATTTTTATTAGTAAATTTGTTTATGACTTAATTTAGTGGTGCAATTCTATATAACACTTAATATATCCAGGTCATTCGTTGCACTAGAGCGTATCTGCTCTATTTATGTGGTACAATTCTATTTCCCGATGCATCGGAAAATAAGGTAAATGTGCAGCTTCTACCATTCTTGGATGATCTGACAAAACCTACTGAGCATGTGTGGGGAGCTGCTACTCTTGCATTTTTATACGCCAATATGACATAATTTGTCAGATCCAATCGCAAGAGTACTTGTAGATGTATTTCACTGATACATGTATGAATGAAAGACCTTAAAAAGTTAGAGTAATTTTATACGCAAATTTTGTTTGTACTAATGTCATATTTTTGTTTTATAGTTCTGGTCCTACGAGCACTTCTATATTGGTAGGCCTGTTACCAGCATTCTCAGTGATGTTGGAGTATTTCCAGTTGCTATGCGCTGGCCTACAGACGTAGTAGATTATCAACACTACCAATACAAGACTGTATCACTTTATCGTAGCCAATTTGATACACTGCAGTATAATGAGGTAATTTTTAAATATGTAATAAATATCTTTAAATTATTTAAGTTTTGATCGTAGATAAACATCACATCTAATTGATACAATATCTTTAAATAGGTAACCTGGTTACCGTACTCATGTGAACCTGATGCTCCAGAAATCAAGAGGACATCATATGCATTTACTTTACATAGATGTCATATTATATATGATTGGTTCACCATGTACTATCCGGCAGACCATGTTCTTCGACAATTCGGAATGGCCCCAATAGTTTTCGATAATCCACCGACAGTCGGTTATGAGACATCAAATGCATTACAACGAATCATTGGTCTCGTTGTTGACTGGAATAATCGGTTCGAGAATTATAGTGTGAGGGACATGTCTCCCAGACTAAATTCTGCTGAGGAATGTAAGTTATAAGTTACTCATTATTCGTATTGATTTAGTGTAAATAGTTTGTTAAAATTTTGTTTATATTTTGCAGACATGGGTAGCCTGGACTATAGGCAATGGTGGGGATGCCCTCTTATGAGCAACCGAGTATACCACTACGAGGAGCAAAGGGTCAAGAGTAGATCCGTAGACGATTCTACTCTGCGTGCTTTTGCCGATGGAATGCATGAATTGGTATGACTTCATTATACTTTCAAAAATAAATATACATAGATATGATAAATATATTAATTTACAAGTTTCAAATTTCAGAGTGGAGTATACCGGCAACATTTACAATGACCTCATAGAAACCTTTCCCCAGACAGTCGGCGTCTTATGGAGGAACTTGTGACTCGTGTTGAGCATCTGGGTATTGGACGGGAACCGAAAATGCCTCCAGTACAATTCCGTCTTCCACCGGACTATCCGACCGGCTTAGTACGACAGAGACACTCTCGTCGTCGTCGGCGGGATACTGCTGGAGCGGGCCCAAGTGACCAGTATGCTGGAGCGGGCCCGAGTGACCAGTATGCTGGAGGGAGCCCGAATTACCAGTATGCAGGAGCGAACCCGAGTTACCAGTATGCAGGAGCGGACCCGAGTTACCAGTACGCAGGAGCGGGCCCGAGTTACCAGTATGCTGGAGCAGGCCCGAGTGACCAGTATGCTGGAGCGGGCCCTAGTTACCAGTATGCTGGAGCGGATCCGAGTTACCAGACTGCTGGAGATGAAAGCTACCAGATATTCACACAATATTTTTTGACTCCATCAGCACCGCTGCCTATCCAAACTCAACAAGACGAGGACGAGGATTAGTAGATAATTTGTAACTTGTATGATTACAATTTTTGTATGATTTGTAATGGTTTTTTATTACAATATTTGGGTATTGAACAATTCTATTTTACTCTCCGGTTGTGTCCCATAGCACCACAATTACTGCAACGTAGATCTCTTGTCGATGAATCCTGGGGTTTGATGCGGTTCTTCTTTGGTCTTCCGGCTTTGCGTCTTACATCTGGCACCCCAATTTGTCCTCTTACCAAAGGAGCTTGGATATCGTAGGGAACTAGAATTGGCTCCATTTTTGGTGCGTATACACTTTCAAGTTTTCCGTCGAAAATACTGCAGGATAAAAATTATCAATACTAATATTGCAATATCTACAAACAAAACATGCATGTATACATGGTATATAAGTATGGTACCATCTAAAATATGTACAAGATCTGTCAGTTATATGAACAATATAGGTTCTACTTATTGCCCGGTCTATTATTTCAAACTTATAACTATCAATAGTTAATATTTCTAGGTGGTTCTTCTCTTTGATAATAGAAGCCATGTTTTTAACATCTTCGGACAATAATCTGTGTCTATATTTTCAGCAAACTTTCTACGATTGTCATGAAGTGTAATAATCTTGGCTCTAATACCATCGAGAAGTATTGTTATTGGCTTATCTCGTAATTTCTTAATCCAACTATTGAAACATTCAGCAAGATTAGAAGTGTTAATATCTAATCTAGGACAAGTAGCATACGCTGTTATCCAATGTTCAAATCGACGACTTTCATCGTTTACACCAATAAGCCAATCGTACAACACTATGTTCTCGGCTTTAATTATATCAAACACACTCTATGCATCCGTTTTATTATATGATCTAGCAAGCGAGTCTAACAAGCGTTGAAATAGTGGTTCTTTTGTAACTTTTTTCATGTTTTGTTTAAAATGTTGAATACAAAAAAATGAGAAGATGCAGAAAAAATAGCATGAACAACATTTATTAATCCCTTTTGCTTGTCAGATATAAATAAAATTGTACTCCAATCATTAAAACAACTTTCAAAAGATATTTTAAGAGAATTTAAAAACCAAGACCAAGAATCACTATTCTCACCTTCAGCAACAGCATAAGCTATAGGATATAATTGATAGTTAGGATCGTGAGCACAAGCAATAAATAAGATACCTTGATATTTAGACGAAAGAAATGTAGCATCAGTACTAATAATTGGTAAACATCCACTTAAAAATCTATCAATACATGACTTAAAACAAATAAAAATTCGTTGGAAGCTATTGTTTTCGGCAGTTTTAATAAAATATGTACTACCTGGATTTGTCTCCATAATTCTATAACAATACTCCTCAAGACTAGCGTATGCCTCATCATAACTACCATTAATTTCAGCTAATGCTGTCTCTCGGGCTCTCCATGCTTTGGAATAACTAACTTGTATACGATGCTCCCTATATATATCTTTAACAATTTGTGATGGACTGTATGACTGGTTATCTCTAATAATGTCAATTATCATGGTCTTAATCCATGAAGCGGAAGCTAGTCGATGACGTCCTGTACTAAGTCTTCCTAAACAAGAATGACAATTTTCTAATGTACTAACTTTAACTATATCGCCATTTCCAATAGATTTGACATATACTCTCCAATTATAATTCGGTTGATCACAACTATATATAATTCCACGAGCATTATTCATAACACTAGCTGAACAACTAAAATTATATTTAATTGCTAAATTACTTATAAAGCTTCTAAAGTGAGAACGACTAGGAAATGATTGTCCCTTAAATAATTCATCCGTGATAGCTTTTACAACATCATCATCTACCGTATAATCTACATTTTTAACTAAATCATCACTATTTCCATCGTCGTTGTCACTATCATCATCATGGTTAGATTCATCTGATGAATGACTTTCTTGGATAAATGAAACTATTTGTTGAGAAGAACTAGCACCCGAACTAACATGCTGATATTCAGAAAAATATTCATTATTTCTACTATCTAAGGTTGCTGCTACTTTAATAACATATATTTTTATATACCGTGATTGTGAATTAATCTCAAGAATATAATTCCATGCATCTTCACTATCTATCAAAAAACAATTAGAACAAAAAATAGACTTCAGAATAAAATCATAATGAATAGAACAACGTTCAATAATATGATTACGTATATTTTCAAAACTAATATTCGGATAAGTTGAAAAAATTATACTTTCTCCTCCTTCATAATTTAACCCTTTTACTTTACCGCCGTGCGAGCATACAATTCTTACGTTACGATCCATGACGGTTGAGAACTTTTGCTACAGAAAACTCAAATGAACTTTAGCTGCAGGCAGAGAGACATAGAGAGTGTTGCAGACTTTGCTAGAGGGAAGCGAGGAAATAGAGGAAGTAGATTGAGTGTGAGATGATTTGGTTGAGATAGGTAATTTATAGAGGGAGAATGTAATAGCCGTTGTTGTTAATAGCCGTTGTGGAACGGTCAGTAAACGGATCTTTACTCGCCAACTCAGTTGGCGAGTCATCTTTACAGAGCGAGCAGATTGCAACGGTTCTATGCCAACTCAGCATGCCCCGCCAACTGAGTTGGTGAGCGGCCTCTCGAGGAGAGTGCCCCGCCAACTCAGTTGGCGAGTTGCTCTCCAACTCAGCACCCCGCCAACTCAGTTGGCGGGTCATCCTCCTCCACGCAAATTCCCTCAACTTTTCCCTTTTTTTATAATTTTAATAAATATTATTACTTTAAACGAAAAAAACCGATCAATTAATTTTGACTGTTATGTTTCCATGGAGTAAATTAATTATTGTAAAAATATGACCATATCTGTCCCTAAAATTTTTCCTCATTACAATTTTTTTTCATTTACTAGAAAGTTTATTTTATTTTAGGAAATAAATATTTCGTAATGTTGTCAATTATTTGTGTGAAAGATAAAAATAAATTAACTAATTCAATAAAAATTACTTGAAAAGAAAAAATGGGGTAACCATGCCTACGTTCACTATATCTCCAACAAACATCCATTTTTAACAACCATCCAAACAACAAAACTTATTTTTTCTCCACTTTCAACAGCCATCCAAACAACGATACTTGTTTTTTTCTCCACTTTTAACAACCATCCAAATAACCAATTTTTTTTTTCTCAACTCTCATATTTTTCAAATCTACCAACCAAACGACTTTTAGAAACTCAAATTTTTTGCATCCGCAAACTCCTTTTTTTCTTCTTCTTCTTTTGTACTTTTATACATTATTATGATTATGCAATTACGTATATGAAAGATGACATAAGTTGTATAGCATATTTTTAGAACAGAACTGTAAAAAAAATAAATAAAATAAAATTGAATCGAATTGCGCGTACTAATTTAGTCTTGACAATATGATGATTTATTAATCTTTGTAAGTTGACAATGTGACCAAACAAGAACCTTTGGGACCATCAGACTAGAATCAAATTGGAACTCGAACTGAAATTTGACTGTCAAAAGATTTGATTTTGATTCCCGTACAAATGTTTCGGTTCTGTCAAGCAACCGCTGGGTCTTCCCCCAGGCCTGGCGTGCTGCAGCCAACACCACCACCACCACCAAACCTGACACAATCCTGACACCTCTTTTTGACACTCTCCTCCACCACCCCCAAATAATAACGTTAACATACGCATTAAACGCCTATCACTACCAATCACTCGTTAATTACTACTTTGACCATTCTATCTATCATCGATGGGACTAAACAGCACCACCAGTGGGCCCATACTCAGACCATCTTTAAAAAGAAGAGAAATTGCATATTAAACATTGAACTTTTCTAAATTTTCACCAACAGCACAAAGTTTAGTAAAAATATAAACTGAGACGAATTTTATGTTTTGCACAAAATACATCATTATGAAGAGCATATTTTTGCAAATTATATTTTTTTTTGGGTAGAATAGTTTTTCCAAGGACATGAAAAATGTAAAAAAAAAAAAAAAAAAAAAATCTTTAGTAAAAGTCCAATAAAAAATCTAGATTATTCAATGTTGTCATGAAAGACAAATTTTGTTACTAAATTTTTTTTTTTGCCAGTTAACCTCTATTCTAGATCAATAAATTTTAATAAATTTCTCAAACTTTATAGTTTTTGATAAAATTTAATAAAAAGATGATACTTAATATGGAATTTTCTGTAAAATAAACTCTCAGGAGCAACTGTCTCCCTCTCTATATATACGTGTCTTGTTCTCTTGCATCCTCGTTTCGTTGCCCATGGAGAGAGGAGCAGTAGGTGGGAGAGAGCTGATGATGCTCCCTCTTTCCGACGCCTCCGACGAGGACGCCAAGCGCAGCAGCGGCGGCAGCGCCGGCGGCGGAGGGATCTCGCTGACGCCGCCGCCGCCGCCGCTCTCCGGCCCCCGCAAGCCCCGCGGGCGGCCTCCGGGGTCCAAGAACAAGCCGAAGCCCCCCGTCGTCATCACCCGCGAGAGCGGCGCCGCCATGCGCCCCGCCGTCCTGGAGGTCCCCGCCGGCCGCGACGTGCTCGGCTCCCTCGCCGCCTTCTCCCGGCGCAGGCGCCTCGGCGTGTCCCTCCTCAGCGGCAGCGGCGCCGTCCTCAACCTCTCCCTCCGCCACCCCACCGCCCCCTCCGCCACCATCTCCTTCCCCGGGAGGTTCGAGATCCTCTCCCTCTCCGGGACGCTCCTCCCGCCGGACGTCGCGGGGGGCGGCGCGGCGGCGGGGCCGGTGACGGTCTCGGTGGCGGCGGGGATGCAGGGGCAGGTCGTCGGCGGGGCGGTGGCGGGGGCGCTGACGGCAGCCGAGGCGGTGGTGCTGGTCGTCGCGACGTTCTCGTGCCCCGAGTTCTGTCGGCTTCCGCTGGCTGCGGAAGGGGAGGAGCGCGGGAGGGAGGAGGAGGAAGAGGACGTGAAGCCGGAACTCACCGGCGGAGGAGGCGGAGGCTACGTTGCGGCGTCGGCTGACGTGGTCCTGTGGAGGACCCCGCCGCCTCGCGCCCCGCCGCCACATTCCCATCGTCCGCCTCCCCATCATCACTACTGATCGATCTTTTGCTCCACGAGTTCATTATCATATTATTATCGTAGCTCAAGTGTAGTTAGCAGTGATACCTCAAATAGAACAACAATGTAGTGGAAGTTGGAGGTGGTTATTTCAAAAATTATTCTTCAAAGCAAATGTGAAGTTCGTTGTGAAATTGACATGACAATGACAATGTGCAGTTGGTTATCTAGATCTAGACAATGGATTTCATAATGACTTTATTTTACATTATCAATTATGAATAAAAATATTTATAAAAAAGGGAAGAAGTGGAAAAATTATCTTGGAAGTTTCAAAAAAAATAGTTTTTATTTTCTTCTCAACATTTTTGCCTTGGAGAACGCTTTTCTATCTCATTGTCTTGTGTGAATATAATCTTGCCATATAGGAAAGATATTGTCTACAACCCTATTGTATTATTTTGTGTTGTGATTTCTATATGGGATGAGTCACAAGACAATGTCTTTTCTATATAACAAGATTATATTCACACAAGACAATGAGATATAAAAATATTATCCAATACAAATGTGTTGAGAAAAAATAAAAACTAATTTTTTCCAACTTGCAATACAATTATTTCACTTATTCTTTTTTTTTATAAATATTTTTATTCATAATTGATAATGTGGAATAAAGTTATTGTGAAGTTCATTATCTATATCTAGACAATCAATTTCACATTGTTCTTGTTATGTTAATTTCACAACCAATTTCACATTTGTATTGGAGATTTTTTTTTTGAAATAATAAGTTGTGAATCCTGTGGCAAACATTTTTTTCAAACTCACAATATGGTTGAAGATGTTCTTAGCGGACGGGGCTCAAAATTGTATCTCCAGGTCCAAAATTAAAAAAATATAAATGTAAGATGAGTTGGATTTGTAAGAGACACGAAAACTAGTAAAATATTAATGTGCAAAAAAGAAAAAAAAATTTAATTTTAGAATCTAAATATTTTTTTTCGGAAAAATAACTTCATTAAGTTAAAGCAGAATTCAGTACGACGATATCATTAAAGATATGGCGCATAGTACGTAAGGGTGGTTCATCAAAATATACTGTAGAACCAGACATATCATGAATCATAAATTGATTAGCCAAAAGAGTAGTGAGCGACACCATTTGCTGATCTAGGCGTAAAGACGAATGTAGTAGTGTTGCAGCTTCGAGAGATTGTTTGCGCTTCTTCAATGATGTGTCGAACTCGCAATGGATTGTCCAAATATTTATTGTTGATGGTGTTGATTATCACTCTGATGGTGTCTAAAAATGGGAATGGGCTTCCTAATGATGCTCTGAGTAGTGTGAAAACAAAACGAAGGAGAAAAGGTACTATAAAATTACGTGGAACGGGTTTTCTTTTCTTTTCAAGGTTTCTTGGGAAGTGTTTGAATTTACTTTTGTTTGACAGTTAATATCGCTTTACATATACTTCCCTTCTCTTCTTTCTTTGTTATTTACTTTGTTGTTGTACTTTGTTTTAGTATAGATGTCCTCTTTCTTTCTTTCTCAGTGCGTGTGGTGGTGGTGGTCCTGCTGGTGCATGCTGTGATTGATTGAGAGCGAGGCCAATTGATTTCATCTCAGCGGTCGTGCTGCTGTGCACTCGATAGATATAGCATGCAAAAATACTGATTGCTCTTTCCTTGCAGTGTTTGGGAAACCGAAGAAAGAGGAGAGGAGAAGAGCTCTTGGTGGAGTCCTCAGCTGTCTTTTTTTTTTTTGGGTTTCCCAAGAGGGGGAAATCGGCCTTTATCTGATGTGTCGAATGTGGATTCAAACTTCTTTCGAGAAAGGAAGACCGATTCAAACTTCTTTTTTTTTTTAATTTTTTTTTGATATCCACGCAGAGGAAGCTTGGTTTTCGAGAAATTATTAAGTGTACTCAGCTCCAAGTGTCAGTGGTAAGCTTTGAGTCCCTTTCAACACCATTTTGTTTTTCCATCCTAGTGATATTATAATACATCAATATTGGAGGTGAATCGAGCTCACCACTGCCGGTGCGTGTGAGAGCCCAACCCACTGAATAATTTCTCATAGTTTTGGTTTTCCGGATCATTTACTGTTCATCTTTTGAAGTGTACATTACATTTTTTTTTTTTTTGATTAAAGTACCACTTGATATCATGGATACCAACTTAATATTCTCTTCCTATTCTCTTTTTACTGGTGTCAACCGAAAATGATAAATGACCGAAATACTCTCCTCCCTCCCTCCTGCAGCCCTCTCTCCTCCTCCGGCATACGGCTTCGGCATGCGGTGGCACAGCATAGCGGCGACGACGGGAGTGGGGGCGCATGGTGGCGGCTAGCGGAGGTGGGGATGCGGCCGCAGAGGAGGGGTTGGGGGAGGATGGAGTCTGTAAAAGACAAGGTATATTTTAGTAAAAAAAAATAACAAAAAAATTATACTTTGAATTGACGGAGGATATCAAGATAATTTTTTTTAATACTTGATGGTATTAAGATAGTACATATTCATGGTATCAAATTATTATTTTTGAATAGTTGAACATGAGGGTATCGAGTTACAATTTAGCCAACTTTTTTTATCAACAGGGATATGAAATCTTGACCCCTTCCTTGATCCATTATGTAACACAATTGCACAACCATTATTATCGGTTGGGGATAATTTGTTGGACAAGTGTTCCCAGAAGTCAATAGTTAGATTGTGATTTTTTTTTGTGACAAAATCTAGTCTTTCATTACTTGTTTGGGTGCGTGTTTACACCATCGTCTATGAACTTCAAAATGGTATATAATGTATGGATCGACTATCTCATTTTGCGTCCATGTTGTAAGTCCGTGCAACACCCTTTTTACTTTTGAGTCAAGAGTTTGTAACAAGATGTTCATTATCAATAAAGAAATTTTTTCTTCATTCCAATGTGTGATATCTCATTTGCATACTATGTTGCATATGTTCTAAAGTATATCATTATGCCTAGGTCTTGTGCGGACGCGCCTTACGCTCGCATGACATCACGTCCGGGGGACGATTATCGATTTAGCAAAAATCGGGACGTGACATATTGGATATTCATTTGCTTCTACTATGTCTCGGCCTGAGTCCGCTGAAGCACTAAAAGAGACGCTGACTAAGTTCTCGGGTGTCTCTACAATGATTAAGTCAGATATTCGCAGGCCCCTCCGTTTGGATATAAGTTTAAGATAAATTTTTCCCATATTTATGAATTAGTTTTAAGATAAAGAGTTTGTAAAAATTTAAAGGCTTAATTTCAACTTGATATCCTCGACTATTTCAAATTTTAACTTGATATCTTAAACTTTTATATGCATCAACTTGATACTAAAAAAATTCAAAATTATCCCAGCCCCCCCTCTCTCTCTCACCCGCCACCATCGCTACTTCTACTACCGCCGAGAGAGAGAGAGAGAGAGAGAGAGAGAGAGAGAGAGAGAGAGAGGTAGTTTTTGGTTTTCTTTAGCATATGAAGTTGAAAATATTCAATAGTTAATGGTCAGGTTGTTGAACAAAAAAGTTTAGGGTATCAAGTTAAAAAATAGAGATAGTTAAGGGTATCAAGTTAAAATATAGCCAAATTTAAAACTAAGAAAGTTTTCGCTAGCATATTTTTTAGGTTCATTTTAAATGCTGGTTCGGAGTAGTTAGGTGGTGGGTTTAATTGTGTGCTGTGGATTTAATGGATGGAGGATTAGGGGGGATGTCACGCCCCAGTCCCAAAATACGTAGGACTAGGAATACGTAACACGCCCAGCCGTATATATACGAACTCCAATGTATGAAAACCATATACACACGTACGCTGTATATGAATATTCAATCCACCAGTGGTAATATACTGTCACAACAAGTCACACAGGATCTATATCTCATCCATAGTACAAATAATCAGTAGGAAATGAGCTGAATAATAACTAAATATCCAAAATGAGTATCAAGTCTGATAGTCGGGTGGAAACAAATCCACTACAAAATGACTATCCTGAAGTAGCAACAAAATCTCTAAACAGTGGTCATAAATCACAGATACTCTGAGGGTAAGACTTCCTCAGTCAGGTAAATAACGTCAGGTCCAGGTCCGCACTCCTGCGGGTACTCATGCTCGTCCATATCTGGAAAGGGACCAGGTCCTCAGAGGGACGTAACAAGATACATATAAATATGCCAATAAAGTACTGAAATATAAACATCCAGTGGGTCGCCTAGCCATCTAAGTGAATGCAGTTTGAGAACAAATTTCCAACAAGTGGGCTATCTGGCCAGTAAATGGGATTGGCATGATTCTCTCGGAGAATCAGGGGCCTAAAAGCATGTCGTCTTTTGAACGGCAGAGGCCGCCAGTAAAATATAGGGTCATCATCACCCGTTTCTCCGGCGGAGAATCCGGGCGTACATGAGAAAAGTGCAAAGGAGCCAAACGCTTTACTTATTGTTTTCCCCACCCCATGCTCTAAGCATGCCATATTCATGACAAGATAAACCTCTAATAACTGCCAGGTCTACTAGCATACAAAGTTTCTATAAGCAGTCATTCCTAACGCACGGTTCTTACGTACAGGTGGCCAACCCAATACGTAGTCCGGAATCTATATGAGACTCACAACTCGTGTAACAACTGTGTCTTGGCCAATGAACCAAATAATGCTCCATAATACTGGGGTGGTCTCATAAACAAGGTCCAAATGCAAATACATAAATAAAACAGAATCATGCATCATTTGGAATATAAATATTAATACTATGGCAAGGTATACTTGCCGAGCAAAGTTTCCGTATAGTGCAAGCGTCCACAACAGTATAAAGTTTGAAGAAGTGAGGTTTTAGGGTTTGGGGTGTATTGCATGAATATATATAAGAATAAGAGGCGGTGGAGAAACTTAGTGTTTAAGGAAACTAAAACTACTGCTGCTGCTGTTTTCTTTCTTTTCATTGGTTTTAGTTTCGGTTGAGGGGTGTTTAGTAATATTAGTGTTTTTAAGAAGTGGTGCAATGAGAAGCTTACACGTGTGGTAAAGCAAAGCAAAGTAAAATTGGGTTTTGTTTCTGCTGCTGATATTTTCTTCTCTCAATGGGTTGTGGTTTGGGTTTTACGCGTGGTGAAAGAAAAAGTTTACGCGGGGCGTGAACTGCTGAGGGATTTTACGTGCGGTGCGGGGTAAAGCTGTTGCTGCGGTTTACGCACAGAGAAATATACGCGGAGCGGTTTGCTGTTATTTATGCGCGAAGAAGGAAAAACAAAGTTTACGCGGTGGCTAAATGGTTTTACGCGGGTGATTAACGGGTTGCGGGTTTGATCAAAAAGGAAATTCTATTTTCTATTCTTTTCTTTTTCTTTTTCTTATTCCTTTTTCTTATTTAATAAAACTATATTTATATATATATACACATATTTATACATAGAAAATTCTACAAGATTATAGTGGTGCATACGGTTAAACTAACAACTGTCCAAAGGGTCTTCCTACATGGAATAAATTAGAAAAGTTTATAATGGCTCCATAATACTCCTAAATGCACAAACACCTTAAATAAATATTTAAATAAAAATCTATTTCTTCTATTTAGCTTATAATTACCATGAATAAATAAATAAATAATAAAAATACAGTTTTCAGAATTAGGGGTTTTTACAGGGGATGGGGTTGGGGGGATGGTGTGTTCTTTATATTAATGCACCCGAGAGAAAGGACTCCATCAGAATCGTTGTGAAGAGCCAGAAGAATTTTTTTTAGAGGCATAAAGTCTGAAGAAAGCAGAGATAGAAGGAGGGAAGGAGATATGTTTATTCTTCATCATTTTTTTATTATCAAAGATTTAATAACTATTTGTATTATCCTATTATATATCATATATTATTATGTGTTTTATATTACTTAACTAACAATGTTAATAACAAAATGTTGTTATATACATATTCAAAATGATGTCAATATACATATATCATGAATGTATAATTTGATTTTCCAACCCTAACCCTTACTCTACAACTAGCAGATGACTATCCAAAAGGATGGATGTTTTCCAGGGTAGCCTACAATAGATTTGATTATCCAGTAGCGTGAGTCGTATATATCTAGTTTGATATATTTTGGATAGGTATATTAAAATTTAATTGCGTTAGTCATTATAATATTTTTTCACATGTCTAGTAATAACATGGTCTATATTATATATATAAATATATACATATGACTATAGTGATGAGGTACGTTCATGAGAGCATGACACATGGGGGTATGAGAGTAACTTCACTACCAGAATAAGTCAAATTAGCGACGTTTGAAAATATCGCTAATAAAATTTAGCGATATAATTAGCGACGTTTTATTAAAGTCGCGTTTAACCTAGTCAATGACGGAAAAAATATCGCAAAATGTCACTATAGCGACGTTTACTAGCGACGTATCTAAGTCGCTAATATTTTTTATATTAGCGATGTTTAACGATGTAACATAGCTAAATTAGCGATGTATCGTGTGTCATTAAATAACGTTAATTTTTTATTATTTAGTGACGTTTTATAACACATTTAGCAATATTTTGCTGACCTGATAAATACTGCAATGTCAGCAAGTTAGCGACGTTTAAAGACAAAAATAGCGACATCCTGATACAGTTAGCGACGTATATGAACGTCGCTAAACGTCGCTAAATTGCAAAACTAATTAAAAAAACTGGGGTATCCCTACATTTGTCATGCCACAGTCCCAAAAATACGTAGGACTAGGACACGTAAGCATGCCAGCCGCATGTATATGGCAACTCCAATATATGAAAACCATAACACATGCGTACGCTGTATAATGAACAATAATTCACAAGTGGTAAAACTATCACAAATCAAAGGGTATAATCTAAATCTCATCCACAGAAATCAATATAAATAAATAACCAATATCTATATAACTAGATCTCAATATAAAGTATCTAAGGATGACAGTCAGATGGAAACAAATCCACTGCCGAACTAGATTAAAAAATCAAACCCAACAATATAATTACACCAACTAACAATCACGAGGCTCGAAGATAAGACCTCCTCGAAATATAAGCAACCAGTCCGGATCTGCGCTCCTGCGAATACTCATGAACATCTACACCTGGAAAGGGACCAGGTCCTCAGAGGGACATAACAAGATACATAGAAGCATGCCAATAAAGTACTGAAATAAATATCCAATGAGTAGCCTAACCGTCTATGTGAATGCAGTTTAAGAACAACTTTCTAACAAGTGGGCTATCTGGCCATAAATGGGATTGACATGATTCTCTCGGAGAATCAGGAGCCTACAAAGCATGTCATCTTTTGAACGACAGAGGCCGCAAGTAATATATGGGGTCATCACCATTCGTATCTCCGGTGGAGCATCCGGGTGAACAAAAAGAAAGTACAAAGGAGCCCAAATGCTGTACTTATTGTTCTTTCCACCCCATACTCTAAGCATGTCACATCTATGACACGATTTGGTTCATAGCCTATTTTTAGTATAATAGCCCAACTCTGCAACCAAACAAGGACAATGATTGGACTACCGTACTATAATAGATTATGTCCATGGACTACTAATAACTGCTAAGTCTTCTAGCATACAAAGTTTCTAACAACAGTTATCCCTAACGCACGGCCCATACGTACAGGAGGCCAGACCTGTCACGCAGTCCGTGATCTATATGAGACTCACACTCGTGTAACAGCTGTGTCACGGCCAATAAAACCTAATGATGCTTCATGATAATGGGAGGTCTCATAAACAAGGTTAATGCATATACATAATAAAAATAGATCATGACGACAACGTCGTTGTACCCAAGTTTTCTTGGACGCACATTTTATATAGCAATTAAAATATATGAACTAATGACAGAAAATAAAGATGCATGCAACATATAGAATATGAATAACAGTACAATGACAAGGTATACTTGTCTGGCAAGAAAGCTGCGTAGTACCAATAACCTGCTCCGAAAGTCGCACAGAATAATCCAATGTCCTATATACATATAATATAATACAATACAACATTAGTCATTACACTAGCACATACACAACCTTAATACATTGGACTCCGAGGGTACGCTAGGGGTGGCACTGGTCAACTAACAAGGTAAATTGCACATTTAATTATGCGGGTGTCACATCTTCAAGTGCTGTACACAATCAGACAGTCATCTAATCAGGTGTCTAAGCCAGTACGTCGGTGTACACAAGGCAGACAATTTCCTAATATTCAGGCCACAAAGTCAAGGTAAATATGCAGGCAAAATCCACGGTGTCCTAGGGTCGTACAGTCTGAATACATATAGTCATAATTATTACTATCATCTAATTGCCTACTTATATATATATATATATATATATATATATATATATATATATATATATATATATATAACAATATAACCAATAATTTATATACATATCCATTGAATACATATACTATATATATATAAATATATATACCAATGAATAATATACACGCACACGCGTACGTATACAAACGCGAGTTGGGTTTACCGGCTCAGGGCCTGAAGTCAACTAGCTGAACTGAACCAATATGCTAACCTAGATGTTATTTACACAATCACACATAAAATAAAGGGAGAGGGACAGGTTCGAACCTCGAGGTACGTGCACGGGGACGACGATGACGAAGATGGTGATGATAATTGGGTTAATGATGGTGATTAAGATGAGATGACGATGGTGAGATGATGATGATGATGAGATGAGATAATAATGGTGATGAGATGAGATGATGATGATGATAAGATTATGATGGTGATGAGATGAGATTATGATGGTGATGAGATGATGGTTGTGTTGCTGCTCCGGCCAGGGGGGGTCCTGTGAGGGGGAGGACAGTGGCGGTGATGGGGGATGTCGGGTTGATGGAGAGGCTGTTCCGGACTTCGGCGGAGGATTTTGGCTGGAGTGAGGCAGTATCGAGGTCGGGATACAGGTGATGATGTGGGAAGAAAGTACAGACGGAGAAGGAAGAGGTGGTGAGTGGTGGTTGTGGTATAGAGTGGTGGAGGTCGAGGGAATTCGTTGCTGCTGTGTCGACCCCGACGGAAGGAGGATGGCCGAAGAAGAGAGGGAGATGTCGGCCACGTGAGCGGCGGAGGAGGGACGACGGTGACGACGAGGTGCTGTCGATGTCGGGGTGATGTTGCAGAGGGAGTTCGGGTTTAGTTCAGGCGGATCGGGGTGGCTCGGGATGATGAAGGTGATGGTGATAGTGACTGGGGTGGTCGACGAGGGAGGAGAGGACTGTGGATGAGAGGAGACAGTGGCGGTGGATGGTGAGCAGGCGGTTTGCTCCGGCTTCTCAGGCGAAGAACGGTGGAGTAGGCTGGGGCGAGTGGTGGTGCAGAGAGAAGGCCAGGGCTGCTCGAAGGAGAGGGAGATAAAGTCAGGGAGATGGTGAGGTCGGCGGCTTGTAGTCCGGTCGACGAGGGCGGCGGGTGCAGGGTGGATGACGACGGGGTCTCCGACGAGGGCTCCGGTCAGTTGGCCGGGGAAAGGGGAGATGAACAGTAGGGGATAGTGAACAGTGGTCGGCTAGATCTAGGTTTGTTTTTTTGGGTTTTTGTTAAAATAGAAAAAAGGAAAAGAAAAGGGAATAAAAAGTTGTATTTATATATGTGGAAACTAGGGTTGGGGTTGACCTAGGGAATTGGGCTTGGTCAACATCTTGGGATTGGGCCAAGGCTTGACATGTAGGTATTGGAGGGATATAATTTACATTGTTTAAAATGCAAGGATAGGGTTAAATGAGGGGGCGATGTTGCGCGTTGCACATTCCGAAAATTCATAAAAAAAATTCATATGAACGAAAAATTGGTTTCTTCATGTGTCATGTCCAATGGTGTGGACACCTCAATGCGCTTTTACATAAAGGCGCCCAACAATTAGAAAATTGTACAAAGATGGAAATTGGGTTAAATTAATTAAAATTAATGTGCAAGATATTCTGGAATTAATTAGAAGTACATGAGGCTAAAATTAGGTAGGACATAAGTGTCATGGACATAGAGGGCTCAGAGTAGAATATTATCATATTTTGCGTTGCACAAAATGGGTTAAGATTATGCCTCCAATTTTGATTGGAACGCACAAGGATACAAAGTCGTATTTATATAGAATTAAATATAAACGTCCGCGGTGAATATTGTGCGACTAAAATGTAGCATAAGAGAGCATAATTATAAGTTACATAGAGGTCAGAATAGAAGGCGGACACGTCTACGACATGGATGTGAAATTCGTAGAAAGACAATGACTAGTGTATGCTTCGATTATCGCAGCAACGATAATGTGCACTAAGTGAAATAAATATTATAAAATTAAATAAATGACGTGTTTTATTTCTAATTGGATTCAGACTAACCCTAATCTCTCTATCTAGGTCAAGAAGGCCTAATTTTGGGTGAGGGGGTTTACAATCTATCAAACTTAAAATAATTTTGTCCTCAAAATTAAAATAGGGTAGGGTTTGTCTATCTAATCTCAATTGATCACAATCTAAAGAATTCACCTCAAGTTTAACAATGCAGTTTCTACCCAACTTAGAATTTATCCATCTATCGCATAAGGCTATACATCTAAGAAAACTATTTCTCAAATTATTTAATCATGTTATGCAATCCTCAAGAGTTTACACAAAAGATATCACCTATGATATACCCTTAATTACGAAAAATAATCATCAAGTAATGTAATTGGCCTATGGGATATATCTAGTACTATCAATGTATCAACTTAAACCCAGCACGAGGTTTCGTCTTTTCGAAATAAGGGAAGACAAAAAATAATAATAAAGAATTCAAGGTAGAGGTGATAGAGTACAAGTACAAAATTTAAAGCGATTAAAGAAATCAAAAGGGAATTGTCAAGGCAGGTGTTGATTGAAATCCTATTTGGTAGATTATTATTCACATGCTCCTATCAGTACAGTTATGTAACTGATACGATATGCTCATACATGTCTAAGGGCAAGTATATTCGTCTACTAGTATGTATCTCAATCCACGTAAAGTAGTCATGCGAAGAGCGAACCAAGCACACTAAGGTTAGCTAGAACTTAATACACTGATTCTAATTTAGACGATATATTAGTGTGAGCCCCCAATAATACATATGTCATGAACAAGCTCGATAAAGAATAAGCTTGCAAACTAGGCTATAATAGCAGCATAAGTCAAGGTAGTACAACAAATATAAGTACGCTAGATTATGATAAAAAAATTATAAAATAATTCAAGTTCACAAAGAAGATAAGACTCTACAATCTCTACAGTTGTCATACTACTTCTTGTCTAAGTCATTAGTCGACCAATTAGGGGTATGGGCCTCTAAGTTCTACAGTCTGAATAAACACTATTGTCTTATGCTAGTATACAGTTAATGTCATTCAGTTATACTTCATTAATGAGTCAAAAAAGGACTATGCGTTACTAAGTTGTGAGGCATACTATCCAACTTAAAAGAATAAACTAATACTGTACCGCCTTAAGGATAAAGTAGAAACTCCTGTTAAGGTTTACGAGAAAATAATTTGGTATTTATTTGGGTGTCCTATTACATTATATAGGTCATGGTCATCTTAAGTCTTAGTCTTAGTGCTTATAGAACAAGTGTCAATAGTAAGTATGGAAAAGTTACTGGCCTTCAAGGAGAAAGGGGATATAACTCATATCGAGGTGTGGTTACAAATTATGCGATTTAAAACTAAAGGATAATCATCAGGTCACAATCTACAAGAACAACTTAGACTTATCAAGTTCTAACTACCATGCACAGAAATTCAAAATTTAACATTAACAACTATAATCCTAGCAACTATATGTCCTTAACATAAAATAAAATCACTTGGCCTACAATCAAAAGTGTCAGGTGGCACGAGTTAAAAGATGAAAAAAAAGCATAATTAGTCGTCGCACAATTCACGAGTGCTAAGTTTTCAGAGGAACAAGAAATGAAATAAAAAATAGAGGGACTCTAGATAATATCATGGTTTTCTAAGGGAAAGGTGGTTGCTAATCTCTGTGTTTGAGGTATGATCAAGGAAATATTCTATCTATTCCTCTTGGCTTCCTAAGGTATTGTTCGGCTACTATAAGACAAGAAACTAAAGTTGTAGTTCTCTAGTACTATTTTACCATGAAAAGCTAGGTTAGTCCTAATCTTTAACCTTGGATTCCTATTGGTTCCTCAATACCAGGGTCAAACACTATGGTCAAATTTTAACTAATCCTAGTAGCGTTTATACTAATTCTCAAGTCATTCATAAACATATCAAGGGATAATGATAAATTAATCTATAGGTAAGGGATGCTAGGGTTCATTAAGTGTTCTAAACTTAGTGATGTGTCAATACTCTAGTTGTATTCCTAATAGGAATATTACCCTAATTATCATTCTAACAACAAGGGATTCCTATATTCTAGCAGAGGCTATACTCAAGAAACTATTAGAAAGTACATGAATCAAGCAGGATGCGATGCGATTATTCAGTTAGAATGGATTGGAAGGAAAGTGAATCATAGTCAATTGTAGATGAGATCCTATATTCTATTCCTAGGTGCATGCTTGCTTGGTACAGTAACGTAACCGAGACAATATACTATCTACCTGCATGGACCACCACTAAAAACATGTCATGCTCCAGTCCCAAAAATACGTAGGACTAGGACACGTAAGCATGCCAGTCGCATGTATATGGCAACTCCAATATATGGAAACCATAATACATGCGTACGCTGTATAATGAATAATAATTCACAAGTGGTAAAACTATCACAAGTCACAGGGTATAATCTAAATCTCATCCACATAAATTAATATAAATAAATAACCAATATCTATATAACTAGATCTCAATATGAAGTATCTAAGGATAACAGTCGGATAGAAATAAATCTACTGTCGAAATAGATTATAAAAGCAAACCCAACAATATAAGTACACCAACTAACAATCACGAGGCTCGAAGAGAAGACCTCCTTGAAATATAAGCAACCAGTCCGGATCTGCGCTCCTGCGAATACTCATGAACATCTACACCTGAAAAGGGACCAGGTCCTCAGAGGGACATAACAAGATACATAGAAGAATGCCAATAAAGTACTAAAATAAATATCCAATGGGTAGCCTAATCGTCTATGTGAATGCAGTTTAAGAACAACTTTCTAACAAGAGGGCTATCTGGCCATAAATGGGATTGGCATGATTCTCTCAAAAAATCAGGGGCCTATAAAGCATGTCGTCTTTTGAACGGCAGAGGCCGCCAGTAATATATGGGGTCATCACCGCCCGTATCTTCGGTGGAGCATCCGGGTGAACAAAAGAAAAGTGCAAAGGAGCCCAAATGCCGTACTTGTTGTTCTTCCCGCCTTATGCTCTAAGCATGTCACATCCATGATACAATTTGGTTCATAGCCTATTTTTAGTATAATAGCCTAACTCTACAACCAAATAAGGACAAGGATTGGACCACCGTACTACAATAGACTATGTCCATGGACTACTAATAACTGCTAAGTCTTCTAGCATGCAAAGTTTCTAACAGCAGTTATCCCTAACGTACGACCCATACGTACATGAGGCCATACCTATCATGCAGTCCGTGATCTATATGAGACTCACACTCGTGTAACAGCTGTGTCACAACCAATGAAACCTAATGATGCTTCATAATAATAGGGCGGTCTCATAAACAAGGTTAATGCATATACATAATAAAAATAGATCACGACGACAACGTCGTTGCACCCAAGTTTCCTTGGACACATATTTTATATAGCAATTAAAATATATGAACTAATGAGAAAAAATAAAGATGCATGCAACATATGGAATATGAATAACAGTACAATGACAAGGTATACTTACCTGGCAAGAAAGCTGCGTAGTACCAATAACCTTCTCCGGAAGTCGCGCAGAATAATCCAATATCCTATATACATATAATATAATACAATACAACATTAGTCATTACACTAGCACATACAAAACCTTAATACATTGGACTCTGAGGGTACGCTAGGGGTGGCACTTGTCAACTAACAAGGTAAATTATGCATTTAATTATGCGGGTGTCACATCTTCAAGTGCTGTACACAATCAGACAATCATCTAATCAGGTGTCTAAGCCAGTACGTCGGTGTACACAAGGCAGACAATTCCCTAATATTCAGGTCACAAAGTCAAGGTAAATATGCGAGCAAAATTCACGGTGTCCTAGGGTCGTACAGTCTGAATACATATAGTCATAATTATTACTATCATCTAATTACCTACTTATATATATATATATATATATATATATATATATATGTATATATATATATATCCATATATTTATATAACAATATAACCAATAATTTATATACATACCCATTGAATACATATACTAAATATATATATATATAAATATATATACCAATGAATAATATACACGCACACGCATACGTACACGAACGCGAGTTGGGTTTACCGACTCAGGGCCTGAAGTCAACTAACTGAACTGAACCAATATGCTAACCTAGATGTTATTTACACAATCACACATAAAATAAAGGGAAAGGGACAGGTTCGAACCTCGGGGTATGTGCACGGGGACGACGATGACGATGACGACGATGGTGATGATGATTGGGTTAATGATGGTGATTAGGGTAAGATGACGATGGTGAGAAGATGATGATGATGGTGATGAGATGAGATGATGATGGTGATGAGATGAGATGATGATGGTGAGATGATGATGATGGTGATGAGATGAGATGATGATGGTGATAAGATAAGATTATGATGGTGATGAGATGAGATGATAATGGTGAGGTAATGATGGTTGTGTTGCTACACTGGCCAGGGGGGATTCGGTGAGGGGGAGGACAATGGCGGTGATGGGGGATGTCGGGTTGATGGAGAGGCTATTCCGGACTCCGACGGAGGAGTCGGGCCAGAGTGAGGCGGTATCGAGGTCAGGATGCAGGTGATGATGTGGGAAGGAAGTGCAGGCGGAGAAGAAAGAGGTGGTGAGCGATGGTTGATAATGGTGGTTGTGGTATAGAGTGGTGGAGGTCGAGGGAATTCGTTGCTGCTGTGTCAACTCCGGCGGAAGGAGGATGGCCGGAGAAGAGAGGGAGAGGTCGGCTACGTGAGCGGCGGAGGAGGGACGGCGGTGACGGCGAGGTGCTGTCGGGGTAATGTTGCAGAGGGAGGTCGGGTTTAGTTCAGGCAGATCGGGGTGGCTCGGGATGATGAAGACGATGGTGATGGTGACTGGGGTGGTCGGCGAGGGAGGAGAGGACTGGGGATGAGAGGAGACAGTGGCGGTAGATGGTGAGCAGGCGGTTTGCTCCGGCTTCTCAGGCAAAGCACGGTGGAATAGGCTGGGGCGAGTGGTAGTGCAGAGAGAAGGCCGGGGCTGCTCGAAGGAGAGAGAGATGAAGTCAGGGAGATGGCGAGGTCGGCGGCTCTTAATCTGGTCGACGAGGGCGCGGGTGCAAGGTGGATGACGGCGGGGTCTCCTGCGAGGGCGCCGGCCGGTTTGCCGGGGAAAGGGAGATGAACAGTAGGGGATGGTAAACAGTGGTCGGCTAGATCTAGGTTTAGTTTTTTTGGGTTTTGGTTAAAATAGAAAAAGGGAAAAGAAAAGGAATAAAAAGTTATATTTATATATGTGGAAACTAGGGTTGGGGTTAACCTAGGGAATTGGGCTTGATCAATATCTTGGGATTGGGCAAGGGCTTGACATGTAGGTATTGGAGGGCTATAATTTATATTATTTAAAATGCAAGGATAGGGTTAAATGAGGGGGCGATGTTGCGCGTTGCACATTCCAAAAATTCATAAAAAAATTTATATGAACGAAAAATAGGTTTCTTCATGTGTCATGTCCAATGGTGTGGACACCTCAATACGCTTTTGCATAAAAGCGCCCAACAATTAGAAATTGTACAAAGATAGAAATTGGGTTAAATTAATTAAAATTGATGCCCAAGGTATTCTGGAATTAATTAGAAGTACATGGAGCTAAAATTAGGTAGGACACAAGTGTCATGGACATAGAGGGCTCAGAGTAAAATATTATCATATTTTGGGTTGCACGAAATGGGTCAAGATTCTGCCTCCAATTTCGATTAGAATGCACAAGGATACAAATTTGTATTTATATAGAATTAAATATAAACGTTTGCGATGAATATTGTGCGACTAAAATGTAGCACAAGAGAGCATAATTATAAGTTACACAGAGGTCAGAATAGAAGGTGGGCACGTCTACGACATGGATGTGAAATTCGTAGGAAGACAATGGCTAGTGTAGTGCTCCGATTATCGCAACAACGATAAGGTACGCTAAGTGATATAAATATTATAAAATTAAATAAATGACGTATTCTATTTCTAATTGGATTCAGACTAACCCTAGTCTCTCTATCTAGGTCAAGTAAGTCTAATTTTGGGTGAGGGGGTTTACAACATTATCATAGTTTATCCTTTATCCTTGCAATATCATAGTTCATAGAAATAGACAGACCCGGAGCAACCCTCCGTTGAATTTTCTGGGTTCACCGACCCCTTCAGTGGAACACTCAACACCGATAAATTTTTATGCACTCAATATAAATAGTGAAGTAAAGTTAAAAGAAATAGATATATTCTCCATAAATAAAGTCTAAAAATAAATATCCAGCAAATTCCCATGCATAATGTCACGACCTGCACCCGGATATTCGGGCACGAGTATGTGGTTATGTCCAGCCTACGCCGCAACATCGACGGTAGAACGCTGTCTGGGTCATTTCTAACTATCTAATATCTCAACAATATAATATGGTACCTGTCAATCATCTTAACTCCAAACGGAGGAACAATATGGTATGTCACAAGTATAACTAATTTTAATCACAAAATAAACTAAGGAAGATAAAGCACAAATGTAATAGCGAAGTAAAGAACAAGATACAATCCACAATCTGAAATAATATACAAACTGTGAATCTCTACAAATAGTCTAATACAAGTCTAACACAAATAACTAGACCTCATTGGGCTCTACAACTAAGTCCTCCTGGTCAATAGGACTATCCTCTAAAGGTACGTCGTCCTGCGGCCCGTAGAATATAGGGTACTGCTCTATAAGCCAATCATTTGGAAAAATATATCCAGTCAGGATTTGAGCGAAGTACATACCTCTGAAAGCAGTTTTAATAACATAATCGAGCATATAAAATAGATAATAGAAATAAAATACAAGATCACCAAACATATGAATGAATGAATAATAGGTATACAGATAATATACGAGAATATAGAACAACAATATGAATATATGCAATATGATAAAATAACTGTAATCTAACTAATGTCCCTAAGAATACAAGTTTATTATGTGATCGATTTGGGTGAACATGATCAATAAGGTAAGACGATTACAAGTGTGGTATGTAGTCAGAATGTACACGATGAACAATGGAGCTTTGATCACATAATCAACTCCTACTCTTCCATCCCCAACTAATACCAATGGATCTAATCATGACGCACTACAAACACGAATATGACCACTGAACACGAGCAGTGGGTATACACAAATATAATCACACTGAATACGAGCAGTGTGTGTACACGAATAAGCATACTGAATCGTATTCATGTGCGTAACGTGTACTTGATACTGACACTTGGTTACACGGACTGGTACTATATGGTTTCTGTCAGGAGATGTTATCCATTACCGTGTTCAACGGGTACCCATTCACATATATTTTATCATGTATATCAGATATTAATTTTTATGTGCATTCACTATTTCGTGTGCTAGTGTGACTATATCGTATTCATGTGCGTAACATGTCATGATTGGATCCATGAGTATTGGTTGGAGAGGGGGAGTAGAAGTTGGTTATGTGATCAAGTCCTATTTATCTCATGTGTATGTCGATTATACACCTCACGTATAATCGAGTTACCTATTTATCTCATGTGCAACCTAAGCCGATCACATAACGAACTTGCGCTCTAAACCACATAGCTAGTATACATGTTCTTCTATTTGCATCTCATTTCCATATTTCCAGTATTTACTTTTTTATCTTTATTGTGAATATTTGCCTGTTCTCACCTGTATTTCTATTTTTTAATACTTGTGCATCTTGTATCCTTTTCTATTACTCGTCATATATGCTTTACCATATATTTGAAGTTGCTTTCAGAGTTTTGTACTTTGCTCATTTCCTGATTAGATATATTTTTCAGATGATTGGCTAGAGGAGCTGTGTTCCACTTATTACGGTCCGCAGGATGGTGAGCCACTAGAGGATACTCCCCTAGAGCAGAAGGATATTGTACTAGTGATCGAGGAGGCCAAGTTATATAGTTGTGGACTTGTACTAGTCTTATTTTGGACTCATAACATATATATATATATATTATTTTGGAGAGTTGTTGAGACTAGACTTATAGTATTGGTCTTGAGGATATTATGTGTCTTCTATTTCTTTTTTATTCCTTATCGTACCTTCATCCTCCTTAGTGTGATATTGTGATTGAGTATAGTTTACATTTATCAGATATCATATTGTTCCTTCATTTGGAGTTGAGACAACATGACAAGTACTTTTAAGTATATTATTTGAGATGTTTAGATAGTAGAGTTGACCCAGACAGCATTCTACCGTCGATGTTGCGGCGTAGGCTGGACGTACCTACGTACTCGTGCCCGAATATCCGGATGTGGGGCGTGACACATTTTTAGTGGTGGCCCATGCAGGTCCTTTTTGTCCTTGAGGTCGCAACTAGTGCGATGTCGTAGTAGTGCTCACCTAGAGTATTGTTACGAGCCTGTTTTAGAATATAGGATCTAGGATGAGAGTATACTCAATCACAACTAGAAAATATTCTAATTTATCGATTTTGTAACCTTTATTATCCTAAATATTAATTCTTTAAAATATTACTGTCCTTCTTTGATGATATCATATCTTGCGCATTATTGACTTCTTTGTTTCAATCTGTCTTCAGGATGTCTCCGAAGATCAGATTCTTTCGTTTGAGACCAGCGACAGCTTCCTCAGCTACTTTCTGGCTTATTGCGGAGAGGGAAGCAGCTACTACTATTTTTCTTCCAGTTGAGAGGGTCACCTCACCGGTTCAGGTTGGGGTCTCAACAACCGTCTTTGGAGGTGCTTCTCCCACAGTTCGGAGGGCAGACCCAGTTGTTTTCGAGGGACTTCTACCCCAGTCTCCAGTGCTAGTTAATGCCCCAGTTGTTCGTACTATTCCAGAAGATGATGGAGGCCCAGAGGGCCCAGGTTAAGGCACAGCACAGACAGACTGATGTGATGAGACAAGGCATTAAGAATGCCCACCAGGTGGTCGTTATTGCAGTGGAGAGGACAGCCCCACCACAGCCACATGAGGTACAACCCAGGCCCGGTACCATACAAGACTTCAAGAAGTTGGATTCCCGATCCTTCAAGGGGGCAGAGGATATTATATATACAGATGACTGGTTGAAGAAAATGGAGTACGTCATGCACTTATCCCGCCTTGCAGAGGATCTGAAGGTGGAGGCAGCAGGACTACATATGATGGATATCGCCAGTACTTGGTTCCGGGATGAGCCACAGATTGCCGATCCGGGGCTGGCATGGGATGGGTTCAAGGACTTGTTCAAAAGAAAGTTCTTTCCACCCACCGAGAGACTTGATTTGGAGTGACAGTTCTATAATCTTCACCAGGGAAATATGTCGGTAGAGGAGTATGCCGCAGAGTTCGGCAGACTTAGCAGATATGCAGACTATATGGTGATGGATCCTGAGATTCAGATGAGTAGTTTCAGAGAGGGCCTGAATTAGGAGGTGAGGGATTTCATTTCCTCGAGCCATGAGATATACGTAGATATCTTGAGGGAGGTCCGCAAGGTCGAAAGAGACCTGAGTTTGAGGCCCAAGAGATATCAAAATATTTTTGGTGATAGTAACAGTGCGGGTCCAACCAAGAGGCCCCATTTTCATCCACAGAGACATCAGTTTTCTACGCCTATCAGAGCATCAGTACAGCAGATGCACCAGATGCATAGGCCAGCCCAGCCAACTCATGTTTTTCCTTTTTATAAGAAGTCAGGGCATGGATGGAATGTTTATAGGAAGAGGCTTGGTCAGTATTTGTTTTGTGGCTCAGTAGACTACCAGCTGAGGGATTATCCCAAGGCGTTAGCTCGTACAACTTAGGACGTAGCCCCGATTCAAAGAATAACTGCAAGACTCCCATCAGGATAGTAGATAGGACCTTCTTTGCCACTACAGAAGCAGTGGTTCGCATAGCACCAGCAGCAGCAGAGAGGTGCACAACATGGGTGAGCTTTTTCCCTGAGCGTGGAGGAGGCAGAGCTGGTCGGAGATATTATAGCAAGTTCAGTCTTACTTAATTCTTTTCCAACATATACTTTATTTGATTTTGGTGCTTCACATAGTTTTGTTTTTGTATCCTTTGCTTTGAAGCATAATCTAGAGGCTGAACAGTTGGCGAGGACTTGCAAGATCACGACCGGGGGTAGAATTATCCTGGTCAGTAATGTTTGGAAGGACCGGAGAGTTTCTTTAGGAGGCCAAGAGTTGAGCGTGTGTCTACTCGTAATGCCACTTTCGAGCTACGATATAGTACTCGGGATGGATTGGTTGAGTAGGCACCATGCTAGTATAGATTATCGAGGAGGCAAAGTTTTGTTTCAGGCGCCAGAAGAACCAGAGTTTGAGTTTGTTAAAGGAGTAGCAGAGTAGAGCGAAGAAGATTTTTGTGGAGCTTTGGTAGAAGAACAGGAGCTGCCACATCCATTAATTGCTGAGTATATGGACATTTTTTTGGAGGAGTTATCGGGGTTGCCACCAGACAGAGATGTAGAGTTCTCTATAGACTTGGTGCCAGGTGCAGAGCCAATATCACATCACGTCTATAGGGTGAACAACAATAAAATGGCTGAATTGAAGAAGCAGGTGGATGAATTGCAGGATGAGGGCTTTATCAAGTCCAGTTCATCTCCATGGGGTTCTTCGGTATTATTTGTACCGAAGAAGGATGGGTTAGTACGCATATGTATCGACTACAGGGCTCTAAATAACCTCACTATCAAGAATAAATACCCGTTACCGTGAATTGACAATTTATTTGATCAGTTGAGTGGGGCGAAGGTATTCTCAAAGATAGATTTGAGATAGGGGTACCACCTGGTAAAAGTGAAGAAGAAAGAAATTTTGAAGATAGCTTTCAGGACTCGGTATGGGCAGTTTGAGTTCTTGGTGATGCCGTTTGGATTGACCAATGTCCCGACGGTATTCATGAACCTGATGAATAAGGTGTTTCATCAGTACTTAGATCAGTTTTTGGTAGTATTAATTGATGATATTTTGATTTATTGGAAGATCCCAGAGGAGCATGAGAAATACCTGAGGATTATTCTAGAGCTTCTTAGGAAGGAGAAGCTATATAGCAAGCTTTCGAAGTATGATTTCTTCCTTGATAAGGTCAAATTACTCGAACATGTGATTACAGAAGATGAAATCTCAGTAGACCCGAAAAAGATTTCATCAGTTGAGTCGTGGTCTACCCCGAGTTCAGTGGCGGAGATCAGGAGTTTTTTTGGACTGGTAGGCTATTATCGGAGATTTGTTCAGGATTTTTCCAGGATTACGGAGCCGATGACTAGACTAACCAAGAAGGACGTGGAGTTCGTCTGGACTGAGGATTGACAGACTGCTTTTAAGGATCTAAAGAAGAGGTTGACTATAGCTCCAATATTAACATTGCCATCAGGGATATGAGGATTTTTTTATATATAGTGATGCATCAGGTAAGGGTTTGGGTTGTGTGTTGCAGCAGAACGGAAAGGTGATTGCTTATGCTTCCAGGCAATTATGCCGTCATGAGAAGAATTACCCTACCTATGACTTGGAGTTGGCAGCAGTTATTTTTACTCTTAAACTGTAGAAGCACTACTTGTATGGAGAGCGAGTAGAGATCTTTACATGAGGTAGAGGCGATGGTTGGAGTTGATGAAGGACTTCGACATTGCTTTACAATGCCATCAAGGGAAGGCCAATGTAGTCGCGGATGCCTTGAACATCTATCCAGTGGCTATGTATTTGATGAGGGACATACATTTATTGGACGATCTTGATAGCTTGGGCATTGAGGTATTAGTTCTTGGAGTTACAGCACAGATGTGGAGACTTCAGGTACAGTCAGAGTTGATGGATCAGATCAGAGCTGCACAGTTCGAGGATGAGTCTCTGAGGAGTATCAGAGCACAGGTCCGGATAGGATTGGCAGAGGACTTCAGTATCGCAGATGATGGATCATTGCGACACGGTACCAGGTTGTGTGTGCCGAGTGGAGCATTGCGCGAGGAGATTCTTCAGGAGACACATCGATCTAAATACTCTATGTATTCAGGTGCCAACAAGATGTATAGGAACATGAGAGAGCATGTTTGGTGTTATGGTATGAAGCGGGAGGTGGCTAGCTTCGTATCTAGATGCATGGTATGCCAGCAGGTACAAGCGAAGAGACAGAGGCTAGGTGGATTGCTTCATCCTTTACCCATTCTAAAGTGAAAATGGGAGCATGTGACGATGGACTTTATTTTAGGGCTTCCACGTTCTCTAGGTGGCAAAGATACGATTTAGGGCATCGTAGACAGGTTGACCAAATCAGTCCACTTTCTGCCATTCAAAGTGGGTACATCTATAGAGAAACTCATGGAGATGTATGTGCGTCAGATAGTCAGATTGCATAGAGTTTCTGTGAGCATAGTCTCGGATCAGGATAATCGCTTCATATCCCACTTTTGGAGGAGTTTGTAGGCTAGCTTAGGCACTCAGCTCAAGTTCAGTACCGTATATGACCCTCAGACAGACGGGCAATCGGAGAGGACTATCCAGACTCTCGAGAATATGCTACACACTTGTGTTTTGGACTTTGGAGGTTCTTGGGAGGATTATCTTCACTTAGTAGAGTTTTCTTTCAATAATAGCTACAAGGCCAGTATCGAGATATCACCATTTGAGGCATTGTATGGACAGAGATGTTGCACTCCGTTATCATAGGATAATATTGGTAAGAGAACTTTATTGGGACCAAAGATGGTTGTGGATGCAGCTGAAAAGGTGAAGCTTATCAGGGATAGACTTCGAGTGGTGCAGGACAGACAGCGGTATTGGGCCGATAGCCACCGGAGACCATTGGAGTTTGAGATATAGAATTTTTTTTATATTGCATGTGATTGCTTATTTTTGTTATAGTGCTAATGCTTTATTTTGTGCTAGGTTGGCGATCTAATTTTTTTGAGGATTTCTCCGCCATGAGGCACGATTCGTCTTTGTGGAGTCAAAAAGCTTAGTCCATGGTACATCAGACCTATGAGTATTCTTGAGAGGGTCGATGCAGTGGCCTACAGACTAGACTTGCCACCTGCATTAGAGGGAGTGCACAATGTGTTCCACATATCACAACTGAGATGGTATATGGAAGATCCTAGCCATGTACTAGATCACTCGAAGATCGAGGTTGGTCCGACACTCAGCTATCCAGAGCAGCTCGTGGAGATCTTGGACCGCAGGAAGAAGGTATTACAGAACCAGACGATTCCTTTGGTGTGCGTCTCGTGGAGGCATCACTCGCCAGAAGAGAGTACCTGAGAGTAAGAGGCCGAGATACGCGAGCGATATCCTTATTTGTTTGAGCCGTGAGGTATAATTCTTTCTTGCTTGTATTGATATTTTTGGTAGTTAATTTTTTTCTTAATTTCGAGAACAAAATTTTTCTAAGGTAGGTAGGTTTGCCCCCCTCACTTTTTCAGCTAGGGGTAGTTTGGTAATTTGGCATGGATATTTATTTTAGAAATATAATATTATATATTATGCATGTTATAAATATTATTTATTTATTGTTAGATATTAGTATTTGATTTTGGACTTGTGTGAGTGGACCTAACTAGTTTAGATTAGATCCATAGACCATATTTTATTCTAGCTAGATTTGAGCCCAATAGTAGGCCCATTCATTAGGAGAATGAATTAATTAGTTAAACCAATTGGATTAGAACCTTTCTTCCTTAATTAATTCCTTTATGACAAGCCCCAAGGGGTATTTTAGATATTTTATAGTAGCTTGGAGGAGGGGTAGAGGGAAGCCACTATAGAGGGAGAAGAGAGACTCTCTCTCTCTCTTTATTTTTTATTCCAAATCTAGATCTAGAATTTTTTCCTTCTAAATTCCTTCATACCTACACCAATTTCTACCCAAATTTCTTTCCATTTTCTTCTCTACTCATCATTAGAGGCTATTAGAACAAGGAAAAAGTAAGGATCTACAAAGAGGAAGCAAGGATATACAAGTTGAAGGCTCTTGACATTCATTTGGAGAATTATATTGGAAATCCAACTCTCAATAGGTATAATTCAGTTTTACCTCTCTAATTAGACTCTAAATATATAATTTAATCTTTAGAAATCCTTCCATATACTAAGACTACCCATAGGAAGTGGAATTATGTTCATAGGAGGCCTATGGAGAAAGTTATGTAGTATTTTGTGTCAATTTTGGAAGAATTTCAAGATTGACACATCTTGTGTTTGTTAATAGGTCAATTAGGCCAAATTGATATGTGTTTGATTGTGTGTGACTAGTGTCATATCTACATTGGATACATATAGGTCGTATCCTGACAATTTGGCGATACATGTTAATTTTGGGATTTTCTTCCGACACTGGGGTTTGAGCATGTCACATTTTGACACGGGTACGTAGATGAATAGCTAACACTTTGTGTTACTTCTAATTATGATTTTAGACTTGCTCGTATCCTTTGGGGTATGTTTGGTGGTATGGTAGAGCCGTATCGCAAGCATATCATAGATTGAGTGTAATATGGGTGCGGTGCACTCCACGTGTTTGATTCTTTTCATTATAATTCAATTTAGCTTGGTTATAACTATTATAGTATTATAATTATAATTGTTATAATATATATATATATATATATATATATATATATATATATATATATATATATATATGTATGTTTCTAATTTTATTGAGATGTGTTGGTAGTCCATGGAGAGTTGGAGAGTTCATGTGCGTCATTAGTATGGTTATGTGTTAACACACACACACACACACACACACACACACACACACATATATATATATATATATATATATATATATATATATATATATATATATATATATATATGCATGTGAGCTAGAGGGGCCAATAAGCAGGCCGGATAAGCACTAGAAGTAGCAAGAAGCAGTAGCAAGAAGCAGTAAGCTGCCGCAGGAACAAGCAGTAAGCTGTAGCAATAGCAGAAGTAGTAAGCTGCATCAGCAGCAGAAGTAGTAAACTGCAGCAGCAGCAGAAGCAATAAGCAGCAGCAGAAGCAATAAGCAGCAGCAGCGATAAGCAGAAGCAGCTGTAGCATTAGTGTGTAGCACAACTGCTCAGAGATTAAGTTGTAGATAAGCTAAGTTAGTTAATATTGTTAGTTAGTTATGTATATATGTTAGTTAGTATATATATATATATATATATATATATATAAGCACTAGTTAGCATTAGCATTGGTTAATATTATTTCTAGTTTATCTTGAGTTACACCAAGGTAATGAGAGTTGAGATATCATAGGGTATGGGTATTGAATATCAATTGGGTATGTTAGTATGTTAGTTTGGTATAGTATTGTTATAAGTTATGAGTATAAATGCATGTTAGTGTATAGTGAGATATGTATGGTTAGTTAGTTAATGTTAGATATTGGATTACCTTGTGATACCAAGGTAATGTCAAGGTATTGGTTTATACTCAAGGTATTGAGTATGTATATCAAGATGGGTGTGTAGGGGGTGTGATACCACTTTTGGTTCAAAGTTAAGGTATCCAATTAACATTAGTTTAGCTAGGAGTGATTAATATTTTTATCTTGTATATGTATTATTATATTTTCATATCTAATAATTTACGTATCTTATGATACGGTTTAGTGTCGATACTCTAGTATCCTAACATAGTTAGTATAGCCTAGTTACATAGTGTATGGACCAAATATCCTAGAGAAGGACTCATACAACCTACAAATAGCTAGTTTGACAAAGTTTGACTAGTTTGACCTAGAGTTGACCTAGTTTGACTATTTTGACTTAGAAATAGTTTTATGACCTAGAATTGAACTAGTTTAAGTTATTTTCATTCTAAAACCCTGTATTGATACAATATTCCATATATAGGTCTGTGTGACACAAGTTCGGATATCGTTTCGTATTATTTGCTCTGGACCACAAGCGAGTACATCTCTCTGTTAGTTTTTATTTTATGATAGTGTATATATAACTTGTTATAGAACTGCATACTTGATACTGATACTAAGTTACACAGACTGATACATATGGATCCCGTCAGGAGATGTTATCCCTTATCATATTCTACGGCTACTCATTCATATATATTTCATCATGTGCATCGGGTATTAATTTTCATATACTTCATGTGCATCCACTATTTCGTGTGCTAGTGTGACTATATCGTATTCATGTGCATAACATATCGTGATTGGATCCATGAGTATTGGTTGGGGAGGGAGAGTAGAAGTTGGTTATGTGATCAAGCCCTATTTATTTCATGTGTATATCGATTATACACCTCACGTATAATCGAGTTGCCTATTTACCTCATGTGCAACCTAAGCCGATAACATAACGAACTTGCGCTCTAAACCACATAGCTAGTATCCCTGTTCTTCTACTTGCAGCTTATTTCCATATTTCTAGCATTTACTTTTCAGTTCTTTATTGTGAATATTTTCCTATTCTCACCTGTATTTCTATTTTTTAATACTTGTACATCTTGTATCCTTTTCTATTACTCGTCATATATGCTTTACCATGTATTTGGAGTTGCTTTCAGAATTTTGTACTTCGCTCCTTTTTTGACTGGATATATTTGTAAACCCCTAATTCTAAAAACCGTATTAACTATTTTTTATTAATTATTAATTTATTTATAGTATTTATTTGCTCATTAGGAGAAATATAATTTATTTAATTTTTATTTTTAGGTGTTTGTGCATTTAGGGGATTTATGGAGCAACCGTAAATTTTTTCTTAATTATTTACATGTAGGAGACCCTGTTGACAGTTGATAGATTAATTGTATGCTCTAAGATCAATTTCTAGAATTATATATATATATATATATATATATATATATATATATATATATATATATATATATATATATATATATATATAAAGTTTAATAGAGTAATAGAAAAATAAAAAGAAATAGGAATAAGAAATAGAAAGAAAAAGAAAAGAATTTCTAATGGATCTAAACCCTATCTCCTACCCAAGACCCAAACCCTCCTAGACCCGCTACCCGCGTAAGCAAAATTAGCAGCAGCAGCGGCTGCATCTCAGCCCCCCGTGCGCAAGTATAAACCCCCCGCTATCTCTATATATATACCTAGTTAGTAAAACCCTAACCCTAAATTCTTTATCCCTTACCATCTAAACCCAGTGCCACCTTCAACCTCGACGTCCGCCAGAACCCAGAGTCCGCCGCCGCAACCACCCTGAGAGCAGCTGTCCGCCGTTCGAACCCGCGCCACGCGCAAGCACTGCGACAGATCTGAACAACAACTTATTTGTGTTCATATCTCGTTTCCCGCGCCACCGCTCGACCAAAATCGACTCCGTCTTCACAGTTCATTCACGATCTAACCCCCTTCCATATCTTTGTATTAGTTGACCTCGAACAATACGTAACCCTAGACGAAAATAGCGACCAAGTTGGCAAAAAACGACAACTTTTGGATCGCAGAAAACTGCGGTAACTACCCATGTTCACGGACTCGTATCTCCCACCACAGAGATCTAAATTTGGTTTTTCTTTTTGGTATGCGAAGACCACCTAACCTAGTTTAATTTTTGTCATTTATAATAATTTAATAGTTGCTGTGTGCTAAAATAAATTAGATAAAAAATCCTGAAAACATACTTTTTTAAACTTTTAGAATTTGCGATACGGAGCACGCCCAGCCAAACGGGACCGCCCCATCGCATACCAAGTGTACCGAAAGGTCCGCACAGTATACCCAGATGTGTGAGCTTTCACGAAAACTGATTTAGATGCGTGTGCACGTCTGAATCAGCCCGTATCCGTGAAAATTCCCCGTATCGCGACTTTTGTAAAATCCTGCGCCATTTAGTGTACGCTTGTCAGAATGCGACAAACTTGCTCCACTGGACTCATGGTATTACGCCGGTCCTGTGACCCATTTTTTACGCAATTCTGAGACGATTGACTAAGCCGCCTATTGGCGGGCCCCAAAGTTGACATTTTGGGCAAAATTATGTTCCGCTCACCGAAATCCAAAATTGGACATACCGTTGAGTTCGTACTGACATTTAAAGTTTATTTGACCTTGTCTCATTTAGAGAATATTACCTTTGGTACACTTTTTGGTGCAAAATGGGCCACATGTGGACCCCACCTTGACCCGAAATAACTGTTTTGCCCCTGTGTCCAAATTGGACGAAAGGGTAGTGATTTTTAGCTATCTTGCTGATTTCAAAAACGTTGGTGATGTCTATTTCAGCATCCAGGGACGTTTGTTCGGAGACCTTAGTTTCTGATTCCGTATCCTTGATATTTGGATGATTATACTATACAGATTGCTTGCCAGGCAAGTATACCTTGCCATTGTACTGTCATTTACATTCCATATTATGCATGCATATTTTAGTTTTGCTTATTTTAGTTCATTTATTTTAACGGTTACATAAATTGTGCGTCCAAGGAAACTTGGGTGCAACGACGGTGTCGTCGTATTCTATTTTAATTTATGTATATGCATTGGACCTACTTTATGAGACCACCCCATTATCATGAGGCATTTTGATATTTTATTGGCCAGGACACTATTCTTACATGAGTGTGAGTTATATGTAGGACACGAACTTGCATACTAAGCTGGCCACTGATACATATAGATCGTGCGACGGATAGGGATAACTGTCGATAGAAACTTTGCATGCTAGTAGACCTGAAAGTTATTTAAAGGTTTTATCGTGTCATGGACGTGACATGATTAGAGCATGGAGTGGGGAGAACAACAAGTAAGGTGTTTGGGCTCCTTTGCACTTTCTTTGTGTAACCCATACGCTCCGCCAGAGATGCGCGGTCATGATGACTACTATATATTATATATTATCAGGCGACCTCTGCCGTTCAAAAGATGACATGCTTTATAGGCCCCTGGATCTCTAAGAGAATTATGCCAATCCTTTTTTAGCCAGATAGTCCACTTGTTGGAAAGTTGTTCTCAAACTGTATTTACTTAGACGGTTAGGTGACCCATTGGATGTTTACTTTTCAGTACTTTATTGGCATGTTATTATGTATCTTGTTACGTCCCTCTGAGGACCTGGTCCCTTTCTAGATATAGACGAGCAGGAGTATCCACAGGAGTACGGACCTGGACCTGGCGCTTCTTATCAGACTGAGGAGGTCTTACCTTCGGAGTATCTTTGATTCATTGCAGCTGTTAGAGATTTTAGTTACTATTTCTTTTAGAGACATTTATCTTATCTTAGAGTTGATTCTCTTATCTCTTTTAGTAGTTTATTATAGTTGATTACAGTGGATTTGTTTCCATCCGACTATCATGCTTTGATACTCATCTTTGATTTTCAGTTATTTATTTCCTATTATTTCTTTATTTGTGCTGTGGATGAGATATAAATTGCGTATGATTTGTTGTTGACAGTATATTACCACTGGTGGATTGATATTCATGTACAACATACGTGTGTATATGGTTTCCATATATTGGAGTTTGTATACATACGGCTGGAGTGTTACGTATTCCTAGTCCTACGTATTTTGGGACTGGGACATGACATATTTTAGTGGTGGCCCATGCAGGTCTAGAATATATTGTCTCGGTTACGTAACTGTACCGTACAAGCCTGCGTATAGGAATAGAGTATAAGGATCTCATCCATGCTTGACTAAATCTCATCCTTCCTATTTAAATGCTTGCATCTTGTTTGATTCATGTAGTTCTTCTAATCATTTCGTACATCACCTGCAGAGAGATGGATATACAAAATGGATGTACTGCCGCCGATGGTGATACACCTTCAGGAGTCAATGGTTAGGCTCAAGGAGGGACCTCAACGATTCCTAGACTTCCGGGACCAGATGGATAGACTCATAATCCAGTTCCATCTAATCTTCCTGCTTCACCTAATGGGAACCTTCCAAATTTATCAGCACCGCAGGATAGCCAGACACAGCTATTCTAATTCTTTCAGATAATAATGCAGGAACAGAGGCAATATGCAACCACACTAGCTGTAGAGCAGAGGCAGCAAGCAGCAGAGCAGAGGTAAGAATTTCTGGTAGCACTCGAGAGGATAGCTGCGCAGGCTACTATACCAGCTCAAGCACTAGTTCTAGTACCTCGAGCTAGAGTTGGGTCAGTAAAGGACTTTATTCAGATGGATTCGAAGCCATACAAAGGCACTGAGAGCCCAGAGGAGACTACCAACTGGATTACGCACACTCAGAAGCTATTGGAAGCATCGCAGTTACCTACGGACCTATGGATGACAGGTGTAAGGACGCTACTAGATTGTAATACCCATCACTGGTGGAAATTAATGGAGCGCCAGTTGGGTACATACCAAACTTGGGAATAATTCTTGGAGTGCTTTGAGAGGAAGTACTTCCCGAACACCGTAAGAGATGCATTGTACGATCAGTTTCTTCACCTAGAGCAGGGGAACAGAACAGTTGACAAGTATGATGCCAAGTTTAGCCGACTCAGTAAATATGGCGCTGCACTAATACCGAATAACTTGGCCAAGGCTAAGAGATTTTACCGCGGGCTGATTCAGGAGCTCCAATACTACACTAGCTCACAGTCCTGGATCTCTTATGTCAAGTTATTAACAGAAGCCAGATTGTAAGAGACCATCAGCAGAGTAAAAGGAGTTCAGTTGAGGACACAACAAGGACCAGCAAGGACACAGCAGGGACCGACAAAGACACAACAAGGAGGACCTATCAGACGTCCTTTAGCTCAGCAATAGCAGTACCAACACAGAGCAGGACCGTACCAGAATCCAGAGAAGCCCTACTATAATTATTGTGGGAAACACAGACACATTTCGAGAGATTGTCGGACTCGCTTGGGACAGTATATGAGATGTGGCTCCGGACAACACATGGCGAGAGACTGCCCAATGCAGCAAACGTTGACGCTTCCACCGCCAGCACAGAGACTAGCACTTCCAGTACCGAAGCCAACTCAGCAGATAACTAGACCAGGAGCACCTCGACCCCCAGCAACCGGAGGATTTCAGCAAGGACAACCGTTACCTACTCAGGAGGATCAGTTCATGAGGGCCGAACATGGACAACCACAGAGGAATGGGCACGCTTTTGCATTAGAAGTGGATGACTTAGATCATGAGGTTGATATTATAGCAGGTATTACTCTTGCTTTTACTTTTTCTGCTGTGACGTTATTTGATACGGGAGCCACCCACTCATTCATATCTTCTAGTTTTATTGCCAAACACAATATTGCAAGTACACCTTTACCTATTTGTGTTAGAATTCTTATCGGCGGAGGAGTTGTACCTGTTAGTAGAACTTGTAGCTCTTGTCCTATAGTAATTTGTGGCAGAGAGATGCACGCCCGACTCTTAGTCCTACCTATGACAACTTTTGATGTTTTGCTTGGAATGGACTGGCTAAGCAAGTACCAGGCTTTTTTTTTGACTATTTTGGAGGAAGCATTCTTTTTAAGGTACCAGAACAGCTATAACTTGAGTTTATTGAGGATCCATAGAAGCCATGGATGGTATTCAGCTTGCAATGGACGACGTTGTTTATCACCCAATTATTTCAGAATTTTTAGACGTCTTCCCAGAGGAATTGCCAGGCCTACCCCCAGACAGAGACATAGAATTCTTAATTGAATTGATACCGGGAGCAGTACCCATAGCATCGCATGTTTATAGATTGGCAAAGATGGAGATGGATGAGCTAAAGGCACAGTTGAAAGAACTAGAAGAGAAAGGTTTCATCCGACCAAGTGCATCACCCTGGAAAGCACCAGTGTTGTTTGTACCAAAGAAGGATGAGTCAGTGCATATGTGCATTGACTATAGAGCCTTGAATGCAGTGACTATGAAGAATAAATACCCATTGCCACGCATTGATGACCTATTTGATCAGCTTAGTGGAGCCAAGGTGTTCTCAAAGATAGATTTGAGATCGAGATATCACCAGGTGAAGATACGGAAGGAGGACATCCCGAAGACCGTATTCCGGACAAGATATGAGCATTACGTGTTTCTGGTCATGCCATTTGGATTGACCAATGCTCCAGCTATCTTTATGGACTTAATGAATCAAGTCTTCTACCAGTATTTGGACCAGTTCGTGGTCGTCTTCATAGATGATATACTTGTCTATTCGAAGAGCCACGAGGAGCATGAGAAGCACCTGCGGATTGTTCTAGAGACCTTGAGGAGAGAGCCGTTATATGCGAAGCTTAGTAAATATAAGTTCTTCTTGGACATAGTCTTATTTCTTGGGCATATCATTACAGGAGATGGTATTTCTGTTGATCCAGAAAAGATCTCGGCAGTCGAGATATGGCCTGTTCCTAAATCAGCATCAGAGGTAAGAAGTTTCCTTGGACTTGCGGGATATTACCGACGGTTCGTGGAGAACTTCTCAAGGATAGCAGCACCTATGACTCAGTTGACTTGCAAGGATCAAGAGTTCATATGGACCAACGAGTGTCAAGCCGCTTTCGAGGATTTGAAGAAGCGACTGACCACAGCAGCAGTATTGAATATTACATCAGGATCAGGAGGTTATGTGATTTACAGTGACGCATCAGAGAAAGGTTTGTGATGCGTATTGATGTAGCATGGCAAGGTGATTGCATATGCATCTAGGCAGTTACGAGTACATGAGAAGAATTATCCAACTCATGACTTGGAACTTGCAGCCGTTGTATTTGCTCTAAAGCTATGGAGACATTACTTATATAGGGAACAATGGAAGATCTATACAGACCATAAAAGCCTCAAGTACGTCTTCACGCAGAAGGAGTTAAATATGAGGCAACGTCAATGGCTTGAGTTAATGAAATATTTTGAGATAGAGCTACATTATCACCCATGCAAGGCTAACATTGTAGCAGATACGTTAAGACAGAAACCAGCAGCTTACTTCTTGATGACGCAGAGGGAATTATTGGAGAACTTGCAAGAGCTTGGCATTAAAGTGGTATTACCCGGAGCAGATGGGACACTAGCCAACTTGCAAGTACAATCATCACTAGTAGAGAGGATTAAGGCAGCATTGCCTACAAATGCCAGATTCAGAAGATTAAAAGAAAGGACAGAGGCCGGAGAGAAGACATGATTGCGCATTCATGATGACGGGACATTACGATGTGGTAATCGTCTATATGTTCCCAATGGAGAGATTCGACATGAGCTGATGGCAGAAGCTCATAGTTCGATATATTCTATTCATCCTGGAGGCACCAAGATGTACCGCGACTTACGACAGAACTTTTGGTGGCATGGAATGAAAAGAAAGATAGCTCGCTTTGTAGCTAAATGTCTAGTATGTCAGCAAGTAAAGGCGGAGCACCAGAGGACAGCAAGATTATTGCAACCACTTCCGATTCCAGAGTGGAAGTAGGAGCACATCACTATGGACTTTGTCACGGGTTTTCCCAAGAGTCGAAGTGGAAGAGATGCGGTATGGGTATAGTAGATCGACTCACCAAGTCAGTCCATTTCTTACCTTTTAGAGTGGGTCAATTTACAGAAGCTTTAGCTGACTTATATATGAGGCAGATTGTGAGATTGCACGGCATACCAGTCAGCATTGTATCAGACAGGGATTCGTATTTTACATCATATTTTTGGAGTAGCATGCAAGAGAGTCTTGGAACTCGTCTGAAGTTCAGTACATCTTATCATCCGCAGACAGATAGGCAGTCCGAGCGTACTGTTCATACACTAGAGGATATGTTGAGGGCTTGTATGTTAGACTTTGGAGGATCATGGGAGGACCACCTACATCTTGTGGAGTTTTCTTACA
This sequence comes from Iris macrosiphon, assembly GCA_036927795.1. NCBI lineage: Eukaryota > Viridiplantae > Streptophyta > Magnoliopsida > Asparagales > Iridaceae > Iris > Iris macrosiphon. Next base: position 168,465,787 of record JAYESA010000009.1, on the reverse strand, counting down.
ATAATAGCTATCAAGCGAGCATCCAGATGGCTCCGTTTGAAGCATTGTATGGAAGAAAGTGTAGGTCTCTTGTGTATTGGAGTGACATAGGAGAACGTTAGATTCTGGGACCAGAGCTGGTGGTTAACACCGTAGAGACAGTAAAGAAGATACAAGGGCACTTGCGAGCAGCGCAAGACAGAAAGAAGCAGTGGGCAGACCTTCATCGTCGTCCCTTGGAGTTCAAAGAGGGCGATCATGTCTTCTTGAGGATATCACCTACTAGAGGCACCATTCGATTCAGAGGGCGCGACAAGTTGAGTCCAAGGTATATTGGACCATTTGACGTGCTAGAGAGAGTGGGAGAAGTGGCATATCGACTTGCGCTACCACCTTCACTTGAGGGAGTATATAATGTATTTTATGTGTCACAACTTAGACGATAAGTGGTAGACAGCAGTCATATTCTCGACCATTCTGAGATCACCATTGGGCCGAGCTTGTCATACCAAAAGCAACCGGTGGGAATCCTTAATCGTCGAGAGAAAGTATTGATGAACCAGTCTATACCCTTGGTTCGCGTGGCATAGAAGCATGGCGCGCCAGGAGAATCAACTTGGGAGCGCAAGGATGACATGCACAAACGTTTTCCGAACCTATTCGTAGACCAAGGTATGAATTTACTTTGTTAATTTATATCTTATACCATCCTTGATATTCTATCGTGGCTTATTTTTAATTTCGAGGACAAAATTTTTATAAGTTGGGTAGAATGTAAAATCTCTAATTCTAAAAACAGTATTAACTATTTTTAATTAATTCTTAATTTATTTATAGTATTTATTATCTCACTAGGAGAAATAGAATTTACTTAATTTTTATTTTTAGGTGTTTGTACATTTAGGGGATTTATGGAGCAACCGTAAATGTTTTTTAATTATTTATATATATGAGACCCTATGGACAGTTGATAGATTAATTGTATGCTCTAAGATCAATTTCTAGAATTTTTTATATGTCACTCCCCAGTCCCAAAAGTACACGGGACCAGGCCACATGGCAATTGCCAGCTGACACGTCTCCGAGGGAAATACCCAATTTAATGGACCCAACGAGACGTGCTACACTGTCCTAAAATACTTACCAAGTCTGATACTAGCATATAACAGGTAACATCTAATCTCATCCACAATATATCAAGGAATACTGGAATATAAGTGTTGAGTCTGAAATATCATAGTACAATCCAGATATGTCTGGTGGAAACAAACCCACTACAAAAGCTGAGATAAAAGAGCTGAAATATAGCATGACTAAAGCATCGTCTATCTAGATAAAGAGGCTCCAGCTCTAGATGGTAAGTCTGCCCACGATCAGGGGAACTCTGATGGCAGCACCTCTAGCTCATCCTCGGACGCGTACCTCGTCTCCTGCCCAGGTCCATACACCATGGGATAGTACGCCTCATCTAAATCTGGAAGAGAACTAGGTCCTCAGTGGGACATAACAAGATACATAAAAGCATGCCATATATAAATACTGAATAAAATAAATAAGGGTGTGCTAACCATCTAAGTGTATGCAAAAATGAAGACAAATTTAGTATGTATGGGAAAGTGTAGGCTAGACATATGCTGACTTAATTCACTAATCGTCGTGACTGGCTAGTATATGCCATATATGCCCCCAGAAACATGGGCACTCTGCAATCGTCTATCTCCGAGGAGCATGGTATCCGAAGGTATAACGTCAAGGAGGTGGGTGTCCCATACGTCTAGCTGTCTTCCCCGCCCAATACGGGTATACAAGTCGAATACACAACGTGCATACCACGTAGCTATATGCCGAGTCATAATTTTCTAGATATCCTTATTTCGTGCTAAACCGTGATGTGTGTCTCACGCACCGGTAGCTAATCGAGTACGCGAACCCGCATCCCAACATGAATTAAATTTGTGATGTGTATACAAGTGTCAGGTCTAGGAGAATATCAGAATACCCTCGTATCTGTAGGTGGGGCTGCTAATGGCTAAGTCAGTTACGTATCGACAGATTTGTCGACTACATCCGAGTCAATCTCGAGTGTGTACAGTTATATGTATATTGCCACAAGAAACCATGCAACAGTTTATAATATAGATAGTAGAAATTAGGCAAGGTATACTTGCCGAGTAAGAAATTCGTATAGTGCAAGCATTCAAACCGGTTCTATTATTAGTGGAAGAATTTGGAGTTAGGGCTGTGGGGTGTAATGCATGGAATATATATAGGAAATGAAGTCGGTTACGCGGGGGGGGGGGGGGGGTATGTTAGTTATTTATGGTTTTAAAACCACGGCTACTGTTGGTTTTCTTTTGGTTTCGGTTTTGGGGGAATTTAATAATAAGAAAACAAAGAGGCGATGGGGGGGTTTGGTTTACGCGGGCGGGGATGAAATCGTTTTACGCGCACGGGAAGATGAAATCGGTTTATGTGCGCGTACATATTTTATTATAGTGGTTTCCGAAAACTACTGCTGCTGTTTATTTTTTTCTTTCTTGGTCTTGGTTTTGGCTGAGGGTGTTTAGTAATAATGGTGTTTTAAGAAGCGGTGGAATGAGCGGCTTACACGCGTAAAGGAGCAAAGCAAAGCAAAGCAAAGTTGGATTTTGCTTCTGCTGCTGATATTTCTCTACTCCTAATGGGTCCGGGTAGGTTTCAAACGGGTAGGGTGTTCTGGCGGGTGGGTTTCGAGATATAATAGGAAATTTCTATTTTAATAAATATACAGCAACTGTCCAAAGGATCTTCTACATGAAATAAATTAGAAAAAAATTATAATGGCTCCATAAATCCTCTAAGTGATTAAACACCTCTCAGTAAAATCTAAACAAATCTATATTCTCTAATTAGCTCATAATTAAATATTAATAAATAAATAATACATTTTTCTGGATCAGGAATTTTATATTCTACCCAACTTATAAAAATTTTGTCCTCAAAATTAAAACTAAGTCATGGTAGAAAGTCAAGAATGGTATAAGGTATAATCGACAAAGTAATTTCATACCTTGGTCTGTGAATAGGTTCAGAAAAATGTTTGCGCATGTCATCCTTGCATTCCCAAGTGGATTCTCCTGGTGTGCCATGCTTCTATGCTACGCGGACCAAGGGAATAGACTGGTTCCTCAATACTTTCTCTCGACGATCAAGGATTCCCACGGGTTGCTCTTGATATGACAAGCTCGGCCCAATGGTGATTTCTGAATGGTCGAGGACATGACTGCTGTCTGCCATTTACCGCCTGAGTTATGACACATGGAATACGTCATGTTCTCCCTCAAGTGAAGGTGGTAGCGCAAGTCGATATGCCACTTCTCTGACTTTCTCTAGCACGTTAAATGGTCCAATATATCTTGGACTCAACTTGCCGTGCCCTCCGAATCGAATGGTGCCTCTGGTGGGTGATATCTTCAAGAAGATATGATCGCCCTCTTTAAACTCCAAGGGACGACGATGAAGGTTTGCCCATTATTTTTGCCTGTCTTGCGCTGCTCGCAAGTGTCCTTGGATCTTCTTGACTGTCTCGAATGTTTGAACAACCAGCTCTAGTCCTAGAATTTGCCTTTCTTCCACATCACTCCAACATACTGGAGAACGATATTTTCTACCATACAATGCTTCATAGTGAGCCATTTGGATGCTTGCTTGATAGCTATTGTTGTAGGAAAACTCAACAAAATATAAATGGTCCTCCCACGATCCACTAAAATCAAGCATGCATGCTCTCAACATATCCTCCAGTGTCTGAATAGTACGTTCGGACTGGCCATCTGTCTGCGGGTGATACGTTATGCTGAACTTTAGGCAGGTACCTAGACTCCCTTGCATACTTTGCCAAAAGTAAGATGTGAACCTCGTATCCCTGTCAGACATGATACTAACTGGTACTCCGTGTAGTCGCACGATCTCTCTCATATACATATCTGCTAAGGCTTCTGTAGATTGCCCAACTCTGAAGGGTAAAAAGTGGGCAGCCTTGGTGAGTCGATCTACGATCACCCATACTGTATTACGACCACTAGGACTCCTTGGAAAGCCTATAACAAAGTCCATAGTGACATGCTTCCATTTCCACTCTGGTATAGGGAGTGGTTGAAGCAATCCTGCAGATCTCTGATGCTCAGCCTTGACTTGCTGACACACTAGGCACTTGGCCACAAAGCGTGCTATTTTTCTCTTTATTCTATGCCACCAATAGTACTTCCTCAGGTCTCTGTAGATCTTTGTACCGCCTGGATGAATAGAGTATATTGAGATGTGTGCCTCTGACATCAGCTCTTGACGAAGTTCTCCATTTGGGACATAGAGACAATCTCCACATCTTAAAGTCCCGTCTTCATGTATGTGCAATCCTGTCTATATTCTGGCCTCGGTCATTTGTCGAAGCTTCTAGAATCTGGCATCTGTTGGCAGGGCAGACTTGATCCTTTCTACTAATGTTGACTCTAACTGAAAACTTGACAACTGTCCATCTATTCCGGGCATAATGACCTCTATACCCATCTGCTCTAGATCTTTTATCAGATATTGTTGGGTAGTCAAGAAGAATGCCATGGGTCTTCTGCTCAATGCGTCAGCCGCTACGTTGGCTTTTCCCGGATGGTACTGCAATTCAATCTCAAAGTCTATCATCACCTCGAGCCAACGTCTTTGTCTCAGGTTCAGGTCCTTCTGGGTGTAGACGTACTTCAGGCTTTTATGATCAGTGAATAATTCCACTCGTTCTCTGTATAGATAGTGTCTCCAAAGTTTTAAGGCAAAGATGATTGCGGCAAGCTCCAGATCGTGAGTGGGATATTTTTTTCATGGGTCCTCAGTTCTCTAGAGGCATAGGCCACAACCTTCCCATGTTGCATCAAGATGTAACCTAAACCTTTTTCGGATGCATTGTTGTAGATTACGAATCCTCCGGATCCTGAAGGTATAGTTAAGATAGGTGCTGTAGTCAGACGCTTTTTTAGCTCGTTGAATGCTATCTGACATTCCTCTTACCAGATGAACTCCTGCTCCTTGCAGGTTAAGCGAGTCATTGGCTCCGCGATCCTTGCAAAGTTCTCTACGAACCTCCGGTAATATCTGGCAAGTCCTAGGAAACTCCTTACTTCTGAGATGTTGGTAGGGGTCGGCCACGTCTCTACTGATAAAATCTTTGCTGGATCTACCGAAATGCCATCTCTTGAGATAACGTGTCCAAGGAAAGTGACACGGTCTAGGAAAAACTCGCACTTGTTTAGTTTTGCATAAAGTCTCTCATGCCTTAGTGTCTCTAGTACTAGCCTCAAGTGTTTGCCGTGCTCTTCGTGGCTCTTTGAGTATACCAAGATGTCGTCGATGAAGACTACCACGAACTGGTCCAGATACTGGTGGAAGACTTTGTTCATCAGGTTCATAAATATGGCAGGTGCATTTGTCAATCCAAAAGGCATCACCAAGAACTCGTAGTGACCATAACGAGTCATGAATGTTGTCTTTGTAATGTCTTCTCTCCGTACTTTTACCTGATGATAACCTGATCTCAAATGTATCTTTGAGAATACCACTACTCCTGTCAGTTGGTCAAACAGATCATCAATCCGTGGTAGAGGGTACTTGTTCTTGATTGTCAAAGCATTAAGGGCTCTGTAATCAATGCACATATGGAATGTTCCGTCCTTCTTTAGTACAAACAACACTGGTGCTCCCCAGGGTGATACACTAGGACGAACAAACCCCTGGATCTTTAAATCTTCTAGTTGTAGCTTCAGCTCATCTAATTCCTTCTTGGCCAACCGGTACACATTTGAAGATACCGGTGCTGCTCCCGGTACTAACTCAATAGCGAACTCTACCTCTCTATCTGGCGGTAGGCCTGGCAATTCCTCCAGAAATATATCCTCGAATTCTGTAATAATTGTTGGGGGAGCTGTCTCCATAGCCATATAAGCTCCAGGTATTAGGCCTACTCCTTGCTCGATGTTGCCCCGCATGTACTCGAACTCCGGGTGATCTGGTGGTCTAAAAATGACGCTACCCTTTCGGCAATCTAATATAGCATTGTACTGGATTAACCAGTCCATGCCTAAAATAACGTCGAAGTTTGGCATTGGAGGTACTAAAAATAGTGCTCTCATCTCCCTACTACACACAAATACGGAGCATGTTTTAATAGTACTGGTAACTGGTACTATGCCTCGTCCGGTTAGAATCTTTCAATTTTTAGGCAAGGGGGAAGTAGCTACTCTATGCATGGCTACGAAACTACTAGATATAAAAGATAGCGTAGTGCCAGAATCAAATAATGCAGTGGCAGGTATTGTCGTAACTAAAATGGTACCTGTGATAGTTTCCCCTTCTAGTTCCTCTGCAACTGCTGCTAAGGTAAAGGCCTGTCCGTGCCTTTGTCCTCCTGCCTGCTGCCTGGCTCGGTCATATTGTACCTCATGTGGGGTCAAGGGTGGTCCTTTCTGAAATCCTCCGGAGGCTGATGGACGCTGACCTCCAGTCGGGGGTAATATCCTCTGGACTGGTGATGTTGGTCCTTGTCCAGTCTGGGGTGCTGCCTCTCTGCGTTGTGGGCAGTCTCTGGCCAGGTGTTGACTTTCTTCACATATCATGCACAGTCTAAGGCTTTTCCGGCAGTCTTTGACGAAATGTCCCTTCTTGCCACAATAGTGACAAATAGGAAGCTTCTTGTGCTGATATGGCACTGTCCTTTGTTGTACCTGTATTCCTGGATGATGGAGTGGCCCTCCCGCTCTAGGCTGAGCTTTGGCTGGTATTATCATGCTGGAGCGCCTCGCTTCTCTTTCAATGGCTTCCTGGATTCTTGCTTCTGAAAGAACCTCTTTATAGGATATCCTTGACTGTGTGGTGGTATATTTCTGTAGCTCGGAGATAAGGCCGTGGTGGAACCTACTAGCTTTCTCCAGCTCGTTATGTATCAGGATGACACCAAATCGACTAAGTCGACTAAACTCTGCGTCGTAGGCATCTAAGGTCATAGTTCCTTGTTCTAGGTGTAGGAACTGGGAGTATAGAGCATTCCTAACCGTAGCCGGGAAATACTTAGCATTGAAGTATACTAAAAATTGTTCCCACGTCTGGTTCTTGCCGACGCTGCGCTCTATGGAGTCCCACCAGTGATGGGCGTTGCCTTTGAGTTAGGCCCTTACAGCGGTCATCCAAAGGTTTGGATGCAGCTGTAAACCTTCCAGCAGCATCTCTGTATTGGAGACCCAATCTGATATCTCCTCCGGAGTTTCGCTACCCGAAAATATTCCCGGGCCCATCTGGCGAAAACCTCGGACAGTACCAGCTGGTTGGACAGGTGCAGGTGCTGGATTGGATGTCCTCTCTAGAGCTGTCATCAAGCTCTACCTTAAGGTCTCAGTTTGATGCCATTGTGCCTGCATCATAGCTTGGAAGAATTGAAATATTTGCGGCTGTCCCTCTAGTTGTTGCATCAGGGCTGGAAAGGGTGGAGGTGGTGGCAAAGGTGTATCTGCCTGTTGTGTCGGTGCCTGGAAGGTCGGTCCTTCTTACTTGGCTAATGTAGTTCCCTGAGTAGGACCATTATGGATGTATGGGGTTGATGGATAAACCAGTGTCCGCCTCGGGGATTGGTCTCTCAGGGTAGTCGGGGTCTTATCGACATCAAGCGAGGTATCTGTTGCCTGATCATCCCTATCATCTGTGTGTCCACTGGGTACGTCCATATTTTTGGGGGAGGATAGAATAATATAAAACAATTAGGATGTAATTATAAAATAGAATGTAGAAGCATAAAATAGGCTGGAGAGCTGTCCTCATATTCTATTGTCAAAAACTCCTAACATACTTGAAGTCTCTTCCTGCTTAAAACAGGGCATTCAAGGTTCTTGGCGTAAAACAGGTTACTAGGCTATCTGCGTAAAACAGAGATTCAGGGAGTCAGCATAAAATAAGGTTTCAAGGAAGTTTGGCGTAAAACTAAACTTCAGAACTGTCCGCGTAAAGTAGAGGTTCAAAAATAATTTGGCGTAAATCAGAGATAAAATGATTTGGCGTAAAACATGGCTTCAGAGCTTGTCTAGTGTATAATAGAGTGTCAAGGGGTATGGCGTAAAGTAGAGTTCCTAAGCTGTTTGGTAAGAGTCTGTGTAAAAGTTTTCGTGCATAGAATCTGCGTAGAATTCTCTGTGTAAAGTTCTCGTAAAAGGTCTGCGCGTAAATTCTGCGCGTAGAAATTTATTGCATAAAAATACGTTGTAGCGTAAAGTCTGTGCGAGGAAGTCATGAATTTGTCAGTCAAATCAGTGAACCTGACATCTGACAAAAGTACTGCGCGATGATCGAGAGGACAGTTGCGATGATGATTTTGCATAGAGACCCAGGTTGTCTTTAGTGATATATTTAATACAAGTCGCTTTTACGCTTCCAAGAGGAAGAAAAAGTTGAGGCTTCTGAATACGCTATCTACTGGAATGAGTTTTACGCTCAAGATAAGACAAAATCAGACGCTATGTAAAAAGCTGTTTCTGCACAGGGCTCGAGGCATATCTCTGTATTTAATGCACGAGATTTTGTTCTAATATAAAATTGGTTAAGTCTGGGAAAAACTAGGACTATGACAATTACGCTCACATCACTATCCTTGTAGTTTACGCCTAATCAGGCTATTCTATCCTGTTTATCTATTATTCAGGAATCCTCAAGTTTACGTAGGGGTAGTTACCTATATAGTTTTGTATGACAGGTCATACGTAGGATTTAGGAAGACTATGGAAACAAGGTCAGCAGTTGTCATAACCGTAGCGTAAAGTAGACAATCTTTTTCATATTTGGCCTTTCACGCCAACAAGACAGTCATTTGGCTTTTACGCCAGCAACGGTTATTTGGCTTTTATGCCAACCATAGTCATTTGGTTTGATCTTTAAAACAGAGGCCCCTGGTCACAGCGTAAAGGATTTTTTGGCGTAAAATATGTTTATCCAAAACATAGGATAGATAGTTGAAAGGAAGAATGGGATTTTAGTCAAGTGTGGATGAGATCCTTATGCTCTATTCCAATATGCAAGCTTATTTGGTACAATTACGTAAACAAGACAATATAATCTTGATCTGCATGGGCCACCACTAAAACTATGTCACGCCCCAGTCCCAAAGGTACACGGGATCAGGCCACGTGGCAATAGCCAGCTGACATGTCTCCGAGGGAAATATCAAATTTAATGGACCCAACGAGACGTGCTACGCTGTCCTAAAATACTTAACAAGTCTAATACTAGCATATAACAGGTAACATCTAATCTCATCCACAATATATCAAGGAATACTGGAATATAAGTGTTGAGTCTGAAATATCATAGTACAATCCAGATATGTCTGGTGGGAACAAACCCACTACAAAAGCTGAGATAAAAGAGCTGAAATATAGCATGACTAGAGCATCGTCTATCTAGATAAAGAGGCTCCAGCTCTAGATGGAAAGTCTGCCCACGATCAGGGGAACTCTGATGGCAGCACCTCTAGCTCCTCCTCGGACGCGTACCTCGTCTCCTGCCCAGGTCCATACACCGTGGGATAGTACGCCTCATCTAAATCTGGAAGGGAACCAGGTCCTCAGTGGGACATAACAAGATACATAAAAGCATGCCATATATAAATACTGAATAAAATAAATAAGGGTGTGCTAACCATCTAAGTGTATGCAGAAATGAAGACAAATTTAGTACGTATGGGAAAGTGTAGGCTAGACATATGCTGACTTAATTCACTAATCGTCGTGACTGGCTAGTATATGCCACATATGCCCCCAGAAACATGGGCACTCTGCAATCGTCCATCTCCGAGGAGCATGGTATCCGAAGGTATAACGTCAAGGTGGTGGATGTCCCATACGTCTATTAGCTGTCTTCCCCGCCCAATGCGGGTATATAAGTCGAATATATAACGTGCATACCATGTAGCTATATGTCGAGTCATAATTTTTTAGATATCCTGATTTCGTGCTAAACCGTGATGTGTGTCTCACGCACCGGTAGCTAATCGAGTACGCAAACCCGCATCCCAACATGAATTGAATTTGTGATGTGTATACAAGTATCAGGTCTAGGAGAATATCAGAATACCCTCGTATCTGTAGGTGGGGCTGCTAATGGCTAAGTCAGTTACGTATCGACAGATTTGTCGACTACACCCGAGTCAATCTCGAGTGTGTACAGTTATATGTATATTACCATAAGAAACTATGCAATAATTTATAATTTAGACAGTAGAAATTAGGCAAGGTATACTTGCCGAGTAAGAGATCCGTATAGTGCAAGCGTTCAAACCGGTTCTGTTATTAGTGGAAGAATTTGGAGTTAGGGTTTTGGGGTGTAATGCATGGAATATATATAGGAAATGGAGTCGGTTACGCGGGGGGGTGTGGGGGGGTATTTTAGTTATTTGTGGTTTTAAAACCACGGCCGCTGTTGGTTTTCTTTTGGTTTCGGTTGAAGAATTTGGAGTTAGGGTTTTGGGGTGTAATGCATGGAATATATATAGGAAATGGAGTCGGTTACGCGAGGGGGGGGTATTTTAGTTATTTGTGGTTTTAAAACCACGGCTGCTGTTGGTTTTCTTTTGGGGGAATTTAATAATAATAAAACAAAGAGGCGGTGGGGGGTTTGGTTTACGCGGGCGGGGATGAAATTGTTTTACGCGCGCGTGGAGATGAAATCGGTTTACGTGCGCGTAGATATTTTATTATAGTGGTTTCCGAAAACCACTGCTGCTGTTTGTTTTCTTCTTTCTTGGTCTTGGTTTTTGGCTGAGGGTGTTTAGTAATAATGGTGTTTTAATAAGCGGTGGAATGAGCGGCTTACACGCGTAAAGGAGCAAAGCAAAGTTGAATTTTGCTTCTGCTGCTGATATTTCTCTACTCCTAATGGGTCCTGGTAGGTTTCAAATGGGTAGGGTGTTCTGGAAGGTGGGTTTCAAGATCTAATAGAAAATTTCTATTTTAATAAATATACAGCAACTGTCCAAAGGATCTTCTAAATAAAATAAATTAGGAAAACCTTATAATGGCTCCATAAATCCTATAAGTGCTTAAACACCTCTCAGTAAAATCTAAACAAATCTATATTCTCTAATTGGCTCATGATTAAATATTAATAAATAAATAATACATTTTCTGGATCAGGGGTTTTACACTATATATATATATATATATATATATATATATATATATATATATATATATATATATAAAGTTTAATAGAGTAATAGAAAAATGAAAAGAAATAAAAAGAAATAGGAATAAGAAATAGAAAGAAAAAGAAAAGAATTCCTAATGGATCTAAACCCTATCTCCTACCCAAGACCCAAACCCACCTAGACCCGCTACCCGCGTAAGCAAAATTAGCAGCAGCAGCGGCTGCATCTCAGCCCCCCGCACGCAAGTATAAACCCCCTCGCCGCTATCTCTCTATATATACCTAGTTAGTAAAACCCTAACCCTAAATTCTTCATCCCTTACCATCAAAACCCAGTGCAACCTTCGACCTTGATGTCCGTCAGAACCCAGAGCCCGCTGCCGTGACCACCCCGCGAGCAGCCGTTCACCGTTTGAACCCGCGCCACGCACAAGCACCATGACAGATCTGAACAATAACTTACCTGTGTTCACGTCTCGTTTCTTGTGCCACCGCTCGACCAAACTCGACCCCGTCTTCACCGATACATTCACAATCTAAACCCCTTCCATATCTGTGTATTAGTTGACCTCGAATATCTCGTAACCCTAGGTGAAAGCAGCGACCAAGATGGCAAAAAACGATAACTTTTGGATCGCAGAAAACTGTGGTAACTACCCATGTTCACGGACTCGTATCTCCCACCACAGAGATCCGAATTTGATTTTTCTTTTTGGTATGAGAAGACCACCTAACCTAGTTTAATTTTTGTCATTTACAATAATTTAATAGTTGCTGTGTGCTGAATTAAATTAGAAAGAAAATCCCCAAAATATACTTTTTCTAACTTTCAGAATTTGCGATACGGAGCGCGCTACGCCAAACGGGATCGTCCCATCGCGTACCAAGTATACCGAAAGGTGCGCACAATATACCCAGATATGTGGGCTTTCATGGAAACTAATTTGGACGAGTGTGCACGTCAGAAGTAGCCCGTATCCGTGGAAATTCCCCGTATCACAACATTTGTAAAACTCTGCTCCATTTAGTGTACGTCGGTCAGAATAAGAAGAAACTTATGCCACTGGACTCGTGATATCGTGCTGGTTCTGTGACCCAATTTTCACACAATTCTGTGACAGTTGACCAAGCCGCCTATTGGCGGGCCTCACGGTTGACTTTTTGGACAAAATTGTGTTCGGCTCACCGGAATCCAAAATTGGACATACCGTTGAGTTCGTACTGATATTTAGAGTTTGTTTGACCTATAATTTGTCCCATTTAGAGACCGTTATCCCTGGCAAACTTTTTGGTACAAAGTGGGCCACATGTGGATCCCACATTGACCCAAAATTACTATTTTGCCCCTCTGTCCAAATTGGACGAAAGGGTAGTGATTTCTAGCTATCTCGCTGATTTTGAAAACTTTGGTGATGTCTATTTCAGCATCCGGAGACGTTTGTTCAGAGATCTTAGTTCTTGATTCCCTATCCTTGATATTTGGACGATTATACTATACAGATTGCTTGCCAGGCAAGTATACATTGCCATTGTACTGTCATTTATATTCCTTATGATGCATGCATATTTTATTTCTGCTTATTTTAGTTCATTTACTTTAACTGCTATATAAACTACGGGTCCAAGGAAACTTGGGTGCAACGACGGTGTCGTCGTATTATGTTTTTATTTATGTATATACATTGGACTTACTTTATGAGACCACCTGTCACGCCCCAATCCCAAAAGTAAACGGGACCAGGCCACGTGGCAATAGCCAGCTGACACGTCTCCGAGGGAAATACCCAATTTAATGGACCCAACGAGACGTGCTACGCTGTCCTAAAATGCTAACAAGCCTGATACTAGCATATAACAGGTAACATCTAATCTTATCCACAATATATCAAGGAATACTGAAATATAAGTGCTGAGTCTAAAATATCATAGTACAATCTAGATATGTCTGGTGGGAACAAACCCACTACAAAAGCTGAGATAAAGGAGCTGAAATATAGCATGACTAGAGCATCGTCTATCTAGATAAAAAGGCTCCAGCTCTAGATGGTAAGTCAGCCCACGATCAGGAGAACTCTGATGGCAGCACCTCTAGATCCTCCTCGGACGCGTACCTCGTCTCCTGCCCAGGTCCATATACCGTGGGATAGTACGCCTCATCTAAATCTGGAAGGGAACCAGATCCTCAGTGGGACATAACAAGATACAAAAAAGCATGCCATGTATAAATACTGAATAAAATAAATAAGGGTGTGCTAACCATCTAAGTGTATGCAAAAGTAACGACAAATTTAGTACGTATGGAAAAGTGTAGGCTAGACATATGCTGACGTAATTCACCAATCGTTGTAACTGGCTAGTATATGCTACATATGCCCCCAGAATCATGGGCACTCTGCAATCGTCCATCTCCGAGGAGCATGGTATCCGAAAGTATTACATCGAGGAGGTGGGTGTCCCATACGCCTACTAGCTGTCTTTCCCGCCCAATGCGGGTATACAAGTCTAATATACAACGTGCATACCACATAGCTATATGCCAAGTCACACCTTTCTAGATATCCTAATTTTGTGCTAAATCGTAATATTTGTCTCACGCACCGGTAGCTAATCGAGTACGCAAACCCGCATCCTAACATAAATTAAATTTATGATGTGTATACAAGTGTCAGGTCTAAAAGAATATCAGATTACCCTCGTATCTGTAGGTGGGGCTGCTAATGGCTAAGTCAGTTACGTATCGACAGATTTGTCGACTACACCTGAGTCAATCTCGAGTGTGTACAGTTATATGTATATTGCCACAAGAAAACATGCAACAGTTTATAATTTAGACAGTAGAAATTAGGCAAGGTATACTTGCCGAGTAATAGTGCAAGCGTCTACAGCAGTATGCTGAGTTTTAGTGAAAGAAGAAATAGAGTTAGGGTTTGGGGTGTAATGCATGGAATATATATAGGGATTTGAAGTCGGTTTACGCAGGGTTAGTTTAGTATTTTAGGGCTTCAAAACCACTTGCTGCTGCTGGTTTTCTTTCTTTCTTGGTCTCAGTTTGCGGCTGAGGGGGTTTTGTAATAATGGGGTTTTGAGAGGCGGTGGAATGAACGGCTCTCATGTGCAGTGAAGCAAAGCAAAGCAAAACAAAGCAAAATTGGGATTTGCTTCTTGCTGGGATATTTTCTATGCGGATTTTCGGGTGTACGCGGGTAGTGGCTTAGGAGTTGGGGTTCGGGTTTTACGCGTGGTGAAAAGAAGAGTTTATGCGCGCGGGGGGGGGGGGGGGGGGGTGAATTGCTGTTGTTGAGGAGTTTTACGCGCGGAGAAGTATACGCGGGGTGATGAGCTGCTGCTGATTTTCTTACTTTCCGCAGGGAGGATGGTTAACGGGTTGCGGGTTTGATCCAATAGGAAAATTTCTATATATAATATACATATATTCACAGAAAATTTTAGAAAAATATATTGGTGTATACGGTTAAGCTAGCAACTGTCCATAGGGTCTTCTACATGGAAAAAAATAGAAAAATTTATAATGGCTCCATAAATCCTCTAAATAAAATCTAATAAAACCTATTCTCTTTATTTAGCTCATAACTAATATAAATAAATAAAATATACATTTTTCTCGATCAGGGATTTTATATTCTACCCAACTTATAAAAATTTCATCCTCGAAATTAAAACTAAGTCATGATAGAAAGTCAAGGATGGTATAAGGTATAAATTAACAAAGTAATTTTATACCTTGGTCAACGAATGGGTTCAGAAAACGTTTGTGCCTGCCGTCCTTGCTGCCAAGTAGATTCTCCTGGATTCTTGCCTCTGAAAGAACCTCCTCGTAAGAGATCCCTGACTGTGTGGTGGTATGTCTCTGTAGGTCAGGGGTAAGGCCGTGATGGAACCTTCTGACCTTCTCCAGATCGTTAGGTATCAGGATGGTGCAAAATCGACTAAGTCGACTAAATTCTGTGTCGTAGGCATCTACGGTCATAGTTCCATGTTCCAGATGTAGGAACTGGGAGTATAGAGCATTCCTGACCGTAGCCGGGAAATACTTTGCATTGAAGTACACTAAGAATTGCTCCCACGTTTGGTTTTTACCGATGCCGCGTTCTATGGAGTCCCACCAGTGATGGGCGTTGCCTTTGAGTTGGGCCCTTACCGCGGTCATCCAAAGGTCTGGATGCAGCTGTGAACCCTCCGGTAGCATCTCTGTGTTGGAGACCCAATCTGATATCTCTTTCGGAGTCTCGCTGCCCAAAAATATTCTCGGGCCCATCTGGCGAAAACCTCGGACAATACCAGCTGGTTGGACATGTGCAGGTGTTGGATTAGATGTTCTCTCTAGAGCCGTCATCAAGCTCAGCCTTAAGGTCTCAGTCTGATGCCATTGTCCTGTATTATGGCTTGAAAGAATTGGAACATTTGTGGATGTCCCTCTAGTTGTGGCATCAGGGTTGGAAAGGGTGGAGGTGGAGGCAAAGGTGTATCTGCCTGTTGTGTCAGAGCCTGGGAGGTCTGTCCTTCTTGCTGGGCTAGTGTAGCCTCCTGAGTAGGACCATTGTGGAGGTACGAGGTTGATGGGTAAACCGTGTCCGTCTCGGGGACTGGTCTCTCGGGGTAGTCGGAGTCCTATTGACATCAAGCAAGTATGTCTGTTACCTGATCAACCCTATCATCTGTGTGTCCACTGGGTACGTCCATATTTTTGGGGGAGGATAGAAAAATATGAAAAGGAACAATCAGGATGTAATTATTAAATAGAATACAAAAGTATGAATTTGGCTGGGAAACTGTCTATGTATTCTATAGTCAAAAACTCCTAACATACTTGAAGTCTCTTCCTGCGTAAAATAGGGCATTCAAGTTTATTAGTGTAAAACAGGTTACTAGGCTATCCACGTAAAATAGAGATACATGGAGTCAGCGTAAAACAGAGATTCAGGGAAGTTTTGGCGTAAAAAAGAACTACAGAACTGTCCGCGTAAAGAAGAGAAGCGTAAAGTAAAGCTTTAGAGTTATCCGCATAAAATAGAGATTCAAGACAGTCAGCGTAAAACATGGTTTCAGAACTGTTTGGCGTATAACAGTGTCAAGGGGTATGGCGTAAAGTAGAGTTCCTAAGCTGTTTGGTAAGAGTCTGTGTAAAAGTTTTCGTGCGTAGAATCTGTGCAGAAATCTCTGTGTAAAGTTCGCGTAAAAGGTCTGCGCGTAAATTCTGTGCATAGAAATTTACTGCATAAAAATACGTTGCAGCGTAAAGTCTGTGCGAGAAGTCATGAGTTTGTCAGTCAAATCAGTGAACCTGACATCTGACAAAAGTACTGCATGATGATCGAGAGGACGATTGTGATGATAATTTTGCACAGAGACCCAGGTTATCGTTTAGTGATATAATTAATACAAGTCACTTTTACGCTTCCAAAAGGAAAAAAAAGTTGAGGCTCCTGAATACGCTATCTACTGGAATGAGTTTTACGCTCAAGATAAGACAAAATCAGACGCTATGTAAAAAGCTATTTCTGCAAAGGGCTCGAGGTATATCTCTGTATTTAATGCACAAGATTTTGTTCTAATATAAAATTGGTTAAGTCTTGGAAAAACTAGGACTGTGATAATTACGCTCACATCACTATCCTTACAGTTTACGCCTAATCAGGCTATTCTACACTGTTTATCTATTATTCAGGAATCCTCAAGTTTACGCTGGGATAGTTACCTACGTGGCTTGTATGATGTGTCATACGCAGGATTAGGAAGACTAAGGGAGCGTTGGTAGTAGTTAGCATAACCGCAGCGTAAAGTAGACAATCTTCTTCATATTTGGCCTTTTACGCCAACAAGACGGTCATTTGGCTTTTACGCCAGCAACGGTTATTTGGCTTTTACGCCAACAATAGTCATTTGGCTTGATCTTTAAAACTGAGGTCCCTGGTTACAGCGTAAAGGATTTTTGGCATAAAATATGTTTATCTAAAATATAGGATAGATAGTTGAAAGGAAGAATGAGATTTTAGTCAAGTGTGGATGAGATCCTTATGCTCTATTCCTATATGCAGGCTTGTTTTGGTACAGTTACGTAACCAAGACAATAAAATCTTGACGTACATGGGCCACCACTAAAATCATGTCACGCTCCAGTCCCAAAAGTACACGGGACTAAGCCACGTGGCAACAGCCAGCTGACACGTCTCCGAGGGAAATATCTAATTTAATGGACCCAACGAGACGTGCTACGCTGTCCTAAAATACTAACAAGTCTGATACTAGCATATAACAGGTAACATCTAATCTCATCCATAATATATCAAGGAATACTGGAATATAAGTGGTGAGTCTGAAATGTCATAGTACAATCCAGATATGTCTGGTGGGAACAAACCCACTACAAAAGCTGAGATAAAAGAGCTAAAATATAGCATGACTAGAGCATTATCTATCTAGATAAAAAGGCTCCAGCTCTAGATGGTAAGTCAGCCCACGATCAGGGGAACTCTGATGGCAGCACCTCTAGCTCCTCCTCGGACCATACCTCGTCTCATGCCCAGGTCCATACACCGTGGGATAGTATGCCTCATCTAAATCTGGAAGGAAACCAGGTTCTCAGTGGGACATAACAAGATACATAAAAGTATGCCATGTATAAATACTGAATAAAAGAAATAAGGGTGTGCTAACCATCTAAGTGTATGCAAAAGTAAAAAATTTAGTACGTATGGAAAAGTGTAGGCTAGACATATGTTAACGTAATTCACCAATCATAGTGACTGGCTAGTATATGCTATATATGCCCCCAGAATCATGGGCACTCTACAATCGTCCATCTCCGAGGAGCATGGTATCCGAAAGTATAACATCAAGGAGGTGGGTGTCCAATACGCCTAATAGCTGTCTTCCCCGCCCAATGCGGGTATACAAGTAGAATACACAACGTGCATACCACGTAGCTATATGCCAAGTCACACCTTTCTAGATATCCTAATTTCGTGCTAAACCGTGATGTGTGTCTCACGCACCGGTAGCTAATCGAGTACACGAACCCGCACCCCAACATGAATTGAATTTGTGATGTGTATACAAGTGTCAGGTCTAGGAGAATATCAGATTACCCTAGTATCTGTAGGTGGGGCTGTTAATGGCTAAGTCAGTTACGTATCGACAGATTTGTCGACTACACCCGAGTCAATCTCGAGTGTGTACAGTTATATATATATTGCCACAAGAAAATATGTAACAATTTATAATTTAGACAGTAGAAATTAGGTAAGGTATACTTGCCGAGTAATAGTGCAAGCGTCTACAGCAGTGTTCTGAGTTTTAGTGAAAGAAGAAATAGAGTTAGGGTTTGAGGTGTAATGCATGGAATATATATAGGGATTTGAAGTCGGTTTACGCAGGGTTAGTTTAGTATTTTAGGGCTTCAAAACTACTTGCTGCTGCTGGTTTCTTTCTTTCTTGGTCTCGGTTTGCGACTGAGGGGTTTTTGTAATAATGGGGTTTTGAGAGGCGGTGGAATAAATGGCTCTCATGTGCAGCGAAGCAAAGCAAAGCAAAGCAAAGCAAAGCAAAATTGGATTTTGCTTCTTGCTGGGATATTTTCTACGCGGGTTTTCGGGTGTACGCGGGTAGTGGCTTAGGAGTTGGGGTTCGGGTTTTACGCGTGGTGAAAAGAACAGTTTACGCGGGGGGGGGGGGGGTGAACTGCTGCTGTTAAGGAGTTTTACGCACGGAGAAGTATACGCGGGGTGATGAGCTGCTGCTAATTTTCTTACTTTACGTGGGGAGGGTGGTTAACGGGTTGCGGGTTTGATCCAATAGAAAAATTTCTATATAAAATATACATATATTCACAGAAAATTCTAGAAAAATATATTGATATATACGGTTAAGCTAGCAACTGTCCATAGGATCTTCTACATGGAAAAAAATAGAAAAATTTATAATGGCTCCATAAATCCTCTAAATAAAATCTAATAAAACCTATTCTCTTTATTTAGCTCATAACTAATATAAATAAATAAAATATACATTTTTCTGGATCAGGTGTTTTATACCACCCATTATCATGAGGCATTTTGATGTTTTATTGGCTAGGATACTATTCTTACACGAGTGTGACTCACATATAGGACACGGACTTGCGTACTCGGCTGGCCACTAGTACGTATAGGTCGTGCGACAAATAGGGATAACTGCCGATAGAAACTTTGTATGCTAGTAGACCTTGCAGTTATTTAGAGGTTTTATCGTGTCATGGATGTGACATGCTTAGAGCATGGGGTAGGAAGAACAACAAGTAAGGTGTTTGGGCTCATTTGTACTTTTCTTGTGTAACCCGTACGCTCCACCGGAGATGTGCGGTTATGATGACCAATATATATTATATATTATCAGGCGGCCTCTACCGTTCAAAAGACGACATGCTTTGTAGGCCCCTGGATCTCCAAGAGAACCATGCCAATCCTATTTTAGCCAGATAGCCCATTTGTTGGAAAGTTATTCTCAAACTGCATTCACTTAGACGGTTAGGCGACCCATTGGATGTTTACTTTTTAGTACTTTATTGGCATGTTATTATGTATCTTGTTACGTCCCTCTGAGGACCTGGTCCTTTCCAGATATAGACGAGCAAGAGTATCCACAGGAGTATGGACCTGGACTTGACGCTTCTTATCAGACTGAGGAGGTCTTACCTTCGGAGTATCTTTGATTTATTGCAGCTGTTAGAGATTTTAGTTGCTATTTCTTTTAGAGACATTTATCTTATATTAGAGTTGATTCTCTTCTCTCTTTTAGTAGTTTATTATAGTCGATTGCAGTGGATTTGTTTCCATCCGACTATCATACTTTGATACTCATCTTTGATATTCAGTTATTTATTTCCTATTATTTTTTTATTTATGCTGTGGATGAGATATAGATTGCGTATGATTTATTATTGACAGTATATTACCACTGGTGGATTGATATTTATGTACAATGTACGTGTGTATATAGTTTCCATATATTGGAGTTCGTATACATACAACTGGCGTGTTACGTATTCCTAGTCCTACGTATTTTGGGACAGGGGTATGACAATATTTTTCAGATGATTGGCTAGAGGAGCTGTGTCCCACTTATTACGGCCTACAGGATGGTGTGCCACTAGAGGATACTTCCTAGAGTAGGAGGACAAAGTACTAGTGACCGAGGAGGCCTAGTTATATAGTTATAGACTTGTACTACTCTTATTTTGGACTCATAGCATGTATATATATTATTTTAGAGAGTTGTTCAGACTAGACTTATAGTATTGGTCTTGAGGATATTCTGTATCTCCTATTTCTCTTTTATTCCTTATCATACCTTCTTCCTTCTTAGTTTGATATTGTGATTGAGTATAGTTTACATTTATCAGATATATATTGTTCTTCTATTTGGAGTTGAGACAGCATGACAAGTACTCTTATATATATTGTTTGAGATATTTAGATAGTATAGTTGACCCAAACAATGTTCTACCGCCAATGCTGCAGCGTAGGCTAGACATACCCACGTACTCGTGCCCAAATATTCGAATGTGGGTCGTAATATGCTGGCTCATGCAGGTTCTGATTAAATTATCTCGGTTACGTTACTGTGCCGAATGAGCCTGCGCTAGGATATGTTTGTTAGGATCTTAATCCACAATTGCTTTGAACCTTCTTTTGATTTCTACTATCTCCTTTGAACCTCAAAAATCGTATTCGATGATACCCTTCTTAAACTCGCTATCTTTGATTCTCGTCCTTCCCTATTTTGGAAGAACGAACACTCGTGCTTGGATTTTAGTTATATAATTATTATAGGATATAAGAAGGACTGGTAGAATAATGCATATGATAGGTTATCTAAGTTATAAATGGGTAAGATAGATGCCTGTACTAGGTAGACTACTAGAACAAGAGGGTATCTTGGAGTTATATATATGGATTCGCCTTAGCAGAGAACTTTTTCTTATCAACAGATATTAGAACTCCCACCAGTAGTTAGTATTGGACTATAAGCATTAGCATTCACAAATATTGGTCAGAATTAAAATAGAATTTTCATAATGACTGAGATGACCATGGTGATTATTTGAGAGAATACCAGTTGAAATCTTAGAATTAGTTGTAGCTCCATAAACCAACATGACCAACCTTAAGGAAGACTTTAGAAGATATGATTCAAGATTCTCAATAGGAATATAATAGTTCGATAATCCCTGTAGCTAAAATTAGATCTAAGCTTGTATAGAATCTTACCATTACTTGAGTTCAATAAATTTAATACTTAGAAGAGGTGATCATGACTTCATTCTTGTATTATAGGGTAGTAACCTAGCCAAGAGGACTTCCGTGAGAAGGATAGGTATCAAGATAACAGAAACTAGAAGAACAACAGTACATAGGGATATGTAATAGAAGGGGTGAGTTGTATAAGAATAGATAAATATTCTAATTGGAGGTTAGATTAGTATTGGAATAACCAATCCCAATCAGGATTTGAAGAGTATCCTTCATAAATAGTATGCCATAAGTTATAGACCTAAGTATCTGCTTAGTTTAGCCTTGACCCTTACCTACTAAGTTAGAAATATGTGAGTAGACAAAGTTGTAAGGACTGTATAGTGCTTACCTAAAGCTAGAAGTTATTTGCCTATAGTATGAGTGAGATTATATAGAATATAACTTATAGGAATATAGTATTGAGATTAATGATTTGTTGCATCACTTCATCGACTGTATTCCTATATTTTCTATCAATAATTCCTATCTTTTTTTTACATTCATAAGCCCCCAGTTTTAGTGTAAGATTATTTTTAGAATTTTAGGATAAATTTGAATTTATTTGGAATTAATTATGATTAATTTCAGAAAGATTAAATAACCTCTTTAATTTTATATCCTTTGATACCCTTTGTTGTGGCTCGGATATTTGGAGTACAACACAAACCTTGCCTTTCCAACAACTTTTACCCTTATGACTTAGACTAGCCATTCTATACCCATGATATGACTATTACTCACAAACTCATATTTGCATGCTTTGTTTTAGTCGCACATCATTCACGACACATTTGTAGACACTGTCACGCCCCAGTCCCAAAATACGTAGGACTAGGAATACGTAACACGCCAGCCGCATGTATACGAACTCCAATATATAGAAACCATATACACACGTACGTTGTACATGAATATCCAATCCATAGTGGTAATATACTGTCATAACAAGTCACACGCAAATCTATATCTCATCCACAACACAAATAATAGATAAATGGAAATCAATAACTGAATATCAAATAAGTAGTCTCAAAGTACGATAGTCGGATGAAAAAAAATCCACTGCAAATCGACTATAATAAACTACTAAAGAGAGAAGAGAATAAACTCTAATATAAGAATAAATGTCTCGAAAGAATAGCAACTAGAATCTCTAAACAGCTACAATGAATCACATATAATCCGAAGGTAAGATCTCCTCAGACTGATAGGTAGCGTCAGGTCCAGGTCCATACTCCTGCGGATAGTCCTGCTCATCTATATCTAGAAAGGGACCAGGTCCTCAGAGGGACGTAACAAGATACATAAAAGTATGCCAATAAAGTACTGAAATATAAACATCCAATGGGGTCGCATAACCGTCTAAGTGAATGCAGTTAAGAACACCTTTCCCCACAAGTGAGCTATCTAGCTGAAAACTAGGATTTGGCATGGTTCTCTTTTGGAGATCCAGGGGCCTAAAAGATACGTCATCTTTTGAACGCCGGTGGCCCGCCTGATAGCACATAATATATAAGGGTCATCATCACCCGTATCTCCTGCGGAGAATCAGGGCGCACAGGAGAAAAGTGCAAAGGAGCTCAAATGCGGTACTTGTTGTTCTCCCCACCCAATGCTCTAAGCATGTCATGTCCATGACACGATAAACCTCTAATAACCACCAGGTTTACTAGCATGCAAAGTTTCTATTGGCAGTTATCCCTATCCGTCGCACGACCTATACGTACCAGTGGCCAGCCGAGTATGCAAGTCCGTGTCCTACATGTGACTCGCACTCGTGTAAGAATAGTGTCATGGCCAATGAAACATAAATGTCACATAAAAATGGGATAGTCTCATAAAGTAGGTCCAATGCATATACATAAATAAAAACATAGTACGACGACACCGTCGTTGCACCCAAGTTTCCTTGGACGTGCAATTTATATAGCAGTTAAAATAAATGAACTAAAATAAACAAAAATAAACATGCATGCCTCATATAGAATGTAAATACAGTTACAATGGCAATGTATACTTGTCTGACAAGAAATCTGTAAAGTGTAAGCGCCCAATGTCAAGGACACGAGATATGGAACTAATGGACTCCAAACAAACGTCTTCGGATGTTGAAATAGACATCACCAACATTTTCGGAATGAGCAAAATAGCTAAAAAGCACGTTCCTTTCGTCCAATTTGGACACAGGGGCAAAACGGTACTTTCGGATAAATGTGGGGTCCACGTGTGGCCTACTTTGCACCGAAAAGCGTGCCAAGGATAACAGTCTCTAAATGGAATAAATTATAGGTTAAACAACTCTAAATGTCAATACGAACCCAACGGTATATCTAAATATGGATTCTGATGGGCCGAACACAATTTTATCCAAAAAGTCAACTATGGGGCCCGCCAATTGGCGACTTGGGCAACTGTCTCAGAATCGCATAAAAATTGGGTCACAGGACCAGCGCGTTACCACGAGTCCAGTGGCACAATCGCAATCTGACGAGCGTGCACTAAATGCGCACGACTTTCACAAAAGTTGCCACACGGGATGTGTCCGCGGATACGGGCTGATCCGGCGCGCACACGCGTCCGAATCAGTTTTTGTGAATTTTTTACGTGTCAGGTTACGCTGTGCGCACCATTCGGTACACTTGGTATACGGCGGGACGGTCCCGTTTGGCAGGGCGTGCTCCGTTTCACAACTTTTAGAAATATAGAAAAGTGGATTTGCAGGATTTTCCAATAAATTTAATTCTGTCTACAGCAGTTAATAATCTAGGGTTATTTAACAGAAATTAAACTAGGTCAAGTGGTCTATGCATACCAAAAAGAATTATCGAATTCGGATCTCTGTGGTGGGAGATACGAACTCGGAGACATGGGTGGTCACCGTAGTTTTTTGCGATCCCAGAATTTGGTCTATTTCTGCCAACTTTGGCGCTATTTTCGCCTATGGTGATGCGTTGTTCGAGGTCTACTAACACACAGATATGGAAGAGGGTTAAGGGGTGAGCATACCGGTGAAGACGGGGCGGCGTTTGGTTGAGCGAGTCGACTGAAAACAACTCCGGAACATAGGTACCTCGATGTGGGAATCTGTAGTGCGCGGGGTCACGGTCGTCGGGATCGGTTTGGACGGCCTGGCAGGGATCTCCGGCTGCGGTGGCGGCGCTCTCTAGGTCTAGATGGGAAGAGGGAGATTCTGGATGATTAGGTTTAGGGTTTATATGAATAGAATTAATAATGTATATATGAATAGGGAGAGAGAGGAGTTGGTATTCGCGGCCAAGGGGGTCGGGCCTTGGCTAAGGGGTATGCTACTTGCTGTGGGATCACACGGCTTGTTGCTGGTTATACTAAATAGGGGGTCTTGGCTCACATGAGCGGATGGTTTGCTGGCTAAGGCGGTGGAATGGTTAAGTTGGTTTAGTAGTTAAATTATTAATAGGTTTTTATTAGTTTATATATTTTTTCTTTTCTTTTCTTAATCTCTTCCTTTTCTATTTAAATATATATATATATATATACTCATAGAAAAATTTCAGATTATATTAATGCACATCATTAAGCTAGCAACTGCTCAAGGGGTCTCCTACATGAAATAAATTCGGAAAAATTACTAATGGTCCCATAAATCCCCTAAGTGCACCAACACTTAAAATAAAAATTATTAAAAATATATTTCTCCTAATTAGCCACTAATTACTACAATTAAATTAATAATTAATAATTAATAATTAAAAGGGTATATACGATTTTTAGGAATAGGGGTTTTACAGACACAAATGACACATATATATCCTTTTTCGTTGCAGTTAATTTTTATACGCAACGCCGACTCAATTCTTTCGATAACTTTAATATTCATTAGCATAATTAGACCTACTACACAAGACCCAGTTGTTGCTCCCAAATATAAACTCTCATGCTCCTTATAGACCCCACAACATTCGTGGCATATCTCCTTCTAAGAACCTATACTAAAGTATTCAATCCCGTTGTAATTAAATTAAATTGTACATCAGCAACCAATTCCCCTAACCACTGATATAATCGTAGCCCACTCGAGCCAAACTACGTCCATGACACTTGTGTTGCATTAAATGGATCCCCCTTTTACTCTCTGCACAATATTAATCACTTTGACCAATTATATTACCTTTTGATACTTATTGTTGAACTGTTCATCGGCATCCATGATATGTGATGAATGTATTCCTCTGTACCATCTCACCTTAGATGTAATTGATAAGACATTTCCTATTGTCTTCTAAACTTATGACTTAATTAGAAGCAATGAGAACTGGTAAACTTTCTTCATAGAGTTATTGACCGCAATAATTCTATGGTAGGTCCTAGAATTCCTTTGCTAGTCCGTGACTACGGTCAAAAAACTCTCATCAGCTTGTATTCTTTCTTGAAGGTGGTCTTTCTAAAACCCTTATAGATATGACCACGACTAAAGTTCTTACGACCAAATTAATTTCTATAAGGTGGGTAGTGACTTGAAATAAGCGTAACCTTGCTCTAGAATATGACATCAAATTCGGATCCCATTGGTAACTGCGTCCCCTATCTTTGAGAATCAAGTGTGACATCGCATACTTAAAATTGTTTCCACCATGCTTATTTTAAATTTTGAAGGCAACTATTTTTATAACTTGGGTATATTGTGAACCCCCAAATTTTTTTTAAATTTTAAAATTTATTATTTTATTATAACTAAAGAAATTTTGGTTATTTTATCCAATTTGAAATAATAATATAATTCTTGATTTTATAACTTATATGAATATTTAATTATATTAGTAAGTGCAAATTTTCCATAAAAAATATTTGGGGTGTACAACTATTATTAAAGTATTATAAAAAATTTGAAAAATTATTTTATGAACAAACCCATTTTTATTGGATTTCTTTTACCATATATATATAATATTAAGAAAAGAAAAAGAAAAAGAAAAATCAAAACCAAAACCAAAACCTAAAAAACCTTACTAAAAACCCTGACCCGAAATCTAAACCCAGACCCTAAAGTAACCTACATACCCGACCTCCCCAGCATATAGAGCTTGATCCGCGACACCCCGCCCTCCATATATATATATATATATATATATATATATATATATATATATATATATATATATATATATATATAATTGAAGTGCCACCACCACCCTCTCCCTCTCTACGATCGTACGCCACCCCTTGCTGCCTGCCCACACCGCACGGTCGTCGGCTACCGCGTGTACGTAGGCAACAACTGAAGTCACAGTAACAACAGCAACACAGCCCGACACCCTCTTTGTGTGCAGATTTCTCCCTCGTCTTGACTACTTTTTGCGTGCCATCTTCTCCGATTCGTAACAATATAACCAATTTCAAAACCCTTCAAGTCGAATAATTTTTACTTGTAAACCCCCTCAACCAATTTAGGGATTATTTCATTGTTAAAACTAGAGACTAGGGATAAACGGATTTAATTGGAATTATGTGAGACAATTATAGGTACCCTCTGACCATAGTGTAACCTTAGCTACGCAATGTTTATTAACTTCGCCTTTCGCAGTTAATTATTAATCTAGTTAATTAATTTATGGCTATTTGCACCTTAAACTGGACTTGACCAGCCCCATATCAATGAACCCTCGCCGGCCCAAACCCCGAGGCCAACCCCAAAGTTTATCCCCTATATAAATACATAACTTTATTCATGTAAACCCTAAACCAAACAAAAACCATCACAAACCCCTTAACCCTAGCCGACTTCCTTCCCTCTTGCAACCAAGTCTCCACCCCCGACCACCCAGTTCTCTGATACCGCCACCACCGCCGCCTGACAGCGTCGGCGCCACCCTTCCAGACTGGCCAGCCACAGCCTCCTTCACCATCATCAACCCCGCACGCTAACCCGACCCCCCCGCAGCCGCTGCCGACCGACCCCGACCGCTTCCAGCACCTCCAGCCCCATGTACCGACCAACCCCGACGTCCCCCCACACGGCCGCCCCCGCCGCACGTCAAGCCGTCGCACGCTAACCCCCCTGTAGCCGCTGCTGCCATTGCTGCCGTTGCCGCGCCTGCTGCAGTTGCCGCCACCGCCGCTGCCACCTTGCTGGCCACCAACCGGAGCCGCCTTTCCGCCGGAGTATGCCCCCTCGACGAGAGCAGGCCCTCTCCTAGCATCCATATAGAGGTAACCACATAAGACCTCCGCTTCTTCATGATATTATTGTATCATCGTGTCGAGAATTATGGTATTGGACACAAACCTAATTAAACCCTAATTATGTACATGCTGGATTAATGACTAATAAGATTTAGGATTTGTGCATTTACTAGCAAACACCTTAACCTTGAGACCTAACATCAAGGACTAGTATTTCACCCTAATACCTGTACATAAACCACGTACAATGAGCATAGAAATCAAGGAGCATGTGTTCGCACAGAACAGGAATCGTGGTCAAACCATAACTTGAAATTATTGTCTCAAGGCCCAGGATACCCGAGCACAGAATACGTGTGCACCTTAGCTACGTGCACATGTGACGCTGTATTCGAGCAGCCGTGAACTTACGACAATATTCAAGCATCACGTTGTAGTCGTGTATATTTAATATTTAATGTCTGATATTAGATTGTTATATTATATTTTTTGTTTAGGACCATTGGATCAGCCAGGAGACACTGCAGAAACCGGCTTCTGGCATTCACAGCTTCAGGACCCAGGCAAGATACCTTGCCATATTTACTGTTTGATTTAAATGATGCATATGTTGTATGGTTCTTTTGCTGTATTTCATATGACTGTGTGCGTCCGAGATTGACTCGGGTGCTATCGACGGATACGTCAATAATTTAGTATACTTGGCCTAGTCACTAGTAGACTCACCCCAGTTAGGAGGATACATGGATATCTTCCAAGACCTAACACTTAAACGTACTCACTGTGACATTCATATTGGGATACAGGTCTGCATATTCGACTAGCTATCGGTGCGTGTGACATGCATCACGGTTAGCACGTAACTCAGAATTATTTAGTTGTAGAGACTGGCATATAGAAACGTGGTGCGCACATCGAGTATTCGACTAGCGTATCTATATTGGGCGGGAAAGACAACTAGTAGGCGTATAGGATACACACATTGGACTCCGTAGTATCCGGAGGAGCCACGGATCCAATGACTTCCTTTATTGCAGATACCGCGCTCTTCGGAGTGATACAGACGTATATATATTGCAGATACCTCATTCTTCGGGATGATGGACGTTACAGATACCATGCTCTTCGGGGTGTTGGATGTTATGCCTACGCCTACCCATACGTACCAAAGTTGTCTTCACATTGCATTCACTTAGATGGTTAGCACGCCCTTGTACTTATGGCATTTATCTTATTCAGTATTTATATATATGGCATGCTTCTATATATCTTGTTACGTCCCTCTGAGGACCTGGTATCTTTCCAGATTTGGACGAGGCTTACTACCCCACAGTATACGGCCCCGGACAGGAGACGAGATTCACTACCGCAGAGGAGTTAGAGGTGCTACCGTCAGAGTTTTCGTGATCAGTTGGTAGGCCTTCCGCCTAGGATTGGGTGCATCATTACCTAGTCAGACGATGCCCTAGTCTTTATCTTTTATATCTCATTTTAGTACTTTTAATTTTGTCATAGTAGTGGGTTTGTTCCCACCAGACATTATTGGTTGTACTATGATATCTTGAGACAGATATTTATCTTCCAACAGTTTATTCTGTACTTTTTGCCGTTTATTTTGTGGATGAGATTAGATTACCTGTTGATATTGATATTGGACATGTTAGTATTTAGGACAGCGTAACACTTTTTGCTAGGATCCATTAAATTGGGATATCCTTACAGACGTGACAGCTGGCTATTGCCACGTGGCCTGGTTCCATGTATTTTGGGACTGGGACGTGACATTACTACTTAATATCGTGTAAAAAATGAGTCAAAAAGTTGGACGAAAAACTGGTTTAAAATAGTTCAAAAAAATACTCCAAACTCCCTTGTTCTTGTCTAATTTTCTTCCAATCTAGTTGACGTTTTAAAAAATCTACTTAAACAATATTTTAGACAATATAACCAAGTTTAAAAAACTTCTTTTAGTTTATTTTTAATAGCATTTAATCTTTGTAAAATCTAGTTTCCAAAAATAAGAAAAACTTATTTTTTTAAACACAAAATTTCTCGATACGGAGTCCGTTTGACCAAACAAGGCGACTTTATAGCATGCGGATTGCACCGAAAGGTACGTATCATAAATACGAACATGTGAACTTTTTCAAAACTTGATTCGAACGTGTGTGCACATCGAAATCAACCCATATCTATCAAAAAATCTCGTATTGACCTTTTTCGAATTTGTCAAATTACTTCGTGTGTCCTTGTCATTTCATAACAAAACTTGTTCCATCGGACTCGTAGCATTACGTAGGTCCTATGACCCAAGTTTGATTCGATTCTGAGAACTTGAACGGAACACCATTTCGCAGGCCCCAAGGTCCCACTTGACGGACGATTTCGTAATCGGCTCATCGAAATTTAATTTTGGATATTCTTTTAGGTTCGTATCATCTTTCTGTACTCGTGGATACTAAGTTTGTCAAGTTTGGAGAACTTTATCTCCGATACATTTTTTGGTGCAAAGTGGACCACAGTTGGACACCGTTTTTGCCTGAAACTATCAATTTTGTCCCTGTGACCAAATTGAACTTATGGATTGTCAATCCTAGCTATTTTGCATAGAAATGATGGTGATATTATTTTTAGCATTTGGAGGTGTTCGTGCGAATTCCTCCTCTGCGGGAGCAATTGGTCTATCGAGCTCGTTACTTGGACATCGATATACCATCATCCAAGATCCAGACAAGTGTACCTTGTAATGATGTATCATAATTTCTTATATTTTATCTCATATATTTATTAATGTTACTCAATATCTTTGATGTATGTGTTTACCCTATGACCAATTCACGATAATTAGCGTCCGAACTAGATTCGGGTGCTGATGTCAGTCAGTGGAGTCGAGTATCGTAGTTAAAGAGTCGATACCTTGAACACATGAGACGTGCTTGTATTTTTGCACGTCAGACCGTAGGACACTTGACACGACTTTATGTAACGGGGTCCATCTTGATATATTAATGGTGATTAGATTCTGTATAGCATTCTAGGACTCGTGATATATATATATATATATATATATATATATATATATATATATATATATATATATATATATATATATGACCCGTGGTGATAGTTATAGGTCATGATCTCGTGTACTATGATATGATATGTGAGATTACATGGGAGGGGAGAGTATACACCATGCTATGGGCTAATTTTGCATAATTTGCCTTAGTCTCTGCAGCAGAGATTTGGTTGTGGCACAATTTGCTTTAGTTTCCATGATACGAAACCTTTACTGTTTGGCACAGTTTGCTTTAGGCCCCATGACACAGAGCCTTTAGTGGTTGCACAGTTTGTGGAAGTGTTTATTGCGTTCTTCCATAATTTTTAGCCTGGAGTATGAGTGATGCTCATATGTACATATCATAATTTTTAGCCTGGAGTATGAATGGTGCTCATAGCCTGGAGTATGAGATTACCCTTGAGTACCATAAATTATATTACTATTCTACTTCTGGCATGTTGTTTCTTGTACCTTGTTATGTCCCCTGTAGACCTGGATCCGAAATTTATCCCCAGGATATTGCTGAGATGGATTAATGGAGTATATTGGTGGATAATTGCTTCTCCAGGATTCAGGTATATGTAGTTTATACCTACATCATATGATTTTGTATTGATTGGTATTTCTCGTTACTTATTTATCCTGTTGTAGCCTAGTTTTATAGACTCATATTTCTTTCTCTAGTCTATTTGAGCTTATGTGTTACTGGGCGACCGACTTTAGCACATATAACTCATTCTTGTGTTTTACTTCATTATGGATTGAGACATAGATATATTTACTATTTTATCTAGATAATGACCATTATAGTACAACTTATACATAATCGAGTCGGATAAGAGTCTGGTTGAATGCATAGCTGGCATATTTACGTACTCCTAGTCCTACTTATTTTAGTACTGAAACGTGACATATGTCTCTTCTTCTTCAACTTTATTAGGCTCCCCGAGCCATCTCAGTAAACATGCTATGCTCCCTGAGCTATCTATTCTCTCAAACCTTCTATCTTTATGCAGCTCCCAATCCGGGAAGTACATGGTGACCTAACGGTCCTAAAAACTTTCTATGTTTTACCTCTGACTTGGAATGACTACTTGATAGTCTTCTTGTCTAAACTTAATGAACCATGTTTTGTGATGTGCTGCAAAATAGTGACATAATCTACGTGACAAGCATTGCAACCATGCAAAAATATATACTACGATGCATAAGAAAAACTGAATGACAGCATAAGAAAACTCTACTTGCACAAATTGAAACACATATGAAAAATATTATCTATATTAGCAATTCATTATCTCCATGTTCTATACAATATGATATAAGATGAGATTATTCTTTAGCAATATTGGTTCCACTCTTTTATTAGCATGCTTTAAGTTATTGCCTAGCAACTACCATGTATCGTCCATTTTATTAAGTGTGAAGGCAAGCAGAGAAAGGTTCACCAAAGTCACCCACCTGTGTGAGGACTTGCCTCGACCGAGGAAGACTTCGAGCTCATTTCTGAAAAGCCAAGTCTGAACGACTTTGCTCCAATGATCCATCTTGACAAATTGAGCGTAGAAGGGCATTACATAATATACCTCTCAGAAAAAGTTTTACCCTAGAAACTTCCTGATAACAAACTAATCCAACTGTACATCGCTATCACTCAAATAACCGAACATCTCGCTCCATGATACATCTTCTCTGTACTCAATCAAACATGTCTTACCTAACTTCAAAGATCATGCACATACACTTCCCATTCATTTCCTTGATTCATGCCACACTTATGCTTTAGCCAATTTTTTTTGAACAACTATATCATCCAATTCAATCGACTATCTTTGGAAACTAACCACAAATCTTCTGCCTCAATCTCTACCGTGCCTCACAGAAAGTTGTACTACTTAATACACTGATATGCTATAACTCATCGCACAAGGGACAAGCTTAGAACTAGGACAATCCCACAAAATTACTATATCTTAATCCTTCTGAATCAAGAAACCTAACCAAGCCAATCAAACAACGTCGCTCAATTGACAAAGTGTTGCACCTAAACCAAATCTTAATAATCCTCAAGACTTTATATACGAATCCCAACTAATCTTCCAAACTCATCTGTATCAAGTTCTAAATCCAATCTTATACCGTTATGCAAATTTCTATCTCAAGCCATCACTCATTCATGGCAAGGAAATTCACTAACTTCCGAAGCCATCTCTTGAATTATCTACGTCCTATCTTTCGAAACTTCTCGAGTCTATGAAACAATTGACCAACCAAAATTCGAATATCTTACAATGCATAATTGACACTACCAGAATATTTCAAATTACCGACGTCTGAAAACGTCGCTAAATGGCCTAAAAATGTCTCTAAAAAATTTAGCGACGTAATTAGCGATATTTCAATGAAGTCGCGTTTAAGCTAGTCGCTGACAGAAAAAATGTCGCAAAATATCGCTATAGCGACGTAATTGCGTCTCTAATATTTTTTCATATTAGTGACTTTTAGCGATGCAACGTCACTAAATTAGCGACGTATTTTGTGTCGCTATACATTGCTAATTTTTTTTCTATTTAGCGATGATTTGTAACATATTCAACGACATTTTATTAACCTGACAAATACTGCCATGTCAGCAAGTTAGCCACATTCAACGACGTATTTAGCGATATATTTAGCGACATTTAGCGATATATTTAGTGACGTATTTAGCGACGTATATAAACATTGCTAAACTTCGTTAAATTTTCAGTGAAAAAATAAAAAAGGAATATAGAATGGTTTCCAAACCAATCTTTCTGTAGTTTATGAATTCACATTTTATGTAAATAGACCCAGAGCAACCCTCTGTTGAATTTTCTGGGTTCGCCGACCCTTCGGTGGAATAATTAATACCGATAAATTAACATACATTTAATATGAATAATATAGTAAAATTTGAAGAAAATAATCTCGTACTGCTATAAACCATTGAATCCAGCATCCTCTCGCTCATGGACGGCTGTGATGCCTGCAGCTCCGTTACGCTGTGCTCTGTCGACGCTCTAAGATCAGCTGTCATATCCCTGAGCTCCATGATGTTGCGCTCAAGCGTATCAAATCGTACGATGAGTGTCGCATCATCCGCCTGCGATTGGGATAGGGGCTGCTCCTCCATCCTTCGCAGCAACTCGTCACGGAGAGGCACAATCTGACGGTCAACGGTCTCCTGGACTCGGGCCGATGCCTGCGAGGGCTGTGGGGAATGGGCACTTGTAGTGGAGGCCCTAGAGGACTGCGTCGCAACAAGGGTGCCATAGGATCTTGTATCATAGTACGTACCCCTCTGGAGACCACCAGCGGCGGTCACCCACGGCTCGCCCCCCGACGGAGCTGGAGAGGGCTGCGTGGAAGTACCAGCCTCTCTCACTGTAGGTGCACTAGCAGTCGTTCTCTCATGCAGCCTAAGATACTCAGCCTAGAAAAGTTTGGATACTCGATAATTGCTAATGTGTCTAAGGTACTTAATACTAACTACATGAATATTTATTTGCATATTTCCTAAGTTATAATAAAATTAACACAAATTAAAGTAATACTTACATAGGTTTGCAAGGCCCTCTCATCAATGAGATTCCTGCCCTTTCGATGGGCGGCCAGGAAGAAGGTCACCATGTTGGCATCATTATCCCTCTGTACCTATTAAAAAGATATTATTTAGCACTAAAATTAAATATTTTATCCTACTACCATTTTATCGTACTTGTATTAAAATAATATATCTGAAATAAAAAATATACCAAACGACAAAAATATTCCATCATCGGAATTGAGCCACCACACCACTTTGCTGCCTTCTTCCTAGCCACCTTGGCCTTCTCAGACCTTTCCTTGTACCTCAGATCGTCGAATCTAGACCTTTTCTGGTACATCAAAGATGCTAAAGATCGGTACACTAGAGTACTCGACGACGAGAATCCAGAACCAGTAGCCTGTACCAGAGGAGCACTCCGTCTAGAGGATCGACCTTCAAACGATCCACGTCGTCCGGCCATACCCGATAATAACATATGATAATAAAACAAATACATAAACTTATAATAGTTCATAAAAATAGATAGACCCGAAGCAACCCTTCGTTGAATTTTTTGGGTACGAAATATCACAAAAGTATATGAAATATCATAGTCACACAATAAACACAAAATAAAAGTATCACAGTCACAAAAAAAAAATATTATAGTCACACAATAAGCACAATAAAAGTATCACAGTCACACCATAAGTCTTATCCAATTTCTCAATCTCTCAAGAAAATTTAATACGCTGGGACCGAACCCAGTCCCTCAGATACTTCGCATAAGCAGCGTCTAGGTGATTAATCTCCCGCTAGAGGTGCTGGGTGACTGAAACTCTTCCTCTGAGCTGGTGCCTGTCCAATAGTAAAAGGTACCACTTCCTCCTTAACAGTAGGAGTTGCCACTTCCTTCTTAATAAATGCTTCCAATTTAACAGTAGGAGATGCCACTTCCTTCTTAACAATCACTTTCTCCTTAACAGTAGGAGGTACCACTTCCTCTTTAATAGTAGGAGGTACCACTCTCAAGTGACGTATACGTGCTTGGGTTATGGGTGCCATCTGGTAAGATAGATAGAAACAAAGAATATAATTGATAACATATATAAATATATGTATCCATATAGTTAAAATATATGTTATATTCCACATTAAAAATACAGTACATGTATCGGTATCGGCCATATCGGGTAGGTATCGGTCGATACTAAGTTCAAACTCGTCCTCTTTTCCAAGCTTTAGTGCCACACTGGATAGAGTTGAACAAGGATGGTGTTATATATATATATATATATATATATATATATATATATATATATATATATATATATATATATATATATATTCAAACAACAATAATAAAATATGCATTATAGTTTTCTAGAGGTCTCATAATAATCTTTATTTCTGTAATTTTTTAGACTAAATGGTGGGAACTTATATATACTTGTTTCAATGGACTGGACAGATCTAGTTTTGCTTTAGCCCTATCTCTGCGGAATCTATTTCTTGGTTATGAATTTATTCAACTTGTAGCTGATGACTGGCTTTCGGTTAAAATCAACATATGTTCATGTCACTTAGTTGTGTGGTAGGATGGTATGAAAGAAAAGGTACCCATGCTCTGTAGAGCAATCTTTTTGCATGTCGTGATATATACCATGATCCTGAAACTGTAATTTGTATGACTAATATTTTGTTTTTTCTTATATTCTTTGTGTCAATTGATTTATTTATAAATATTCTGTGAAATAATATTTGATTTCTTGTACTTCTATTGTATTGGCAGTGAAAAACCTACGTGAAATAGCTTCTTGGATCACACTTTCATTAGTAACCGGAAGACGACCATTTGCCGGTATTTGGATTCTACTGGCTATGGTATCATGGAAGAAGATCCTCTTAAAGGACTCAAGACTCGCTACAGAGGATGAGAATTTCAGATAATGCATCAATAAAGAACCGAAGACTTTAATTCTTACAACTTGCTACGTATTGGCGTGCATATTGAATACAAATGGTTATCATCTTGCAAATATTAGAAATAAAAGTGCGTCTGGATACAGTGCATCTTGAACACCCAATAATTTCTCGTAGATGAGAAAACCAGAATAAAAAATTTTCTCGAATTTATATAAAATGAATGCTTACATATACATTAACATCTAGTGGTCATATAAATGTTGATGTTGTGGTCATATAAATGTCGATGTTGCAGTAAGTTGGGTAAATGGAAAGAAATCCAACATAGTACAACATAACAACGCAAATGAAACAATATCAAAAGTTAATCTCAGATCGGTCCCAGCCCAACCTGTTTCATTAAGACAAAAATGCCCAAATAGTTCATGTGAAGTGTATGAACAAGAGGAATCCATTAGAATTGAGTAACCTGGAGACAAGGGGAGGACAAATGAATACTATTGTTTTTAATACTCTAATCATGTAATGCATTAGGAAAAATAAAATGTAACAGGAAAACATTAAAGTATGACAATCTCAACAAATGCTACCAAATACAATCTTCTATTTTTATGTGTCTAACTAAAATATAAGCAACTTATTTTCTCAAACAGTTATGATTCATCAAGCCTAAAAGAAAGCACCAACTTTTAGTTAGAGATCCTAGGTTGCATGAGCTTAAACTGCCAAATAAAAAAGGTAACACCAACTGGCCTATAGTTTTACGGGAAGTCCCTATCTTGCACATATATAACTTGGCCAAGAGCTTGTGAGAAATTTGGCACCAACATGGAGGGTTGACAGCAGGTTGACAGGTGGCTGTGCTCAACAGCACTGAATATGGCAATATACAATATGGATACAAAGACAAGGGCATGTTGATTTTATGGTTGTGTATCTTGGAGATCTGATACGAGTTGGATGCGAAATAGACACGACACTGGTTTTCATACTTTTTATGTTTACCATACAACCAGTCACAAAACTTCATCAATTTCTATGTGGAGCTTTCATGCTCTAATCGTCCCCATTACTTTCAAAGAAGGCTTGAAAGAAGGCTTGGATAATGATGGTTTCAATCCCTCTCGCATTTCTTAATGCATTATATATATATATATATATATATATATATATATATATATCATACCAACGTTGTAATTTTTATTTTTTCCACTGCCCAAGACAGAAACTACTATTAATTGGTGAAATAAAATAATATATTTCCTAGAAATTAAAAAACAGATAAGAATGTAATACTCAAAAGGTACGGTTTATTGTAAGAACTACGGCCAAAATATAAGATAATTTCTTGTAATATTTCTTTCTTTAGCACATATTATCATATATCTATGAACACCAACACTATAATTTATTGTAAGATCTTAGGATGCATGAGCTTACATATACATTAACGTCTAGTGTTCTATGTGTGTTCATGTGTCTTGATTGTGTCTAGTATGTGTGTGTGTGTGTCCTAGTTATGTCCGGGTTTGGGTTAGGGTTTACCGAGCCGGGAGGAAGGGAGGAGGAGCGCCTGAGAGAGGGGTCGACAAAGGAGGACCACGTCGGAGGGAGGAGCCGCGCCGAAGGGTGAGGAGCCGCATCTGGGGTTGCTTGTGTTGGGATTGGGTGGCAAACAGGGCCACATCGTGGTGGGGATGAGAGAGGCAGTCGAGGGGGTGGGTGGGTCGTCGGAGCTGCGGAGGGTCGCCGGTGGAGGGTGGATCGCCGGGGGGGGGGGGGGGGGGGGGGCACGCGGGAAATAAAAAGTTGGAGAAAGTTGGGGGAGAAAAGAAATAAAAAGTAGAATAGACGAGGGAACCCTAGATTCAGTAATTTAGCGACTTCCGTCCGAGACATCGCTAAACGTCGCTAATTAAAAAAATTAGCGACGTCATCAATATATGTCGCTAAACGTCGCTAATTAAAAAGTTTACGACGTTGGAGACGTCGCTAAAAATAAAAAAACTTCGGTAAATACGTCGCTAAACGTCGCTAAATCATAAAAATCAGCGACGTTTAGCGATGTTAAATAAGCTTATAGCGACTATTCTTTAAAAAATTGAAGTACAGTCGCTAAATGTCGATATGTGTCGCCAATAGCGACGTATAGCAATGTTTATTTTAGGAGTCACTCAAGTCTTTAATATTAGCAACGTTTTATTTTGATGTCGCTAAAAATGTCTCTATTTCATCATATTTTGGTAGTGCAATTACACTCTACCAAACATAAATTTAATTTCGATAACATCATTTGAATCTGACCAAGTCTAAATCCATTTTTGTTCAATCTTCCAGGCATAATTCTCAAACCGTCTCTTTCTTTGCAACATATCACTTGCATCCATCTTGCACCTCAATATTTCCTCCAATGATATAAATTTGAACCATCAAAATCTAATTCATTTCTTCAACTAACTATCTATCATTTCGATCAATCCTCAAGATGACACGATCCGTTTATCCCAAGTATTCTTGTCTTATGAAATCACTATGTTACCTCGAACAAGGCCGATCAAAATATAAGTCAATTCTAATCCGATTCAAACCCAAGTATTG
This sequence comes from Iris macrosiphon, assembly GCA_036927795.1. Classification (NCBI taxonomy): domain Eukaryota; kingdom Viridiplantae; phylum Streptophyta; class Magnoliopsida; order Asparagales; family Iridaceae; genus Iris; species Iris macrosiphon. Next base: position 168,427,023 of record JAYESA010000009.1, on the reverse strand, counting down.
TACTACCATCAAATACGTCTTCCAAGCACACAATTTTAATTTACGATTCAATTTGTCACCACAACTTTATCGATTAATCCTATACGTCGAACAATAACATTAATATGATTAGTCCTCAATATCATCTTCTTCTTTCAATTTCATAATCTATCCAACTTCAAGTAATTCAACCGACCAATATCTGAGTATTGTAGTCCATTCTAGTCGCATCAACCATTGAACTTCTCTAGCGCATATATCCCAATCCAAAACATAACTTTAAATCTTGCTACCCCAGTTTTGTAGTATGCTCATGTCACTCTCTAAGGTCGTTCACACCGATTTTATCTTTCGGCACATGGTCGTCTGCCTAACCATTAGGTCAGCTCTCTAAGTCAAAGTCATATATCAAATCACCATCCTCAATATGCAACCGACATTCACTGCACTCACCCAAATCCTAGGGTTAAACCATCGTCCGATCGTACATGATTTACTATACAAGCTTGCCTCATTCATATTTCTAAACATCGAGCATAGATCATCCTACCCGTATCAGCAACTCAAGTCCAGGGGTCCGAGTCTATTCAGCAAAGCCCGATCAATCGAGAAATTATCGAGCACTTATGATTACATGTTCCTTTCATCCAAGTTATAGATTGACTCCAGTCTTCACCTAAGTCATTAATCTCGTTACCTCGAATCAAAGATTACTCACTCAAAAACTTCGACATCCACCAAGACATTTCTAACTAATGTCGTTTATACCATAATCAAAATTTGCCTAGACAAGTCATCCGAAACATCGATATTATCATTCGATCATCGCTTATCTGCATCCTTCAAGACAATAAAACTCAAAAATTCTATATGCAATTCGATCATCATCCAATCCTATTAGACTATCCATGAGCCACGATCCCTTGATTCTCGATACGCTTCGACATCCTCAAGTATATTTGCATAAATATGAAATCATTCCTTAGTGAATATATCGTTTCAGTCAAATTCTATCTCCCGAACTAGATACAAGATTATCTCGTCCAAACTCAAGATCAAATCTGATATCGTCTATATATGTTCCTCGAGCAACATGATTCTTTCCCTTGTATCGATCTAGACTATCTTCCATGCGTCGGTACCATATCAACTTATCCAATTCTAAGAATAAATCAGTTATCCCCAAACTCAATTCCTTCAAGCAATACCTTTCTCAATCCTCGGAGTTGTTTATATATCTGCCAATCAGACTTCCAATCATGCTATTGAGTCTTCTATCTCAACTCTATAACTCCTTCCATTCGATTCACTCTATAATGTGATACACGATTCATATTGATTCCTCGACCAAGCTATCCATTTCAAATCCTTATTCGATATTATCTCACCCTTGCACAACTTATCCTCAATCATCCAGGCCCATTTCGCACAAGATACTTTAAATTCACGACTAACTAAGCAATACTCATTCTAAGGCTTTGCACTATTCTCTCTTTGCCTATAGACTCTTTGCTACCCTAAAATCCTCAATCGAGTGAAAGTCTCCAAGGTTAACCTATATACTACTCAGGGATCAAGCCACTAGGCAAATCCTTAAAACTGCATTCGAATCACAAATAATCCATTTTAATATCCGACTGATCCATTCCTCAAAAATTCATGTATACATCCCATATGTTACTATCGATACTTCTAGTCTCATGGTATACTCTCTATCGTTAGCTATTCAAATCCAATGAACCGAGTCCAACTTTTTTTCGTCTGAAAGTATTCTGACCCTGCACACAAACTCGCTAACACCAACATGTCTAGATATGTAATACCCAACATGACTCAGCCAACAAAGCCTTCTATATTGCTATCCCTGGTCAACAAAACACCTACATGAGATTAATAAAAATAGCTAGACTTATTGTATGGAACATCTCGTAGAACATCGAGTGAGAGCATCAACTATGTCGATAACGAATACTACTCAAACTAAGAGAATCAATAAGGGGCAAGAACGTAGAACCGAATGTCCTCGCGGGATATAATGTCGTGCAAGCCTAAGTTTCGCTCGTACAAAACAAGCAATAAAATGACTGATAGAACAACTAAGTTATAGAGTCGCAAAGATATTCCCCAAAGAGAAAAGTTGAATCAACAAAAGATAGGACATGAAATAATTCTCTTTATTGATATAAAATGGAAGTTACAACGACATGAAGACAAGATTATAATTGCTCAAGCTCTCTCTCTCTCTCTCATTATAAAAAAACTGTGCCCTGAGGCTTATAACTTGAGATGTGTATAATGGATGATGTTCCATACATTATGTCTCATATACTTGAGTTTCCAAGTTCGGTCGCCACGCATCCAAGATGTCGGAATGAGCTCCAATGCCTCGTCGCGTCCAAGCGAGCACCGTACCGAACGAGTTACTCCCCTCACCCTATGGATAATCTAGTGGGGTGTCAATACATATAAATGCACTGGTAAAGAAGTCTCTCGCCCATTCAAGAAAACCATCATGCCCATTGTATTGTGTGTAGACCATTATTACGTTGTCTTTCTGGCCTTGTCTTAGGATCAGTTTCATGAAATATGCTAAGAAAATGTACTTGTGTCACATGCATGAATAAGTGTCATGTAATGATCAGGTAACATGAACTTAACTTACCCACACTTACCATCCGTCCTTCCCTGGCAGAAGATACATCAAGTTATATAAATACATACAATGAATCAAGTGACATCTATGAAAACTCTAAGTGTCTCGACAAAATATGTACTACGCTCGATAAACCTATGGCGTACAGTACATCCATTTGTGTTCAACTCATAACCTGTACGCGGATTGCCGCTAGCAAGCCAACTTAGTTTATATGAAAGGGTTCACTGGCACCACAAGCCATCTTGGACTTCTATTAAGATGGACAATTGAGTGTAGGCATGAACTACACGGGTCCCAAAATACCCCATTATTGTGATACACCCTTCGGGGCGGTGGTCACGCCGCACGATCGAAGGGACCGCAATACCTCGTTCCTTCTAGGCCGACACGATCCTAGTACCTCGGGATTTGTTTGAGGAATGCAAACCTTGTGCACAAGTTGTCCACGACCATGCAAGTCCCTTCTTCTTCTTCTTCTTCTTCTTCTTCTTCTTCAACTCTCCCCAAGCCCTCTCTTCTAAATATCCTATGCTCCCCGAGCTATCTCTTCTCTCAAACCTTCTATATTTATATAGCTCCCAATTTGGGAACTGCCTTGGCAACCTAACGGTCCAAAAACTTTTCTTGTTTTACCTCTGAATTGGAACGACTACTTGATAGTCTTCTTGTCTAAAATGAATGAACCATGTTCTGTTACGTGCTCCAAAATAATGGCATAATCTATGTGACAATAATTATAACCGTACGAAGATATATACTACGACGTATAAGAAAATATGAATGGTAGCATGAGAAAACTCTATTTGCACAAAGTGAAACACATATGCAAAATATTATCTCTAGCAGCAAGTCATTATCTCTATGTTTTAAATAATGTGATATAAGATGAGATTATTCCCTTAGGTATGTTGGTTCCTCTCTTTTATTAGCATGCTTCAAGTTATTGTCTAGCAGCTAGCATATATCGTCCATTTTATTAAGTATGAAGGCAAGCAGAGACAGGTTCACTGAAACCACCCACCTGAGCGAGGACTTGTCTCGGTCGAGCAGAATTCCGAGCTCGTCTTTGAAAAGCCAAGTTTGAATGTCGTTGCACCAATGATCTATTTTGCTGAACTGAGCAGAGCATGGTGTTACACACACTACATAGAAACCACTGGCACTCTAAAAATTAGTGTCGTGTCCTTATAAGACAATCAAAAATACACTAGAAAGGGCCAAAATCAATACAAGCCTATGAAGCCATTTCTTTGTCTTGTATATTCTATTTGTGTCTATGCAATATAGTAGAGTGAATTTGACAAAAAATCAAACATATACCAACAATATATGCATGGAGATAGACAGACTTCAAAGTTCAAACATATACACTTCCATTCATCCACATTAATTAATATGCTATAAAATAGTGGTCCCCATTGTTTAATGACAACATACTTACAATGAAAATCCAGTGTTCGTGTCCTGCCAGTTTTTGTGTCCTCTGTTCTTTGCTATAAAGTTGTGTCGGAGTTAGGGACAACAAAGGAATAGGAATACGTACCTGTACTGTAGTGGAGGGAGCCAAAGGTTTTGTGCTCGCGGGTGCCGGAGTTGGGGGTCATCGGAGATAGGGACAAATAGAGGAGGGTGCCTTTCGGGGTTGAACAGATGAAGGGGGGCTCTTATCGTGGTCGAAAAGCGATGGGGAACGCCAGGGATAGTGGCGGGTAGGGGTGGCAGGGGGAATATATTATTTTTGGATGGGGTTTTAAATTTTTGACAGAGAAAGAATGGAGAAAATAAAAAAGAATGGTAGAAAGTGAGTTTTATGGGTTGGCGTTGTTGATTTTGCGACGTTCAACGATACAATGATGATTGTTTCCAAATTATCTTAAAGTAGTCACAAGTTCATCGTAATTCGTCGCAAAACACGATTGTATCTTATGGAGTCGCTAACTTTGTAACAGATAACGTCTGATGCTAGAGTTGCTGAAGACCTCACTATTTTGACTAAATTTTATTGTATCGTGAAGAATATCACGATGCATCCACTTAATTTCTCCATACTCAAGAGAGTAGTTACATCGACAATTTTTTTATAGCTCTAACAAAATTAATATTGCAGTAGAATATTTATTTTATCCACGAAATCTATAAGAAGTTCTACTATTTACTTCCATTAATTAATATTATAGTTTGGTTCTATGGTTAGGGAGAGGTGACAATCATCTTAAGCAGCATGTGGCTAAACATTCTAGTTTATTATGGTATTGCAAAGTTACAAAGTTTAAGGTTATTATATTTAAGGTTATTATAGACTCTTGGTATGAAGGCCTTATTCAAACTCGACCCGAAGGTCACTCTCCTGGCCTAAAATCCACAACCCAGCCCGAAGGTGCCACATCTCGACCCGAAGGTCCCGTATCAGTTTTGCACCATCATCTCACCTGCACCATAGTATACCGCACTGCACCCGCCCCCGTGGCACACTGCACCTGCAACCAGCCATAATACAACAACACCGAGGCCGCGTCAAACCCGTATCTGGGCTGCATCGCACCCATAACGAACTGCACCTCACACATACTGAATCACACCATACTGCACCAACACCCAGGCAATAGTTCACCCGCTGCACCTCACATTATCCTCCCCACAAGATAATTAATATGCATCCCCGTGGTTCAAACCTAAGACCAATGGAAGGATACAATGGAGGCGGTTATGTATATATGTGTCACGTCCCAGTCCCAAAATACGAAGGACTAGGAATACGTAACGTGTTAGCTATGCATTTGACCAGATTCTAGTCTAACTCGAATACGTATAAGCTGTAATATAAGAGTAACTATCTAAGAATACTGAAAATATCTATATCTCAATCCACATAAAAAACAAAATATCAAGAATGAACTATAAGTGCTAAAGTCGGCCGCCAGTAATACATAAGTTCGAATAGACCCGAAAAAGAAATATGAGTCTATAAAACTAGGCTACATCAGTAGATGAATAAATAATATGAATAATAACAAAAACTTTGAAAGAAATAATATAAGTACCTGACACCAATGCCTGCAAGACAAAGTAACACACTTCACCAACTCCAGGCAGGCTCCACAACGGTCTATGCTGCAAAACTGGCAAGGGACCAGGTCCTCAGAGGGACATAACAAGGTACAAGAAACGTTATGCCAAAGTAAAATAATATAATGTCACATACTCAAGGGTAAACTAATCTAACAATCTAAGTGAAATGCAAGTGAGAGCATCACTAGTACTCAGGCTGAAACTACTATAAGCTCTGTGTCGGGGAGCCCGTAGCAGTAATATCACGTAATGGGCCAAGCTTTGGAACAGAGACTAAAGCACCTCAGTAATAAAGTATATATGCATATAATCAGCCTATAGCCTGTGTGTCTCTCCCCTCCCAATGTAATCACACGTCTTATGTCCACGATGTCTCATGTCTATAACACGCAAGATCATTACCTCTAGCTAGTACACCGAGTCATAATGATATATCTATATATACAAGTTTTATATATATACAAGTCTTATGTCACGAATCCTGTAAGCCTATACAGAATCACCATGAATAATTTAGAAATGATTCTGTCACATGAATAGTATCAAGTGTCCTATGGTATGACGTAGTTGATAAAGCAAGCACGTAAAAATATATAGGATCATTGTATTAACTCTCTAAGTGACGTTATACGACTCCGTGTATGGCATCGACACCCGAATCTTGTTCGGACGCTAAGCAACGTCTCACGGTCCTAGGTTAAATATGTACAACACAAGAATATATAAAATAAAACACAAGTCGATAATATAACAAGATTTACTTTAAGTTGGCAAGGTACACTTGCCTGGAACTCCAAGCTGATAATACAAAGAACCTTCTCTCGAATCCACGCTCGTGCGATCCCAAGAGCCTAAATATTATAAAATCAGTCACTATGACACGGTTCACTAAGCATGCACAAGAGTACAACTACTCTACATCATTAATCATTAGACAATTAGGGTCTAAATTAATCAAGGATACAACTTATACAATGCCATCAGTTATTTAGAGTCTAAAATAATTAGGGGTTCTAACAAAGTAGGTTGGCTAAGGTTCACTAGTCAAGGACCAAGAAAGTGTGCAAACACCAAGCCTACTTGTCATATAACATCATCAAGTCTCATAAACATGGTTATAATGAAGGTTCATGTAGGTACTAGGTGTTCTCACACTAGATTTCCATATACAACATATCATCAACCTTGATATTCACTAAGTGTCAAACTATGTTAACCAACCTAGGATTAGTTTTGTCTATTAAAATATACATATGAGCGTTAACAATAGATCAAGTTAGGGTCATCACAAACAATCATATACTGTATTTCTCAAGTATATCTATTCATCCAACTATATACAACTCTCGTTCTACTACAAAATGTCAAGTATACATAGACAAGTCAAATATGAATTTATAATAAGATTATGACATATACCTTATTTCTAACTTGTATTTATCATGAAACATGTGTGCAAACACTACTACAACTAGTGAATAACCCTAGCATGGCATCTTCTATATTCTAACATAGTATTTATAAACAATAAAACTAGCTATCACAAAACCTAGGTATAGTGCACTACTAGTTGCACAACATTTAATTATGTCACAACCATGCATCTATTTATATATAATACCCTAAAAAAAACTTATATATTCTAAAATTTAGTGACAATTAGAGTAAAAATTATGTTTTGCAAGTGATTTTTTGGGTTTTAGATCATGGCAAAGTGAATAGGACAAGAAATGCATAAATGACATTCAAGTCTAGACATGAGAAGTAATAGGTGTTCTTGGTGTAATATCATAAAAAATATGAATAGAAAGTTGGTAAAATTTAACAGGAATGTGAAGTAAATATAGAGAGGGTTGAGTAGGAGGAGTTGGAGCTCTTACCAAAGTGAAATAGGAAGGCAAAAGAGGGTTGTGCACTGCTTGTACAAATCTATCCAGATTTAGATAATTCGTCTCGTAGCTGCTGTCCGGGGCTTCAAAACATTTCTCCAAGTACTTTGGGGATTAGAGAGATTAGGGAAGAGGTATATGATGAGGATAGGGTGGTTGTTGAAGGGGTTTTGGCACTGAAAGTGGTGGCAACAAGATGTTGAAGTGGTGCTATTGCTAGCGGGTTCAGCAGGGTGTCTTCGTTTTGTACGGAGTATTTTGGGGAGTTGTGGGATAATTTAGGTGCTGATTTATAAATGAAACTTGTTAAGAATAGGTAGGGGAAGGATATTTGGGTATTGTGGTGGTGGTTTGGAGTCTATGGAGGTGGTGGAGTGGCCTGAGAAGATGATACACTAAATTCGAATTCAACCTGGATACCTCTGATGGAGGGCTATTTTGATGAAATTAGAGTAAATTTTGATAAAAGATTTGTGAAGAGAAAATGATAAAGACAGGGAGAGGAAGAAGAATAAAAAATTTGAGATAAAGATACTTACTGTGGAGGGAGATAAGACCGGATTGGTGGGGGTGTTACTGAATTCGGATTCAGCCTGGGTAGTGTTGGATAGTGGAGGTGTGGAGGGAGATAGAGAAGGAATTTGGAGATGGTTTTTGAAGAGAAAATGTGAGGAAGAGAGTTAGGAAGAAGTTTGCTTCAGGTGGTTTAAATGGAAGATGTGAAGAGAGAGGGGTTATGGATAGCCTAGTGGGGAGGGAAAGGGTTTGGAGTTACAAATGAGGTAAGAAAATGTCACAAGTCATAACCCCTTCCCTTTCACATTCCACCCTAATGATTTAATAAATCTATGGCTGTCCAAAACTGAAATAATGTTTAATATGGATGGTCAAAGCTAGCTTAGTTAACCTAGGTTAAGTCCAACTACTTCTAGTTGGGCGAGGTTCGGGTCATTGCGGTTTAGTTTGACTAGGTTGGTCAAATTTACTAAAAAATTGATCATTTGTGACTATTGAGGGTAGGTAGCACATAGAGGTTCAATAGAATAGGACACAGGTATCATGTGTATCTTAGACCTAGTTTAGATCATGATAATGCATTAGGTCGAAAGAATTGGTCGAAATTGGAACTCCAATTTAAATTGGAATGTTCAACGGTTGCACTGTAGGTGCTAGAAATTGAATTTTTGACCCTAATATTTTACATTAAAAATAGAGAACAAGGAGATGTATTTGAGTGGGATATGATAATCATAAATTAAGGTGAGCTTGTCTAGATTATGTATATAAAATTTGTTTGGAGATAATGGCTAATGTTGTGCTCCTAAAATTATAGCTACAAAAAATATTTTTAAATGATACTTTTGTTTACTTAATCCTAATTAATAATAAAAATAATAATTCTAAATATTATATTAAATTAAAATAACTAAATCTCTGGGTGAGGGGGTTTACAATATGTGATCAACACGAAGGACATGACTTGGGTGCTAGAGGAGATTAAAAATTTACAGAGGCGGGGAGATAATTGGTTCCGAGAGGCAAGAGTGCGGATAGCTACATGAGTATGTCATATTTGAAAGGAGCAAAATAACAAAATCTTCAAAGTAAAGAGTTCTCCTCCAATTAGGATTGTTCATAATATAAATGTTGATGTTTCTTGTTTGCTAAGTGGTAGGGGTGTGAAGCCGCCTTCATAATTGTACTGGTCAGTTTTCAGTAGCAATAAAATTATCTTTTTGCATATATATATATATATATATATATATATATATATATTGATTCACTTGCTATTGAGGACTATTGGCAAATGGGAAGCGGCAAGCAAACGAAGTTCAACCTGCGGGAACTGTACGACGAAATTCGGGAGAAGCACCCAAAGATAGCTTGGTTTGATTTTATATGGGTCAAAGGAGTTTCCCCCAAGTTCCAGCTACACCTATACAAGATGATACAAGGCAGACTACTTACGGTTGATCGGCTACAAATATTGGGTATTCAAATTGAAGAGAACAAATGTGTTCTATGCACAATACAAGAAGCAACGACGGAACATCTATTCTTTAATTGTGAGGTTAGCAACTATATTTGGAGGAAACATTTGGAGAAAATGGAGATCCCATTTATACAAGATGAGAAGGTGCATGAGAGGATACAAAGGATATTCAACTTGCGACATTGTGGTTCCACCTGGTTTAGACAAGCCAGAGTATGGTTAAAGTGTACGGTGTGTCATATTTGGAGGGAATAAAATCGCAATAACTTTGAGAAGAAAAGAAACTCAGTAATCAGTTTAGCGGCCAGTATGGAGTAAGATGTCCTAATGCAAGGGGACGGGGGAACATAAGCTCGGTGTGTGTGTGTGGGGGGGGGGGGGGGGGGGGGGGAGTACGGTTGTAAGTAGAATAATGTATTCTTTTCGCCAGTGACGTTGAGCCCTGGTCATTAAATTTTTTTATCTTTTCTTTCTCTCTCTCTCTCTCTCTCTCTCTCTATATATATATATATATATATATATATATATATATATATATATATATATATATATATATATATATAACATAATTTGGGATATACGTAGATAAATATGGCTCTCTCCCTCTCTTGGCTTGTTTAACAACAAATCCTCAAATATGTCCCTACAAATTCTCCAACGGCTCTCTCCAAATTAGACCCGTTCCCTCCCCTTTCCCCCTTCCCCCTTCTTTAGGAATATTAATGGTGCTCCTTTCTTCTCTCCTATTCCTAGTCCACCCCCTCCCTTATAAAAGCTCCCCATCCATTGTCTTCCTCATTCAGGCCAATCGGACCATGCAATAAGTTGTCTTTTTGTGGGTTCGGTTTGTTGGTCTGAGGTTTGGTCTGGAAGTACTTTCTTGGCCAGTAAACCAATAAGCCCAGACCTCTCCCCACCACCACCACCACTATAGTTGAAACACCAAAAAATACCTAAAGTACCAAAAATACCAACAAAAAAAAAAAAGTACCACAATGATGGAAGCAAGGTTGGTAGTCTTGTCCCTCCTGTTCTTGGCCTCGGCCGTCACCGCCAACATAGGAGACTTCGACGACCACTGGAAGCAGAGGGCCGAGCTCGCCAGGGCCAAAGCACGAGCCGCCTACATGCCTGATCCCGAAGTCGAAACGGAAAATTTCAACCATGAAGTCCGCAAGTAGTCTCCTCCTCCTCCCTCTCTTTATTCATTTGTAATATATTTCATACAGTTAGGTTTAGGTTTAGGTTTAGGTTTAGGGTTTGTATCTCTATCTCAGGTAGGTCATGTTTTATTGGAAATTGACATGCATATTGAATTAGGGTTTTGGAGAATAGCGCCAACAGCACCCGCGGGAGGAACCTCCGGTCGAGGTACTTCGGCCCGTGCAGGGCGACGAACCCGATCGACCGGTGCTGGAGGTGCAAGGAGGACTGGGCCGACAACCGCCAGAGGTTGGCCGAGTGCGCCAAGGGCTTCGGACGCAATGCCCTGGGTGGCAAGGGCGGCGAGATCTACGTCGTCACCGACGCCTCCGACAACGACCTCGTCAACCCCAAGCCCGGCACGCTCCGGTACGGGGTCATCCAGGACCGGCCCCTCTGGATCACCTTCGCCCGCGACATGATCATCCGCCTCAACGAGGAGCTCATGATCAACAGCAACAAGACCCTCGACGCCCGCGGCGCCAACGTCCACATCGCCTACGGCGCCGGGCTCACCATCCAGTTCGTCCACAACGTCATCGTCCACGGCCTCAAGATCCACGACATCAAGGCCGGGAGCGGCGGCATGATCAGGGACTCCGAGACCCACTACGGGTTCAGGACGAGGAGCGACGGCGACGGCATCTCCATCTACGGGGCCTCGGACATCTGGATCGACCACGTCTCCATGTCCAACTGCATGGACGGCCTCATCGACATCATCCAGGGCTCCACCGCGATCACCATCTCCAACTGCCACTTCACCAACCACAACGACGTCATGCTCTTCGGCGCCAGCGACGCGTTCGAGGAGGACCAGATCATGCAGATCACCGTCGCCTTCAACCACTTCGGGAGGGGGCTCGTGCAGAGGATGCCCAGGTGCCGCTGGGGCTTCATCCACGTCGTCAACAACGACTACACCCACTGGCTCATGTACGCCATCGGCGGCAGCAAGCACCCGACCATCATCAGCCAAGGGAACAGATACACTGCTCCTCCTAACCCAAATGCCAAGGAGGTAGCCGGCGTTGACTCATATCATATTGATCTGCTTTCAAGACCTTTTATAATAGTTGAGATATATGATTGAATGCAGGTGACCAAGAGGGACTACGCACCGGACTCGGAGTGGATGCAGTGGACATGGATATCGCAAGGCGATCTGCTGAGGAACGGAGCCTTCTTCCGGTCTTCCGGGTCGTCGGACGTGTCCAAGTTCAAGGAGAAGTACTCGAGGCTCGAGATGATCAAGTTCAAGCCAGGGGAGTACGTGACCAGGCTCACACGCTTCTCCGGCAGCCTCAACTGCAAGGTCGGCCAGCAGTGCTAGCTGATTAATCGCCTTTGCTGCATCAGCAGAGGAACAAGGGCCTTTTGTTGTAGCTTCACGTTTACAACACTACTGCGAGAGAAATAAATTTAAGGCACGAGACAGGAAATCATAAGAGCCAACTTCTGTTAAACTTCCTTTTAGTTATTTTCTCTTGTGCCCACCACTATTCATTCATTTCATTGGACGTGTAATATTATTGCATTTTTATCCTCTTAATTCTAAGAAGAATTTTGTCCGTTATCACAACAACTAAAACAAAATTAGTTATTTGAACAAAATGGTCTACCGACAGTTTCTCATAGGTTATATATATATATATATATATATATATATATATATATAAAAGCAAATGACCACGACACTACGGACAGTGATTCTCATAGATTAAAACATTGAATTTCTCTATGAATTTGTCTTTTGACAATGTACATGGTTTCAATAAAACATAAACAATATACTGATTTTTCTTGTCCATGAAGAATCCCTTCCGCTTGGTTACGGACTACAGCAAATCGTCTCTTTTGCTATGGTCCAATATATAGCCAATTTGATATCTCAGTGTTAGGCAAATCCTCTCTTTCGTGTAACTTTGTTTTTTGGACTTCACTCATGGGGAGGATGGCTGTCTCTTGAATCACACTTTGTTGGGGTATGCTTGGTGATTAAGTTGAATTTGAATTTTTGAAAATCTAGATTTGAATTTTGGTCCGAATCCTAAATTTATAGTTTTAGAATTTTGGATTTAAAAAAAACTTAAAATTATATATTGAAAGTGGAGATAATCTAAATTTTTTTGTTTGGATAGTAGGATGTATTTACAAGTTTCAAAAAACGTAAACAATTGATATTTGGTACCCCGTCCCAAACGGCCAGGGTGATAAGTGAGAATTTGTCATAGATTCGAAAAAGAAATATGAAATTGGCACATAATTGAGGAGAAAATATTATGCAGATCTGTGAGGTTTTGTAGTTTTTGGAGATTTTTCATGCAACTCAGCGAGTGTCTCTCGTTCCATTCCACTTCTTCACCCATGGTGAGGATGACTACTTTTAATCGCCATTGGTGTTCTCTCCTTCCCTTGGGGTGGGGGCTTGGTGATTATGAAGTGGATTTGAATTTGGATTTTGAAAATCCAGATTTGGATTTTGGTCCGAATCCTAAATTTATAGAGAAATATTGGTTTGAGAAGGTACTGCCATGTTGAACGCATGAGGTCTGAAACGCATGGGGCCAGAAACGCATGGAACGCATTGAGTCTGGAACGCATAGGGCCAGAGACGCATGGAACGCATGGGGCCAGAAACTCCTGGAACGCATGGAGTCTGGAACACATGGGGCATAGAATGCATGGGACCAGAGACGTTTGAAATACATGGAGTCTGGAACGCATGGAGTCTGGAATGCATGGGGCCTAGAACCCATGGGCCAGAGATGCTTGAAATGCATGGAGTCTGGAACGCATGGGGCCAGAGACACTTGAAACGCATGAAGTCTGGAATATATGGCGCCAGAGACGCATGAAACGCATGGAGTCTGAAAAGCATATGGCCTTTGTCTTATGTATACGTGTCACTGTTTAGCTGTATACGGACAAAAGTAATCATGACGATGATGTGAGCACTGACGCCAACTGTCAGCGTCAGAATCGAGGCCTTCAGAGCCATTATTGCTATCAGAGTCATTAATGCTCTGACTCGACTGAGGTGACTTTATTCGTCCAAGACTTTATGCGTCACTTGATCCTTGGTTTATGAGGACTGAGGCACAGAGGGGCCTTTGAGATTCTTCATGCTTCTACACTCCTGAGCTTGTTCTTGTGTTGAGTCACGATACCAAGGTTTTCTTCACATATTGGATCCTATCAATGCCCTCCCAATATTTTGACCTTGTCTCAAGGTCAAAGTAAAGAAAATCCTTAATAAAATTTTCATAAGGTATCCATGTAGCACTTTATTTCTATGTCTCCTTCTTTCCATTGAACCAAAAAATCAACAGCTGCTCTGCCTTGAACTAATCTTCTTTCCAGAACCCAACCAAGTTCCAATACTATTTCTTCTTGATAATAAGGTAATAAGGGACCCCTTCTTGAACTGTAATTCTAATTCCAATGTGGCTCTTCAACTGAGAGACATGGAAGACGGCGTATAACTGAGCTTCTGCAGCCAGTTCCAGTTTAAAGCCACTGGACCTATTCGAGCTAGAACTTTGCAAGGACCATAGTATCTGGGTGACAGTTTTTGGATACTTCTATTTGCTAGAGAGATATGCCTGTAGTGTTTTACTCTCAAATAAACCCAGTCACCTATATCAAACACCCTATCCATTCTGTGTTGGTCTGCATATTTCTTCATTATTTTTCTAGCCATGATCATGTTGTCTTTAAGTAATTGAAGGGCATTGTCCCTGATCATAGCTATAGTCTCATCCACTACCTTGTCCTTTGCAATATCAAGTAAATATGCAAGGAGATTAGGAGATGTTCTACCACATACAACTTCAAAAGGAGTCATTTTAGAGGAGGAGTGCCAATTGGAATTGAATCAATATTCTGCCCAGGCTGGATTTCTACTCCATCCAATGTTTAGGCTGATGAGTACAAAATTATCTATATTTGTAATATATCAAACCATTCTTGACTGAGTATTTACTAGTTTCTAATTGACTTTTCCGATATTTAGCCAATATCTTCTTGTAATAGTATGACATCGCCATCTGTGAGTAGAATTGCAGCAACCAAGTAGGAGTGACTACTATAATGGTCTCCAGTTCTCTCTCTCTCTCTTGGACAAGCTGTCAATAGCCTGATTTTTCCTCCCTTTCTTGTATTCAACCTTGTAGTTGTACCCATGTAATTTGAGGACCTATTTGTATTGTGCATCAGAATATACTCTCTGGTCTAGCATATACTTTAATGACTTATGATCAGTCCTAATTAGAAACTCTCTTTCCCACAAATATTGACTCCACTTTTTTTACAGCAAGCAAAATTGCTAATGTTTCTTTCTCATAGGTGGATTGTAATCTGGTCCTGCCTTTTAAAGCCTGACTCAAGGAAGCTATATTCCATCCATTAGTACAACACCTATGCTCTCTCTAGAGGCATCATACTCTAGTACAAATATTTTTTGAAAATTTGGCATGACAAATACTAGAGGTTCAGTTAGAGCAGTTTTCTAGCACTCAAAGGCTTGTTGATCTTATTCACTGCATTGATATAAATTCTTCTTTAATAACTCATTCAAGGGACTGACTATGGTCCTATACCACTTGATTAATCTTCTGTAGTACCCAGTTAATCCCAATAACCCCTTAACTTCCTAATATATTTGGGAATAGGCCACTGGATTATAGCTTGTATTTTACTTATGTCAACCTCCACTCCTTCATTAGTAATGACATGCCCCAAATATTGTACCCATTGTTGAAAAATGACACTTGCTGCTCTTCACTCTAAGTCGATATTCGGTCAGTTTCTGGAATATTTTTCAACATGTTCATAATAATCTTCTAGCTTGGCACTATAGATAAGTATGTCATAAAAATTTACCAGAACAAATCTCTTCAGATATTCCTTGAATACATCATTCATCTTGGATTGGAAGGTAGATGGTGCATTGGTGAGACGAAATTAAATGACTAATAATTTATAGTGTCCCTCATGTGTTCTAAATGCAGTCTTAGGAAAGTCTTCTTCAGCAATTATAACCTGACCTTAAGTCTAGTTTAGTAAACTAATTGGACCCATGTAATTCACCAAACAACTCTTCTATGAAAGAAATAGGGAATTTATCCTTCACAGTGTTCTGGTTTAAGGACCTATAGTCTATATACATCTTCCAAGTTGAGAGAAGAGTTCACCATTGTTCAAATTAGATTAGGTCTAGTTGTGTTGTACCATTAGTTGATTGGGCATTTGAGGTTTGGATTTTAATTCAAAGAAAATATAAATTTGGGCATTAGGTTTCTTTCAAGAATATTTGTTATTAAATAATTATTTAGTCTGGACCTAAATAAAAAACTATGCCATTCATGATTAGTAAGACTAACATGCTTATGTTTAATATTTTGGTATGGTTATAATCAATTAGGCAAGCACATAAAGTGCATATTCAAGATATAATTGAAGGGGTTTTAATGAAAACAAATGGTTGGGACTTCTATAAGGCCTTTGCTAAGAAATAATATTTTGATATAATTTTGGGCCAAGCATCAAAATAATTTAACTATATTTGAGACTAACAAATTGACTTTGCTTTAACCAGAGGATAAATGACATAACAAACTAGTAGGTCTGCCATTTTGGATCGAAGTAATAAAAAATAGGATTGATAATTGTGGGTTTTTATATACGGGCTCATTTATTTGGGCTACAGAATTTAGAGTTTATTTTTATTATTATTGAGCTTTTTGGCCTATTAAAGGAATTCTATGGACTTAATATACTCCAACTAAAGCTTATAGGTAATAAAGTATTAACATATAGATTATTCAGTATGAAGTAACCGAAGTTGGATTGAAAACAATTGAACTGTAGGAATATCTAGAATTGGACTTTAAACATTAAACCTTTATTAAACTTTACAAATAAAGTAGGTTAGCAAGGAATAAATAAAGGAGTGAAAGCCTAATTGTAAGCTTAATTAAAATAACTAAACAACCATTTCTCTTAGTTTAACTTGGTTATACTTGAAACATTAGCTAATTTGTCTATTTTATGTTGTAGTGTCTCGTTCCCACTTTTCGGGGAGCACGGCTAAGAAATACTTTCGGTATCGTTCGATCATGATAGATTAAATCAAGATCCTTTTCTCGTTATGGAATAGCTTCTTCGGAATCAATTTCCATATTCAGTAGACCGTGTCCCAATGATGAACTTAGTGGCAGAGTCAATAGGGAACTCTCTGCTACAAGTTTTTTTTGCCTAGTTTTTGCTGTCGCATTGTTG
Source organism: Iris macrosiphon (assembly GCA_036927795.1). Classification (NCBI taxonomy): domain Eukaryota; kingdom Viridiplantae; phylum Streptophyta; class Magnoliopsida; order Asparagales; family Iridaceae; genus Iris; species Iris macrosiphon. Next base: position 168,409,952 of record JAYESA010000009.1, on the reverse strand, counting down.
CTTTCATGCTTTCGAGTTAGTTTTTGAGCTTGTATTTTCTTGACTGATTTTGATGGATTTTATTGTTTTTCGTTCGTTGAACTGCGCTTTTGTTTCGAACCTGGAAAAAGAGTAGAAGTATTGATCATCTATTCGTGGCAATGCTGGCGATCGTGTAGACGCCGCTCGTGCGGAGTCTTGAAGAACATTGTTTCCTAATTTTCTTTCCTGTACCAACTTGTGAGTGGCTACTATACCGATTTGCTAGCTCTTCTTCCAAGGTTTCATACCTAATAATCTTGCTCTCTTGATTCTTCCAATCAAACGATACCATAATAACTAAAAGATATCAAGATAAAATGGAATAGACTTGGAATACTTTATGCTTGTCAAAAATTTTTTTGGACGATTACACTGTTGCATGCTAGTTCGCTTAGAATGTTCTTTCATCGTATTTCAATTCTAGTTAGAAAATATTCTTCTATTATTGTGCTATTTATAGAATACACCTTACTATGCAATAAACTGAACATGAAGACTATGCAAATCAGATCATGCCATGTTACTCGTCTAGTGCCTGTGTTGTCTTGAACTGTTTGTTTGATAACTTAGTTTGGGACGCCGTTTGGTCACGGACAACTTGTGCACAAGGTCCTCGTTCGTGCGGACGGTCACTGGGGCACTGGTACCGATCCGATTAGGACGGAACATCTTGATAGTCGTATGCTTCGGGCATGAATAGATGTATCGCCCGTGTTTCTTGCGTTGTACACCATTTCTGCCCAGTGCGAGATTGCATATAGCGATACCTGTACCTCCGTCATCTTCGCCTTGAGACTATAACTCGTCCACTATGACATCTCGCCAGTGACCCCCCTCGTATATTTAAACTGTGCAAACTAACTATGTCTTCGTGGCAGGAAAGGGTATGACAAGTTTTGTGCAGGTGGTTCAGACAGGCAAGTAAAGTCACTAAACGGTGGGATATTATTTCAATTAATTTCCATATCTATTGCATGCTTGTAACTTGAACTAAGGCAAGATAGAAAGACTACATAATAACTTGCATGCTTCACATAAAGAACGTATTGATTGGTATAGTTGGGTTAGCTCTCCCTCACCAGTGTATTTCGATGTGGTGACTCTCGTTACAACAGGTTCTTCACGCCAAGGAGATTTTGAAAGGAGTTAAGGCGACTTCCCAATCCAGTCCACCTACAGAAGCACCCTCTTTGTGCCATTTTGAAGCGTGTTCTACTTTCAGAGCTCGTACACATATCTTATGTAGCTCCGTGGCGAGGCGATAGCTTCACCCGAAGGTGTCTATAGCCTTTTAAGTTTTAGAAAAATAATATAATGTATATGACGGCTATCTCATTTTGCGTCCGCTTTTGTAAGCCGTGCGTTAACTTTTTGTACTTGTTCAAGAGTTTGTAAATTACATTCATAATCAACAAAGAGAACTTTTTCTTGTTTCGATATTGTGTTCAATTATCCGCGTACTCTGAATATGTGCTCGTTATATCAAATACCATGGCCGTATGTGTTGCGTAACCTAGGAAAGCATGGCATCACGTCCGGGGACGACTATCGATTCCATGGAATCAGGGCATGACATATTGCTATTAGAGCCCGGTTCAGTTCCTTTGACCTTCGTGTTAGAAAAGTTCTCATTAACTATTTTGTGTTCCCTATTCGAACTCTTGAACTCGTTCGGCCAAAATGAGATGCGTTCCATACAGTGAGTCCGTAAGACTCTATGAGACTGATGCAAGTTACTTTCATTTGAATGAATGACTCAAGAGTAGTCATCGGTTTCTTTGGAGACTTCCTTCATCCTGAAGAAGGAAAGAATATTTCTTTCCTATACCAGTCCTCTAACCCAATTTTTTTTCTTGACATAGTTCATACTATAAATTTATACTTCTTCTCCCTTACCTAGGCATAGCCAAGCGAGGGTCAACAACACAATTGAAACCCTACTCACATTGAATCAAATATTCAGAGAGGCGAGAATGTCTAGTTGTAAGAGAACCTACTGTTATTAGCATTCGAATGAGTAAGGAGGTTGCCTATAACCACAATATTACTGCTGATAGAATATACAAACCATTTACTTCCAAACGTAGACAATTTACTTCCAAACACGGCTCTCATATTAATCTACTTTCTTAGTTAGACATTATTTGTTTTTTTCGATCCTTATTTTCTGCGATGTTTGGCATATAACGCTAGAATTGGACTCAAATTCTTTTCTCAAACATAATATTATATTATCATCTCTGAAAGGATTTAAGATGCCATTTGGCATATAACCAGTTCTTCATGTATATGGATGTTTCAACAGTGAGGGAAATATAACACTTTAGGTTGCTTCTCATACTACTCATTTTTATTTATCTAGAAGAGAAAAGGGTGGCGACAGAGGGGAAGGGGGTTTTGGAATTTTCAATTTAGGGGGTTTTAGAAATTTTCAATTTGGGGGAATGGAGAAGAAATTTCGATTTGGGGGGTTTTCGAAATTTTGAGCGACAGGGGTTTTGGAATTTTCTGAAAGATTATATTAAAAACTTTGGCGATGACAAGGATAGACGTCGCTAACCAAGGATCCCATTCGATCAAAACTCAGTTGATTACTTAACGTTCCCAAAATTAAAAAAAATTAGCGACGTAACAAAAATTAGAGTCACTAGGCGTCGCCATAATTAAAAAATTAGCTATGTTTAACGACTCATTGCGACATTATTTTCATAGTATTTAATTGCATTGTCGTAATTACTTGTTGATAGCATCGTTTTGCGATGTCACTTCTATACGTCGCTAATTTTCATAACATTAGCGACATCTTCCTCAGGAGTTGTTAGACGTCGCTAAAGACGTCGCTAATATGTCCTAATTTGGTAGTGGTTGACCTATTAGGGATGTTGTGCCCCACACTCTTGAACTTCCGGACGATGATATAGTTGAGATTGTTTTTGCACCTTGGACCATGAGGTGATCTATGGAGATATCTAGATTGGCATTTCTCTATTTCAGTTTCTTTTACTAGTTTTATTTCCTTTAGTTTTTGACCGAATTTGTCTCCGAAACATTACTTAGTATGTACTAACAATTTGGATTCTAGATTTGTGACTTGGATGATTTGGTGATATTATATTTAGAATTTATCTTTCCTTATTAATATCTTTCTTTAGCATGTTGTGATTGAGTACATATAGATATCCACTTGGACTTGTATTGATTATTGAGGTCTAGACAATGTTCTACCGCCAATGTTGTGGCGTAGGCTGGACATACCCATGTACTCGTGCCCGAATATCCGGGTGCGGGTCTTGACACAAGTCCCATATGCTTTTTTAACTAATATCTTTGTTGAAGAGTAGGAACTTGTACTATGTCTAAGATCCCTGTGTCTAGCATATCCTCCACTTGTTTTTCTACCTTGTTCTTGTGCTTATAGGGGTGTCTATATGGTCTACAACATACTGGAAGAGCACTAGAAATTAAAGGTATCTTGTAATCATACATTCTTGGAGGTGGAAGTCTTGTAGGTTCTTCAAAGAGATGTTTGTATTTGTTCCATCAATTGTTGAACTGTAGGGTGCAAGTCTTCAGTGGCCTCCAAATCTTCATTGTAACTCAACTATATAAGGAATACTTGTGGCTTTTGTCTCATTTCTTTACTTACAAGTTCTGTCAATTCTTCAGTCTGTGGCTGAATCCTATTGAACTGATACATGATTCCATTCTTCTAATACTTCATAGTTAAGTATTGAAAATTCCGGACAATGTTCCCTAGAGTACTCAACCAGTTGGCTCCTAGGACAATTTAACAACCTGTAATAGGTAGATGCAATAGATTGGCAACTACTTTCTTGCCTTAATAATCTATTACCACTTCTTTGCTCACTCCCTGGCTCTATAACTTCTTACCACTGGCCACCATTAATTCAAACTGCTTCATGTCATACAGAGGTAGACCTATTTTGGACCAAAATTGCTATCCACAAAACTATGAGTGGACCAAACTTGCTCTCGAAAAAGCCTGTAAGGATATGGCAAAGGTTCCTGGTGTAGTAATTAGTAGCTCACTTCCTTGACATCAAGTTCATTCAATGATACCTCTGCATCATCATCATCATCATCAGTGGTTAACATATAAAGCTTATTCTCCTTACACCTGTGCCCTTTGAACCACTTCTCATCACATAGGAAGCACAATCCCAAAATTTTCCTCCTTACTATTTTACTAATGAAAATTACAGCGGCCTGTTGATGACCAGTAAATTAGGAGCCTCTGGAGTTAGTGACTTGTTAGGGATTCATATTAGGCTTTCTACTGTCTTCTTGAACTGATTGAGTTGTCTGTACGTGTAGCTGTCACACTAGAATAAACCATGGATTTGGCAAATGATTGGTTTGAATTGCTCCTGTAGGTCTTCCTCATTGCTAGTAGTTTAGCTTTAAGTAGTTTAACAAACTGCATAGCCTATGATAGGTTGGTAGGATTAGCTATTTGCACTGCAAATCTAATTTCTTCCTTAAGCCCTCCCGTGTACTGGCTTACCAGACAAAATTTATTGATTCCTTGTATTCTTTTGGAGAGTTTCTGGAAGTGAGAGTCATACTCATGCACTGTGCCTTTATGCTTCAGGAATTAACTCCCCGAGGTTCACTTCGGGATCAGTTTGAACTTTATAAGGAGTAAGGATTGACCAACGTTCTGCCAGACACTGGATAGGGGTTTAAGTTTTATCACATGATCCTAAACTAGGAAGGTCCATATTCCAATCTTATAACATAACTGAAATCTTCCCAACTCATGAAACTTCCTCTTATGTTCATCAGCCAATCAAACCAGTAAGCAGCTGGCCACTTCATTTGAACGAAACTCACCCTTACGATAATCTACTAGGTTTGACATTGTAGCCATTGACATTAACATTTGAAGCATAAACAGATGAATCGACTTGAGCAACAGTTGATCCCAAGGGAATTGGACCCGAATTAAATTCTCCCTCACGCCTTATTCTAGATAATCCAGCTAGAATTCTTCCAACGGTAGAGGTGAGTTGATCGACTTTATCTTCCAAATTTTGCATCCGCATCTCACCATTGAAGAAGGATCGGTTTGGAGGAGATCCATGGCAGGTCATTATTGGATCCTCGTCTACCTCCACGACGGAATCCAAGGGCTCTGATACCAAATTGGTAGGGTCTCTGGCCAAAAGACCAGGGAATGGTTGTGATAAGTGAGAATTTGCCATAAATTCAAGAAAGAAATATGAACTTGACACAAAATTGAGGAAAATTTTCTAGAATTTTTATTGAAGATATACTGGAAATAGGGAAGATAGACGATCGAGGAAGAAGAAAGATACAATTTTGCAAAAGAAAAAGTAAGATCCAAATCATACATGTCCCCAACTGATTCTTGCTTCCCTCTATTTATAGAAGACAATTATAGTGTATCATCCCTAACTAACCATGCTGAGCTGGCAAGCAATTAGTGTTAAAAATGCGCAGAGCACTGTTTCAAGAAAAAAAAAATATGCTCAGAGCACTAAACATGGAATTCATGTGTTTGAAAAAAAATATGCGCAAACACTCTGAACTTGAGACTCCTCTATAGTTGTTCCCTACAGGTATAGTTCTTCACTTATACTTTTGACCTCATTCTTGTGCTGAATCACTAATATCAAGCTATTCTTCAGACTGGATCCTTATCATTATTTATAAAATATTATGGTTAACTAGTTGAATATTATAATTTTATAAAGTTACTAATTATCTAATATTATGGTTTGCTAATGATTATAATTATTTTGATTAATTAATAGTCATTAAGTATTAGTTAACTGATTATCTAATTTCAAAATAGTATGGTTAACTAGTAAGTATAGATACTAAAATTTAGTTTTAATTAGCCATTCTAATTATATAATAATATAATAGCACATATTAATTTATTATCTAGTTAAATTCTAATGGCCTATTAGTATTATAAATTTAAATATTATTTAATTATATCAATTAAATATCCTAACATATTTATATTGATAATTAAGAATACACATTTTATATTTAAAATACTAAATGAATATTAATTAATTATTGATTAGTGTTATTGAAATATTTAATAACATAATAAAATTATGAAAAAAAATCCAACTTCCTTCTGGATTGGGGAAGAGGATTTGGGATAGCATCCAAATTTTCGTTTTGGATTTGAAAAGTAATCATTAACTACTTTTAAAATTCAAATTCAAGGCTAACCAAACATACAATTTCATGAAATTGACTCCAAATTTATGGAATCCTCGAATCTAACTCCAAATCTAGGAAACCAAACATCATTCTCTATATACTCAAAGGTTCTTTACAACACAAAAAGAATTATATAATAAAATTCCAAATAACTTTAACATACAACCTCAACTAGTTCAAATGAATACATGTTTTAGACAATCTATAATGTAGTTTTTGAAGCATTTGTGACAAGAACAATCCAACTTTCTTTCTCCCAAATCTCGATTTTAGTTGAGGATTTGTAATACCCTCCACATTCTTGTTTTGGATTTGAAAAGAAATCATCATCCACTTTTAAAATTCAAATTCAAGACTAACCAAACGTAGAATTTCATAAATTTAACTCCAAATCTATGAAATCCTCAAATCTAACTCCAAATCCATGTACCAAACAGTCCCCCCCCCCCCCCCTCTCTCTCTTACTATATATATATATATATATATATATATATATATATATATATATATATATATATATATATATATATATGAGGGATCCACATCTCCCCATTTTTTATCCCCAAACATCTCCTCTTTCACAACCGTTGAATCTTATTTAAGTCATCTAATCTTAACCGTTCATTTTTAAATGTTAAAATTATATGACTTAAATAAGATCCAATGGTTGTTTTCATAAGGATGCTTGGAGGACACAAAAATAGAAAATGTGGATCCCTCCTCATATATATATATATATATATATATATATATATATATATATATATATATATATATATATATATATATATATCACACACACAAAGGTTTCTTACAACCCAAAAACAAATTGTATAATAAAATTCCAAATATCATAACCATACACCCTCAACTAATTCAAATGAATACGTCTTAGGCAGAGTCTATAATGTAGTTTTTGAAGCCTTCCTGACCAGAACAATCCAACATAAAAACCTATACACCAAGAAGAAGCCACACATAATCCCAACATTGATCATCCTCGTGTCCTTGTCCAGCCCTCTGTTCCTAAGCACATCGCCTCCTGTCAAGCTACAGACCGAACTGCCATCCTCTTCTTGCCACGAGAAGCACTCGTCCCGAAGGCTCCAATACTCGTTGATGAGCAACGAGTCCAAAGGATACCTATATAGAGACAAGTAGTACATGAATATCCACAACTTGGGTATGCTCTCCTTCGGGATGAAGTATCCTGAGAAGAGGAAGAAGACCCCCAGGAACATGCATATGAGAGAATTCCCGAGAATGAAGTCCGGCGAGATCGCGCTCAAGAAGAGGACCAGCGAGCCGGCCATCATCACGATCAGCCACACCACCAACGCGAAGAACATGAATGCGCCCAGGGACGGGTTGAGCCCCACCAGCCAGTACACCGGACCGGCGAAGAGCAGGGCCACCACGAGCAGGAAGGGCGCGAAGACCGCGGTGTTGGCCAGCATGTACGAAGAGAGCCGGTACATCCTCCTCGAGGACTCCCTCATCAGTACTCTCCTCTCCTGTAGGAATATCGGGAGGGCCTCGACCGTCGAGGAGAGGAGGAAGCTGAGGCTGAACGCGAAGAACCCCAGCCTCTCCGCGACGCCGTCCTGGTCCATTTTTACGCGCAGAAACACGCTGCCGAGCCCTAGGCTGCCGACTATGGCCTGCATTGTCCTCGCCAGGAACAGCTCCTTCGTCCGGTACACCATCTTCCAAATCCTCCACGAGAGGGAGACTATCTCGTCCCACATCGAGCAGTACTTGTCCGCCGCGGCAAAATCGACGACGTCGCTGTAGACAAGATCATGGATGATCGGAGCGCGGCAGAGGACTACTTGATTGTTGGATTTGGCGTTGTGGTCTTCTAGCTCATGGGTGATCTCCATGGCAAATTCTAAAGCATTGAGTTGCACCGGAACTCTGTAGCGCAAGTCCAGCTGTATCGTCTCCTCGAGCGATCCAAGGCTGCCGCAGTGAGCTACCTGTTGGTTGGTTGGGACACAACGAAAATAAATTCAAAATTTCAAAGAACAACTCAAAGAAAATTTATACAAAAAATTGATATTTGATCCTCAGTTTGTGACCGCGGACGAGACTGCACTGCCACGTGGCAGCAGACCATTGGCCCTCCATGTTAGCACGGAAAATTCCTCCAATGACGGCTGTCACGTGGCCCGCGGACACAACCGCGATCAAAAATTGCGGACCGAGTAGCAGTGTCCAATTTACAACCGTAAAGACAGCAAGAATTTATTGACTACCCTTCCTCGAGATAGAAGCAAGAACGTAGAGATATGGTGAAGAATTCTATAGCTAGGCTGATGGATCGTCAGAATAAGGATCTGTTGCCTCGTCCGCGCCATGGATGAGAGCAGCTCGACGACTTGCAGCGCCGACGTGCTGTCGAGGCCCGAGGTCGGCTCGTCGAGGAGCAAGATAGGTGGGTTGTGGATCACGTCGACTCCGATAGATACGCGCTTCCGCTCTCCGCCGGATATCCCCCGCCTCTCCTCGTCTCCGACGTAGCTATCGGCGATGTGGTCGAGTCCTAGCTCCTGCATCAGTGCACAGATCCTCTCCTCCTTTACTCTCTTACTCCAGCCTTTCAGCCGGAAATGCGCGCTGAACATTAGGGTTTCCTTCACCGTGAGGAGGGGGAGGAGATTGTCGTCCTGCGTGACGAACCCGCAGACGTTCCGCATTTGTTCTGGGCTAGCCACGGGGCAGCCGTTGAGCGCGACGCTCTTCGGGTCGAACTTGGAGCCCTCGACGCGGCCGGAGATGACGCGGAGGAGCGTCGACTTCCCGGTGCCGCTCGGGCCGACGACGGCGAGGATTTCGGAGCTGCGGGCCGCGAACGAGACCGACTTGAGGATGTTGATGGGCTTCGGCTTCGGCATTAGGCAATGCCATATGGGCTGATTGCTCTTGGGGTCGATGGTGTAGGAAAGATTACTAACGACGAGCTTGTTGGGGGCGGAGGAGGTGCTAGATGAGGGTGGTGGTGATGATGATGATTGGTAGAATGAAGATGATGGGGAGGTTGATTCATGTGGCGAGTGTGAGGTTGAGGAGGAGTCGACGTCCAAGCACAAGTCTCCCATCCTCTTGATATTATCAGCTAGCTAGCAAGAACTCCCTTTCATTTTTTTTCCTTGGATGGTGGTTTATTAGTAAAGGGAGGTGATGCAAAAAATATATTTGGTTGTGATGGAGGCCAACTCTGTTTGTATAAGTCTGGTGAAGGTTGGACCTAACTGTATACCATATGGGAGGTGTGCAATTTAATTCCATGATATAGATGTGTAGTTGGACCTAACTAATACCATTTGCATGGAAGTTTCAAAACTACATTACGATTAGGTGGACAACCAGTTTAGTGCCATTACAAGTGGTTACTAAATATCATGGGACCTTTTTAGTACCAAATACCAATATGAGGAAGGTCGAGAAAGGAGGGTACGAGACGTCAACCTTTTTTATTATTTAGTCATACGGATTTTGCCTATAAAAGACTAAGCACCAAACTAAATAATCGAGAAAATATGATTAACTGGCTTAACTGGTCGCTTCTCTCCCAAACATCCATCAGTTCTGTTATAGTTTCCAATTTGAATTATACACTGGCCCAAATGCTAACATAACAAAAATGTTATTTGTCTTCCAAAAAATTTAAGTGATAACATCTCTCATTATGTGACATATTACATGACTGCTGACATTACAGCTGATATGACAAAATTTAACATTAAAATCAAAATTAATATTAAAAATAACATTAATATTAACATTAAAATTAATATTAACATTAACATTAAAATTAATATTAACATTAAGACTAAATTTTATTTATTAATTAACTTTTTGGGTTAAAATTTGCCATGTTAGCTCCTATGCCAGCTGCCAGATAATTGGAGATGACATCATCCTTTTTTTTTGAGATAAATAACATAATTGCTAAGATAATTACTTTCTTTTTTTTCTACTCCTACTCCTACTCCTAACTACCCCCTCACCGCAAGAACAGGGTCGTGCCCTCCCCCCGACTCGAATCCTCTCTCTCTCTCTCTCTCTCTCTCTATATATATATATATATATATATATATAAAAGGAAATGATTTTGGGGAGCATTCTTCATATATTTCTTAGAATATAAACATGTTGGAATTATTGGAATCGTGGTAGACGAACTAGCTAGGAACTCCTAATTTGGAGAACGAGAAAATATAGATAAAATAATTTGGTGGAAAAGAAGAATTGTTAGAAATAAAACGTATAACTACACACATGTCGGCCCGGAAAGTTGGGTTGTCCTAGCTGGAGCTAAATTTGGTTGTCCTTGCTTTTGACTCAAAAAAAAAAATCTAAAAAATTGATGGCGAATGGAGATGACAGCGGCGGCGTGGAGAACGGATTCCGAGTTTCTCTCCTTAAGCTACTCGAGTTCTTCCTAGTGTGAACTAAAAAATATATGGGCCTAGTAGATTGCTAGTTCAACTGACAGAGAAGTGTTGGGGTGGACCGCATAGTCTTTATTGACGGAGATGTAGGGACTTGGGAGTCTGGGGGAGGTGGGGTTGCCCAAGCCGAATGGCTTGTCCAGCTTACCCAGGCCGACCTTGACTAAACTAAGCTTGTAATGTTTGTTGTATAAAAAATAAAAAGATAGCACCTCCAATTTATAGGACTCTTGGAAAAGTCTACGTACTTATTAAAATAAAATACACTACCAGAATAAGTCAAATTAGCGACGTAAATAAACGTCGCTAAATGATCAATAAACGTCGCTAAATAATTTTAGCGACGTAATTAGTAACGTTTTACTGAAGTTGCCTTTAAACTAGTCGCTGACAGGAAAAATATTGCCAATCGTCGCTATGCCGACATTTTCTGGCGACGTTTAGCGACGCAAAGTCGCTAAATTAGCGACGTGTATATTTGTCGCTTTATGTCACAAATTAGCGACGTACGTAGCGACGTTTATAGTGACATTACTATGACCTGTCAATACTGCCATGTCAGCAAGTTACGACGGACATCGACTTTGTTTAGCGATATTTTTAGTGATGTATTTAGTGACATGACTTAACGTCGCTAAACGTCGCTAAAGATACAGTAAAAAAATAAAAAAATGAATACTGAATTTTTTCAAACTATTCTTCCTGCAGTTTATTAATTCACAATCTGTACAAATAGACCCGGAGCAACCCTCCGTTGAATTTACTGGATTCGCCGACCCCTTGGGTTGAATACTCAACATCGGTAAATTAATATATAGTTAATATGAATAATATAATAAAATTTGAAGAAAACAAAATATGGAAATTAAAAAACGAATCAGGAGAAAATATCGTCATAAAGAATACAACAAATATCCATACAACTGAGTCTCGTCCTAAAGAATACAAAGAATACAACAAATTAAAAGCCTCGTCCTAAAAAATACAAGAAATAATGTCTGAAACACAAACAATCAATAATAAAACGGTCCTAACTAGGACTACTGCGGATCTGCAGGAGGATGACCACAGGCGCACATGAATGATAAGAACAGATTATACTGCTCCCGTGAAATCGATACCGATGTCGATGGAGAAGACAGTGAATTCGGTGGAGTCTGTGTCGATGTAGGCGCACCAGGAGGACGTATCCTCTCCAACTCTGCGTGTCGCTGGTTGTATGAATCCATGGTAGATAACAGCCTCGTACTTCTATGAACCATTGAATCATGCATCATCGTCAGCCTCTCGCCCATGGATAGATGTGATGCCTGCAGCTCTATCACGCTACGCTCTATCGAGGCTCTAAGATCAGCTGTCAAATCCTGGAGCTCCATGATGCTGCGCTCGAGCATATCAACTATTGCGATGGGCGTCGCATCGTCCGCCTGTAGCTAGGACCGGGGCTGCTCCTCCATCTTTCGCAGTAACTCGTCACGGAGAGACGCAATCTGACGGTCAACGACCTCCTGGACTCGGGTCGACGACTGCGAGGGCTGTAGGGAATACACACTTTTTGGGGAGGCCCTAGATGACTGTGTCACAACCAAGGCGCCATAGGATCCTGTACCATAGTACGTACCCCTCTGGAGACCACCAGCAGCGATCACCCACAGCTCGTCCACCGACGGAGCTGGAGTGGCTGCGAGGAAGTACCAGCCTCTCCAGTTGTAGGTGCACTAGCAGTCGTCCGCTTACGCAGACTAACATACTCGGCCTAAAAAAGTTTATATATTCGATAATTGCCTAAGTTATAATGAAAATAACACAAAGTAAAGTAATACTTACATAGGTCTGTAAGGCCCTCTCATCAATGAGATTTTTGTTCTTTTGATGGGTGGCCAGGAAGACGGTCACCATGTTTGCATCATCATCCCTCTGTACCTGTTAAAATATATTATTTAGTACTAAAATTAAATATTTTTTTTACTACCATTTTATCGTACTTACATTAAAATAATATATCTTAAATAAAAAATATACCAAACGACGGAAATATTCCGTCATCGGAATTGAGCCACCACACCACTTTGCAGCATTTCGCCTAGCCGCCTTGGCTTTCTCAGACCTTTCCTTGTACCTCGGATCGTCGAATCTAGCCCTCATCGCAGTCCACTGCTCAGGCATGCTCCAACCTTAGATCGGTTTTCTAATGCGATCACGAGCCTTCTGGCCATCCAGAGCGTCACGGATAAGCTTGGCGACAACTGCAGAAAACATTCGCTCGATCAACTCAACCCGGTGCATGCGGAGGATAGAAATAAGTTTGCTATAATAAATAATTTAGTAAGTGAGCATCACGGATAAGTTATATAATATGCATAAATCAGAGGATTTATATAATATACTTTTCTTTTAAAGTGCGCAAACCAGAACGCATTTTTCTCCTCCGGAGCTTCAGAGTAGTTGATCCAAGGGCCACCATAGTTGTTCCTCAGAAAGAGGCCCAGGCGTCTCTAAACCGACGATGGAAGATATCTATATAAAGATAATTATTTTGATCGAAAAAGTCAATATATGATGAATAAAGAAATACACGATATATATGATGCTAAATCATCTAATTGACTTACTTTGTACCGTCGGCCCAAATCTCTGTCCTCGTCTCCTCTGGAGGTGCGCATGGAGGATCTAGGTGATGTTGGGACAACGTCAGCACGACCTCCTCCATATGATCATCTGTCTCCATGGTTTCGTCAGCAGGAGGAACGCTGGACGCGGGAGTACTATCAAGCCTAGAACTACTCGTCCCAGGAGTGATGCCACGTAACGTCATTGCAGTTGTAAAACCCCTATTTCTAAAAACCGTATTTATTATTTTTTTATTTTTTTATTATTACTTATTAATTTAATTGTATTAATTAGTGGCTAATTAGGAGAAATAGATTTTTATTAATTTTTATTCTAGGTGTTGGAGCACTTAGAGGATTTATGGGACCATTACAAATTTTTCGGAATTTCTTTCATGTAGGGGACCCCTTGAGCAATTGCTAGCTTAATGATGTGCATTAATATAATCTGAAATTTTTCTATGAGTATATATATATATATATATATATATATATATATATATATATATATAAAGAAAAAAAAAGATTAAGAAAAGAAAAGAAAAAAAATTAATATAAACTAATAATAAGAATAAACTAATAAATATTCCTTACTTAGCAAACCATTCCCAACCAACCCCCTTAGCATTCCCATAAAACATAACCAGCAAACCAACCAATTCCTTGCAAAAGCACAGCACCCGCCTATATAAACTAATAATAATAATAAACTAATAACTTAAGCAACTTAAAATAAACCATTCACTTAACCATTACTACTACCAACCTAGCAACCAAGCCAACCCCTTTCCATTAAGACCAACCCGTTGAAGCAGCAACATCACAGCCCCTTTGTATTTGCTTTGTGAGCAAACCCACCGCCACGCGAGCACAGACTCCCCCCTTAGCCCACTCGGCTAATAAACAAACCAACCCCTTCTCCCATTCATATATATATATATATATATATATATATATATATATATATATATATATATATATATATATATATATATATATATATATTCTATTTCTAAAACCCTAACCTAATCATCCAGACCCTCCTCTTCTCATCTAAGACCTAGAGAGCGCCGTCACCACAGTCGGAGAACCCCGCCAGGCCGTCCAAACAAATTTCGACGACCGCGACCCCGCGCACTGCAGATTCCCACAGCGAGGTACCTACGTTCCGGAGTTATTTTTCGTCGACTCGCTCAACCAAATACCACCCCGTCTTTACCGGTATGCTCACCCCTTAACCCTCTTTCATATATTTATGATAGTAGACCTCAAACAACATAAAACCCTAGGCGAAAGCAGCGCCAAAGTTGGCGCAAACAGACAGAATTATGGGATCGCAGAAAATTACGGTGACCACCTATGTTTCAGAGTTCGTATCTCCCACCACAGAGATCCGAATTCGATGATTCTTTATAGTATGCGTAGACCACTTGACCTAGTTTAATTTCTGTTAAATAACCCTAGATTATTAACTGCTGTGGACAGAATTAAATTCGTCAGAAAACCCTGCGAACCCACTTTTTCCAGATTTCCAAAAGTTGTAAAACGGAGCACGCCCCACCAAATGGGACCACCCCGCCGTGTACCAAGTGTACCGAATGGTGCGTGCAGCATAACCGGACATGTAAAAATTCGTGAAAACTGATTCGGATGCGTGTGAGTGTCGAAATCAACCTGTATCCGCGGACACACCCCGTATCGCAACTTTTGTGGAAGTCGCGTGCACTTTGTGCACGCTCATCAGATTGCGACAAAACTTGTGCCACTGGACTCGTGGTAACGTGCTAGTCCTGTGACCCAATTTTTACGCAATTCTGAGACAATTGACAAAGTTGCCAATTGGCGGGCCCCACAGTTGACTTTTTGGACGAAATTGTGTTCGGCTCGGAATCCATAATTGGATATACCATTGGGTTCGTGTTGACATCTAGAGTTGTTTGACCTATAATTTGTTCCATTTAGAGACTGTTACCCTTGGCACGCTTTTCGGTGCAAAGTGGGCATACGTGCACCCCACTTTTACCCAAAATTACCGTTTTGTCCCTGTATCCAAATTGGACGAAAGGAAAGTGATTTTTAGCTATTTTGCTTATTCTGGGAACGTTAGTGATGTTTATTTCAGCATTCAGAGACATTTGTTCTACGACCATATCTTTTGATCCTGTGCGTTTGACTTCTGGACAGTACACCTTGCAGCGTTCTTACCAGGCAAGATACCTTGCCAAATTGCTTACAGTATTTTGCATGCTTAGTATATTTCTGTATATTTATTGCATTTTTGTATATTTATTGTATTTCTGTATATTCATTGCATGTGTAGTTCTTTCAATCATTACTATATATATTAGATATGTTGACACACACTTGACACCTAGTATCATAAGAGGACAATCATTAGGCGTATGGGCTTTTAACCACTCTGGTAAACCGTAATATATAGTTCGCACTACGGACGTGTGTCGTGCTGGTCGCTATCCCAGAGGTATGTCGATTTATGTAGAGTCGCGCTGGTCGCTACCCCAGAGGTATGTCAATTTCTGATATTCTAGTGAGCTGCGCCCGTGCAAGGTTGTGGTTCATTGGCTGGCAGTAAGAGGTCTAAGCCACAGAGTCACACAGATTGTCCGAGTGCAGCTGAATTATAAAACGCATAAGCGATTGGTAACAAGTTCACTGAGTCATCAATAGTGGAAGCATTGAATAACACAAGTTGAAGTAAAATAAAATCTTTATAGATATAAACAAGTATTACAGGCAGCGCATAGCCGAGATTACAAGTCGCTCAAGCCTCTCTCTGAAACAGTAAAAGTGTGCAAAGTGGCTACATTGTGGAATGATAGTACAGGCGATGTTCAGGCGATATTCAAATATTATGTCTTATATATGTGCTTCAGTTTCGGATGCAGCACTCTAAGGCTCCAGAGTGAACTCCATGCCTTAGCACGCACGAAGTAGGTATCCGCACCGAACGAGCTTCTCCCGTACCTTACAAACAACCTGGTGGATTATCAGTACACGAATGCACTAATGGGAAGGCTACTCGCCCGCTCGACAAATCTAAACATGTAATATAGGTTCCGTGCATCAACTATTTTGTTGTCTTTCTAGTTGTCTTAGGATCAGTTTTATGGCAATGATTGAATAGCCTAACTCGTGTGGCAGTGCGCCGTACGATATAAGAGAAAATACAACAAAACTTACCAACTTACCATTTGTCCTTCCCTGTCCATGTAAAACTAAGTTAATTCAAGCACGACCATGTATAAACATTCAGGACATTAGCATATGCAAACACTATGTCATGAGCGAGATTACACTTCGGGTGCACGAGTTACAAGAAATATTAGGTGTGTTGCATAAGATGTTCAAGTGCTCTTTATGCACGAGTGTTATTATACCATGATCGTTCAGGTGTTCAGTTATTTTTGATGTGATGCAATGACTCGCAGGCGGGTTACTACTAAGCGAGGATGACTTATCTATATGAACAGGAGTCGCTGACATAGCCATAAATGACCAATTTAGTCTTGGGCGAGAGTGGTATGCAACGTTAGATTCTTGAGGCAAAGCATACCAACACACCCGCTCGAGAGACTATCATAAAGTTTCGTCCAGATCGGATCGGCCCCAGTGCCCTAGTGACCATTCGCGAAACTGTACCCTATTTCCAAGTTATCCGTGACATGTAAATCCTGGGTTTCAGATTCATTGGATTCATGAATACCGTGTTAATTCTTGATTCACTTAGGCATTGGATGATGCATAGTCTCTTGGACGAAGATGGATGTAATAATAAGAATGCATACACCCTCTCGCCCGCTCGAGAGAGACTATAAGGATCCGAATACCTGAATGAGTCTTGCTTCATGAGCTATAATTCTTTCTTTACTTGACATGATGTAATCCCCTAGTTCGGGGATTGTCTTGGTGACCTAACGGTCCCGAATACTTTCAGGTTCATTATTTGTACGGAATGACTATTAGATAGTCTTTTGAGGAGAACTTATATGAATGCATAATATGCACAGCATTACAGGATCTTGGCATAGTTTATGCGACAAGCATTAAAACGAGACAATATATAAGCAGGCAAGCATGCATTTGTATAAACATAAACATTCACGTTGGCTTGGGCCCGAAGGTAAGCCGAGGAGTGATATCATAAAGGGACTTACCAAGCGTCATGATCTAGAGTCATGCCGTGTAGCAGTAAAGCAGTACACAATAAAGTGTATAATGTTCATATTGTTCTACTCGAGGCATAGCCGGGTCCAGTTGCACAAGAAAAGGGTAGCATGCGAGGGTTTGAATATAAGCAATATTTTATTTCTATGTTCTAGCACAAGCAATACAAGTTGGATTACTCTCTTAGCTAGGTGCGTTGGATTCTTATTAGCATGAAGGGGGTGATTAACCTAGCGACTAGCATGTATCGTTCCATATTTTTAAGGGTGCTAGCTAAGCAAAGACAAGTTTACCGTAGCCACCCACCTTAGCAATGATTTGCATCGGTTGAGCGATACTCCGAGCGAGCCTCTGAAAGCCTAAACCAAACTCCTGAAGGGACAAGTCTAGATATCCTTTGCCTCAAATGAGTATTCTCGTATGAGCAAAGCAGGTCAGGACATTGTATTTTTATCGTTTGAGTTGGCAGTCCGCTTGAATGGAATGGGGTATTACATCATGCACCACTCAGAAAAAGTCTCGTCCTCGAGACTTACTGAGGGCAGGTCGTACTATTGCACTATCAAATCTATTCCAAGCGTAGCAATCAGTACCACAAAATCTATTTGAACATAATTCCCTACTCGATCCTTATGTCGTGTCGCGTGTATGCTGAGTCAGGCTCATTTGCGCCTTAGTGCGGGACATATTGCTTAACGCGGAGTATATTTCAATCGATCTTGATTAACGATCTAAGGCTGAGGCAAACTTATACAAGTTGTTATACTTGTTTAGGCGGATATTCACTTGCACTAGCATTAAGATCGGCATATCGTGAGTTTGGATCGTGTACGAATTTGAAGCATCCTTCAAACACATGCATTTCAACCAACTTGGCAATAGCGAAGTCTTAGCACTCGAGTTTCACATATCTTTAGTCTTGGATCATGCATACGTTCAAGGCGTCCCTCAAACACATGCATTCAACCAAACTTAGAGATAGTGAAATCGGACAAGCTACTTTTTGTGAAAATCTCTAGGGTTCTCGTCTTACTGAATCATGAGAATGCTTCTGATAGGGTCAATCAAATCTATATCACTTTCCTTTCTAACTCAATATCAAGTATTTGCACAACCATTAAGCATGATCTATTCGATTTACCGACTTAGCGTTCATTCGTTCGGGTCAAACTTAGCGCACGTTATCGTTCCCAAGTCTAACCCTAAGTCTTGCTGCCCCAGTTCTATAGCTTATTCAAGAAATATAGTAAAGTCGGTAATACAGGTTCGTTCACTCGACACAGGGTCGTCTGTCTAATTGCTAGGTCAGCTCACAAGGTCATAGGTACAGGTTCAAGCACACGGTACATCGTATAAATTCGTCGCACGATGCTCGCCCCAATTCCTAGGGTCAAACCATTATTCATTTGCACGGGGTATTCTACCTAAGCTCGTTTCACTCAGATTTCTAAATATCGAGCACTAATTATCCTACCCTCAATAACACATTCATTTTCCACGGGGGACGAGTTCGTTCAGTAAAATCTACTATATACGAGATGCAAGACAAGCCTAGTAATTTGCATAGTCTATGTCTCCAAACATGTTTTGATAGAATCTCTATATATTCCAAGTCTAGTCCACCGAGCCAAGATTCAATTCTAAATATTTAGTTTAACTCCAATTTGTTCAACCTGATTCATGTATCCGTTCACAAAACCATCAAGCGTGATTTATTTCAGGTTCTAGGCTAACTTATCCATTGAAACATTTTTTGATCACTTGTATTTCAAATTCGTCTTATCGTGTCGAACTAAAAATTAAGATGATCCATAAGTTTGTCACGCTTCGGCCTTCCGTAAGTTCGATCACCCTCGTTGGACGTAAGATCATCACGTCAATGCTCCCGCTGGATAATCATCCTAACTGAGCGTGACGCATGTACAAGCATAGAATTACGCTCGCACAAGACAAGAATATTTGAATGTTATGGTTATCTTCGGCACGATCGAGACACCTTATGTTTTCACCAAGTTATGTCCGTTCATTCAGTGATTATTATTCGTCTAGTAAAATTATCCAACTTCAATGTTAACGTTTGGTAAATCATCCAAGTCCATTCAAAATTTGATACATTCCATTCATTGAGTTCGTTAAGAATAATCATCGAACATATTTCCATGAGTTCGATTATCCCCGTCGTACGTAAAATTACCACGTCGACGCTCCCGCAGGATAACCGTTCTCGTTGGGACTAATTTCGAGAGTTATCGTTTCGAACTTGATTTTAAGACCGTTCTTCCAAACTCTAAACTAAATACATTTTCGTTCATCTCTTTCATCAAAATACAATATTCATTTCCGGGCAAACTCTATTCAAGCGATATTGTATTCAAGTTCAGTCCGGTTGTTTCAATTCGAAATCGTTCGTACGATCCTCTAAGTTTCCAACAAGTTTACTTAACCAAGATATTGATTTTTACTTCCACAATCCCAATTCGATATAAGCCTTATCATTTATTTAAGACAATCTTAAACCGTTCAATCCGATTATCGTACGAGACTTATGAATCCGTTTGGACATTTCTAAATGATCCATACATCACTCAAAATTTAGTCATCCAATAAAATCTATATTCGATAGTCATTTAAGTAACTATATTTGATTTGTATCTTCCGACACGAAATACCATTCGAGTTATTTTCTAAAATCTAAGCACGATTCTCAATATTCACTTAAGCGATAAATCCGAGAATATTTCTATCGGTTGACATTCTTAGTCTGACTTGTCTCATTCTTGAAAGATATTCATTCTCATTGCAACTTATCTTGTACCAAAGGGTCTTGGCGTATGATAGTTAGCACAACTTAGCCAAAAAGCTATATGCAAAGCTAACCGTTCGGGACAATATTCAATTTCATACTAACCAGTTGGGCAAACATGTATAGGCATTTCAGGTTCGCACATAAGTCATAATTCAAACACGAGCCTATTCCCACAGGTCTAGCACAGGTTGGCACAAAGGCCCTTTCAACACAATTTTATACAAGCAAACACATCATTCAAATATATTTTTAAAAGTATTTAGACTCATTGTTGGAATATTTCGTTTGAGACATTGAGAGAAAGTGTCCACATAACCCATGAACGAGCTTTCAAAACTGAGAAAATTAAAATAAAGTCTAAAGGCATATAGCCAGGCTCTGATACCAATCTGTCATGCCCCAATCTCCCGCAGGCTAATTGGCCGTTCCCACTAGGCGAGAATCACCGCACCAGCGCTCCCGCAGGACGATCGCTTTGGCCTATCCAGGCATGATACAACACGAGCGTGAGCTGCATCCGTACAAGGCCATGGTTCATTGGTTGGTGGTAAGAGGTCTAAGCCACATAGTCGCACAAATTATCCGAGTGAAGCAGAATTATAAAACGCATAAGCGATTGGTAACAAGTTCACTGAGTCATCAATAGCGGAATCATTGAATAATACAATTTGAAGTAAAACAAACTCTTTATTGATATAAACAAGTGTTACAGGTGACGTATAGCCGAGATTACAAGTCTCTCAAGCCTCTCTCTCTGAAACAGTAAAAGCGTGCCAAGTGGAAACATTTGTGGAATGATAGTACAGGCGATGTTCAGGTGATGTTCCAATATTATGTCTTGTATATGTGCTTCAGTTTCGGATGCAGCACTCCAAGGCTCCAGAGTGAACTCCATACCTTAGCATGCACGAAGGAGGCATCCGCACCGAACGAGCTTCTCTCGCACCCTACAAACAACCTGGTGGATTATCAGTACACGAATGCACTTGTGGGGAGGCTACTAGCCCGCTCGATAAATCCAAACACGTAATATAGGTTCCGTGCACCAACTATTTTATTCTCTTTCTAGTTGTCTTAGGATCAGTTTTATGGCAATGATTGAATAGCCTAACTCGTGTGGCAGTGCACCGTGCGATATAAGAGAAAATACGATAAAACTTACCAAATTACCATTTGTCCTTCCCTGTCCAAGGCAAACTAAGTTAATTCAAGCACGAGCATGTATAAATATTTTGGGCATTAGCATATACAAATACTATGTCGTGAGCGAGATTATGCTTTGGGTGCACAAGTTACAAGAAATATCAGGTGTATTGTATAAGATGTTCAAGTGCTCTTTATGTACGAGTGTTATTATACCATGATCGTTCAGGTGTTCAGTTATTTTTGATGCAATACAATAACTCGCAGACGAGTTACCGTTAAGCGAGGATAATTTATCTATATGAACAGGAGTCGCTGGCATAGCCATAAAGGACCAATTTAGTCTTGGACGAGAGTGGTATGCAACGCTAGGTTCTCGAGGCAAATAATACCAATCCGCCCGCTCGAGAGACTATCATGAAGTTTCGTCTAGATCGGATCGGCCCTAGTGTCCTGGTGACCTTCCGCGGAACTGTATCATATTTTCAAGTTATCCGCGATATGCAAATCTTGGGTTTCGGATTCACTGGATTCATGAATTGCATATTAATTCTTGATTCACTTAGCCATTGGTTGATGCATAGTCTCTTGGGTAAAGATGGATGTAACAATAAGAACGCAGACACCCTCTCGCCCGCTTGAGAGAGACTGCAAGGATCTGAATACCTGAATGAGTCTTACTTCATGAGCTATGATTCTTTCTTTACTTGACATGATGTAATCCCCTAGTTCGGGGATTGCCTTGGCGACCTAATAGTCCAGGATACTTTCAGGTTCATTATTTGCACGGAACGACTATTATATAGTCTTCCAAGGAGAACATATATGAATGCATGATATGCACAACATTACAGGATCTTGGCATAGTTTATATGACAAGCATTAAAACGAGGCAATATATAAGCAGGCAAGCATGCATTTGTATAAACATAAACATTCATGTTGGCTCGGGCCCTAAGGTAAGCCGAGGAGTGTTATCGTAAAGGGACTTACTGAGCGTCATGATCTAGAGTCATAATGTATAACAGTGAAGCAGTGCATAACAAAGTATATAATGTTCATATCGTTCTACTTAAGGCATAGCAGGGTCCAGTTGTATAAGGCAAGGGTAGCATGCGAGGGTCTGAATATAAGCAATATTTTATTTCCATGTTCTAGACAAGCAATACAAGTTGGGATTACTCCCTTAGATAGGTGCGTTGGATTCTTATTAGCATACATGGGGTGATTCACCTAGCGACTAGCATGTATCATTCTATATTTTTAAGGGTGCTGGCTAAGCAAAGACAAGTTCACCATAGCCACCCACCTTAGCAATGATTCTCATCGGTTGAGCGATACTCTGAGTGAGCCTCTGAAAGCCTAAGACAAACTCCTAAAGGGACAAGTCTGGATATCCTTTGCCTCAAACGAGTATTCTCTCCTGAACAAAGCGGGTCAGGATATTGCACTTTTGCCGTTTGAGTCGGCAGTCCGCTTGTGCGGAATGGGGTATTACAATACCGGTAGTATTCGTTGATATCGATTCTAATACTGCACTTTTATAGCCTCTGATACACTCTCAAATTAAGCTACATCAGTCACCTTTGACTTTCTGAGCTTATTCGATGTATGAATGGTGCACATCGCACTTCGGGGTATTTTACACATAGGTTGGAAATTTTATCCAACACCAACATATATCTCCCTTCCCAACTAGATGGAAGAGCTCATAATTCTGATAATCCTACTATAGTACTCAAATTTTTTCTTTGGCAAAAACTTTGTGAGCATATTTTCTCTATTGTCCTTCATACGAATCTTCTCAAGTGTCGTGTCCTTTAGCTCAAGCACATATCGTATCCAATATTACCAAGTTACAATATGCTTGGACCGACTATAAAATATTGGGTTATTCCAAATATGGATAGCACTTTGGCTATCGCAAAGAAAAATGTACTGATCGTGTTTAAGCCCTATTTCTTGCAGAAATATTTTTATCCATAAAATGTTTTGCATGTCTCTGTCGCCGCAATGAACTATGGCTCTATCATAGACAAGACAATACACTTATGCAATTCTCACTACCACGAAACTATTCTACTAGCAAATATCATTATATAGCCCAAAGTCATTGTTCTAGTATCTATACCCCAAGCCATATCAGCATTAGTATATCCGACCAGCTTAGGCTCGTCACTACTGAATAAAATCTTCCAGTCAACCGTGTCCTAAAGATAACGAAGGATCCATTTGACCATATTTTAATGTATCCTCCATGAATTAGAAAGATACATGCTCACCACACCTGCTACATGAGCAATATCTGGCCTATTACATATATGAGACTCCCCACAGCTAAAATATACGAAACTCGTACCATATCTTTCTTTTTGTCCTCGGTAGATAGACATTGCTCCATAGTGAACCTAAAGTGATCTTCAAGGGGTTGCTCACTGTCTTCGACTTGTCTATCCCAAAATGATGAAGTACTCGATAAATGTACTTCTTTTAGGATAATCAAAATAACTTGGACTCTCTCTCTCTCCCTTGGCTGATCTCTCTCTCTCTCTCTCTCCCCGTCTCTTTCTCTATGTCTTTCTCTTTTGACTAATATCTATTCGAAGATAGTCTGCACTACACCCAAATCATTCATAAAGAAAGTCGTGCCCAATTGGTGCTTTAACTTTGCTATCCTAGTGGCATATTGACGCACCAATAGCATATCATCGACAAATTACCATAAAATTATAAAATTATCCATGGCAAAATGCTTAACACACAATGGTCTGATATCGTACCTAAAGAATTATGTTCCTTTATAAATTGGAAGATTTTATCGAAATCTATGCCCTTAATTCACTGATCCAATAAAAGTAATTATTCAATAAAAAAGAATACATATATAACACACTTTTCACTATTCAGCAAGTAACATGACAATGCCATAGTATATAAGTATGCATGTTTGCTACCTTTTTCTTCTTGAAGTATCATCAATGCATCAAACCTACATTATGAAAATTTGTTAACTACATGAGCAACAAGTACCATTTTCAACTTCAAATTGAGGTTGCCTATAGAGAAGTTTGCCTCAGCATGTGAATAACCTTTTGGGGAGTGGGACACTATAAATATATTCTTCTAGGATGATATTGTAGCTGAATTTCAACCCCGATTAATCAAGAAAAACTTTAAAGAATATTCACATGGAATCAATTGAAGTTCATAAAATATCACAAAGCATTATTGCCATTTTATTAGTAAAAGGGCTTAAATAAGTAAAATAATGGCATAATATGTAATCTCATTAAATTTTAGAACCTTATTAAAGAAATAGTCTTCTTTTTCCACCTAATAGACGTTTGTTGTCACTGAATAACATATATAGCTAAGGTTTAAGTAACCAATACTTCCACGATTGTAGTAGTTCAACAATATTAGGCTTATTACTCAAGATATGCAACGTAATGGTTTTGGTGCATGTAATGGAAATCCTTTCCATGTTGTCTAATTTAATGCATGAGGCTACTTGTGGATTTATGTAGCCTTACAACACGGTGAGTTTTGATATTCTCTTGAAGTCTAATTTAAATTAGACAACAAGTAGCCTCATTCAAATAATAAGGTCAAGGAATAGTCTGTTCACTAGCTCAATAAAAATTGACAAAATTATTTTAAAGCACATATGTTTATCTATCCCTATTGAGGCCAAGGGAAATAACTTAGACTTCAAGAGTGCGCTCATAAGTTTGTTTCTCTGAAGCCCAAGATATTAAACTCCTATAAATAATAACTATCCACATAGAAGGAGATTTATTGTCTATAGTCTACTGATATAATTACAAATATGCTATTGTACATCAACACACAAATGTAGATCTAGAGGGCTCCCAATTATATATTATAAAAATAACATAATTCATAATCAAAATTAAACAAAATAAAGGATCTATAAAAAAATCCCTCCATAGCCATCAAACCTTGCATCTCTTGGTAATCTGTGTCGCCTTAACTCCATAATGAGAGATCACCTTACATCCCTTGCTAATCTATATCGCCTCAACTTCCAAATTTGACACATAATTAAGAAATTAAAATATAGTTATGAAGAAATAGGAAAGATCACCTTGCATCTCTAGGTTATTCATGTCGCCTCGACCTCCTTGAGGACCTAGGAGCTGTCGTGGTCGACCAACATCCTAAGATTTCCATAATGGGAGGAGGCCAGGTTTCTTAGCTCTAAGGCCTTCGAAAAGATGGCTAGAGTGTCACATCCCAGTCCCAAAAAACACGGTACCAGGCCACGTATCAATGGCCAACAGTACAACTCCTATGAGTATTCTAATTTAATTGGTCCTTTAGAATGCACTTAAGCTATAAACTAACAGTAGCAGTCCAACAACTAATCATAGATATATATATATATATATATATATATATATATATATATATATATATATATATATATATATATAATCTCATCCACAAAAATAAAATATGATGCACATAGAGATAATCAAGTCTACTACATTGCATAAAAGAAAATAAGTCTTAAAATATCAGAGTACATCAACAAAAGAGTCATACGGGGAACAACCCACTAAAATAAGTACTCGATGAAAAAGGAAACATTAAATATAATAAGTCCCAATGTCAACTAAATGATGTTATCAATCCAAGGTAGAAGACCCTATATGGATCAAGCAAACTCCTCTGGTAGAATCTCGTCCTCAGATGTAACTCCTGCTCCTGGTTGAACGCTTTAACCGTATACCTCAGGGTAATCCTTCTCGCCTAAAACTGGCAAGGAACCAGGTCCAAGCAACTTTGATGGCAATAAAGTACACAGACTTGGTTAACCGATCGACGATGACCCAGACGGTATTGGTTCCTTGTTGCATCTTCGACTAGCCAATAATGAAGTCCATGTTGATGTTCTCCTATTTTTGCTCTAGGATAGCGAGGTTTTGCATCTCTCTACCCAGCCTCTAGGGCTCAGCTTTCACTCTCTAACAAGCCATATATTGCAACATGAAGAGCGCCATATCTCATTACAAGTCGTGCCACCAAAAACTCGTATAAAGATCTTTATACGTCTTCGTGCTACCATGATGTATTGCATATCCTATTTAATGGGCTTCAGTAAGGATTTACTTTCCTTGTTATGCTTCATTGGGGACACACGATCTTCACTTTACCAATAATGTTCTTCTCTCTTCTTTCACATAGTCGGTTGTCTTTCCTGTTGAAATATTCTCGTGCATCTTCTTCAATATATGTCATCCATCTGAGCAGACTTGACCCTCTTTAGCAAACTTGCCTTAAGCTGTAATTGAGCCAGTTGTGCCCTTCGGTATCAGACTCGAAGCTCGATAGCCGTATCCTTTAAATCTTATAGTAACCTGCTATCCATGGATAGTGATGTTATATACTTTTATTTTAATGTGTCTGCTACAATATTTTTCTCGCCAGGCATATAATCGATCGTCAGATCATAGTTTGTATTAAGTTCCAACCAAAACCTCTTTCGCAAGTTTAAATCTCTTTGGGTGAAGAGGTATTTGAGGATCTTGTGATCGATATAGATTTTGTAAGATACATCATAGAGGTAGTGTCAGCACAATTTTAATGCAAATACAACCGTCGCTAGTTCCAAGTCATT
Organism: Iris macrosiphon; assembly: GCA_036927795.1. NCBI lineage: Eukaryota > Viridiplantae > Streptophyta > Magnoliopsida > Asparagales > Iridaceae > Iris > Iris macrosiphon. Next base: position 168,382,862 of record JAYESA010000009.1, on the reverse strand, counting down.
CGTAGGATAATTTTTCTCGTGCTGCTTTAGCTATCTCGAAGCAAAGTCTATCACTTTATTCCTCTATATGAGCACATACCCTAAGCCCTGTCTTGATGCATCGCTAAAATTTTTAAACCCTTCTAGCACGTCCGGAAGTGCAAGTATCGGGGCCGAGATGAGCTGCTGCTTTAACTCTTGGAAGGAAGCTTCATAGTTATCACCCTCACTTTTCCATCTAGGGATAGTTTGGTAATTTGGCATAGATATTTTTATTGTTAGGAATATAATATTAAATATTGTGCATGTTGAATATTTATTTATTATTAGATTTTAGTATTTAATTTTGGACTTGTGTTAGTGGACCCAACTAGTTTAGATTAGATCCATGGACCAACATTTAATTTTAGTTAGAATTGAGCCCAATAGTAAGCCCATTCATTAGGAGGGTGAATTAATTAGTTTAGATTAGATCTAGAATTTTTTTCTCTCCCAAATTCCTTCATTCTTACACCAATTTATACCAAATTTCTTCCCAATTCCTTTCCTATTCATCATTGGAGGCTATTAGAACAAGAAATTATAAGGAGGAAGTAAGGATCTACAATAAGGAAGCAAGGATCTACAAGGATCTACATGTTGTAGGCTCTTGACACTCAATTTAGAGATTTTATTGGGAATCTATATTCTAATAGATAAAATTAAGTTTTTTTTCTCTAATTAGACTCTACATCTATAATTTAATTATTAGGAACTCTCCCATGTACTAAGGCTACCCATAGGAATTGGAATTAGGTTCATAAGAGGCCTATGGAGAAAGTTATGTGATATTTTGTGTCAATTTTTGGAGAATTTTAAGATTGGCACATCTTTTGTTTGTCAATAGGTCAATTAGACCAAATTAACATGTGTTTGATTGTATGTTACTAGTATCATGTCTATAATTGGATACGTGTAGGTCGTATCCCAATAATTTGGCGATACGGGTTATTTTGGAGGTTTTCTTCCGACACGGGGGTTTGAGATTGTCATATTTTGACAATGGCATGTAGTTGAGTAGCTAGCTATTCGTATTGCTTCTAATTATGATTTTAGACTTACTTGTGTCATTCGGGATTGCAACCGTATCATAGATTGAGTGTGATACGGGTGCGGTGCACTTCATGTATTTGTTTTCTTGCATTTTAATTTAATTTGCCTTGGTTATAGCTATTAGAGTATTATAATTATAATTGTTATATGATATATATGTATATGTATAATTATGTGTATGTTCTATATTTTATTTTGATGTGTTGGTGGTCATGAGAGAACATGAGAGTGCTTGTGCATCACTAGTATGGATATGTGGTGATATATATATATATATATATATATATATATATATATATATATATATATATATATATATATATATATATAAAGGAATATATTTATGTATTTATATATATATATATATATATATAGTTATGTGAGTGAGTGTATGTGTGTTTTAGATGTGTGCATGTGAGCTAAAGGGGTGAATTATAGGCATAAACAGCCAGATAAGCAGGGAGATAAGTTGCAGAAAGCTGCAGTAAGCAGCAAAAAGAAGCAGCACCAGAAGCAGCAGCGGAAAGCCGTAGCAGAACCAGAGAGCAGAAGCAACAGCAGAAGCAGTGATCAAAAGCAAGCCACAACTGTCACTACCACATTTTCTAGGAAAGGGTATTTTAGTAATTTTATATTTAATTAAATATTATGCTTGATAATAATTATTTGTTGTATTATTTAATTATTGATGGATGTTATTTATTTATTTTAGGCTTGTGTTAGTGGACCTAACTAGTTTAGTTTAGAATCATGGACCAACATGTATTAATTGTTAGATTTGAGCCCAATTAGAAGGCTCATTGATTAGGAGATTGATTAAATTAATTAAACCATTAGACTAGAAGCTTTCCTCCTTAATTATTTCTTTATGAGAGGCCCCAAGGGATATATTGGATAATTCATAGTTGCTTGAGGAAGGGGAAAGGGGGGCCGGCATATTAAAGAGGGGGAAATTGATTTCTCTCTTTCCTCTTTTTATTTTAAAACTAGATCTAGAATTTTTTTCAACCAAATTTCTTCATTTCTATTTTATTTTTCTACCAAATTTTATTCCAATTCCTTCTCAAATCACCATTGGAGGCTAGTGGAGCAAGGATCTAGAAGGAGGAAGTAAGGATCTACAAAGAGGAGAAAGGATCTACAAATTGAAGGCTAATTTTATCACATTCAAAGGTTTTATTGGGAATCCAACTTCCAATAGGTACAATTTAGTTTTTTTTCTTAAATTAGGTTATAAATCTGAGATTTAATCATGAGAAATTAACCCATATGCATAGGCTACCCATAGAATTTGGTTCTGTGTTCATAGGAGGCCTATTGTGAAAGTTATGGTACTTTTTGTGTCAATTTTGGAGGAATTTCGAGATTGACATTTGTTATGTGTGTCAATTGGTCCTATAGATCAATTTGGAATGAGCTTGTGTGTTTGGGGCTAGTGTCGTATCCATAATTGGGTACGTGTAGGTCATATCCCAATAATTTGGTGATACGTATTGATTTGGGAGTTTTTCCTCTAACACGGGACTTTGAGCATGTCATATTTTGATACAGATACATAAATTTGTATTTGACTCTTCGTATTGTTCATAAATAATATATATGACTTGTTCGTGTCCTTCGTGGTACGTTTGGATGTGTGGTGGACTCATGTCGCAAGCGTATCCTAGATCTAGTGGGATACGGAGTGATACGTTCCATGTGTTTGTGCAATTTATAGATAGATCTATTTTTTGTGTTTTTATTCTTGGATTATATATATATATATATATATATATATTGTTATATATATATATTGTTATATATATATATTGTTGTTACATATATTTATGTATTAGATCTATATATCTATTATATATATATATGTGTGTGTTATATAATTATGTAGTCATTATTTTTCATATGTAAGATCTACTAGTTATAGTATATACATATGTGGTTGTTGTGTGTATATGTGTATGTGGTGGATATATATATAATTATGTTTCTTGTGTCTTAGATCTATGTGTCTATTTATGTATATTGCATGTAGCTATTATTCTACATATGTAGGAGCTCTTTAATAATGTAGTGCAAGTGTATAAATATTATAGTATACATATATTGAGGTTATGAATTATATATATATATATATATATATATATATATATATATATATATATATATATATAAATATTTTAGCGACAGCAGCAAAGGCGACAAGCAGCAGCGTCGCAACAGAACAACACAGCAGCAATAGCATTCAACAGCAGCAGCGACGGCAGTTAGCGATAGCAGAACCGTCGCCAAAGCAACAGTAGCAGCAAGAACATATAACAGCAACAGCAGTTTAGCTACAGCAGCAGAACCGTCGCTAAATCGGCAGCGTATCCTAATATCGGAGATTTCAACGACAGTCAACATTGGTCTTTAGTGACAGTTTGGCAGATTTCCTATTATTAGATATATATATATATATATATATATATATATATATATATGGTATTTGATATATAAGTAAATATATTCATAAATTGCTAATTGTATTATAATATATGTATAATAATTAGTGTAACATATATATACTTACGGGTAGTTAGTATAACAAGTATTTGGATATTACCTTGAGATACCAAGGTAAGTAACAAGGTATTGGGGATACCCAAGATTATGGGTTTGTGTGGTGATACCAAGTGGTTCAAAACTAAGGCACCTATTAATGTTTGTCTTTAAGATTTTATTTAATATTATCGTTTTGGCATTTGTATGTTATATTTTCTTTTGGATTTACGTATCCGGAGATATGGTATCCTAGTATTTAAAGATATAGGTTTTGTGACCTAGACTTTATTATTTGAACATAATATCCTTGTGTTAGACTTTTGCAATCTAGAATTAGGCAGTTGACCATAGTTGACCTTATAGTTGACCATAGTTTGACTTTTGACTTAGAGTTGACTTGTTGACCTAGAAATTGACTAGTTTAACTTATTTGTTTTCCAGAATCTTATATTAATGTTGTATTCCATATCTAGGTCTTCAAAGCACCGTATCAGACATCTGTGAGACTATTCATTGGACTTCAGACGAGTACATTCTCTGATAGTTTCTCGTTTATGATATCCTCTATGTTCATTGTATCTAGTGTAGATATCCATATTTCTTGACATGATCTGGTTACACGGATTGGTATATCCGAATCTCGTCATGAAATATTATTCCTTATATATGGTATATCTTGTGCAAGTCTTGTTTCATTGATTATCTTGTGCATGTACATACACTGATTCTAAGGGAAATTTGCTACCTTCCTAGACAATCCCGTGCCATAGCATACCATGGTTGGATCTATTATACCAGTCGGGGGTGGAAAGTATTTTAGTATAGATATGTGATCATGCCCTCCTTGTGTATGCCTTGTTCCTTATGAGTGTTGATCATGCACCACACGTATGATCAGCCAGGCCATTATACTCTTGTGTAAGTTTTCAAGTCGATCACATGTTAAAGCTAGTACTCACACACTTAGATATTAGTATTCTTGTTCATTGACATATTGTTCATTATTGTATTTATTCTAGTATTTTCTTATTGTGTATCTCTTATATCTATTGTGCATATTGTATATTCACATCTATTTACTGTTATATAGTTTTTATCATTGATTAGAACTGCGGTTAGAGATATACTCTGCTCCTTTCCTGATTGAATATATTTTTCTCAGATGACACTGAGGACTGGTACCCTACACATTATTGACCTCAGCGTATTGTGGGTTTAGAGTGTGAGACCCTGGTTCAGGAGGGACTTATCCCAACTGAGACAGATGACCAGAGTTTAGTAGTTTCTTAGTATTATTCTGTACTGGATTTGTCTCCAGCTTATTTGTTAGTATTTCTTTCAGACTCATTGATGTATTATTTTTGACTCATGAGTTGTATGTGACTATTCTATTCTTTATCTGATTCGTGCTCGTTCCATCTTAGATCTGTGATTGAGTATATTGTTATTGTTGGTGGTTCATTATATTGCTAGGTAGATTACCGAGACAGCGTTCTACTGCCGATTCTGTGGCGTAGGCTGGGCATTGTTCCTGATTTGTACCCTTTACACCGGGTGTGGTTCATGATAGCAACTGCAGTAAGCTGCAGCTGTAGCAAGTGCTTATATGTAAGTTATAGATAAGTTAAGATAAGCTTGTAATAAGCTAAGTTAGTTATATTGATAAGTTCGTAAGTTAGTTATATATATATATATATATATATATATATATATATATATATATATATATATATATATATATATATATATATATAAGCTTTAATTAGCATTGGTTAGTATTATTTCTAGATTACATTGAGTCAAACCAAGGTAATGAGAGTTGAGATATCTTGGGTATGGGTATTAAATATCAAGAGGTATGTTAGTATGTTAATTTAGTATAGTATTGTATAAGTTTAAGTGCATGTTAGTATTTAGTGAGGTTTGTTGTTTGTTAGTTATATGTTAGATATTGTGTTACCTTGTGATACCAAGGTAATGTCAAGGTATTGGTTTATACTCAAGGTATTAAGTTTGTATATCAAGATGGGTGTGTAGGTGGTGTGATACCGCATTTGGTTCAATGCCAAGGTATCCACTTAGCATTAGTTTGGATAGGAGTACTATATATTTTGTCTTGTATATATATATATATATATATATATATATATATATATATATATATATATATATATATATATATATATATATAGTATTTTTATATCTAATAACTTGCGTATCTTATGATACGGTATTTTGTTGGTATCCTAGTATCCTAGTATAGCTTGTATAGCCTAGTTACATAGTGTATGGACCAATATCCTAGTGATTGACTCATACAATCTAGAAATAGCTAGTTTGACCAAGTTTGACTGTTTTGACTTAGAAATGTCTTTATGATCTAGAATTGAACTAGTTAACTTATTTTTATTCCAAAACCTTATATTAATATAATATACCATATATAGGTCTGTGTGACACCATCTTGGGCATTGAGAGACACCTTGCTCAGGATCTCAGCCGAGTATATTTCTCTGTTAGTTTTTATTTCATAATATTGTATATATCTCATATTCTAGAACTGTATACTTGATTTCGACACAGTTGTTTCACAGACTGGTACTAAATAGATCCTGTCTTAAGATGTTGTCACGTCACAGTCCCAAAATATCGAGGGACTAGCCACGTGGCAATGGCCAGCAGCACACTATAATGGGCAAATCCAATTTAATGGACCCATCAAGGTGTACTTATGCTGTAACACAATAATAAAGTCTACTAAACATGTCATAATCTTATCTCATCCATAGGAGATAAATATGATTAATACCAGCAAAATTAAATATAACTATCATCAAGTCTCCATAAAGTAAATCGGGAAACAACCCGATAATAAGTCTGATACACTGGTTCAACAGACCAGAAACAAATGAGTCTAATAAAAGAAAATACTGAGTATAGATAACAGTTACTCAGGAGAAATCCTCGACGATAACCTCTTCCTCGGGGATCGGTTCAGCTCCAGTGTCTGCTCCTGCTCCTGCTCTTGCTCTTGCTCCATATACCTCGGAATAGAACTCATCTGCTAAACCTGGGGACATAATCCGGATCTAGGTCCTCAGGGGATATAGCAAGGTACAAAATAACTCAAGCCAAAATAAATATAGTACAATAATTAATGAAACAATAGGGTACACTATATAACCAGCTAAGTGATATGCAATATAAGAGCATCACTAAAACTCAGGCTGAGACCACTACAAGCTCGGTGTCGGGGAGCCGGTAGCGGTAATATCACGTAATAGGCCAAGCTCGGGTTTAGAGTCTTGAGCACCGCATTAATAAGGGTTTATATATATAATCAGCCTGTAGCTTGTGGGTCTCTTCCCACCCAATGTAATCACACGTCTCATGTCTACGATGTCTCATGTCCATGTTACGCAAGATCATATCTAATGCAGCAAGTCATAATGATATCTAAGCATGTATAAAGTATATGTCACAAACCTGTATCCTATACAGAATCACCATGAATATCTCAGAAAGATTCTGTCTTATGAACTGTGTCAAGTGTCCTATGGTATGACGTACTTGATAATGCAAGCACGAGATTGTATAGGGTCTCGATATCCATGTCTAGGTGACATTACACAACTCTGCGTACGGCGTTGACACCCGAATATTATTCGAACGTTAAGTAATGTCACACGGTCCTAGGTTGAACAGATATAATATATAAATAAATCAAAGGAATATTATGAACCAAAATACTGTAAGTATGGCCAGGTACACTTGCCTGGGGTCTTGGCTCCAACTACTCCTCTGGTATCAGCGGGATCTGCATGTACTCCTCCGGTTGCTGAAATAAATATTACCATCAGGTTCAGAAGATATCAAATAGCTAAAATTTCCTGTCCATAAGTCCAATTTGGACACAGGGGCAAAAGTGACTGTTTCTAGTCAAAGCGGGGTCCACATGTGGCCCGCTTCGCACCAAAAAATGTGTCAGTGACAATGTTCTTCAAATTCATCAAACTTAGTGTCTACAAGTTCAAAACGATGATACGAACCCAACGGAATATCCAAAACTAGATTTTGATGAGCCGATCACAAAATTACCCGTCAAGTGGAGCCGTGGGGCCCACGATACGCGATTTTGTCAACGTTCTCAGAATCAAACCAAACTTGGGTCACAGGACCAGCGTATTACTACTAGTCCGATGATATAAGTTTCGTTTCGATATGACGTGCGTACACAAAGTTATAATGAGTTTCAGAACAGGACCGATACGGGGTGTTGTCGACGGATACGCATTAATTCTGGTGTGCACGCACATCCAAATCAACTTCCACAAAATCTCACACGTCCGTATTAATGGCGCACCTTTCGGTAAAGTTCGCATACGATCAAGTCGTCCCATTTAGTGGGGCACACCCAGTTCCAAGGAAAATTAGGGTATTTATTTTTCTGATTTTGCGTCGCAGTTTACGATCGCCACAGGATGCGATACCCCAAACAAATTATATGGGTATCGAGAGGGTCACGCAGTCTACACGTTATAGCAGATAAAATAGAAAATGGGACAACGAGGAGAGAGAAATAGTCACTTGAACAGGGCGTCAAAGTTGACTAAAATTACGTTCTCGCGGGGTGGCGCAGCACTCGGTCGACGGGGCTTGCTGGCGACGACGGCGGCTAGGGCACGGCGGATGTAGCGCTGTAGTCATCGGGGAGGTTGGGCGAAGGCGTCACCGGGGCTGGGCTAGCGGAGGGACGGCGGTGGCAGCTCGTCGGCCTGCGGGGAAGTTCGTCGGCGAAGCTGGAGCTAGGTCGAGGTCGAGCTGGAGAGGAGGAGGGGCGGTGGTGGCTGTAGAGGTGTTGGTGAGGCTCGGGGAGGCTGGTGGCTAGGGTAACCGGAGGGGGAGAAGGGTGGTGGCCAGTGGCGGATGGGAGCAGGCAGTTATCGGGTTGATAGGGATGGCGGTGGCTGCGGGTTTGGTGAGGACGGCCGGGAGGAGTGAGGGTTTATATATGAGGGCGGTGATGGCGGTTACCGGGAGAGGAGAGGTCGGGAGGCGTAGAGGCGCGGGGAGGTTGGGGAAGTGCACGGCCACGGGGATCACGGTGGCCGACGGTTACAAGCGCGGAGAGAGGAAGGTGTAAAACCTCCTTCCTAGAAAATCGTAAATACCCTTTTATTTATTTATTATTAATTAAATTGTAGTAAATAGGTCTAAACAGGAGAAATAGATTTTTAATAATTTTTATATTAGGTGTTCGGGCCCTTAGATGACTTATGGGACCATCAGGAATTTTTCGGAATTTATTCCATGTAGGGGACCCCTTGAGCTGTTGCTAGCCTAACGATGTGCATTACCCTAATATATAAATTTTCTTATGAGTATATATATATATATGTATATACAAATATATATATATGTATATATATATATTTAAAGAAAGAAAGGAAAAGAAAAGAAAATAAGTATATAATAATAATACTAATAATAATAACAATAATAATAATATAATATAGACTACTACTTATATTACTAAGTTCCTTAGGAAACTTTGTCCAGCAGGATGGGTGCTGTGACCGCCTATTCATTTGCAGCATAAGGGAGCCGCCCACTTGAGACCCTTTGACTCTTCAGCAACACACGTGAAACCAACCCCTTTTCTTCACCCGACTCAACCCGCGGAAACCCATCCGCACCCCCTCTCTCTTAATATATATAATATATATATATATATATATATATATATATATATATATATATATAGCTCTCTAAAACCCTAACCTAGAAACTCCAGAATTCCTCTTCCCATCTAGAGCCGTCACCATAGCCAGAGAAGCCTCCCCAAGCCATCCAACCATCCCGTCGACGCCGACCTCGCGAACTGCAGTCTCCCACTCGAGGCACCTTCGCTCCGGCGTATTTTTCCGTTGACTCGCTCATCCAAACGCTGTTCCGTTTTCATAGGTATAATTTTCCCTCAACCCTCTCCAGTATTTGTTTTATAGTCAACCTCGGAAAACGTGTGTCCCTAGGTGATAAACAGCGCCCAAGTTAGCGCGAACAGACAGAATTCTGCAATCGCAGAATTCCAGATTGACCACCCATATTGCCGAGTTCGTATCTCCCACCACAGAGATCCGAATTCGGTGATTCTTTTTGATACCTGTAGATTACATGATCTAGTTTATTTTTTGTATAATAACTTTGTGCTATTAGTTACTGTGGAGATAATTGTAGTCGTCACAAAACTGTGTGCACCCACTTTTTTCGGTTTTCCAAAAGTTAGAGATCGGAGCGCGTCCCGCCAAACGGGACCGCCCCGTCGTGTGCCAAGTGTACCAAATGGTGCACACAGCAGAACGGGACACGTGAAAATTCGTGGAGACTGATTCGGACGCGTGAGCGCGCCGGAATCAGGCCGTACCCGCGGACACATCTCGTGTCGCCACTTTTGTGAAACTCGTGCGTATTTTGTGCACGCATGTCAGATTGCGACAAAACTTGTGCCACTGGACTCGTGGTAACACGCTGGTCCTGTGACCAAATTTTCACGCATTTCTGAGATGGTTGACCAGATCACCAATTGGCGGGTCCCACAGTTGACTTTTTGGACCAAATTATGTTCGGCTCATCGGAATCCAAATTTGGACATACCGTTGGGTTCGTATTGACATTTAGAGTTGTTTGACCCATAGTTTGTCCCATTTAGAGACTGTTACCCTCGGCACGCTTTTCGGTGCAAAGTGGCCACATGTGGACCCCACTTTTATCCGAAATTACGATTTTGTCCCTGTGTCCAAATTGGACGAAAGGGAAGTGCTTTCTAGCTATTTTGCTTATTTTGAGAATGTTGGTGATATCTATTTCAGCATCCGGGGACATTGTTCTGAGGCCATAGCTTCTGGTCCTGTGTATTGGACATCTGGACGGGATATTTTGCAGTTTCTTACCAGGCAAGTATACCTTGCCATTGTACTGTTATTTATATTCTATATGTTGCATGCATCTTTATTTTCTGTCCTTAGTTCATATATTTTAATTGTTATATAAAATGCTCGCGACGGTGACGTCGCGATATATTTTTATTTATGTATTTGCATTGACCTTGTTCATGAGACTACCCCATTATCATGTAGCACCATTAGGTTCATTGGCCGTGACACAGTGGTTACACGAGTGTGAGTCTCATATAGATCACGGACTGCGTGACAGGTCTGGCCTCCTGTACATATGGGCCGTGCGTTAGGGATAACTGCTGTTAGAAACTTTGCATGCTAGTAGACTTGGCAGTTATTATAGGTCCATGGACATAGCTTATTATAGTACGGTGGTCCCATCCTTGTCCTTGTTTGGTTGCAGGATTGGGCTAGGGTACTAAGAATAGGCTATGGACCAAATCGTGTCATGGATGTGACATGCTTAGAGCATTGGGTGGGGAGAACAAGTACCGCATTTGAGCTCCTTTGCACTTTTTTTGTGAAGCCCGGATTCTCCGCTGGAGATACGGGTGATGATGACCACTATATATTATGTACTATCAGGCGGGCCACCGGCGTTCAAAAGACGACGTGCCTTTTAGGCCCCTGGCTCTTCAAAAGAGAACCATGCCAAATACCAGTTTTCAGCCAGATAGCTCACTTGTGGGGAAAGGTGTTCTTAACTGCATTCACATAGATGGTCAAGCGACCCCAACGGATGTTTATTTTCAGTACTTTATTGGCATGTGTTTAAGTATACTTGTTATGTCCCTCTGAGGACCTGGTCCGCTGCCAGGTGTACCTGTTCTTGAGTATTTGCAGGAGCACAGATTTGGAAGGATATAGATGCTCCGTGGATGTCTTCTATTCGAGACGTGATTGGTAGCTGGTACTTATATTGTTTGAGTGAGTTATACTTATATTGTATTTACTTTTCCCATTCGAGTTGGTAGTGGATTTGTTTCCATCCAACTATCATCTTTAGATACTTCTTGTTGAGATCTAGTTTCATAGACATTGGTTATTTTATTTCTATATGATTTTGGTGGATGAGATTTAGATTATACCCTGTGACTTGTATTACATTTTATACCACTTGTGGATTTTATATTCATATTACAGCGTACGTATGGATTTGGTTTCCATATATTGGAGTTGTCATATCCATGCGGCTGGCATGCTTACGTGTCCTAAGTCCTACGTATTTTTGGGACTGGGGCTTGACAGAAGGGAACGGCCGTGGGGCATTGGGGAAATTCGGTTTTAGTGTTTCACTGTAGCAGCGGGTTATCGGGTCGGGTTTCAGATTTTGGATCAGGATCCGACCCGATCCGATGGGGTATGGGTCGGGTTCGGGTTAGCGGGTTCCAGGTTGGGTTTAAACTCGACCCGACCCACTAGGGTTTAAATTAGGGTTTGGGTTCGGTTCAGCATGGGATTGGTTCAATAAACCGGTTTAATTGGGTTTAATAAAAATCTTAGTTTTTAGGTCTTTAAAAATAGTTTCGGGGTCCAATAAATTTCAGAAAAATTATCCTATGTTTAATATTTTATTTTACATCCAAAAATATTATTTTTATAATATTATAATATTTAATAAAAACATTAAAATTATTTAATACCAGAATACCTTGATTTTAATTAGTTAAAATTCCAGAAAAAATCCAAAATTTTGTTTTTAAATTCCTAAAAAATCTGGGGGTTTACAGATGTTATCCCTTACCGTGTTCAGGGGGTACACTTTTACATGTATTTTATCGTGTGTATCGGGTATTAATTTAGTGTACTTTGTGTTCACACACTGCTCGTATTCAGTGTGCTTATATTCGTGTAAACATACTGCTCATGTTCAGTGTACCCATATTCATGTTCGTAATATGTCGTGATTGGACCGATTGGTATTGGTTGGGGATGAGGGAATAGGAGTTGATTATGTGATCAAGCCCTAGTATATTCTTGTACATGTCGATTATATATCACACTTGTAATCGAGTTACCATATTGTATTAGTGTTCAACCTAAACCGATCACATAATAAACTTGTATTCCATGACACATTAGTATATTTCAGTTATTTTCATTATATTACATATATTCTATTGTATGTTCTTCTTTCCAATACATTACTTGTTCACTCTATTTTATTTTATTCTGTTGTGTAGTTATCTTGTATTTTTTTCTATTATCTGTTATATATGCTCGATTATGTATTTGAAACTGCTTTCAGAGGTATGTACATCGCTCAATTCTTGACTGGATATTTTTTTTTTAGATGATTAGCTCGTAGACCAGTATCCCATATACTATGGACCGCATGAGGGTATACCATTAGAGAATACTCCTTTAGAGCCGGAGGACTTAGTACCAGTGCCTGAGGAGGTTTAGATTATTTTGTTTAGACTGTTTTAGACTTTTATTGAAACTTATGGCATGTATTTTTTTATTTCAGATTTGTGGTTGTATTGTGATTTTTTCCTTCGTTATTCCATTCATGCTCTATCTTCCTTGGTTTGCATTATAATTGAGTATAGTTTACTTTTATATGATACTATATTGTTCCTCCGTTTGGAGTTGAGATGATTGATAGGTACCATATATATATCGTTGAGATGTTTAGATAGTAGAGTTGACCCAGATAGCATTCTACCGCTGATGCTGTGGCGTAGGCTGGCCGTACCCATATACTCGTGCCCGAATATTCAGGTGTAGGTCATGAAAGTAGTCGTCTAACTACTCTAATATGACTCCCATCCGTGTGAGGCAACTTAGAGGTGATGCTATCTTCAAAAATCCTTCATGAATCGTTTGTAGTAGCCCGCAAAACCATGAAAGCTTCGAATTTTACTGGCTGACACAAGTTACTTCCATTCGACCACGACTTCTATCTTCTTTGGATCAACAATGACTCCTTTAGCAGAGATGTCATATCTGAGAAAGGATACAATGCTCCTCCAAATTTTATACTTTCTCAACTTCGCGTATAGCTTATTTTTTCAAAGTATCCGAAGTACAGTCCTCAAGTGCTTTGTATATTCCTCTTTGCTCCTTGAGTACACCAAGATATCATCAATGAATACCATCATAAAATTGACGAGGAATAAACAAAATACTATATTCATTAGATTCATGAAGGCAGCATGTACGTTCATTAGTCTTAACGGCATCACCAGGAACTTGTAGTGTCCATAGCGAGTGTAAAAGGATGACTTTGATACGTTATCCATCTTAATTTTGAGTTGATGGTAACCCAAAAAAAGATCTATTTTAGAAAATACTAACACGACTTGCAGTTGATTGAAGATGTTGTCAATTCTTGGCAGTGGATATTTATTTCTGATAGTGACCTTGTTTAATTCTCAATTATCTATGCACAGCCGCATAATCCCATCTTTCTTCTTCATAAATAATTTAAGCACACATAATAAAGAAACACTAGGCCGAATGTATCCCCGATCAAGTAACTTTTGTAACTAGATCTTAAGCTCTTTCAATTATGCATGGGCCATTCTGTACGGAACCATATAAATCGATCGGATATCTGAAATGGTATCGATAGTGAACTCAATCTATCAATCGGGAGGCTTGCAGGAGAGTTTATCTGAAATTTGTCAAAGAATTCTGCCATAACGTCGGTATATTCTACGTTTGCACAATCATATCGAGTGTCTCGAATAGACGCTAAATACCCTTCGCAGTCAGAATATAACATCTGTCGAGCAGACATTACTGATATTATCATACATGTTGTTGTTTCTTGATCGTACGAGTAGACTGTTGGCCCATTCGGTCTCAGTCAACTTAATTTTAATAGTTAACTAAATCATGTTTCGATATGTCGCAATATAATACAACTGATGCAACTAAAGACTCAACAATGTTGCGATAACTGCTGTTTGCAATGTGTATTTTTGTATTTATTCTATGTAATCTTTTACTTTATTTGAGTCTAGGACTTATGAACATCGAGTCGCACTAGCATAACCTAAGACCACTTGAATAGCCTGAAACCCATCTACATATACAAAACTAAATCAAACCAAAATCTAGCCCATACACAAACCAAATACATTATGAAATAAATTGACCAAATTTGGACCGAGCTCTGGCCAAAATTGGACCAAACTCAGTTAGTCTATTTTAGAAATATGACTAGTTATGAAATCCCTGATTTTATGGCCCCAACGTTCAAAAAATTTAAATATTCTAGACCGAATTCTGGCCGAACTCTGTTTGAGTACACCCTATAAATAGACATAGATTTTCACATTCCTACTCACTCATCTCTTTTTCAACTTTTGATGCAACTAAAGACTCAACAATGTTGCGATAACTGCTGTTTGCAATGTGTATTTTTGTATTTATTTTATGTAATCTTTTACTTTATTTGAGTCTAGGACTTATGAACATCGAGTCGCACTAGCATAACCTAAGACCACTTGAATAGCCTGAAACCCATCTACATATACAAAACTAAATCAAACCAAAATCTAGCCCATACACAAACCAAATACATTATGAAATAAATTGACCAAATTTGGACCGAGCTCTGGCCAAAATTGGACCAAACTCAGTTAGTCTATTTTAGAAATATGACTAGTTATGAAATCCCTGATTTCATGGCCCCAACGTTCAAAAAATTTAAATATTCTAGACTGAATTCTGGCCGAACTCTGTTTGAGTACACCCTATAAATAGACATAGATTTTCACATTCCTACTCACTCATCTCTTTTTCAACTTTCTATCCTCTAGTGAGAAAACTCTTAGAGACTAAACTTTTTCATCTCCAAGATCAACTCCCTAGCCTTCTAGTGCCAAGTGCAATCACGGTTTAGAAGTCTTCCAGAGTTGCTCAGCATGTTTTCTCTTTAGCCTTGAAGTTGTAAGCCTTCGTATCAAAGATTGTGGTTGTAAAGAAGTGACAAGCCTTCGGATCAAAACTTGTCATTCACTATTGGTGATTATAGTGGATACAACTCCAAGTAAGAGTTCTCGGACATGAACTAGACTTCTCAGAGAAAAACCAGGATAAAATCGTGGTATTTGTGTTTATTTAATCTTACCCTTACTTCTTTAAATATTTGTCTTTCATATACACATTATTATTGTTAGTTAATAACTACCTTTACTTTGGATAAATTTTTAAGAACGGGAGTAGACGTCTCAACGAGCCTAAGGTCAGGGTAGTTTGAAAGGCATCTGTCTTGGATAGATTATTCCACTGCACTTTATTCATCCCTCCCTATAAAGTTATCTTATGGTCCTATAATTGGTATCAGAGAAAGTTCTCTTATTACCGGATTAACCTTCCTAGAGATTTATGGTAACTGCTAAATCTATCCACACCAACAATGGTGAAGGTCAGTCCACAAATAGGCCACCTATATTTGACGGTACCAACTACACATACTGAAAGACACGTTTGAGCTTTTATTCGAAGTCTCTTGATTTTGATCTTTAGTCTGTTATAGTAAATAGATAAAAGAAGTCACCTAGAATATTCGTAGATGGCAACCTTGTAGATGAACCTTATTATAAGTACACAGACACAAAAAAGAAATAAGCTAGTCTTGATGCTAAAGCTATTAATGCTCTATTTTGTGCTATAGACAGAATTGAATTTAATAGGGTCTATACTTATGGAACTTCACGTGAAGTCTGAAAACTTCTTGAGGTCACTCACAAAGGAATCTCACAAGTGAAATAAAAAAATAAGTCGACTGACACAAGAGTATGAAGCATTCAAGATGAAGAAAAATGAGATAATCATTCAGATGTTCAGAAGATTGCTTGACATCGTCAACCCTCTATCCTCACTTGAAAAGGAGTACAACAATAATGAGAAGATCTACAAAGATATCAGAGGACTCACCAAAATTTGGAATTACATGGGCATTACAATCATTGAAAGGAATGATCTCACCGTGATGACCCTTGAGACTCTTATGGGCAATTTGATGACTCATGAGCTAGATCTCAAGAAATTTAAAAATCGCACACCAAAGGAAAAGATGATTGCATTCAAGGCACATCACAAGAAGGCCTCCAACTGTGACTCCGACGATGATGAATCTCAAGATGAAGAAGTTTTCCTGATTACCAGGAACTTCAAAAAATTTCTAAAGTTTTAGAGATAAAAGGAGTACAATGACAACAATGATGAGAAACCTGTATGCTACAACTGTAAGGAGACATGTCACATAAAAAGGGACTGTCCAACATTAAAGAAAGGGAATCACAATGATCGCTCATCCAGAAGAACATTATCAAGAAAGTATGCAAATACAAGTATCTGGCATAAAAGCGAAGCAAGCGAATCGGAGGAAGAAAACCTCGAGAAGTAGAAAACCTATGCTTTATGGCTAGCTGATCAAGTAACAGATAACTCTCTCTATGGCGACTTCACATTCGATGAGTTACCTGATGCTTTTAGTGATTTTCTTGAGGATTATAGAAAGCTTAGATATAAATATAAGCATGTTAGGAAAGGTACTCAATCTTTTCGGACTGAGATTGAAAGACTTAACTCTTTATTAAATGAAGTAAAGGACACTTCTACTTATGATGATTCAAATGAGATATCCAAAATTAAGCTTAGTCTTCATGAGGCACTTGATTGCATTGACAAGAGCACTGAAGAGAATACTAAACTTAAAGAGGAACTTGAATCCGAGAAAAAAATGTATTTCATTGCTTATCTTAGAATAGATGCTCAACTAGTAAATATGATGAATTTTATGCTACCTTTAAAAGATTAGAGATTAGATTAAAAAATAGCTTGAACAACCCACTACCCAGTCTAACACAAGATACATAGCTAAATAAATAAACACACACAACATGACACCAGCATGCAAGCCCAATGCTTCACACAATCATGCATACAACACTTTATATTATCATGCACGTAGAACACACAATCATGTATTTTACTATAGATATCCACGTAAAACACAAAGTGATGCTTCACAAACTCATATCTATCATACTATACCTAGTATCAATAACACTTCTATATGTCATTTCTGTAGTAAAAAAGGGCATATATTTAGATTTTGTAGAACTAGAAATTTAATAGATGTGAATGTATATGCATGGGTATAAAAGACTAACACAGCTGGACCCTCAAGAAAATGTGTACCAAATGTTACATCTATAACTCATTTTGTAGGTGGAACCACCCTCTCATGCTAGAAGTAAGTTGATTCTTGATAGTGGTTGCTCACGGCATATGATCGGTGATGCTAACATATTCGCAACACTATCGATAAAAAAAGAAGGATACCTCTCCTTCGGTAACAACCTCAAAGGATATATCATTGGTAATGGTATTGTAGGTATTCCTTCCTATCCTGCTATTAAATATGTTTGTCTAGTAACAAAATTAAAATTTAACCTACTCAGCATCAGTCATCTAGCTGATCATGGTTATGGCATTAACTTCGTAAAATACAAATATTGCATTTATTAAATTAATCAAAGGTAATATCATCTTTGAAGGTATTAGTGAAGACAATATTTATATATTCTTCCTTTCAAAGGACTCTAACAATGTAAGCAGATGTCCATACTCCAATAAAGATAAAATCTGGCTATGGCATATGCGTCTAGGACACTTAAATATGGATACTATTGGTAGACTATCCACAAAGAAGTTGGTTAGAGGCTACCGGAGATTACTTTCAAGAAGGATATGGTATGTTCTGACTGTGAAAAGAATAAAGCTACTAAATCTTCTTTTAAGTCAATAAACATTGTAAGTACCTCTAGATCACTATAACTTTTGCATATGAATTTATTTGGACCTAGTAGAGTTGCCAGTCTTGGTGGTAAGCTTTATACATATATATTTGTTGATGATTTTTCCAGATATATATGGGTCTACTTTTCTTGCAAAAAAATATGATAATTTTTTGAATTTGTTACTTTTTGCAAAAAGGTTCAAAACGAAAAATATTTCATGATTACTCGTATCCGAAGTGATAATGAAGGCGAATTCAAAAATAGTAATTTTAAAAGATTTTGCAATGAAAATGGCTTTTCTCATAAAATTTTCTGTCCTAGAACTCCTCAACAAAATGGTATTGTGGAGCAGAAGAACTGAACTCTTGGCGATATGGCTAGAGTCATATTAAATCAGTATAATCATTCAAAATATTTTTGGGCTGAAGCTGTAAATACAACATGCCATGTTTTGAATATGGTTCTTATTCGACCTATATCGAAGAAGACTCCCTATGAGCTTTGGTTTGATAGAATCTCCACTATTAGTTATTTTTAAGTTTTTGGCTACAAATGTTTATTCTTAAAACTAAAGATAACCTAAGAAAGTTTGACTCCAATACCGATGAAGGTAGCTTTCTAAGTTATGCTGCCAAAATCAGGGGATACAACATATTCAACAAGCAAACACTAAGCGTTGAATCAATCAATGTCACATTTAATGAACTCAACAATCAAAAGCCAAATGACAGTGACGACGAAGACATCAGACCAATAACCGACAAGGCTCCTCACGATACTATCGGAATAAGCTATCTGGAAAGTCTACCAAAGAAATTGAGATTCTCTACAGATCATCCAGAGGACTTGATAATAGGTGATGTATCAAAATGTGTAAGTACACGCTCTTCAAAGAGAGATATCATTGCAAATATTGCTTTCATTTTTCAAATAGAACCTAAGAATGTAATAGAAGAATTTACTGATGAATTTTGGATTTCTGCTATTCAAGAGGAACTCAACCAGTTTGAACATAATCAAGTTTAAGAACTCATTCCCAGACCGAATGATTATCCGATCTTTGGTACTAAATAGATTTTTCTGAAATAAATTAAATAAGAATGGTTCAGTCACACGCAGCAAAGTACGTCTCATAGCTCAAGGTTACAACCAAGAGAAAGCTATTAACTACGATGAGACTTTTGCTCCAGTTGCTAGACTAGAATCTATTTGAATGCTTTTTACTTTGGCAAGTTTTTATAATTTCAAACTCTTTCAAATTGATGTCAAAAGTTCTTTCTTAAATAGTTTTATAAAAAAAGAAGTTTTTACTAAATAACTCGCTGGTTTTGAAGATTTTAAATACCCTAACTATGTATTCAGGTTACGAAAAGCTCTATATGGACTCAAACAAACCCTACGAACTTGGTATAAGTGCCTTAGCTCCTTTCTTCTTGAAAATAGTTTTTCAAAAGGAAAAGTTGATACTACCATGTTTATAAAATCTTCTGATAATTCTATGTTCTTAGTACAAATATACGTAGATGATATCATATTTGGATCAACTAATGAGATGCTATGTAACGAGTTTGCTAAGTGTATGCAGAGTGAATTTAAGATGAGCATGATGGGAGAACTCACATTCTTCCTAGGATTACAAATCAAGCAAGATTCATAAGAAACGTTCATTAATCAAGCTAAGTACACGAAGGATTTGCTCAAGAAGTTCGACATGGATAACGCAAAATCTATCGGAACTCTAGTTGCTATATCAACAAATCTTGACCTTAATGAAAGAGGTAAACCTATAGACAAACGTAAGTATCAAGGTATGATTGGTAATTTATTATACCTAACTGCTAGTCGCCAAGATATTATATTTTCTGTAGGTCTTTGTGCTAGATATCATACTAATCCTAAGGAATCACATATGTGTGTAGTTAAGTATATTCTCTGATACCTTAAAGGAACTTTATTGAAAGGCTTATGTATCCAAAAATTGTTGGGGGGCCCATAGCGAAAGCTTTTGCTAACCCACCTGAGATAACCAACCAATTTACAAATACCATGCACAGATGAAGACAATTACATGGCGGTGACTACGTCACCTGGACAAATTAATTTCAACATTTATAACTCAGATAAAATTATAAGATTACAAAAAACTAATATTGAAACCCTTTGCCCTAATAGGTTCAACCCCCCTCACTACACTCAAGAATAAACGACAAATATTATAATTGAAATCACTCACCAACCCGTAGAAATTTCCCTAACCGAAGTTGATGATCCCTCGATTAGATCTCTTTTTTCTTTTGTCTTGTATGGAGAAGAACCCTAAGACCAAAATACGAACATTCTCTTAGATTTTCTGTGGACGAGCATCCCGAATCTTCACCTTTGTGCATGCTTTATGCCTCTACCCTCCTCCTATATTTATAGGATGAAAAACCTATTTTTGCTAAAAGATTAGATATAAGATGAGTTAGGATATTTACTAAAGGATCAGTTAGTTAGGATAATTGATGAAGAAGTCTCATAAAGAACTAAATGAGCTATTGGAAAGACCATATTTGAGAATTTCTCCGTGTTTTACACGTATCCAAAATTATAATTCCTCGACACTCATCTGAATATCGACTCATTTCTTCATATTTTATTCGCAATTCTATATCTACTTCTAAGTACTTAGTACCTAATTATATATAATAACTACTAATTACTATTCATATTAATACCCTGAAGTATAACTTTAAACGACTATAATACTAAGAAATAATACTAGAAATACTTAAAATTATGCCTAAAGTATAAAATATATTTTCTAAAATGTTAATAATTTACTAATAGTTATTTATTTTCGATACCTAAAAAATTTGATACTCTGGTCCGATACCGCCGATATTACCGATATCGCCGAACTCGATACTCATGGTTATGGCCCAATACCGATTCCGATATCGATACTTTGAACCTTGGACTAGTGCACTATATATGAGTACCTATGTAATATAACACTATAAAATAAGCTATTTGATCTATGAGTGCTTTTGTAACATAAAACTATAGAAGAAGCAAATTAAATCTAAGACTAGTGAGATAATTTTCAGTCAAATTCTAAACCTAGAAAACCCTAACAACTTTAATCCAATTCGAAATCCTAAATTCTAAAACTCGGCAACCCCCACCCGCAACTCTAATTTTAATCCAATTCAAAAAATTTACACACCCGCATTTGATATTTCATATATATAACATTAAATTGCAAAAAAAAAATATGCATAGTGTTAGGGTTGAGAAATCTCACAATGAGGATGGAGATAAAGGAGAAGAGTCATCGCCGGAGAGGAATGAGAAGATTCAACGTCGGAGGGGGTCGTCTTTGAGTCATCGCCGGAGGAGGTGCTACTACGGCACCTGAAGCAGGAGGAGGGGGAGCCAGAGAAGGAAGTCGGGGAGGAGGAGGGGGGAGCCAGAGGAGGGTTTGGGTCGACGGAGAGGAGAGAGGGAGGGGGAGGGGGTGCCGAAGAGGAGAGAACGCGAGGGGGACGCTGGAGAGGAGATATGAAGGGGGAGAATAAATTTTGGGGAGAAAGAAAAATGAGAAGAGTCGGTATGTTATGGATTTTAAATGTTTCGTAGCGACGGAAATGCTCCGTCGCAAGTTCGTCGCTACAAAATACTAACACATTAGCGACGAACTAGCGACAAAAATATAGACATATATTTTAATAAATAATTTCGTCGCCAATCAGTCGCTCGTTAGTCGCTAAGACAGTGACGGATACGCTTTCATCCCATATATCAGTTGCTATTTAACAGTATTTTTGTAGTGTCTGCCCGCACGCCCGCCGTCGCCCATGCGCGCACTCGTCCAGCTGCTCTGCCCGCCTGTGCTGCGCATGCCGCCGTTGCTTCTGGTTGCGTTGTGCGCACGCCCGCGCTGGTCGCGCACGCGACCTTTCTACCGCTCCGTCCGCCCGTGCTGCTGTGCCCCCGCCCCCCTCCTGTCGCTGGCGCCGGAGAGAGAGGGGGGTAGCTGCTGGAGTGAGAGGAGGTGGGGTAGTTTTGTCTTTATTTTTATATTTTGGGTATTAACATAAAAAATATTATATAGTTGAGGGTATCAAGTTAACAGCTATCAAAGTTGAGATTATCAAGTTGAACATTTTGAATAGTTGAGTCTATTAAGTTATAATTTAGCCTTTCTTAAAATTGTGACATGGTCTCATCTCAAGGTAATGTAACATAGACTATATTCCTTAATTTCCATTAATAAAATACGTCAGAATTTATTTCCACCATTTTATCAAAACAAAACAAAAAAAAATGTAAAATTTAGGGAGAACTTTTAGAATAACCATCTAGAGCTTAAATGCAACAAAGGCTAACTCAATTGCGAGTGACCTCTAACAATCAATTCATAAAATTCTCACACTGTGCATTTGCACTATCAGGATTTCTCCTCCAGTTTGGTTCCATCAATCCCCTCCATTGCCATCCTCTTCTCCTTATAGACGTACCGCCTCGCACAAAAGAGGAAGACAGTGAAGTTCACGGTGCCGAGCACCGCCAACAGCCCGTAGAAATTGTAGAGCTTCCCCTTGTTAAGGTCATCCGGCTGCCACTGGTGGGGACCCTTGGTAACCTTGTGAACAATCGTGACCATCCCCGTGCTGACGAAGAAACCGAGTGACAGCGTACTGAGGAATAATAGCCCCGTGCTAGCTCATTGTCTTCATTCCCTTCGGACACTCCCTTAGTGATGAGGATGGAGCCTACACTGAAGACGGTGAGGGAGCCAGAGGGGATTTGGGATTAGGAGCCGATGAAGCGGTTCATCCTTGTGGCCTGGGCGACGGAGAAGGTGCTCATTTGGGCGTAGATGGTCCAGAATATGATCGAGGTGGCCCAGATGGGGAGCATGAGGATCAACATCTTCACTTCGTCGACGTCGGTCACCGTGGACTGCTGCCATTTGCTTTTCTTCTCGCTCGAGTCACCCATGACGATCGCCCCTCGGTCGAGGAAACTGCAAGTGGTGATTCAACTATAGGAAGAGTTATTTTTTGGGCACTGTTGCATGTTGAACAATATTACTTGTCCCAGTATTCCGGCAAACATAATGTATGGCCATTCAAGTAAGTAGTGACAATCAGTTTTATATGAGTACATTAACAATCCATTGAATATAAACTTAGTTGTTTTATAGTGTCCTAATTTTTGCTGGTTGTCATATTTTTTTAGTTTCTATATGAAAATGAAACACAAAGAGTACATAAAATCCAAGAGAAAGAGTTGGGTCACCCGAAAATAGGATTTTGAACTCTACCATAACATCCAAATCCAAGAGCTGGAAAAAAAGTAGTTCTGAGAGTGAATCTTCACTCACCAAAATAAAATAAAAAAATAGAGAAAACTTGGTGGTGTGTGTGAGTTTCTCATTTCCATTTGATTTCTTCCTAATCCCATTTTCTTGGTCGTCGTCGTCTTGATCGCCATGGTAGAGGAGTGCCGGATCCGATGGCATCTCAATATTCCTTTTTCGGCACGCTGCCACGCCCACCGCAGCAATCTGCGTGATTGGGCTCCCTACCAACTTCTTGAACCGGTATTTGTTGGTCGCACTGAGGAAAAGAACCAGACCGGTCACAATAGCGGCATCACAAATTCCGTAACCCCATTTCCTCCCCACGTTGTCTTGAATGTAGACCAGCACGGTCACTGCCAGAAGAGAGCCGATGCTGATGAAGAAGAGGAAGTAGTTGAAGAACCTCATCATCTTCCGTCTCTCCCTCGGCTCGGTCTCCTCAAACTGGTCCGAACCGAACCCGGACACGCTCGATTTCAAGCCCCCCGTCCCCACTGCGGTCATGTAGAGCCCCAAGTACAGCACCCCCAACTGGCTTCCGTTGGCTTGTATGCAGTTCTTGTTTCCGAAGCACGTAGGCGGTGTTAGGCTTATTCCTGTGCATACCAAGTCCGTGGGATATGTGTGGTGATGCATGGTCCAAGGAGAAAATAGCTCCTGAATTTTAGATGAGGAGTTATGCATGTAAGCCTATAAAAGGCACACTCCTCGTTTTAATAATAATGATAGAACATTCCATCTTCTTGTCCTCTTTGTGTTCTATTTCCTCCACACACACTTGCGTTCTATATTCCAGGTGTTCAACAAGTTGGTATCAGAGCCATGTCGTCTGATGCGGACGGGAATCCACTCACACCTCCATCAGTGTCGACGTCGAGTCCAGCGAGCGGCTCGAGCGTGGCAGGCACCCTGGTGATCCCGAAGGTGTTTCAGGAGTCCGGCGGGACGCAGTATCCGCAACTCACGCGTGCAAACTACGATGAATGGGCCCTGGTGATGCAGTGTATACTGGAGGTAAGAGGTCTCTGGGCGGCGGTGCACACCGGGACGACGGAGCGAGAGCTGGATAGGAAAGCGATGGAGGCTCTCCTACGTTCTGTCCCGCCAGCGATGATCTCATCACTGGCGATCAAGGCGACGGCGCGGGAGGCATGGCAGTCTTCGAAGACGGTGCATGTTGGCCGCAATCGCGTCAAGAAAGCAAAGGCGCAGTCGCTGCAGAAATAGTATGAACAGCTGGCATTCCGGGACGGTGAGGACGTGGATTCGGGAGCGCGCGATCCCAAGCCGAGCGGCGAAAGGAGCGGCTCCGGTGCAACTCGCGACGATAAGTGCCGTTATTGCGGCAAACTGGGCCACTGGGCTCGTGAATACCGCAAGAAGAAGAAGGATAAGGCCCTTTTGGCGCAGGTGGAGGAGGACGAACCGGCGCTTCTGATGGCGCAGGTGTGCACAATCGCCGAAACGCCCGACACCCACGCCGCGGCGACCGAGCATATGATGCTCAACGAGGAGTGCACCATGGTAAAGCTTGGGGAGCGGGAGGACGCCGACAATGTGACCTGGTACTGCGACACGGGAGCATCTAACCATATGACGGGCGCGCGGACAGTCTTCTTCGAACTCGACACCGGCGTGCGGGGCAGCATCAAATTTGGTGATGGCTCCGTCGTGGACATCCAAGGCCGGGGCACGGTGGTGTTCACGGGCCAAGGAAGAGAACATCGAGCCCTCACCAACGTCTACTACATTCCCCGGTTGAGTAGCAACATTGTCAGCATCGGGCAATTGGACGAGACCGGCTGCTCCACGCTAATCGAGGATGGAATGCTCCGAATCTGCGACAAACAGCGCCGCCTCCTCGCTAAGGTATCACGCACTTCAAATCGTCTATATAATCTTCTATTGCGGATCGCACAGCCGGTGTGCCTCGCGGCACAGTGCTCTGATATGGCGTGGCGCTGGCATGCGCGCTACGGCCATCTACACTTCGATGCCCTTCGTCGTCAGAGCAGCGAAAACATGGGGGACGGCCTTCCGCACATTGATCACGTCGATCAGTTATGCGACAACTGTTTGACCGGGAAGTAGCGACGCACATCATTTCCCCTGCACGCCAACTACCGCGCCATCGACCCTCTCGACCTGGTGCACGCGGACTTGTGTCGTCCCATCTCACCGGCAACACCTGGCGGAAAGTGCTACTTCCTTCTCCTCGTCGACGACTACAACAGGTTCATGTGGATCAAGCTGCTGAGATCCAAGGACGAGGCAAGCGAGGCGATTAAACACATTCAGGTTGCGGCGGAGGTCGAGTCCAAACGCAAGCTGCGTGTACTATGCACAAACCGTGGCGGAGAGTTCACGTAGAACAATTTCAACGACTACTGCGAGCGCCACGGCATCAAGCGCCACCTCACCGCGCCTTACTTGCCTCAGCAAAACGGCGTCGTTGAGCGCTGGAACCAGACTGTGGTAGCTATGGCCCGAAGCTTGCTCAAGGCGAAGAGCATGCCGGCGGCATTCTGGGGCGAGACGGTGACCAAGGCGGTGTACCTGCTGAACATGGCGCCATCAGCCGCAGTGAAGGGAAAGACGCCATATGAGGCATGGCATGATAAGCGCCCCGATGTAAGTTTCTTACGTACTTTCGGTTGAATTGCTCATGTGAAGATGGTGCAGCCAAATTTGAAGAAACTTGACGATCGGAGCAAGCCAATGGTGTTTGTTGGCTACGAGGCGAGGTCCAAGGCTTACAGGGCCTACGATCCAGTCGGTCGTCGTTTGTATGTCACCCACGACATCATCTTTGATGAGGCGGGGAAGTCGGACTGGACGCACACCGACATCGACGCCAGCCTCGTCGGGATCGATGAGGCATTCACTGTTGAATTTCTCCACGATCTCATTCCCGGCACGTTCGATTCGGCCGAGAACGGAGGTCCATCGCTAGAGGTTGTGAGCGCAGCAACACCCGCATCGACGCAGACACTACCTCCACCCGAGCAGGCGGGAACCGGTCACGCGTCTCCACCACCGGCCGTAACGCCCGCTAGCACAACCGCGACATCAGCCGCGACGACGCCAGCGGTTTTGACGCCTGAGACGACGGGTGCGGCCCAGATCCGATTCGTCTCACCGCCGTCAGGAGCGACGCCCGATCCGCCAAACGAACCGCCGCGGCGATACCGCTATCTGCAAGACATCTATGAAGTTGAGTCGGTGCACCACCACGACTCCGAGGACCTCCTCCTCGCCATGGATGACGAACCCTCTATTTTTTCAAAAGTGGAGCAACACGAGTGCTGGCGCCTAGCGATGCTGGATGAACTCGCATCCATTGAGGAGAACAAAACCTGGCGGCTTGTGGACCTGCCCGCTGGTCACCGCCCCATTGGACTCAAATGGGTCTACAAGGCGAAGAAGGATGAGCACGGCGTCGTCATCAAGCACAAGGCCCGGCTCGTCGCAAAGGGGTATGTGTAGAGGAACGGGATCGACTACGATGAGATTTTCGCGCCAGTAGCCAAACTTGAGTCCGTCAGGCTGCTACTGGCGCTTGCGGGTCATACAGGTTGGGCTGTCCATCACATGGATGTGAAAACGGCGTTCTTGAACGGGGAGCTCGACGTAGAGGTCTACGTCATGCAGCCACCCGATTTTGCAGCCGTCGACGAGGAGCAGAAAGTTTTGCGCCGAGGGCCTGGAACGCGAAGCTGGACAAGTGCATGTCCACACTCAGATTCAGCCGGAATCCCTCGGAGCACGCCATCTACGTGCGCGGCCATGGCGAGGCAAGGCTGCTCGTGGGTGTCTACGTCGACGACCTCATCATCACGGGAAACAATGCGGGCGAGATCGACAAGTTCAAGCGCGAGATGAGCAGCTCATTTAAGATGAGCGATCTCGGCTTGCTTTCTTTCTACCTTGGTATCAATGTACAACAGAAAGCAGACGGTATCACAGTGAACCAGTCTGTGTACGCAGCCAAGATTCTAGAGAAGAGTGGCATGGGCGACTGCAACCCTTGCCATGTGCCTATGGAGCCACGTCTGAAGCTCAGCAAGGATAGTGCTGCACCGCTGGCAGATGCCACGGAGTACCAGAGCATAGTGGGAAGCTTGCGTTATCTCGTGCACACCCGGCCGGACTTGTCATTCGCTGTTTGGTATGTGACCGCTTCATGGACAAGCCGACGACTGAGCACCTAGCGGCGGTCAAACACATACTCCGGTACGTTGCTGGTACACGGGGTTACGGTTGCCGCTACGGACGAGGAGCAGAAGAGCCCCGGTTGGTCGGCTACTGCGACAGCGACATGGCCGGGGATGTTGACGACCGCAAGAGCACGATAGGCGTACTATTCTTCCTTGGCAACAGCGCCATCAGTTGGCTATCACAGAAGCAGAAGGTGGTGGCACTATCATCCTGCGAAGCCGAGTATGTCGCAGCGACAACTGCCGCCTGCCAAGGCATCTGGCTCGCACAGCTGCTGGAGGACATGAAGGGCGATGATATGAAATGTGTAAAGCTTCGCATCGACAACAAATCAGCAATCTCCCTCAGCAAAAATCCGGTGTTTCATGATCGCAGCAAACACATCCAGACGAGGTACCACTTCATTCGTGACTGCATCAAGGATGGGACAGCTGAGGTAGAGTATGTCCGAACAGAGGAGAAGTTCGCCGACATACTGACCAAGGCCCTGGGCCGGGTCAGGTTCCAGGAGCTTCGCTCCAAGATCGGGATGATCGTCATCAAGTAATCGCAAAAGTTTAGGAGGGATAAAGACTATATGCAACAGGATTAGGAGGTGAATTGTTAGACTTATTCCTGTGCATACCAAGTCCGTGGGATATGTGTGGTGATGCATGGTCCAAGGAGAAAATTGCTCCTGGATTTTAGATGAGGAGTTACGCATGTAAGCCTATAAAAGGCACACTACTCGTTTTAATAAAATGATAGAACATTCCATCTTTTTGTCCTCTTTGTGTTCTATTTCCTCCACACACACACACTTGCGTTCTCCATTCCAGGTATTCAACAGGCGGTAGGAGACTGGTGTCGCTGTTGAAATCGCCAGGATCGAGACGCCCTTCAGTTATTGACATATAAATGAGAAGATGATATATATATATATATATATATATATATATATATATATATATATATATATATATATATATATATATCAGCAAAGTAAACTTAACCTAATTAATATATGAAGGCATGCACTTACACAAGCTTGGATGGCAGTGAAGACCGGCCGCGACGCTGAGGTACCTGCCAAGGAATGTGTCAGCAATGAATCCTCCGAGGAGGCTGAGCATGAAGGATGAGACGTAGAAGTTTGTGACATTGTTGACGGCTACGGAGTTCCCCAGATGCATGGTTCCGACTAAATACGTCACGAGGTTCACGCCGATGCCGAGCGTCGTCAGCCTCTCACATAGCTCCACCACTTTGTGGTTATACGTAAGGTTTTTATGAGATCACATTGGAAATTAAGATCTAATGGTTAATGGATGAATAAAGGGAATGAATGTTGGTTGTAAGTACCTCCGATGGAGAGGGCGCAGACGTAACCGCCTGTTTGGGATCTGTCCGCCGGACAGCCCTTGGAATCGAAGGCGTCTGCGAGGACATTTCCAGATCCCACAGTCTCTGGCAAGACCGGCTCCATTCTTCTTGCTTGTGATGGCAGTAGATTGAGAGCAACAAGTGTTGTGTTGTGTTGTGTTAGTAGGATTTTACAAGGAGCGGGAAGCCTGCAAGAAGGATAGGTAGGTTTGGTGTTTTTTTTTCTTTTGGTTAAACAAAAAATATACTTGACTGGCCGAAAATCTGAACCGAAAAAGAAACCGCGTGGACACGTGTCACATTTTTTATTGGATGGAAAAAAATCACTCATGTCTCTTCTACTAACGTTGTTTCTATTTCAGCCGCGGTTTAAAACTACGATCTGTGTAGCACATTTATTTTTTTGGTAATTTTCATGCAGAGCATCCAAATTTAGATAATTTCCATTCAAAGTAGCGAAGTTTAAAAAATTATGAAAAAAGTATCAAAATACACATTGAAAGAAAGTTTTATATTTTATAATATTATATTTTCTATCGCCTTTTTTTTTTTTTTTTTAAGACGTTAGGGTGAAAAAAATTAATTAAAAAATAGAAAACAATGATATGGTTAGTTCGCCTGTTAGCCCTAGCCAAAAAGCTACTTTGTTGTTCATACACTTAAAAAATAAGCGATGATAGTGCGTAAGGTTGGTGACAGTAACACAAAGTCGCTAATTAGCAATGACTAGTGACTCAAAGCAATGTATGGATAGATTAGAACATGGGAACATTTGCTGATGTTAAGGGACACTGCCAAAACTTCGCTAGTTCATTGCGGGTTTCACAAGAATAACTCGTAAAATAGGAAAATGAGATAACAATATTTTTTTAATGACGGTATAAAGCTAATCAAGATACATAGGAAGTGGTCTACTAAAATATGAGAACCATATAACTCTGTTCTTATGTCACTCGAAGCTACTTCCTCGTTGGTGTGCTTATGGCTGCAAATAACTTTTTTTTTCCATAATTTAAATAGATGGCTGCAGTGCACAGCTGTCTTGTAAAATAATATAGGTTCATGAACTTTCCATGAGGTTTTTTTTCCAAAACGATATCGAGCAAACGAGAAGAATCAAGCGAAAGAACACTATGGGAATGTTTAGTCAAGGCATAGAAATAGAATAATACAAAAGCGATCAAGGTGAAAGGAACATAGAGAAGCCTATAACCCTAGTTTTAAAACCCTAGTTCACTACAAAAAAATGACTTTTTACGACATTGAATTTAGGACGTGCATAAAAAGTATGCCATAAAAAGTTAATTCACGACATACATTTCAGTGAATGTCCTAAAAAGTTTTAGAATAAAACAATTAGATCATTTATGGCGTGCATTGAAACGGCATATTTAACCATACAAAAAAGAGGGGGCACAGTAAATGCCCTAATTTCTCAAAAATTCTGAACCGCGAGCCTACTATTCTTGTTTCCCGCGGATTACTTAATATCCCTAAAAGGCACATAGACCTCTCACTCTCTCTCACGCGGTTATAAACGGGACTCCTCTCGCGCTGCTCTCTCTCTCTCTCTCTCCCATGCGGGTGCTCTCTCTCTCTCCATCGCTTCTCTTTCTGATCGTCTGACTCTCTTTTGCTGGTTCTCGCCTCTCTCTCCCGTTGGTTATCTTTCTCTCTCTTGTTTCTCTTTGTCATCTCTCTCTACATGCGTTTCTCATTTTTTTCCTTTTATTTTTCTTCCTTCGTTTTATTTTCTCCATTTTTTCCCTTTTTATTTAGGGTTTCCCCCTTTTTATTTAGTTCGATCTGACACTACTAGAAAAAACGAGATTAGCGACGTATTTTAGCGACATCAAAGGAAACATCGCTAATAATATATAAATTAGCGACTCCATGTAAAAATGTCGCTAGACGTCGCTAAATGGTGACATTTAGCTACGTTTAGCGACTTTTATTAAGATTTTAAAAGATTAGTCGCTATAAGTTCAATTAAGGTCGCTAATATGTCTAATTTAGCGACGTTTAGCGACGTATATAGCGACATTAAAAATATTTAGCAACGTGTTTAGCGACGTCTATGACGTCGCTAAAATTTAATTTAGCGACATTTTAATTTGACGTTGCTAAACGTCGCTAAAATTTGGTTAATTAGGGCTCGGTTTCGTTTTTTCCCATCTGTCGAAATTTTTTCGATTTCAAAAACAAAAAAAATCCCCCCCCCCGCTCCGGCGACCGGCTCTCCACAGTGGCTACTCCGGCATCCCCCTCCTCCTCCTCGAGCTCTAGGTAAACCCTAACTCTCTTTCTCTCTCTCTCTCTCTCAGGACACACATGTGACACTGACACTGACACGACACATGCACACACACTGACACTGACACTGACACGACACACACACACACACACACACACACTAACACAGACACTGATAAGGACCTAGGGTTAGGATTAGGGTTAGATTTTTTGACCTGGGGTTAGGGTTAGGGTTAGGGTTATGATTTTTGATCAGGATTGATTCCTACCACCTATCTATCCCCCACGATCACACCCTGACACTACACTCGACACACACATGCACACTAAAATGTATGTGCACTAAACGTCGAGAAAGCAACAGGAGCAGTGACTATTGGCACCAAATGCCAGTGCGTATAGTGTCTGTATTGTTAGTGTTATTTGTGTGGTTGGTATTGATACTTTTATATTAGTTAGAGTGTGTGTGAGAGTGTTATTGAAGTATGCAGGGAGGGTATATCAAAGTTGAGGGTATCATAGTGGTGTCCTATGTTAGCAGCAAATAAGTGAGGAGATGGTGTATACTGATACAAGTGTATCAGTGAGCGTGACTCAAGTTGGGTTTTAGATGTGCAATGGTGAATATGTGAGGGGCTCGGGTTTGAGTGCCCACAAGCACATAGATTGAGGTACACATGTAAGCATGGCAAGTAGAGGTAACAGCAGCAGTGAGCACTGCTTACTGGCAGTGAGCAGGGGGAGACTTGAGGCACATCAGCCCAATATGCATTGGAGCATGCTGAGGTAAGTCAGTGAGCTAGGAGTGTGGTTAGGGGCAGCTGCAGTTCTGTAGTATGGCACACTATCTATAGTGTGTTGACTGCACACTTATAGTGCAGTTCATAGTGCTATGGGGGGAGAGGTTGTCAAATAGTCCACCGTAGGAAGAACTGCAGTAAGCATCAATGTGGGGGAATTAAGTTGTTGTTTAGGTGTAGTTCAGTGGGTGTTGTGTTCAGATTTGAATACAATTAAGTCCAGGGTAGGAAGTTGATTGTGGAACTTGAAGTTGATGACTGTTAGTTCAGTGGCACACTGTCTGTAGTTAGATGATTGATGATGGTTAGTATATGGTGAAGGTTAGTGTCAGGTAGTTGTAGGAGTATGATAATTAGATATGACTTTTAGTTTGGTATTCGAATTAGAGGCCATGATGTAGTGTCAATTGTTAGTAAATGTTAAGTTATATGTTAAAGGGTGGTTAGTGTTACATGTTAGTTGGGTATTGTTCTCAGTTTGTAGGTAAGTTAATACTTGATGACTGTTAGTTGATAGGTGTATGTGTTAGTTTAAATGGTTAGTTATTTTGAATATTGCTTATTTTAGACTTTGATAAATAAAAGTATGTATTATATCAGTTATGATTTTTATAGTACGGTTAAGTTATGAAATTAGGTGATAAACCACTGTATGTAATGATTTATATGATACATATTGTCATTTTTGCAGAAGTATCTAGAATGGATATGAATTACTATTTTCTTCATCGTTCGTGGATGTACAACTGTCATCCTGATAACATATGTGGTGTGCGGGATGAATTCATTGAGGGTGTACAGCAGTTCCTGTAGTTCGCCAAGGCGTTCCCTCAGTACATGGACGGTACCAAAATTAAGTGTCTATATATGAGATGTCGCAACAGAAAATAACATCCAGAAGTGGAAGTCACATATCATTTGTACTCGAAGGGCTTCACGCCGAATTACTATCAGTGGACCGCGCACGGAGAACTTGTGTCTCTAGCATCAGAGTCGGAGCCTTATGTGGAGCCGTATATGGATGTCCACGACCACGATTCTTACGACGACGGGTGGGTGAACATGGTTTATGATGCGGTGAGGCCTAGTTTCAATCTGGACAATTATGATGCGGCGGGACCTAGTTGCAATCCGGACAATTATGATGCAGCTGAGGAGGCACCGAATGCCGATGCTGCAAATTTATTGAGTTGCTGGAGAATGCAAGGACTCCACTATATCCTGGTTGTAAGGATCATTCACCATTGGAGGTGGTTACAAGATTATTGAGCATCAAATCCAATTTTAATATGTCGCAAGAATGCTATAATCGACTGATCGATTTGATTATAGAGATCTTGCCCGAGGGTGCAAAGTTTCCTAAAGACTTCTATCGATCTAAGAGGATGGTGAGATCGCTCTAGATGGGATACGAGAAAATTGATGCATGTCGCAGAGGGTGTATGTTGTACTACAAAGACGACAAGGATGAAGATGCGTGCAGATTCTGTGGTACTGATCGCTACAAGGCCATTGTTAGAGAAAAGTCTGTCGGTACAAGAAATCCTACCGATTCGATGCACTACTTGCCTTTGACGCCGCAGTTGCAGCGGTTGTTTATGGTTAAGGAGACTGCAGAAAACATGAGTTGGCACAGGCAAAAACAGATCGAAGGAGTATTGGATCATCCATCCGATGGAGAAGCATGGAAGCACTTTGATCGAGAGTATCCAGATTTTGCTTCGGATTTGCGTAATGGCAGATTGGGGCTCTCCTTTGACGGTTTTACCCCATTCGGACTTTCGGGCTCCCAGTATTCGTGTTGGCCTGTGATCGTCACTCCATAAAATCTATCGCCTTGGATGTGCATGAAGACTCCGAATATGTTCCTAATCGTTATTATTCCGGGTCTGAACAATCCGAAGAGGAACATCGATGTGTATTTATAGCCTTTGATACATGAGTTGAATCAGCTGTGGGAAGTAGGTGCCAACACTTACGATGTTTCTAGAAAGCAGAATTTTCAGATGAGGGCAGCACTTTTGTGGACCATCAACGACTTTTCGGCCTATGGAATATTATCGGGATGGAGCACCCATGGTCGTCTCTCATGTCCATATTGCATGGACCGTACTAAGGCTTTCCATTTGAAACACGAAGACAAACCGTGCTTCTTCGATTGTCATCGACAATTTCTGCCGAAGGATCATCCGTACCGGAGGAACCGGAATGCTTTTCGTGCGGGAGTTGTGGAGAAGTCCAATCCACCGCCAAGGTGGCCCGGATACACGATATGGGAAAAGGTAAAAGATTTACCAAGTGCTATTGAAGAGCCTGCTAAGGGGTACAAGTATGACGGATTTGGTCGCACCCATAACTGGACGAAGAGGAGTATATTCTAGGATCTGCCATATTGGAGCACCAATCTGATCAGACATAACCTTGATGTCATGCATATCGAGAAGAATGCGTTTGATAATATAATTAATATTGTAATGGAGGTAAAGGGAAAGACGAAAGATAATCCGAAGGCCATGTTGGACATCGAAGAAATATGTAGACGTCCTGCATTGCATTTGATAGAGGAGGAGAATGGAAAGTTAAAGCAACCTAAGTCAGTTTTCTCACTGGAGAAAGAGGATAAAGGGAGACTTTGTAGGCGGATTCAGGGTCTAAAGTTTCCAGACGGGTACGTGTCGAACTTGAGAAGATGCATCGACCTCAAGGAGAATAAACTGGCGGGTATGAAGAGCCACGATTGTCACGTATTCATGGAGAGGTTAATTTTGATTGTATTTCGGGAATTCTTACCGCAGGTTGTTTGGGATCCATTGACAGAGCTCAGCATATTCTTCAGAGATCTTTGTTGTACTAAGTTGCTCGTCGATCATCTAGAAAAGCAAGAAAAGTACATTGTGGTAACACTATGTAAGCTCGAGAAGGTGTTTCCTCCTGGATTCTTCGACTCTATGGAGCATTTGCTAATTCATCTTTCCTATGAGACACATGTTGGTGGTCCTATCGGTTATTTGTGGATTTACCCCTTCGAGCGGCATCTGAATCACCTAAAGAGAAAGGTGAAAAACAAAGCACGGGTTGAGGGCTCTATTTGTGAAGCTTATGTTCTCGAGGAGATTACAAACTTTTGCACGATATATTTTAAACCGCATGTTGCTACTAATAGAACGAAAGCTCCGAGAAATGACGACGCATATCAGGAATCTAATGATGCAATACTCAAAGTATTCAATACGTCCGGAAAGCCTTTGGGAAAAATGAAGAAGAGATATTTGAATGACGACGAGCTAAGGGTTGCTCAGTTGTATATATTACTCAATCGCGATGAGGATGAAGTGGAGAATCTAGAGGGGTAAGTAATTAATACGTCCATGTTTACATCATCTCAATGTTATAGTATAAGATACTATTATGCTACTAATCAATAGTTGCTTCATTATTTTTTAGCACATATAATGATGAGTTGAGGTCGGTTAGACCCTACATAACAGACGAAGAAGTAGAACAAGAAATGAGATGCCATTTTCCTTCTTGGTTGAGCGCATATGTAAGATGCTTGGTAATTACTTTTTAATTATGCACTTGCAAAACAAATAACTTACTATCGCTAGTTTGGTATTTAGGTCGATCGTCTAATAACACCCGAGACTAAATCTATTAGAACTCTAGCCAAGGGACCAATTATTGCCGTTAAAATATGGCCAAGTTTCTGTGTGAATGGGTTCAGGTTTAAGTCAATAAATGTTCCTATCAGAGACGGCTTTCTAGATCTTGATTCCACGAAAAACAGTTGTTTGTGTATCAAATCTTCGAACTACAAAGACGTCGATCCAGGCAATAATTTCTTTGGCATCTTACGAGAGATTGTAGAGTTGACATATAATTATGGCACAAAACCTGCTAATATCGTGCTATTCAACTGTGAATGGTTCGATCCAATTTAAGATCAAGGTTGGAAAATTGACAAGCATGGCCTTGTAGATAAACTACAAGCGTAGATATCAAGGCTACGAACCATTTATCCTATCAAGTCAGGCTCAGCTCGTGTACTGAACTTATCCTATACGGGGGACAGCGAGGTCGGTTTGGTGGGCAGTATGCAAGACAAAAGCTAAAAATACCTTTGACATTGACGAAATAGCTTATCAGGAGGACGATCTACCTCTTGTAACAAATATTGTAGATGTCACGCCCCAGGCCCAAAATATCGAGGGACTAGACACGTGGCAATGGCCAGCAGCACACACCGATGGACAAACCCAATTTAATGGATCCATCGGGGCGTACTTAAGCTGTAATACAATAATAATAGTCTAGATATACTAATCTCATCCACAGAAATGAATACAACAATATCAGAATCATAAAGCAAGATCAATCTCAATATGATATAAACTCGGGAAAATAACTCGATAATGAGTCTGATACATCTGTCAAGATACAAGAATAAAGATAACTCGATAATGAGTCTGATACATCTGTCAATACACGTCTTCTTGGCCACCCATCGCAAGGACGGAAATCTCATTAATGAGAGGGCCTCGCAGACCTATGCAAGTATTACTTTACTTTGTGTTAATTTTAATATAACTTATTCAATTATCGAGTTTCCAAACCTTTCTAGGCCGAGTATCTTAGGCTGCGTGAGCGGGCGACAGCTAGTGCACCTACACCTGGAGAGGCTGGTACTTCCTCGCAGCCCGCTCCAGCTCCGTCGGTGGATGACCTGTGGGTGACCGCAGCTGGTGGTCTCCAGAGGGGTACGTACTACGGTACGGGATCCTATGGCGCCCTGGTTGTGACGCAGTCATCTAGGGCCTCCCCGACAACTGCGTATTCCACAGAGCCCTCGCAGTCGTCGGCCATAGTCCAGGAGGCCGTTGACCGTCAAATTGTGTCTCTCCGTGATGAGTTGCTGCAAAGGATGGAGGAGCAGCCTCAGTCCCAACCGCAGGTGGACGATCCGACACTCATCGTACGATTCGATATGCTCGACCGCAGCATCACGGAGCTCCGGGATTTGATAAATGATCTTAGAGCCTCGACAGGCCGCAACATCACGGAACTGCAGGCATCACAGCTATCGATGGGCGAGAGGCTGACGATGATGCAGGATTCAATGGTTCATAGCAGTACGAGGCTGTTATCTACCATGGATTCTTACAACCAGTGACTCACAGACTTGGAGCGGGTACGACCTCCTGGTGCGCCTACATCGACGCATACTCCACCGATGTTACTGCCTTCTCCATCGACATTGGTGTCGATTCCACGGGAGTAGTATGAGCTGTTCTTATCCTTCATGCGCACCGGTGGTCAGCCTCCTGCAGATCCGCAGTAGTATAACTAGTTGCTGGATTTTTGTATTTTTTGTATTATTTAGGATGAGATTGTATGGATATATATTTGTCGTATTCTTTACGATGAGATTTGCTGGATGCTTTCTTTTTTCAAATTTTATTATATTATTCATATTAAATATGTTATTTTATCGGTGTTGAGTGTTCAACCCAAGGGGGTTGGCAAACCCAGAAATTCAACGGAGGGTTGCTACGGGTCTATTTGTACAGATTGTGATTTAATAAACTGCAGGAATAATAGTTTGGAAATAATTTAGTATTCTTTTTTTTCCTGTAATATTAGCGATATTTTTAGCGACGTTTAGCGACATGTATACACGTCGCTAAATACTTCGCTAATTAGCAACGTTAATACACGTCGCTAATGACGTTGCTAAACATGTCGCTAAAAATATCGTTGTACGTCACAAATTGCTGACATGGCAGTATTGCCAGGTCATTAAAGACGTCGTTGTAACATCGCTATATAAGTAGCTAATTAGCGACGTTTAGCAACGTTAATCAATGTCGCTAATTAGTGATGTTGCGTCGCTAAACGTCGCTAATTTAGCGACACATTTAAGTCGCTAAAAACGTCGGCATAGCGACATTTAGTGACATTTTTTCTTTCAGCGACGTGATTTGTTCCGACTTCTTTAAAACGTCGCTAATTATGTCGCTAAAAGTGATTAGCGACATTTTTTGGTCATTTAGCGACATTTTTTAACGTCCTTAATTTAACTTTTTCTGGTAGTGTGAATTTTAGGTTATACATATTTATTATCAGTTTTGCATGTACCAATTTCAGGACCACCAAGAAGACTGACGACTACCACTCGACTCTGACTCCAGTGGGTACGATTTTATTTTTTCCCTAATTTTTCCATACAAATTTGATCTTAATTTGCGATATAAGTTTTTGAAATAATTTGATTCCCATTAATATTCATTTTATAGATTTAATTTGAGACTCCGACGGTAGTTTTCGTATCCTTGATCCAAATATTGGAGGAAGTTGAATCAAAGTGTTTGGATAATTTAGTCTTTAATCAATATCACTAGTATAGAATAATTATGCATGATGGCCATCACCTGATATATGCTTCTTTGTAGTAAAAACTTAAGAATTTTATCCTCATATTATACCTAATTGCCAATAGCAATACATATATGATTTTTCCTGTAGTGCAAGAATGTCACTACCACATTTCTAGAATAGAAATATTTTTGTCATTTTGCATTATTTTAAATATTGTGTTTATATTTTTGTTTAATATATAATGTGTATGATATAAATATATTATAACTAGTATTATTATGGTTTGTTGATTAGACTATTTTATTAGACATGACATTAGTGGACCTAACTAGACTTGACTTGGCCCATTGATTCAATTAACTAGTTAGTCATGGTTTGACTTATTAGATTAGGAGGATGAGTTAATTATTGAGTTTAGACTATTTGACTTGAGTCATTAGTTAGTCAAGACTAGATTAAGTCTATTAAACCTATTTAGACTCGAGAATATAATATTTCTTCTATATGATTAGTTGATCATATTCATGAAAGAATGAGAGGACCTTTAAGTTAATTCAAATATTCCTCAACCTAACCCTAAGCCTAAGAGGAAGCCTATATAAGCCTCTTTATTCATGAATAACCTCCATTGCTTTCCTAGTTATTTTATTACCAAATTAAGAAGCAAACCCTAATCCCTTTCCTACCCAATCCACCCTCATTTCTTCATTTTTAACCCATTCTAAGGAGCTTGGAGGAGCAAATGAAAGCTTTGGTGTGGAGCTTGCTTGAAGGAGTTGTCCATCCATCTCTTTGTGTCCTCTTGGTGCACTAAATTAGTAATCAATCTCCCAATAGGTAAAACTCTTATCCCTCTTGTCATTTCAGTTTTAAATGATGAAATATACCCATAGGACCCTTCCTTGGCTTAGGAATACCTATAGGAAGAAGAACTAGGTTCATATGATATCTTTGGTGAAAGTTACATTGAGTTATGTTTCCATTTGATAAAAACTTCGAATTTGGGACACCAAGTGTTTGATTCTATGTTTGTTGTGTCTATTGATGTTAGATTAGCATTGGAGTGGTATCATGAACATGGGAGTGTGTGTGGGTATTGGTAGCATGAGTATCAAATTGATACTAGTATGTATCATGAAGTGCTCACTTAGTGTTTGACAAATTATCTACTAGTGATGTGTGTGTGTCTATTCATGCTTTTGAGCATAATATAAATATATATGTATATATATACTTTAGTGTATAATGTAGGATTGGATGTAAGAGTAATCAAGTAAATGTATAGGTGTATCTTAGTGTTGATGAGTATTCACTGTGTCTGTGTTGAGCTGTGTGTATGAGTGTATTGTATGTGCAGGTGTGTAGTATGTCACTTGGTTCCAGCAAGTGTGTGCACATCACTGTTCTGAGTGCAGTTAGCTTTGGTGCAAGTAGAGGGGTTACCTGGGTTACACTTAGTAGCAGCATAATGAGATCTTTCCTACAAGCAGCAGGTTGTATTAGATCATTGATGCACTGATGTATTAGTCTACAAGGGAAGCTTAGGTCTGTGCACATCAATGTGCTTAGATCTGTGCATATCAATGCCTCAAGGGCAGCAGTAGTCAGGTATAGGCTTAACAACAAGTGGATTTAGAGGGACAGTAGCTTAGTATTCAAAAGTAAGGAGATGTGTTGAGGTGATTGGGAATTGGTGTATCAGTTATGGTATATGTGTGTATGTGTGTGTGTGTGTGTTAGTATATAAAATAGTGTGTGTTGATATATGATCGAAATATAATAGAATATACTCTAGATGGGGGGTGAATAGAGTATGCAGCAAAATTTAGCAATTTAAAAAAAAATTAGCAAGTTATACAAGTATCATAACTGCTATATATGTCACAGATATAAGTAAGTATCACAACTATAATAACAGTCTAGCAATAGTGTTGCAGGTATGTCACAACTATCATATTATAAGTACAAGTAAAGTAAATAGTAAGAAGACAAACACAAACACAATGATGTATCCTGGTATCCCTCAATGTGAGGACTAATCCATGCGGGAGGACTCTAGCTCCCAGTTGGAATCCACTATACGAATGGAACACAAGCTTTGATCTGAAGGCTTATCGACTTCTTACAGACACGAGCTTTGATCCGAAGAGCTCGATGACTTCAAGTGTGAAGTAGAGAACTTCTGAACAAGCTTCTGATTACAACTCTATGAACTTCTAGACTGTACCGTACTTGTCACAGTTACTTTTTCAGCTAGGGGTAGTTTAGTATTTTGCCATGGGTATTTAATTTTGAGAATAAATATTGAATATTTGTGTGATGATTGTATTAATTAAGTTAAGCTATGATTATTTGTGACTAGTATCAATTAGTTAGTTAGAGAGAGACTAGACAATATTAAGACTAGTTACATAGGGGCCATTTAGATTTGTCATGACATTTAGTGAGCCCAACTTGGACCCAAGCCCGTTAGTCATTCCACTAATTAAATTAAGAATTATTAGTTTAATTATAATTAGTTAGAGACTTCCAAAAATATCCATCCTTATTTATTCCTTATAATGCAATATATTAGGGACAACTTGGACATTTGAATTTGATTGGGGAAGGGGGAATATGCCGAACACTTTAGAAGGGGGTTCTTCTCTCTCCTCCTCATTTGTATTTTATTTTGATCAAAATTCTATATCCCCAATTTTCTAATTTTTCTCCATTAATTTTTTACATAATTTACCACTATTTCCCTCTCAAATTTATCACTCTTGGAGCCTTGGAGCTTGAGAAGTAAGGAGCACAAGGAGGAGGAGCTTTGGAGCTTGAGATCGTGTCCGGATCATGTCCAATTATATTTTTATTGGGAATCCATCTCCCAATTGATAATTTCAGAATTTTTCTCTCATTATAGCTTCTTAATCATGCATTTAACCATTAGGAATGACCACATGGCATAAGGCTACCTATAGGAACAAGTTCTAGGCTATTTGGTTATGTAATATGAGTTATATGTGATATTTTGTGTGCATGTTGGGAGGATTATGAATTTGACACATCAATTGTATGTCATTAGACCAATTAGATCTAATTAGACTTAGATTGGGATTATGGGACTAGGTACGCGTCCACAAATGGATACGTATAGGCCATATCACGGTATTTTGTGATATAGTGCGATACGGGGCCTATTTTGAGTGATTTACATGAATTATCTTTATTATATGTTGTAATAACTTCTAATAGTTGTAATTATATATATATGACTTGTAGGAATGATCGATTGTGGAGAATGAAGAGTTTGGCACCTCAGTGGGTTGAGTATCATAGCTATTCTATTTGGTGCACTATAGGTATTTGTTTATATATATATATATATATATATATATATATATATATATATATATATATATATATATATGTGTGTGTGTGTGTGTGTGTGTGTGTGTGTGTGTATTAGTGACTGTGTGAGGTGTTTGTGAGAGTTGTGTGTGAGGATGAGTGTATTGTGTTTTGTATAGATTGTAGCAGCAACAGTGACAGCAACTTGAGGATGTTGCATTCAAGCTAGGGGGGATCGGGTTTCACATAGCAGTGTAGCAGCAACAGCATTTGCATTGAGCAGTAGCTGCACATAGCAATGCAGCAACAATATCATTTGCATAGAGCAGTAGCTGCACATAGCAGTGCCACTACCAGAAAAAGGCAAATTAGCGACGTTAAAAAATGTCGCTAAATGACCAAAAAACGTCGCTAATCACTTTTAGCGACGTAACTAGCGACGTTTTAAAGAAGTCAGAATAAAGTATGTTTGCTATGCCGACATTTTTTAGCGACTTAAATGTGTCGCTAAATTAGCGACGTTTAGCGACGCAACGTCACTAATTAGCGATGTTGATTAACGTCACTAAATGTCGCTAATTAGCGACTTATATAGCGACGTTACAACGACGTCTTTAATGACCTGGCAATACTGCCATGTCAGCAATTTGCGACGTACAGCGACGTTTTTAGCGAGATATTTAGCGACGTATATTAACGTCGCTAATTAGCGACGTATTTAGCGATGTGTATACACGTCGCTAAACGTTGCTAAACGTCGCTAAAAATGTCGCTAATTTTACAAAAAAAGAATAGTGAATTGTTTTCAAACTATTATTCATACAGTTTATTAAATCATAATCTGTACAAATATACCCGGAGCAACCCTCCTTTGAATTTCTGGGTTTGCTAACCCCCTTGGGTTGAACACTCAACACCGGTAAAATAACATATTTAATATGAACAATATAATAAAATTTGAAGAAAAGAAATTATCCAGCAAATCTCATTGTAAAGAATACGGCAAATATATATCCATACAATCTCATCCTAAATAATACAAAAATACAAAAATCCAGCAACTAGCTATACTACTGCGGATCTGCAGGAGGCTGACCACCGGTGCGTATGAAGGATAAGAACATCTCATACTTCTCCCGTAGAATCGACACCGATGTCGATGGAGAAGGCAGTGACGTCGGTGGAGTCTGTGTCGATGTAGGCGCACCAGGAGGTCGTACCTGCTCTAAGTCGGTGAGTCGCTGGTTGTAAAAATCCATGGTAGATAACAGCCTCGTACTGCTATGAACCATTGAATCCTGCATCATCGTCAGCCTCTCGCCCATCGATAGCTGTGATGCCTGCAGCTCCGTGATGTTGCGGTCTGTCGAGGCTCTAAGATCATTTGTCAAATCCTGGAGCTCCGTGATGCTACGGTCGAGCATATCGAATCGTGCGATGAGCGTCGGATCGTCCGCATGCGGCTGGGACCGGGGCTACTCCTCCATCCTTTGCAGCAACTCATCACGGAGAGACGCAATCTGACGGTCAACGGCCTCCTGGACTCTGGCCGACGACTGCGAGGGCTGTGTGGAATACGCAGCTATCGGGGAGGCCCTAGATGACTGCGTCGCAACCAGGGCGCCATAGGATCCCGTACCGT
The DNA here is from genome assembly GCA_036927795.1 of Iris macrosiphon. Lineage (NCBI taxonomy): Eukaryota > Viridiplantae > Streptophyta > Magnoliopsida > Asparagales > Iridaceae > Iris > Iris macrosiphon. Next base: position 168,339,201 of record JAYESA010000009.1, on the reverse strand, counting down.
AGTACGTACCCCTCTGGAGACCACCAGCTGCGGTCACCCACAGGTCGTCCACCGACGGAGCTGGAGCGGGCTGCGAGGAAGTACCAACCTCTCCAGGTGTAGGAGCACTAGTAGTCGCCCGCTCACGCAGCCTATGATACTCGGCCTAGAAAGGTTTGGAAACTCGATAATTGCCTAAGTTATATTAAAATTAACAAAAAGTAAAGTAATACTTACATAGGTCTGCGAGGCCCTCTCATCAATGAGATTTTTGTCCTTGCGATGGGTGGCCAAGAAGACGGTCACCATGTTTGCATCCTCACTCCTCTGTACTTGTTAAAAATATATTATTTAGTACTAAACTTAAATATTTTTTCCTACTACCATTTTATGGTACTTACATTAAAATAATATATTTTAAAAGAAAAAATATACCAAACGACGAAAATATTCTGTCATCGGAATCGAGCCACCACACCACTTGACAGCATTCCGCCTAGCCGCCTTGGCCTTCTCAGACCTTTTCTTGTAGCTCGGATCGTCGAATCTAGCCCTCATCGTAGTCCACTGCCCAGGCGTGATCCAAACTTGGATCGATTTTCCATCACGATCACGAGCCTTCTGGTCATCCAGAGCATCTCAGATAAGCTTGGCGACAACGGTAGGAAAGAGCCTCTCGATCAACTCGGTCCGGTACGGAGGATAGAAATACATTTGCTATAATAAATAATTTAGTAAGTGAGCATCACAGATAAGTTATATAATATACATAAATTAGAGGATTTATTTAATATACTTTTACCTGGAAGTGCGCAAACCAAAATGCCTTCCTCTCCTCCGGAGCCTCAGAGTAGTTGATCCAAGGGCCACCGTAGTTATTCCTCAAAAATTGGCCCAGGCGTCTCTGAACTGACGATGGACGATATATATACAGAGATAATTATTGATCGAAAAAGTCAATATACGATGAATAAAGAAATACACGATATATATTATGCTAAACCATCTAATTGACTTACTTTGTACCGTCGGCCCAAATCTCTGTCCTCGTCTCCTCCAGAGGTGCGCATGGAGGATCTTGCTGATGTTGGGACAACGTGGGCACGACCTCCTCGACATGCTCATCTGTCCCCATGGTTCCGTCAGTAGGAAGAACGTTGTACGAGGGAGTACTATCACGCCTGGAACTAGTCCCAACAGTCGGAGATGTGAGTGATCGATATACTGGAGTACTGGGCGACCCTCAATCATTATATGGAGAGTGAAGACTGGCCTCCTGGATATTATTTAAATCCTTATTAAAGGATGATAATATACGACTATTATATTATACTATGTGTTCTATGCGATCTTAGCATGGTGGCCTTATGATGGACCAGTGTATACTACTATTGCCTTCGAGAAATGGGGATCGTGATAGTACTTCCTCAAGATATCTGAGTATTGGTTAGTTTATAGGTACAATCTACCATTATAGCGAGGATTAAGGTGGCTCAGGTAGAGGATCCGAATATTTAGATTCTTCTGGCGGAATGTGAGTCTGGTCTCAGAAAAGAGTTGACGAGAAGATAGAACTCTCAGGTTTAAAAATCGTCTTTATGTACCAAATGGAGATATCAGGCAAGAAGTAATGACCGAGGTTGCACAGTTTTCAGTATTTAATTTATTTAGGAGGTACCAAGATGTATCAAGATATCAAGCAATATTTTTGGTGGAATAGGATACAGAGGGAGATAGCATGATTCATTTCTCGATGTTTGGTATGTCAGCAAGTGATAGCCGACAAGCAAAGACCGGCAGGATTATTACATCCGCTTCATATTTCAGAGTGTAAATAGAAACATATCACGATAATCTTTGTAACTGGTTTGCCTAGATCCCCAACTGGTCGAGATACAGTTTAGGTAATAGTAGATTGTCTCACAAAAGTAGGTCACTTTCTTCCTTTCCTAGTAGGTCAATCCATAGAGCAGTTAGCAGAGTTATTCATGCGAGATAGTAAGACAGCACGAAAATCTAGTGAGTATTGTATCCGATCGAGACACTCGATTCACTTTATAATTTTAGAAGAGTTTGTACCATATTTTGGGCATCGAGTTAAGATTCAATACCGTTTACCATCCAAAACCAGATGGTCAATCAGAGAGAACTATGCAGACCCTAGAATATATGCTACGATCTTATACTTTCAATTTTGGAGGGTCTTGGGAAGATCACCTTCATCTTGTTGAGTTCTCATGCAACAATAGTTATCAAGCAAGTATTCAGATTGCACCCTTCGAAGCATTATATAGGAAAAAGTGTATATCATCATTAGCATGGGATGATATAGGTGAACCAAAGATATTAGGCCCAGAGATGATCACGCAAACAGTAGAAGTTGTCAAGAAGATCAGAGAGCTACTTCGGCTTGCGTAAGATAGGCATAGGCATTGGGCAGATCAGTATCGTAAGCCTTTAGAGTTTTGTGTCAGCGATCACGTGTTCTTGTGGATTTCGTAAACCTATGGAGTCATTAGATTCAGGGTTCATGAGAAGCTTAGTCAGTGATACGTTGGTCCGTTCGATATTCTCAAGCGGGTGGACGATGTTGCTTATCATCTTGACCTTCCACCTTTGCTACGTGAGGTGCACAATATATTTTATATGTCTCAATTGCATAGGTATGTCCCAAATTTGAGTCATATCCTCGACCATTCTGAGATAGTCGTTGGTACTGACTTGTCTTACGAGGAATAACCCGTATCAATTTTGGACCGATGGAAGAAGGTGCTTAAGAATTGGACTATTCATATTGTCCGAGTTGCTTCCGGTCACCACCCTTTGGAAGAGTCGACGTGGGAGTGTGAGGATGATATACGGTCTCGATATTGGCACCTATTTGACTCGGAATATATATTCGTTCTTATGCCTTCGTATCTTGAATCTCGTAATTCATTTAACCATAATATGTGACACTACTTTTCTTTATTATATAATTGAATTTGATTGTATGTGTATATGAGCTTGTAGTTAGCGTAGTGCTTGTTCTAATTTCTCTTGCTAGGCTTGGGTTTTAATTCTGAGGACAAATTTTTCTTTGGTGGGTAGAGATGTCACTCTCCGTTCCTGATATACATATTTGGAACATATTACTTTTTATGCTTATATTATTGGTTGCTTGCATGGTAATTAGGTTGCATGTCTTGGAGACTAGACCCATTGTTTGGTTCAATTAGACTCATGGTTTAATTGTTGAGTTAGTTTGGTTAAGAGTTGAACCTATGGTATAAACCATAAACCCTAGCTATATAAGTTAACTTCTTTCAATCTCTTCCTCCATTTTCTTATTTTTTTTCCTTCCTTCATTTAGACAAGTACACCTTGCACAACATAGAGAAATCCTTAGATTTTTAATTCTTGTGCTTTTCTTGCATTTTATGTGCACATTACGATTCTAAACACTTTTAGTACTTGGAGTTTTTGGTTTTAACGGGTGGATTTGAGTAGATCTATATTTGAAGTTTAAGGTTTTTATGGGTTCTAAAAGTTTTTCTTAGTTTTGATCTATTAAAATATGGTATTTTACAAAACCAACTTTTTGTGGGTGATTGATCATTTCATTTCATTCGTTTTGGCTTTTGGTACACTTAATTTTGTGTTAAAATAAAGCTTTTATGAAAAAAATATTATTTTAGTTTTTAGAGCTTTTTGCCATGGCTGAACTTGCTGTTGGGGGAGGCAAACTTTCCATATGGCCCGACCCATGTGACCCATGTGACCTGAGCTCATGTGACCTGAGCTCATGCGACTCGACTCATGTAACCCATGCGGCCTGAGCCCATGCGGCCCGACCAATGCGACCCTTGTAACCGATGCGGCCATGTGGCCCGACCCATATGCGATCGAATTCCTATGCGTCCTTGACCCTCATGTGGCCTATGTGCATATTTTATTGATTTGCTTGATTTTAATGCTTTATGGAATCTTTGTGACCCATGTGTGATTTTAATAATTGCTAATGTATGTGAGCTATGTGACCATGTGTTAGACCTGACTATTTGCTAGAACTCATATGATTTTTCAATGATTGGTAACTTGACTCGACTATTGGTATCCGTGCTGATACACTTACTATGTGCTATGTGTTCCTACGTGCTAAGTATTTTTACGTGATTATGTTACATGTTTCGCACTGAGGTTTGCCTACGTGCCAAGAAAAATATGATATAATAATTTCTCCAGCATGGACATGATAGTTTGTCAATAACCAAGCGTGGTTAGGATTCATTTGAGTGTTGCATTACATTAGGGCGAATCCAAATTGAATTATAAAATTGATAAATTGGTTTCGTATCTAGCATGCCCGTACTATGGTATGACATATAAGGGGAGTAACATGTGACCATGCTATTTGATTTCAGCTAACCATAGGGTTAATTAGGCAACTAAAATATATAAAGCATTGGGAGGGACATAATCTCAAGATCGTGCTTAACTAGCCACCCTCAATCATTATATAGGGAGTAATGGCTGGCCCCTTAGATATTGTTTAAATCCTAATTAGGAGATGATAATGTCATACTATTATATTATACTATGTTTTCTTGGCGATCTTAGTACGGTAGCCTTATGAGGGACCGGTGCTTACTACTATGGCCTTCGAGAAATGGGGATGGAGATAGTATTTCCGCAAGATGTGGGAGTATTGGCTAGTTTACTGGTACAACCTACCATTATAGAGAGGTTTAAGGCGGCTCAAGCAGAGGATCCGAAAGTTCAGAAGCTTCAGGCGGAATGTGAGTCTGGTCTCAGGAAAGAGTTGACAATTCTAGAAGATGGAACTTTTAGGTTTGGAAATTGTCTCTATGTACCAAGTGTAGACATCCGGCAAGAAGTAATGACCAAGACGCACAGTTTCTAGTATTCAATTCATCCAGGAGGTACCAAGATGTATCAAGCAACATTTCTGGTAGAACAGGATAATGAGGGAGATAGCACGATTCGTTTCCCAATGTTTGGTATGTCAACAAGTGATGACCAACCAGCAAAGACCAGCAGGATTATTATATCTGCTTCCTATTCCGGAGTGGAAATAGGAAATATCACGATGAACTTAGTGACCGATTTACATTGAACCCCAACTTTTGTTATGCAATTTCTGTAATAGTAGATCGTCTCACAAAAGTAGCTCACTTTTTTCTTTCCTAGAAGGGCAATCCATAGAGCAGTTAGTAGAGATGTTCATGCGACAGCTAGTAAAATGGCACGACATCCCAGTAAGTATTGTATCCGATGGAGACACTTGCTTCACATTATATTTTTGGTAGAGTTTGAGGCACCAAGTTGAGAATCAGTACCTCTTACCATCCATAAATAGACGGACAATCAGAGAGAACCATCCAGACCCTGGAAGATATGATACAAACTTATACTTTGGATTTTGGAGGGTCTTGAGAAGATCACCATCATCTTGTTGAGTTCTTATACAACAACAATTATCAAACCAGTATTCAGATGACACCCTTCAAAGCATTATATGGGAAAAAGTGTAGATCACCATTGGAATGAGATGGTATAGGTGAGCGAAAGATGTTAGGTCCGGAGATGATCACGCAGACAGTAGAAGTTGTCAAGAATATCAGAGAGAGACTTCGGGTTGCGCAAGATAGGCATCGACATTGGGTAGATCAACATCATAAGCCTTTAGAGTTTTGTATCGCCAGCCACATGTTCTTGCGGATTACCCCAATTCATAGAGTTATTAGATTTGGGGTTCACGGAAAGCTTAGTCCTCGATACATCAGTCCGTTCGATATTCTCGAGCTGGTGGGCGATGTTGCTTATCGTCTTGCCCTTCCGCCTTCGCTATGTGAGGTGCACGATATATTTTATGTGTCTTAATTGTGTAGATATATCCCAGATCCAAGTCATAACCTCGACCATTCTGAGCTAGTCGTTGGTACCAATTTTTCTTACGAGGAGCAACCCGTATCCATTTTGGACCAAAGGGAGAAGGTGCTCAAGAATCAGACTATTCATCTTGTCTGAGTAGCTTGCGGTCACCACCCTTTGGGAGAGTCCACGTAGGAGTGCGAGGATGATATACAATCTCGGTATCCATACCTATTCGACTCAGAAGGTATATTCATTCTTATGTCTTCGTATCTCGAATCCCGTGATTCGTTTAACCATGCTATATGACACTGCTTTTCTTTATTATATAGTTTAATTCGAATCACTCATACTCAGGGAGGAGACTCTCAATGGTCTATGTGTGTGAACCCCAATCAGTCTAATAATAATAATAATCACTCAGGGCTCGGTGTCATGAACCCAAAGTAGGCAAGTATATTACTTAAGGATCCTAATCAGGGAACCTAGAGTATGCATGTAAATATCACCAAAGCTCTGCTACAGAGACTAAGGTATGCATGTATATAAATTTTGGCCCAAGGTACAGTGTAGACTCTTTCCTCCCATGTAATCTCATGTATCATGCAACAAGCTGGTGAGATCAAGACCTATAACTATCACAACTAGTCATATTATTGTATAAATAAGTATCTTGTGACGAGTCCTAGAATTCCTATACAGAATCCATATACCAAGAATATATCATGAAAGAATCTGGTTCAGACACAAAGTATCGTGTGTCCGCTCTAGGGTAACCACATATACATCAAAAATAACAAGTAACAATAATAAATAAATAAATAAGGAACTGTGATACATTAGGCAAGGTACACTTGTCTGGATCCTGAATGATGGCATAGTGAAGTCCAGGTAGCGAACTCAACTCGCCAACTACTCCTGAAAAGGTAGAATCCATATGAATGTCTCTGGATGTTACAACAAACATCACCAACAATTTTAAAATATAAGAAATATCTAGGATTGACTACACATAAGTCAAATTTGGACACAGGGGCTACATCGACAGTTTCGGGTTAAAGCGGGGTCCACATATGGCCCATTTTGTACCAAAAATGTCTAGGAGACAAAGTTCTCCAAATTTGATAAACTTAGTATCTATGAGTCTAGAACAATGACATGACCTCAACAAAATATCCAAAATTAGATTTCGATGAGACGATCACGAAATTGCCCGTCAAGTAGAACCATAGGACCCACGAAAGAATATTTTGGTCAACGTTCTTAGAATCGAACCAAACTTGGGTCACAGGACCAGTGTAATACTGCGAATATGATGGAGTAAGTTTCTTTATGAAACGACAAGCACACACAGACTTATTGCACAATTTCAAAAAAGGCCGATACAAGATTTTTTGACGGATACAGGTTGATTCCGGTATGCACGCACGTCTGAATCAAGTTTTGCAAAATCCTATACGTCCATATTTATGATACATGCCTTTTGTTGCAATTCACACATGATAAAGCCATCTCGTTTGGCGAGAGAGACTCCGTATCAGGAAAATTTTAATTTGAACAACTATTATTTTTTTGTTTTTTGGAACTAAGTTTTGGTCAATAAAATCTATGAATGATTCTAAATTATTTATACGAACAAGAAGGTGATTATACCTACTATGAGTAGGAGAAAATGTTTCGTCGAACGAAGCTACGACGAGGGAGAAACAAACCCATAAAGTTATCATCTTGAAACTTTAAGAATAATTTCAATTTAAACGCACAACTTGAAGGCTTGTTTTGATCTATAAATTAATGGAATTAATCGATGAAAATTAAGATGGATGAAGAGTTATATACCGAGATTACGTTGAAAGTTTTAGATCGATCATCCAATGGTCGGATGGTCTAGAAAATGTGCACAAAGTCACTGCATCGAAATAGAATTATGGCTTTAAATTATGGGCGTCACGACGGTTCAGTTTCAAATTATAGAAATATCTTGTCGTATGCGTCATAGAGGATGACGGAACGTCGAAGTGTGTCTGGGGTGGCCTACGACCAGCGGGGGCATGTAGGGTGAGCTGGGAGGACGATGGTCATCATGGATGCTTTGGCGAACGTGCGCAGGAAAGCGATGCGCGAGCGCTGTCGCGCATGGGGGGCGTGCAGGGTGCTGGCAGATGCTAGGGCAACACCGGTGGGTCAGCGTAGTCACTTGAGGGTGGTGCCAGTGCACGGCTGGTCTGTGGTCATGACCGGGAAGAAGAGCACATTTGGTAGCGGTGGTGTGGCTAAGGGATGCTACTCAGAGAGAGAATGGAGCAGACGTACCTCTATCCTTGGGGTTGATGGACTGCTATTCCATTTGAGGGAATATCAATAGGAAGGAGTAAAGAAGAAACAAATAATAATAATAATAATAATATGGTGGATGAGTGGGAATGGATGCTCAGAACTTCCCAGGAACAATGTATATACAATATTAGGTTAGGGTTTTAAGGAAGAACGGTTCAAATATAAACCATATTAACAAATGGTTGGATGGGAAATGAGTGTGTTATTGTTATGGCAATAAGGGAAAGTATGGTGTCAGTTTAGCTAAAATAGCTAGAGAAATTTCCTGTATAGGCTTGTTTGATTAATTAGAAAGGTAAAATTTGGCTTAAATATGATATTTAAATCAAAAAAAATTATATTTATTCTACTTAACTAAAAAATTAATCAATTTTTTTATAAATAAAATTGAAAAATATAATTACAATTTTCTAAAATTGAGGGGGTTTACACATGCAATTCCGACATCTCAGCCATACCAATTGATTTGGAACTCTCGGTCGTGAGGGGCAGGGCCGACCCTGACCCAGGGCGGGCAGGGCGACCACCGAGGGCTCTTTGGGCCAGGAGGGCCAAAAATTAAAATTTATAAATAAATTTTTAGCGAAAATAAACTAGTATTTATTATGGGTCTTTCTTATCACAAAGTAATTGTAGTGTAGTGGTTATTACATTAGACTTGTACATAAGAGGTTCCTAGTTCCAATATTGGTGGAGGCATATTTTTTATTTTACTCTTGTTTCATTTATTAATATTATGTATGGGACCTCATTTTAAGTTTTTTTTATATTATGTACTGGGCCATAATTTGAAAGTTTGTCTTGGGCCCCCATAAGCTCAGGGATGGCCCTGTTGAGGGGCACACTTCCAACACACTGTCGAGTATTGCATTATAAGTAAAAATATCTATATATATTAAATATATTATGTAAACCTTACGACTGGATGATATATATAGACTATAGGACAAGTGGCTGTATGTAATTTTAAAATTTGCATGTGATAGTACCTATGATTATGATAACCCTAGTTAGTTAATGCTTAGCAAGCCGTAAAATATGTTTGGCTGTGATTGATTGATTGATTGATAGTCTTATCAAGAATATGACTTTTTCGTTTATATTTAAACCTGCAAGTTTACCTATACTTACTCCATTCATGTTTAAACTGCCTTAATATCTTATGCTCATTTTGCATACTGGTTTTAGTTTCTATGTTGGGCTTCCTTATAGTACTTTGTTGTTTGGGATTCTGACCCCACTGGTTTTGTATAGCTAGATTTTGGAGCAGGACCGCAAGATCTTTCGTACTTCCCTTCTCAAGATGGTGAACATGAGGAGCACCCGAGGACATGAGTGGGTTTCTTCTTCATCGTCCACCTGATCGTGTATATTACTCTTTTGAGTCATTTAGCCATAGAGCACGTATTTAGCTCATATTTTGGAACTTGATGTCCTGCTTGCGGGCCAACATTTAAATTATATTCTAAACTATAGCTAGAGCTGATCATGTAATAATTTACTCTCGATAATTCTTTATTTTGCAACTAGCTTCATGATCATCTGTATATGAATGGTTTGGGATGCCTTACTATTATATGGTTGGTGATCATATATCTTGTAACTTGTTTCTTGCTTGAGATTTAGACACCTATGATTTCTTAACCTAGGAATGACTGCTGGATTATAGAGTAAAACCACATATGTCTTAGACAGTCGTGACCTTATTCTTGGGATGTTATGTACTTTGGTATACGTAGATGGCTTTGTCTCTCCAACTCTCCAGTATTCTTGTTCTGGGGCATAACAGGGTTTAAGTGGTGGCCCATGCAGGTTTGATTTATAGATGTATGGGGGTTTGCCATGTGTCTAGATGTCTCAATCATGTCACTCCTTGATCTCCTTTCCTATTACTCTACTTCCTTGCATCCTTGACCCGTTAACTGCTTCCTTCTTCGATCAATCATTTGATTCTAATTTGATCCTTATGTCCTCTATCTTTCAGGGACACTATTCCTGGTCCTTCCAATCAGCCAGCTAAAGTTTTGTCGGTAGCAGGACATCCCCCAGTCGGCCAACAGCTTCTTGAGGTCCATCCTTAGTATTCTGAAGCAGAGTCTAGTATAACTCAAAATGTGGAACAACAGGTCCATCCAGAACCATCAGTTGTACCAGCAGCGATAGTCCAGCCGGTGCCATAAGATATAGAAGGTAATACCCAGGCCCTGATGGGGATCATCAGGCAGTTATTAGCATCTTAAGAGCGTTGAGATGACGCTCTCACCCAGTCAGAACGAGGTCTTGGAAAGAGGTACCATTAATTTGGCAAGCAATTTCAAGCGCCTTCAACTACCATATTTCTTTGGTACCAAGGATGCAATTGCATCTGATTCATGTCTTCTGGATAGTAAAGCTATACTTGAGGTAGCAAGGGTTCCGGATAGGGAACGGGTAGCAGTAGTATGACTTCAGTTGTTAGACTTAGCCCGAGATTGGTGGGTAGCGTAAGCAATTTCCTTAGCAACACCTATCCTATGGGCAGTATTCACTGAGAGATTCCTGATGAGGTACTTTAATGTGGTGTCATGTTATGATCTGCAGTAGGGATTCAACAACTTGAAGCAGATGGACAGGAATATCGACGACTTTACGACAGAGTTCTGTAGGTTGAGTCAGTTTGCTCCTACCTTGGTGGCGATCAAATTAGAAAGAGCAAGGAGGTTTCACCAGGGACTTCACCTAGAGATCATCTTGGCAGTGGAATAATATGAGTTCCAAATATTTGACGCCGTAATATGAGCTGGGAGGAGACACGAGTACACTCCCATAGGATTATCGATAGAGTTGGGGACTGAAAGAGGACTCAAACATTCGAAGGTTCGTTTACTCAATATTTAGCAGAAGCTCCAGCGGTGCGAGCTTTGACGATTGGGACCCTGACAAGGACAACTTTGGCAGCATAGTTTCAGCGACCAGCTCTGACACGTCCTCAGTAGCAGAGATAATCTCCTTCAGTGGGGTATTCTCATTGTGGAAAACTAGCACACATTTTACTAGAGTACTGTAGAGCACAAGGATTATGCCTACTCTGTGAAGCTTCAGACCATAGGGTAGGATCTTCCCTACGAAGAGCCAGTCATCATCGTCTTCCCCGGCAAGTCCATAATATAGGGCACCACATCTGGTTCAACAATACCATGGTCCGAGGGCATTTTTGACCCAGTCTAAAGTATTTTAGCGGTAGACCCCTTAGCAGTATGTGCATGCCCAAGTTCAGACCAGGCCAGGAGGTCTATAACAGAGGGGACCAGCACCAAGGAGGGAAATGCCAGGCTATGGTTCTCACCCTGGAGGAGGAGTTAGCCTCAGAAGAGTTGGTGGCAGTAGCATTCTCGTCAACTCTTATTCCGCTACTTTATTGTTTATTTCTGGTGCATCGTATTCACTTATGTCTACACAATTTATGACACGACTGGGTTTTGAGCCCGAGTCATTAGCAGTACGGCTTAATATACTTATTGGTAACGGTCTTATGGGAGTAGATAAAGTTTATACCTCACATCGAGTCATAGTGTACGGAAGAGATTTTCCCGCTAGGCTGATAGAGTTTTCAATGGACAATTATGATGTCATCCTAAGAATGGATTGGTTGAGTGCTCGACATGAATCAATAGATTGTCATGCTGTCAATGTTATCTTTCGTGTCCCTGGTGAGAAGGAGTTCTTATTTTCTCGAGGCCACGAGAAATTTTTGTCAGTTGTCCTGAGGATGTCAGTGGCCGAAGAAGTACAGTTTCCTTGAGTAGTTAGCATATTACCAGATGTGTTTCCAGAAGAGCTTCCAGGCATGCCACCAGAAAGAGAGATTAATTTTACTATTGATTTTATTTAAGGAATAGAACCAGTGTCAGAGAGAGTCTACAGGATGACATCATCCGAGTTGGAGGTCTTATACCGTATGATTGAAAAGATTAAAGCAAAGGAATTCATTCGTGCTAATAGATTACCTTGGGGAGACCGGATCCTTCTTATGAAGAAGAAGGATGGGACATAATATTTATGTATTGACTATCGTACCTTAAATACGGTGACCATAAAGAACAAGTATCCATTGCCTCAAATAGTCGAATTGTTCGACCAGCACAGTTGGGCAGCTATATTTTCAAAGACAAATTTGCGGTCAGGATATCATCATATCAGAGTCAGAGAATAAGATATACCCAAGGCGGCGTTCAGATCAAGGTATGGCCATTACGAGTTTCTTGTGACACCTTTTGGAGCAACTAATGCACCAGCAGTTTTTATGGATTTTATGAATCGTATATTCATGCCCTACTTGGACAAGTTTATGATAGTATTTATTGATGATATCTTGGTCTACAATTGGAATGAAGTAGAATATGACCAGCATCTTCGCGTAGTTCTTCAAGTACTCAGGGAGAATCAACTATATGCTAAGTTCAGCAAATCTCAATTCTGGCTCGATCGTATTTCTTACTTAGGTTATCTCATTGGTAGAAAAGGAGTCGAGGAAGATACCAAGAAGATAGAAGCCATTGTGACTTGGCCAAATCTTGTACCATATTAGAAGTTCGCAGTTATCTAGGGTTAGAAGGATATTATCGATAATTTATGACAGATTTTGCTAGGATTTCTGCACCCTTGACGTAGTTGACATGAAAGGATAGGCACTTTGAATGGACCAACGCTTGTCAAACTTCTTTCGAGAATATCAAGCGAAAGTTAGTTACAGCCCCTATTTTAACACTTTCAGGGGGATCAGGTGGATTCACGATTTATTGTGAAGCGTCAGGTAAATGATTGAGATGTGTCCTTATGCAGCATGATAAAGTTATAGCTTATGTATCTTGGTAACTTTGAGACCATCAGAAGAACTACCCAATACATGATTTTATCTTAGCAGCAGTCATATTTGCACTCAAGCTTTTGAGGCATTATCTATATGAAGAGTGAGTAGAGATTTTCATGGATCATAAGAGCCTGATGTATATGTTTACTCAGAAAGATCTCAATATATGAAAGAGGAGTTGATTAGAACTATTGGTGGATTAAGACCTCAACCTTCAGTTTTATCAAGGAAAAGTTAACGTCGATGCAGATGCCTTGAGCAGAAGAGCTGGCGCTTACTTTATGACAGTGCAACGAGAAATTTTGAAAGAACTCCAAGAGATAGGCATCAAAGTAGTATTACCTGGCAACACAGCATTGATGGTTTATTTATAAGTTTACTCTAGTATTATGGAGAGGATCAGAGCAGCGCAGTCCATGGATGCTAAGCTTCAGCGACTTAGAGCCGAGTATGAGGTAGGACGCAGAACAGAGTTGAGTATTCACAGAGATGGGACTCTCCAATTTGGTAGTTATTTTTTCATACCAAGTGGAGACCTCCAAAAAGAGATCATGTCAGAGGCTCACAGTTCACATTATTTTGTTCATCTAGGAGGAACCAAGATGCTCAGGGATATTCGTCAGCATTTCTGGTAGAATGGTATGAAGAGGGAGATAGCCCGGTTTGTCTCTCGATGTTTGGTTTGTCAGCAAGTCAAGGATGAGCATTAAAGACCAGCTAGATTTCTTCAACCTTTACCAATTTCAAAATAAAAGTGGGACTATATTACCATAAATGTCGTGACCGGCCTTCCTAGATCCCCAGCTGGCAGAGATGTTATTTGGGTAATAGTGGATCGACTCATTATGGTTGTACAATTCCATCCTTTCAGAGTAGGCCAGTCTACAGAGCAGTTGGCACGGATATACATGAATCAGATTGTCAGACTTTATAGGGTACCAGTCAGCATTGTATCAGATAAAGATTCCAGATTTATGTCTCACTTTTGGCAGAGTCTACAACAAAGTTTGGGTACCCGTCTGATATTCAGTTTAGCTTATCATCCACAGACAGATGGTAAGCCAGAACGTACAATTCAGACCCTTGAAGATGTGCTTCGATTATGTACCCTCAACTTTGTTGGTTCATAGGAAGATCACTTGCAATTGGTAGAATTCTCCTACAACAATAATTTTTAAACAAGTATCCAGATGGAACCCTTTGAGGTATTGTATGGCAGGAGATGCAGATCAACGTTAGCTAGGGATAATGTGAGAGAAAGCCAAATGATTGATCCAGAGATGATAGACCAGATAGTTGAGGTAGTCAAGCAGATCAGAAAGCATCTTAGAGTGGCTCAGGATTGTAAGTGTCATTGGGCAGATTCGCATCGTCATTCTCTTGAGTTTTTTTTGGCAACCATGTATTCCTTCAAATTTTGCCTACCTGAGTTATCAGATTTGGAGAACGAAAAAAGCCTATTCCAAGGTTTATAGGTCCATTCGATATCCTCGAACAATTGAAAGATATTTTATATTGTCTTGCTCTTTCATCGTCGCTTCACGAAAAACATAATGTATTCTATGTATACCAGTTACGACGGTATATACTAGATCCAAACCGTATCCTAGATCATTCAGAATTGGTCGTTGGTATCGACCTTTTGTATGAGGAGAGTCTTGTATCTATTTTGGACTAGAGAAAGAAGATTCTTAAGCACCGGACTATCCTATTAGTCCGTGGGGGCATAAGGGCATTACTCACTGGACGAGTCACTTGGGAACACGATGACGATATCCGAGCTCGATACCCGTATTTCTTTGACTCGTGAGTTATAGTTATTTGTGTATCTCGTACCTTGATCCTATCTTGTGCATACTTGTCTTGTTCTAGGTAGTTCATAGATTGTGATTGATACTCATATTTTCTTGCTTATTTTATTTCCTGCTTTTTCTAGAGAATTTTGCTAGGCCTGGTACTTTATCAAAATTTTGAGGACATAATTTTTCTAAGGAGCTGAGAGTTGTAAGACTTATCTCACTATTTTTTGTATTCATATCTGGTTTATGTGTGTTATTGTTGTATAATTGATTCATGTAAGTTTTTTGGATTTTTCTAGCTGTATTTGGGCAATTTCTAGATTTTTTCATAGTGATTAGTCACCCTTGTTATATATAGACCCTCTCTTTCTCCCTTCTTCATTCTTCTTTATTTTATCTTCTTCCTCTTTCTTTCTTTCTCTTTCCTCTCATTCTTCCTAGCCGAGAGCTGGACATAAACCTTGGCCATGGGTTTTGGTGCTAGTAGTGATAGTTAGTAGCTAAGTTTAGGCAATTACATCTTGCCAATGAGGAAGAACTTGTACTTTTTGCATCTAATTTAGTTTTCTTATATTTTATTAGTCTATATTGTGCTCTATGAGTTTTTCTACCTATATTGTCCTCTATGTTAGGGTTTTCATGGGTTCCTTAAGTTTTTCTTGGTTTTAATCTACTAAAACTAGTTAATTTCGAAAATTAGTATTTTTATATGATAGAGCATTAAAATTTTTATAATTTTGACTTTTGAATCACTTAATTTGGAGTTAAATTGAGAGTTGTATGGCCAAAATAATTTTGGAATTTTTATTTTTGGACCGGTTTGGCAGGGACGATGAATAGTACCATGTGTAGTGCGCCATGAAGAAATTTCTTACCCCCGCAGTATGCCACGCGCATCAACCGATGCTGATGCATCAGTACGCCGTGCACAGATTTTTTGCATCACGTAGTGCGCCATGCACAGATTTCAGGCCGTACACATCATTCCTTGTTGCGTAGCAATATACTGTGCATAGAATTCTAGCTGCACATAGTGCGCCATGCACATAATTCTGGCCACGCAATACGTCGCGCACATGCTGGCCAGGATGGCTCTATTTGCTTGTTTTGTTATTTTTATAGCTAGAATCTTGTAAAATTTAAAACATAAAAGTTGTAGATCTTTGTCTTGTCTTTTCAAATCTTTTTGAATCATCTCATTTGGAGTTCGAATGAGAGAGTTATGCCTAGTTTTCTAAATATGTCAAAATATAATTTTGTATAATTTTATATGTTTGATTACTTTGTCCATTGTTGATATATTCTTCAATTTTTTTGCTTTCTTAACTTAACCTTGGGATAGTGTTCATAATGTTTTCTTGCCTTTACCTTGTGTTAGAACTTGTAATGAACCTTGGAATTTTATGCCCGTATTTATAATATATTTATATTCCTGATAGTGCTTGGACACAACGCACTCATGACTCAAGATTCATACACTGTCCTAATCAAGGCCATTAGTAGCACCTGTATTGCATGATATGTTATTCCCGTAGTTAAATTTTTTATTGTGCCTATAAAGATATTTTCCAGTCTTGCATCATGCCTAAGGCAGATTCTCGAGCACCACGATCAAAAATCTTGATTAAATTGATTAGGTTAATAAACTAGATTTGATACCTAGAATCATCAGGAAAAATCTTGGATACATGCAATCTCGACATCCCAGCGACACCGGTGGATTTGGAGCTCTCCGTCGTGAGGGACACACTTCTAACACACCATCGAGTGTTGCATTACATGTAAAAATATCTATATATATTAATTATATTATGTACTCCTTATGTCTGGATAATCCGGATAGACTGTAGGGCATACGACTGTATAGAATTTCCAAATTTGCATGTGATAGTAACTATGATTATGATAACCCTAGTTAGTTAATAATTAGCAAGCCATAAGATATGCTTAGCCATGATTGATTGATTGCTAGTCTTGTCCTATCCATGCACTTTTCCGTTTATTTAAACCTGCAAGTTTCCTTATACGCACTTTATTATTGTTTAAACTGCCTTAATATCTTATGCTTGTTTTGCATGCTGGTTTTAGTTCCTAAGTTGGACTTTCTTGTGGTACTTTGCTATTTGGTGTTCTGATTTCACTGGTTTTTTTGGCCAAATTTTGGAGTAGGTCCGTAGGATCTTCCTTACTTTCGGCCTCAAGATGGTGAACACGAGGAGCACCTGAGGATATGAGTGAATTTTTTCTTCATTGCCTATCTAATCTTGTATATTATTCTTTTGAGGTATTTAGCTACCAAGCACGTGTTTAGCTCGTGTTTTGGAACTTGATGTCTTCCCACGGGACTACATATATAGCATATTCTAGACTATAACTAGAGTTGATCATGTAATATTAGACTCTCGCTAGTTCTTCATTTTGTAACTAGCTTCATAATCATCTCAATATGATTGGTTTAGGATGCCTTACTATTATATGGTTGGTGATCATGTATCTTATAACTTGTTGCTTGCTTGAGATTGAGACACCTAGGATTTCTTGACCCAGGAATGACTACTGGATTGTAGAGTAAAATCTCACATGTCTTAGACAGTCGTAATCATATTCTTGGGATATTTTGTACTATAATATACGTAGTTGGCTTTGTCTGCGCTCACTCTCCAGTATTCTGGTTTTGGGGCGTGACATCCGTAAATCCACTTTTATGGTATTTCTTGAAATCGATCTTCCAAAACTCAAAGTTGATAAAATTAAATACTCCCAGGTTGTTGGAAAATTGTCCTATACAATTTTGACCTTTGAAAATCTAAATTCCTAGTTAGAACTGAGTTTTTACGGTCCGTACAAGTCTCAAAATTGTTACAAGTCTGGGTTTCTGTGACCGCTCGGAAGATCTGATGGTAATCCACAATAGTCCGACGGATGATTCATTTTTGGCCCATAAACCCGTTGTGACAAATTAGATGATCCGACGGTAATCCATGGAAGTCCGACGGATGGTCATATTTTTTACCCACAAACTTGATGTAACTAATCAGATGATCTGTCAATGATCCATGATAGTCCAACAATTGATCCGAGGTTTGGTTCATAAACCTGTTATGACCAATAGGATGATCTGACGGTGATCCGAGGAGAACCGACGGATGATCCTAATTATCCTGATTTTGACTAGTTTGTCTATTTTTTGATATTTCACTTGGTTGTGATACTTTCGTTATGTGAACAATCTCTTGTAAAGCTAGGGATGATTTATACCCTAAATACATTTGACCAGGTGACCCTCGTACGTTAGAGGATTGATTTAAATCCTATATACTTGTGATAATGACTCATAGTAGTACAATCTTGGTTATTGTATATGACATATGTGATAGTGACTCATAGTTATAGGACAGTGTATGACAACTCTAGGGGGTGAATAGAGTTTATATATGCAGCAAAATAAAATTACCTGTTAAAATATAATTCTATGGCATGCAATAGTGATCAACTACTAACAGTTAGAATATATCTCATGTGTAAGTGATATTACTAGCAGTTTTATGAATATATGCATTAGAGTGAGAGAAAGCAAATGCAAACACCAAGATATATACTGGTTTTCCTCTTTGAAGACTAGTCCAGTCCTGAGAACTCAAGCTTGGAGTTTTATCCATTATAATTACCAATAGTGAATCAAAAGCTTTGATCCGAAGGCTTGCCACTTCTTTACATCCACAGGGTTTGATCCGAAGTCTCACAACTTCACAGCTTAATAGAAAGAGTAATTGATAGAACAAAGCTCTTTACAACTCTTAAGACTTCTAGACCGAGATCGCAAAAGCACTAGGAAGGCTAGGGAGTTTCTCTTTGAGATGGAAAATTTAAGGCTTTAGAGATTTGCTCACAATAGGATAGAAGATTAAGAATCGTTGAGTATCTAAGAATAAAGAATTCTAATCCTATTTATAGGATGTAGGCAAATAGAATTCGGCCAGAATTTGGATGGGGTTTAATTTAAATTTTTAACCGTTAGGCCAAGAAATCAGTAGCTTATTGAACTGGTTTATTTTATACCAAAAGGGTAACCGTGTTCGGTCCGATTTAGGCACGAGTTTGGCCTGAGTTTAATCTCTTAGTATGGTAGACTTTGTAAATAAATATGGCCTGATTTGGTGGATAGGTTCTTTGGTTCATTTTAGTGGACTAGGTATCTGGGTATAGGTATTTAGGATTTGCCAGTACGACTCAGCTTACATCAGTCCTAGACTCAAATAAAAAAATATTATATTTGAATATGAAACCAATAGTTGTTGCAGAGTCTGACTTTAGTAAAGACGGAGTTGATATGCTTTGCATCGATTATCTACTTCATCTGTATTTTGGATCTGATATTTGACGATTATCAGAATCCGGTTGACTGTGACCACTTTATGTCAACAATCTCCTCCATTATGATAATTGACAAACTATGCCAAATACAAAAATGGAGAGTCTGATGTAGCCTTTGATATAAATAGTTGAAATATAGACGAAGTTTCTTTTAACGTAGATATTTTCATTAAAAACTAGCTTATTAGAAAAAGCTCCCCCGTAAGTAGATATTTTCTTTGAACGGGAGCACTTGAATGACCGATAACTTGTCATTTCTTTATAGCAAAAGTAGTTGCAGGTATATCAAGAATATAGATATAAATATATCATAGTTATATGTCATCAATCATACATCAACTATAATCGAAACATTTTTATCATATTTTGTTATCAAATTTTATCATTTCTCCCCCTTTGTCAATATATCATAGTGGAAAATAAAAACTCTCCCGTAACGAGTGATTATGACAAATTATAAAAAGATAAATTAACCAGAACATGCATTTGTTTTAATCAGAATAAGTAACAAGACTGGAAAATATCTAGATGCAAATAACCAAAATAGCATAAAAGTTTTACGAACAATTTAAGCAAATATTTGTAGTATACTGAAATAGAAAAAACTAATACATCCATATAGCCAAAAGTAACTATCACAAATCATCATCAGTATCAGCAGGCGGGTGATCATCAAAATATGCTCCGATAGGGTCGAAGTACTGTTGAACAAATGATTATCGATCCTATAGCCAAAGCGGGAAGAATCACGAGCCACTGGGTGAGGTGCAGTAGGATGATGGGCTAGGTGATAATGAAGATCTGTTAGGGAGTTGGCTAAAGTGTGGGCCTGAATAGTGGTACAATAAGACTGGTCACGAAGCCGAGTGATAATCATAATGTTCTGCTCCTGGTATTGAGCAACTATCATCTCATTTTGTAACCTGAATTGCTCGCAGAACATCTCTTAGATCGAGTCCAATGTAGCAGGCTGTACAGAGGATGATGGAGTAGGAGTAGAAGCATGAGGAGGTAGGACTGGATCAACTGGTACATCAGAATCATATCTGGATATGTCATCCTCACCAGGAACCAGAGAAATAGGCTGTATCCTACGGGCTTTGGCCAGATAAGCTGGCTCAGATAGATAAGTGGGTTCTTCCATTGGAATATGGAAGTGCTCAAAGATGAGTGGTAGATACATGGCATAATAAAGTTGACATTTATGTTTATAACAGTCAATCATCTGCCGAATCATGGTCTTAGAAAGGCTAAAGGGAGTGGATCTGTAGAAGTGATATAAATCAGACATCTCCCTATAGGTCACATCATCTTTAGAGGTTTGCTTTGGAATGATAATAGAGTATAAGATACGGTAAAGTTCGTAAAAATATTGATTAAAATAACGAGCACAAAACTTTCCGTTAGGACAAGGATAAGGGGAGCAAAGTTTGTCCTGAAAGAATCAAGAGTGATGTCGTCTCTGAGATTGAGTTTGTCGATCTCAACTAGGGCATCTCCCTCGTTAGGGATTTCAAAAATTTTACCAAAAGTTGTATCGTCAAATTCAATGTTGATCCTACCCATTCTCGAAGAGATAGACCATTGATCATGAGATAGATTGTAATAAAATATGCGAATGGCATTCAAATATATGGGTTTTCTAGTTTTGACTAGACGATGAAGATGGAATTCTATAAGTTTAGGTTTTGGGCATAAAAAGTAGTAAAATTAATAGGATTTCCCTTGCAAATATTTCTTTGCACAAAATTATTGAACCATAGATTTGAGGCATCAATAGAAGTAAAAATGAAGTCATCATATTCTCTTGGGTTTGGAATATTAGGAGAAAATAAGGAATAGAGAACAACATCACTAGAGGGTTGAGAAGAGGAAGTTTCATTTGCTTTTCTCTTCTTTTTCTAAATTTAGGAGCCATGAATTGGGGTTTGAGAATATAAAGATTGTACCTTGAAAAGATTGAAGGGGATGAAGGAGAATCTCACCAAGAGCCTTAGATCTCTAGTTAGGAGAGAAAAAGCCTTTGTGGAAGGAGATCACAAAACTAGGGTTTTGGTGGAAAGGGTTTTATTCTTGTTTTGGAGAAGAAGGGTTTGGGAGGATGAAGTAATGAGATCAAATTCGAGACTGCTGCTATTATATAAAAATACTTGAATCAAATTTGGACCGAGTTCTGACCGAACTCTATCCGAGTTCTGATAGCTCAGGATATTAAAAATTTATGTTGTGTAGAATTCTATAACAGTTAAAAAAATATACAGGTAATCTCATAATAATACAAGTATAAAAATATATGAGGTCTATAACTATGACAGGTTATTATCAGTCATTGCTTTTAGACAAGTCATGTAAAATAATTTATATGCAATCAATTACTGAATAAATAATAATTGTATTTAGGAAACATTTGTAAATAGATCTTTGTATATCATTATTCAGTGAGATTTTTTTGTTATTATTAATTACCCGTAGGGGCCAGTTTCCAGCTAGCGGTAGTCCGAAGACACTTAAGTACCATGTTGCTTAAGGTTGTTTACACCTTTTTGACAGAAGGACCCTTTAGGCTTTTTAACAATAATTTCTATACCTTTAGAGCATAATATTGAAGATTCATTTAACAAAAGTTTTTTCGTTCACAGTTTTAGAACAATTGTACTACCATATTTCAATGAATTGAATGAGTACATTATACTACTATTAATTTAAAATTTTGTATTACCATAATGGCTTAATAGTCATGTTTTATGTTGGTGCAATTGCCATGAGAAATATCCATTTAGCTTTCTGCAATCACCAACTTTCTTCTTTACCATTATGTCTTACCGCAAATTGTTCCACCTATATGATTAGAATAATACTTTGGTATCCAGGATTTGTATCCATATTTGTTAGCTTTAGGAATCTATTTATATATATTCATATCAACCAATTTTTTAGCCCTATAATAATGACATATAGCATAGGCATTTGTGTTGGGTATAGAAAGATGAGTATGTAAAGTTGTGTGACATGTCTTGCATGGATATCTATAATAGAATGCATGATTGTGTGAAGTATGTTGTGTTCTACATGCATGATAGTATAAAGTATTTGGTTTGCTTGTTGGTGTCTTGTTGTGAGTACTCTTTTGTTTAGCCATGTGTCTCATGTTAGACTGAATAGTTGGTTGTACGACCTGCTTTTCTAATCTAATATCTAACTTTTTAGAGGTGGCATATAAATCATCATATTTAGCAGTAACAACATCTATCATAAGTGAGGCTTTAAAGTACTTCTCATTTTCCTATTTTAAGTCTTCCTTAGGTTTAGCATTTCTTGATTGCTTACATCAAAGCAGTCAAAAGCTTCTTGTAAGCTGAGCTTAAGTTTGGAGATTTTAATTGATTCATCAGAAGAGGAGTTTTCTCTATTTTCTTTAAGTAAGTAAATAAGCTGATCATTTTTAAGCTGATAAGATTTGATATCTTTTTGAGCTTGCTTATAGTTATTTCTAAACTTATTATAGTCTTCAAATAAATCATTAAAAATATCAGATAATTCATCATATGAAATATCTTTTGCTAGAGAGTCATTATTTACCTCGCTTACCATTAAGCACAAGTCTATCGTATGTTGAAGGTTTTTGTCATTCACGTACTGGATGGTTGCATTGATTGCTAGACTTTCATTTGAGCATAAGTTTGCAACATCATCTTCCTTGTTGTCATTATTATTGTATTGAATGTATGCATCTTTATTTGTACTTGTAGCTTCTTCATTTTGATACATGCTTACAACATCATGAGGTTCTTCTTCAACTTCTTCGTTGTCTCCATAGATTGCTTCCAGCATTTTCTATATCTCATATGATGTTTTGCACTTGGAGATAAGTTTGAATTTATCTTCTCCTAGAGTAAAGTAGAGTATGTACATTGCCTTTGCATTATCAATTATTGATTTCTTTTCATCTTCAGTATATTCATTATCTGCTTTGTCAACTCTTTTATAACCACTAGTAATATAAGTCCATAAGTTAAAGCCAAGAGATTTTAGAAAAGCATTCATATGTATTTTCCAAAATAAATAGTTAGTGTTGTTAAAAACAAGTAGCTTATCAAGGAGTTGGCTTTCACCATTGATGGAAAATAATGATCTTGTTGTTTCCATATGTCATACTCATTGGATATTAATCTGATAATTAAGAGAACTTGCTTTGAAACCAATTATAGAAGCAATTGGTATGAGCAATAGTTCTTACATAAAGAGCACCTGCTCTTATACCAATTATAGGAGCAATTGGGATCATAAACTAATTAAGAGATAACCTGCTCTAATTTGATACCAATTGAGGAGCAAATGGTATCAGTAAAAGTTCCAATATAAAGAGTACCTGCTATGATACTAATTGTAGGAGCAATTGGGATCAGAAACTAATTAAGAGATAACCTGCTCTAATTTGATACCAATTAAGGAGCAAATGGTATCAGTAAAAGTTTTAATATAAAGAGTACTTGCTCTGATACCAATTATTGGACCATATATGGAAATTCTAAGGGAGGTAAATAGTGTTTATATATGCAGTAGAATAAAATCACCTATTAAAATATAATTCTATGGCATGCAATGGTCATCAACTACTAGCAGTTAGAACATATCTCATGTGTAAGTGAAACTACTAGCAGTGTTATGAATATAAGCAATATAGTGAGAGAAAGCAAACGCAAATACCAAAATGTATATTGGTTTCCCTCTGAGAGGACTTGTCCGGTCCCGATAACTCAAGCTCGGAGTTTTATATACTATAATTAACAATGGTGAATCACAAGCTTTGATCCGAAAGCTTGCCACTTTTTTACATTCACGAGGTTTGATCCGAAGTCTTGTAACTTCATAGATTGATATAGAGAGTAACTGATGGAACAAAACTCTTTATAACTCTGAAGACTTCTAGACTAAGATCGTACTTGGCACTAGGAAGGCTAGGGAGTTTCTCTTTGCGATGGAAAAGTTAAGGCTTTAGAGGTTTTCTCACAATAGGATAAAAGATTAAGAATCATTGAGTATCTAAGAATAAAGAATTCTAATCCTATTTATAAGGTTTGGCAAACAGAATTTGGCCAGAATTCGGATGGAGTTTAATTTAAATTTTTAATCGTTGGGCCAAGAAATCAGGAGCTTATTGAACTAGTTGATTTTATACCAAAAGGGTAACCGAGTTTGGCACGAGTTTGGCCCGAGTTCGGCCCGAGTTCGGCATTAGTTTGATTCGAGTTTGGTCTCTTGTTATGGTAGACTTTGTAAATGAATTGGCCTGATTTGGTTGATAGGTTCTTTGGTTCATTTGAGTGGACTAGGTATCTGGGTATAGGTATTTAGGATTTGCCAGTATGACTCAACTTACATCAGTTCTAGACTCAAATAAATAAAAGATTATATTTGAATATGAAACCAATAGTTGTTGCTGAGTATGACTTTAGTACAGACGGAGTTGATATGCTTTGCATCGAGTATCTGCTTTATCTGTATTTTAGATATGATGTTTAACGATTATCAAAATCAGCTTGACTATGACCACTTTATGTCAATAGTAGTAATGCACTCTTGTTCATCGGCCCTTACATGCATGACAATATCTCGTAGTAGTATACTCATGATACTTTACCCGTATATTATCAGTTGTGGCTTGTTAAGTGCACGGTAGTCATGCCTATAATCGTGTGGTTGTATGCTTTTCTTGCCCTATGCGTATGTTTGTTAAAATAATGCCCTGTCTCGCATATCCCTGTGGAAAGCATCATGTCTAATATGGATTCTGCGGAATGGCACACTCGAAATCCTGAAATAAAATGTTAAGGATTATAACTAGCATGAACAACTAGATAATTGGGAGGGAAGAATCTCTAGGTTGCATGCAGTCCTGTTGTCTAGCCACCTTGGTTCGTATGGAATTATAGCTCTCCGGCTTTAAGGGCAATTTCCAGCTCACCGTCGCATAGGAAAATTATATCTATATAGATGACTATGAGCTCACCGTCGTGCGGAGCATACTAAGATCCTGTTATGTGGTGCCACTTCCTGTGATGCAGGCTTTGATGCCGGGCAGTCCACTATTTGTAACTACTTCTTAGAATACCGGCTTTGAGGTTGGGCAGTCCACTATATCTTGTGTTTTTTGTTTGCTTATATTGTTACATTACTGGTAAGTGAATAGAGACTATGTACAAATTGGGAAAATAATCATAATCCTGGTCTTGTTTGGTTTAAGGGTTATGGTTCCTATTTCGAGTTATCGAATCTTCTTGTTGCTTGCTGACTTATTCTTTTTTTTCATGGCTATTGTCACCTACGTGTTTACTTTTCCTTGGTTATTGTCACTTACATGTATATTACTTTTACCTGTCCATGATCCCGTGCATGCCACTTGTTCTAGTTTACTTGAAATGACGTGTATCGTTCACGTGCTCAATTTTACTTTCATATCAGCAGTTTATTTTCATGTTTTACGGTGCTTTTATATACAGATAGTTTTATGTTTCTTAGTATACTGTAGCTTTGTATTGCATGCTGATTTTAGTTCATAGTTTTTTGCCTCCTTTGTGGTACTTGCTATTTTAGGTTTGACCCCACTAGTTTTGCTTTGCCAGATGCAGTAGCAGAGACAAAGGATCTTTCGTACCTTCCCGAAGATGGTGACCACCAGGAGCAGCAGATCAATTGAGTGGGTTTCTATCTTGTTCACCCACTTATTGTACAAATTTGCTTTCGGCATTTAGCCCGGAGCACCTGTTAACTCATATTTTGGACTTGATATATCGCCTACAGAGCATGACATGATTAGCATATTCTAGACCATGGATAGAGTTGATTATGTATGACTAATACTCTTGTTATTTCTTTATTTTGTATTACTAGCTTCATGATCATCTATGTATATATGGTTTGGGACACTTTACTATCTTACTTCTGATGATCTTATTTCTTGTATATTATGGATTCCTACGTGTGATTTGGACACTAGGATTACTTAACACAGGATTGATTGATAACTTGTAGTATTAACCACCCATGTATATTTACCGTAGTGACCATATCTTGGGGTACTAGAGTACTATGTTATACGTAGTTGGCTTTGTCTGCCACCGCTCTCCAGTATTCTGGTTCTAAGGCGTGACAGGATTTTAGTAGTGGCCCATGCAGGTCTTGTTTCCATAAATGTGGGGGTTATCAGTGATTAGATGTCTCAATCCAATGTTCCTTCTTGATCTCCTTTCGTACTACCTTATACCTCTGATCTTGACATGTTATCTGCTTTTATTCTTGCTTTATTATGTACATCAATTTCATTCTTGTGTCCTTTGACTTTTAGGGGAACTGATCCTAGTCCTTATGATTAGATTGTTCGAGCTTAGACAATGGAAGATCAATATCCTGATAGTCAGTCAATTTATGGGGCTCAGCCTCAACATTTAGGAGCAGAGTCGAGTATTGATCCCAAGGTAGAGAAGCATGTCCAGCCTGATCTGCTGGAAGTGCCAGTACAGCCAGTTCATCAACAGCAGACATATGTTGTTCGAGCACTAATGGACGTTATAATGGGGTTTATGGTGACTCATCAGCGATAGAGTGACAATCTTACTGAATCAGTTCAAACGGCTATGGAGAGCGGTGGTTCTCAGATATATAATTCTGCGAACAACTTCAGGTATTTCCATCCCCCAAAATTTTTTGATACTGAGGATGTGATTATGTCTGATGCGTGGTTCTAATATACTAAGGGCATACTCGAGGCAGTAGGAGTATAGTCAAGGGAGCGAGTGGCAGTGGTTAGGTTGTACTAGCTAGATTTGTCCCGCTACTATGGGCAGGTTAGAAGGTTTTACTAACTGCGCCAATACCATTGGCAAACTTCCGTAAGCGATTTCGGACTCGATATTTTGACGTGATATAGTATTATGATTTACAGCAGAGGTTTAACAACCTATGGCATATGGGGAAGACCATCGACAGTTATGCGACAAAGTTTTATAGTCTTAGTCGATTTTCTCCTACCTTGGTGGAGACCGAGTTGGACCTAGCAAGGAGGTTCTAGCAAGGATTTCATCTGGAGATCATATTTGCGGTGGAGCAGCATGAGTTCCAGACTTTCGACATTGTGATGAGAGTGGTGAGGAGGCACGAATACACTTCTCAAAGGATCATCGATAGGATTGGGGGCCACAACAAACCTTATATTTTGAGAGGATCTTCTAGCAAGTCTTCAGCACCAGCTCTAACAGTTCGAGCTTTGTCGATAGGGTCTCCAAGGAGGGCAGCCCCGGTGGCATTATTTCAGCAGTCTTCTCAGACTCGTCCTCAGCAGCGGAGGCAGACTTCTTCGATTTGGTGTTCCTACAGTCAAAAATTAGGCCACGTCTTTTTAGAGTGTCGTAAGGCGCAGCGCTTATGTTGGGGGTATGGTAGAGCTTACCACATGGTGAGTACTTCTCCCCAGAGTGCTCTAGCTGGATAGTTATCAGTCCAACCAGCAGCTCCATAATTTAGGGCACCAGCGTTGGTTCAGCCCTATCAGGGCCCGAGGCCATTACCGATGCAGTCCCATACATTCCAATAATAGAGGCCGCAACAGTATACTCAGGCCCAGGCTCAGGCTAAGCTGAGAGGCCAGGAGTAGAGGGGACCAGCATCCAGACGGCAAGGACAGGCTTTCGGGATGTCTTACGAGGAGGCGCTAGTGGCTGGAGAGGTGATTGCAGGCACCATTCTCGTTCATTCACATTCATCTTCAGTTTTATTTTATTCTGGATCATCACACTCGTTTATATCTGCACGATTTGTGATATGGGTTGGCTTGGAGTTTGAGTCCATACCTGTAAGGTTGGATATACTTACTAGTAATGGTCTTGTGGGAGTAGATATAGTTTATGCCTCTTGTCGAGTCGTAGTATATAGTAGGGACTTTTTCGATAGACTAATAGAGTCACCTATGGGCGATTACGATTTAGTCCTAGGAATGGATTGGTTGAGAGTATGACATGCAACGAAAGATTTCTATGCTAGCAAGGTTATCTTTTGTGTCCCTGGCAAGCAGGAGTTCTTATTTTTGAGAGGCGGGGTGGAGTCTTCGTCAGTCATCCTAAGGATGGAAGCAGACAAGAAGGTTCAGTTACCTAGAGTTGTTTGCTAGTTCTCGGACGTGTTTCACGATGAGCTTCCAAGCATGCCGCCAGTTCGAGACGTAGAGTTCTACCTCAATTTGATTCTAGGGACGGAGCCAATTTCAGATAGTGTCTATCGAATGTTACCATCATAGTTAGAGATTCTGTACTAGATGATAGAGGATTTGAGGACCAAGGGATTCATTCGTGCTAGTGGATCACCTTGGGGAGCCCCATTACTTTTTGTTGAAAAGAAGGATAGTTCATCGCGTTTATGTGTTAATTATAGTACATTAAATTCGGTAAGCATTGAGAACAAGTATCCCTTGTCTAAGATAGATAACTTTTTTGATCAGCTTAGCTGGACAGCTATATTTTCTAAGGTCGATTTGCGGCCTGTGTATCATCAGAGTCAGAGAGCAGGATATACCCAAGAAGGCGTTCATATCTAGATATGGCCATTGGAAGTTTCTTGTCATGCCATTTGGAGCGACCAATGTGCCAGCAATATTCATGGATCTTATGAACCATATCTTTATGCCTTACTTAGACCAGTTTATGATAGTATTTATTGTTGATATCCTAGTCTACAATCGGACATGCAAATCATGAGTGGCATCTTTGTATAGTTCTTTAGACTCTTCGAGAGCATCAACTTTAGGCGAGGTTCTGCAAGTGCAATTTTTGGCTATATCATATTTTATTCTTGGGACATATCATTTTTTGTGGATGTGTAGAGGTGGATTCCAAAACGGTAGAGGCTATCGAGAGTTGGTAGTACCTAGTATAGTCTCCGAAGTGCGCAGTTTTCTGGGATTAGCAAGCTACTACAGGCAGTTTGTAGAAGACTTTGCTAAGATTTTCACACCCTTGACACGGCTGAAGTATAAAGAAGTGCACTTTGAGAGGTCAGATGCTTGTCATGTTTATTTTGAGAAGCTCAAGCGGAGTTTGATTTCGGCTTCTATTCTGACACTTTTTGTTGGACCAGGTGGGTTCACGGTTTACTGTGATGCATCATGCATTGGTCTAGGGTATGTCCTTATAAAGTAGGTAGGGTTATTGCTTATGCATCTCGGCATATTCGAGACCATGAAAAGAACTACCCTACCCATGATTTGGAGTCAGTCACATTTGTGTTTGGACTCAAGCTCTGGAGGCATTATCTATATGGTAATCGGGTAGAGATCATCACAGATCACAAGAGTTTGAGGTATGTGTTCACACAGAGGGACCTTAACATGCGGTAGAGGAGATGGCTGGAGTTACTGACAAATTACTATATTAATCTTCAGTAACATCTAGGGAAGGCCAATGTCATTGCAAACACTTTGAGTAGCAGAGCAAGAGCTTACTTCTTAATAATGCAGCATCACATCTTGGAGGATCTTCAGGACATGGGCATTGAGGTAGTATTACTTGGTGATATGGGCATGATGGTAAGATTAGAAGTGCAATCTACTACAGTCGAGAGGATCAAGGCAGAGCAGTCAGGTGATGCCAGGGTTCATTTACTCAGAGCAAAGTGTGAGGCAGGATGCCGAGCAGAGTTTAGCATTCACGAGGATAAGACTATCAGGTTTAGGAGTCGACTTTGTGTATTGAGTAGAGATATCCGATATAAGATTATGTTAGAGGCCCATAGTTCCTAGTATTCACTTCAACCAAGAGGGAAGAAGATGTATCATGATATTCTTTAACACTTCTGGTGGAATAGGATGAAGAGGAAGATAGAATAGTTTGTCTCTCAGTGTTTAGTCTGTCAACAGGTCAAGGTTGAGCATCAGAGACCGGTTGGGCTTCTTCAGCCTTTACCAATAATGGAGTGGATATAGGAACATATCACCATGGACTTGTAACCGATCTTCCTAGATCCCCGACCAGTATATATGTCGTTAGGGTGATAGTGAATCGACTCACAAAGGTTGATCACTTCCTATCTTTCCGAGTTGTCCAGTCCACAGAGCAGCTAGCTGAGATGTACATGAGGCAAATTGTCAGACTACATGGAGTTATAGTTAGCATAGTCTTAGAAAGGGATTCCATATTTACTTCTTATTTTTTGTAGAGACTTGAACAAAGTTTAGGCACACCCGTCTGAGGTTCATTTCAACTTACCATCCACAGACAGATTGTACTCGAAGCGTACGATTCAGACCTTGGAAGATATGCTTCAGTCATGTACGCTAGACCTCGATGGTTCTTAGGAGGATCACTTACACTTGGTGGAGTTCTTCTACAACAACGACTTCCACATGATCATTCAAATGGCACCCTTCAAGGCGTTATATGGCATGATATGTACATCACCGCTGGCTTGGGATAATATTGGCGAGAGATTGATGTTTGGAGCTGAGATGATAGCTCAGTCAGTTAGGGTTATCAGGAAGATCAAAGAGCATCTTAGAGTAGCTCAGAATTTTTAGCGTCATTAGGCAGATTTGTATCGGCTCCATCTTGAGTTCTTTGTCAGCGATAACATATTTCTTAAAATTTTACCTACCCATAGAGTTATTAGATTAAGAGTATGAGGAAAGATTAGTCCTAGGTTTATTGGTTTGTTTGATATTCTCGAGCACGTAGGAGATGTTTAATATCAATTAGCTCTTCCGTTGTCACTTTGCAAGGTACATGATGTATTTCATATATCTCAGTTACGTCGGTATATTCCGGATCTGACCTATGTCCAAGATCATTCGGAGTTGGTCGTTGGTACCGATATATCGTATGAGGAGAGGCCCATATCTATTTTGGACCAGAGGGAGAAGGTTCTCTAGAACTGGACTATCCGACTAGTTCATATTTCTTGGGGATATCACTTAATCGGTGAGTCGATATGGGAGTGCAAGGACGATATTCGTGCTCGTTACCCATTGTCATGCCCAGTCCCAAAATACCGTGGGACCGGATACGTAAAAATGGCCAGCAGTACGCACCGATGGACAAACCCAATTTAATGGATCCATCAGGGCATACTTAAGCTGTAAAACAAGTCTACGACAATCAAGGCACTACTAATCTCATCCAAACCAGATATAAAATATGATCCATAGAATAAATAAGGAATGTAAACCATAAGCTAGTCTCAACAAAGTGCTTCGGGGAATAACCCGATAAATATCTGATACAATGGTTCAACAGACCAAAATATAAATGACAGAATAAAGTAAATACTGAGCATGGAACATAGATGCTCAGGAAAAGTCTTCGGCTAACACCTCGTCCTCGGATGGCGGTACAGCTCCTGGATCAGCTCCTGCTGCGGTCCCGTATACCTCGGGATAGATCTCGTCCTCAAATCCTGGGGACATAATCCGGATCCAGGTCCTCAGGGGACATAGCAAGGTACAAGAAAGCTCATGCCAAAATAAATGCAGTACAAAAAAATAAATGGAATCAATAGGGCAAGTAAGTAACCATCTAAGTGAAAATGCAAGTGAGAGCATCACGAGTACTCAGGCTGAGCCACTACTAGCTCTGTGTCGGGGAGCCGGTAGCGGTAATAACCGGTAATGTGCCTAGCTCTTCTTCGAGAGTCTACGACCTCACAATAATAGTTGATATATATATTTATGAAATAGCCTGTAGCCTGTGTGTCTCTTTCCACCCAATGTAACCACGCATATTATGACCATAACGTCTCATGTCCATATCAAGCGGGATCATAGCTAATGCAACCAGTCATAATGTATCTATAAGTATAGTATCCCTGTCAAGTATTGTATCCTATACAGAATTACCATGAATATCTCGGGAAGATTCTATCTCATGAATGGTGTCAAGTGTCATGGGTCATAGTGTACTTGGTAAGACAAGTACGAGAATATAAAGTATCACGAATGTCCATCTCTAGATGACAGTACCCAACACTACATACAGTGCTGGCATCCGACTAATAATCGGACGATAAGTAAGTCATATGGCCCTAGGTTAAGAATGCATAGCAATATAATGAAGCAAGAAAAATAGGTAACAATACTGCAGAGTTTTGGCAAGGTACACTTGCCTGATGTTTGAGTATCAACAGCTGTCCCTGTATCAGTGGATCCTGTGGGTACTCCTCCAAAAGCTGTAATAAACATCACCAACCGTCTCAAAAGATATCAAAAAGCTAGAAATGCCTGTCCTTGAGTCTAATTTGGACACAAGGGCAAAAATGACATTTTTGGGCCAAAGCGGGGTCTACATGTGGGCCACTTTGTACCGAAAAGCGTGTCAGGGTCAAAGGTCTCCAAATTTTGCCAAACTTAGTGTCTACAAGTCAGGAATGATGATACGAACACAACGGAACTTCCAGAATTGGATTACGATGAGCCGTTCACAAAATCGCCCATCAAGTGGAGCCTGTGGGGCCAACGATACGCGATTTTGTCAACGTTCTCAGTATCGGACCAAACTTGGGTCACAGGACCAGCGTATTGCTAAGAGTCCGATGGCATAAGTTTCATCTTGATCTGACGTATGTACACAAAGTTACAGCATATTCCAGAATAGACGGATACGGGACGTTGTCGGCGGATACGTGTTGATTTCGGTGTGCACGCCCATCCGAATTGACTTCTGCGAAATCCCACACGTTCGTATCAACGTTGCGCACATTTTGGTAAAGACCGCGTGCGACCAAGTCGTCCCGTTTGGCGGGGCACACTCAGTTCTGGGGTGAAACAGGGCATTGGTTTTCCTGTTTTTGGATCGCGGTTTGCGATCACCATAGGACGTGATACACCGAGCAGGTTACATGGGCACCGAGAGGATCATATAGTCCACGCAATACAACTAACAAAATCGAAAACGGAATTACGAGAAGAAAGAAAACGCTACCTGAACAGGGCTCCGTGAACCTGAGTTTCACGTGTCCGAGCGGCAATTTGACGCGAACTATGTACGAACCGCTGCTGTGTCTGTGTCCGAGGTTCTAGGGTTCAGGGTTAATGAACTGGCCGGAGGGGATGGGTGCACCGTCGGGGTCTGGGCCGCGCACAGCCTGTCGGGGTCGGGTCGCCTGGGGAGGGGATTGGGCTCGGGTGAGGTGGAGCCGTGGGGGAGGTCGACGGGCGATGGGCGACGGGCCTGGCGGAGATGGGAGAGTCGGGCTGGGCGGTCGATGGGGTCTAAGGCGGAGGATGGTGTCAAGGTCGCTGGCTGTGCAGGGGATCGAGCGGCGGTCTGGCGGCAGCGGCGAGGAGGAGTTGAGGGGAAAGTCGAGTACGGCGACGTTAGGGCATAGCGGAGATGAGGGAGTCGACGGATACTGTCGGTACTGCGAGGGTGAGTGAGGGAAGAGTCGACGAGGTCGGCCGGGTCTCAAGGCGGGGAAAGAGGAGTCTGAACGGAGAAGATGACGGCGGCGTTCAGCTAGGGTTTCCGAGGCTGGGCACGCACGCCAAGGGAGAGAATTTTATACTGTGCTACAGTATCTCCGGCGGCTAGGGTTTCCCATATGGGTTTTGGGTTCGGGTCGGGTTTGGCTCGGATTCGACCTAATAAGCTGGGTTTGGTTCAGCCGGATTGGTTTAGTCTGGTTTGTTTCAGGTTTGGTTTGGTTTATACATCCAACAGTTCTTAGGGCTTAAAACGCTACTCCGGAGTCCAATAAATTCACCAAAAAATATCCTACGTTCGGTATTCCATTTTACACCATATAGTATTATTTCCATAATATTTTAATACCAATTAACTGTATTTAAAAATCCTTCACTCACAATCACCTTGGTTCTTCATCCAGAAAAATACCGAAAAATCCGGGAAAATTATATTAAAATTATTCTGAAAAATAGGGTGTTTACAATCTACCCCCTTAAGAGGATTGCGTCCTCGCAATCAAAGAATAAGCTACTACAGAAGGAATTATGGAAATTATAAGATTGCTTAGGTGATGACTGCCTCCGCGAATAAGTGGGGATAACGCTGGCGCATACTATCCTCTCGTTCCTAAGTCGATTCGCCAGGAGAATGATGTTTCCAAGCTACACGGACCAGTCTGATTGTCTGTCCCCGCAATGTCTTCTCGCTGATGTCGAGAATGCCAACTGGTTGTTCTTCATATCTCATGCTAGGGCCCACTGCGATCTTTGAATGATTGACTACGTGACTTGGGTCGGTCACGTACCTTCGCAGCTGTGAGACGTAGAATACGTCATGCACTCCCTCTAAGGATGGAGGTAATACAAGACGATAATCTACCTTACCAACGCGCTCTAGAATATCAAATGGCCCAATATACCTTGGGCTCAACTTGCCTCTGCTCCCAAATCGAATAGTACCTCGAGTGGGTAAAATTCTCAAGAATATGTGCTCTCCTTCTTTGAACTCTAGGGGACGTCTGTGCGTATCAGCCCAATGCTTCTGTCTGTCCTGTGCTGCTCGAAGATGATTTTGAATCTATTTTACCTTCTCCACGGTCTGCGTTACCAATTCTCGACCAAGTATTTGACGTTCACCAACGTCACTCCAACATATAGGCAATCTGCACTTCCTTTCGTATAATGCCTTGAATGGTGCCATCTGAATGCTCGCCTGATAACTGTTATTGTAGGAGAACTCCAAGTGCAAATAATCTTCCCAAGATCCTCTAAAGTGTAGCATACACGATCGTAACATATCCTCCAAGATCTGAATTGTACGTTCCGTTTGGCCATCTGTCTGTGGGTGGTAAGCTATGCTGAACTTGGGTCTGGTGCCCAGACTCTCTTGCATGCTTCGCCAGAAATGAGATGTAAATCTCGAATCTCGATCTGATACAATACTAACCGGCACTCCATGTAATTTGATGATTTGTCGCATATACATGTCGACTAGTACCTCTGTGGACTGTCCAACTCTAAATGGCAAGAAGTGTACCGATTTAGTGAGTCTATCCACGATAACCTATACTGCATCTCTTCCGCTGGGGCTCCTTGGAAATCCTGTGACAAAACTCATCGTGATATGTTCCCACTTCCATTCTGGTATAGGAAGCGGCTGTAACATACCTGCAGTCCTCTGATGCTCGGCCTTTACTTGCTGACAGACTAAATATTTAGCCACAAATCTTGCAATCTCCCTTTTCATTCCATGCCACTAATAATACTATCTCAAGTCTCGGTACATCTTGGTTCCTCCTGGGTGAACAGAGTACATAAAGCTATGTGCTTCAGTCATTAACTCCGGTCTCAATTCTCCATTTGTAACATACAGGCGATTGCCAAACCTTAATGTCCCGTCTTCATGTATGCGAAGTCCTATCTGCATGCCTGCTCTGTCCTCTCTTTGAGTCTTCAGAATCTAGCATCGGTGGGCAATGCCTCTTTAATTCTTGCCACAAGTGACGACTTAATTTCAAGATTAGCCAGCAATCCACTCTGTCCTGGTAAAATAACCTCTATCTGAAGCTCCTGTAGATCTCTCAATAACTCGGGCTGCATCATCAAAAAATAAGCCGTAGGCTTCCTGCTGAGAGCGTCTGCTACGACATTCGCCTTTCCCGGATGATACTGCAGATCTATATCAAAATCTACCATCAATTCCAGCCAACGTCTCTGCCTCATGTTGAGCTCCTTCAGAGTATATACATATTTCAGACTCTTATGATCTGTAAATATTTCTACCTTCTCCCCATAAAGATAGTGCCGCCAAATCTTCAATGCAAATATAACTGCTGCTAACTCCAGATCGTGTGTTGGGTAGTTCTTCTCATGGACCTTCAACTATCTCGATCCATAAGTAATAACTTTGCCATGCTGCATCAAAACACATCCTAGTCCACTACCTGATGCATCACTGTAAACAATAAAATCTTCTGACCCTGAAGGAAGAGTCAAGACAGGTGTTGTTGTTAATCTTCTCTTCAATTCTTCGAAGGCCTTCTGGCAGTCTTCTGTCCATATAAACTCCTGATCTTTACATGTCAGCTTCGTCATTGGTTCTGCAATCCTCGAGAAATTTTCCACAAACCTTCGGTAATATCCCGCAAGCCCGAAAAAACTTCTCACCTCTGCAACTGATGTGGGTGTAGGCCAAGTCTCTATTGCCGCAACTTTCTTCGGGTCCACTGAAAGTCCTTCTCCTGAGATGATATATCCCAAGAAAGGCACTTTTTCCATACAAAACTCACACTTACTGAGTTTGGCATATAACTTCTCCTGCCTCAAGGTCTCTAACACGATTCTGAGATGCTCCTCGTGCTCTTCGTGGCTTTTGGAATATATTAGAATGTCGTCAATGAACACAACCATAAATTTATCTAAGAACTGATGAAAGACTGTTTATTAAACTCATAAACACTGCTGGCGCATTGGTTAAACCAAACGGCATTACCAAGAACTTATAATGTCCATACTTGGTCCTGAAAGCTGTCTTTGGTATATCTTCCTTCCTTACTTTGATCTGATGGTAGCCGGATCTAAGGTCAATCTTCGAGAATACCCTAGCACCACTCAATTGATCGAATAGATCATCAATGCGTGGTAAGGGATACCTGTTCTTGATGGTCATAGCATTTAGTACCCTGTAGTCAATGCATAACCGTACTATTCCATCCTTCTTCGGTACAAATAATATGGGTGCTCCCCAAGGGGAAATACTGGGCCGGATAAAATCCTTCTCCAGAAGATCATCAACCTGTTCTTTCAACTCCACTAACTCCTTAGGTGCTAGCCGATATACTGATGAAGTGATAGGCTCTGCTCCTAGAGTTAAGTCTATTGTGAATTCTATTTCCCGATCAGGTGATAAACCTGGAAGATTATCAGGGAATACATCCACAAATTCTGATATGACTCTTGGCTAACCTGTCTCCTCTTCTACAGACAGTACCCTAAGAGTAGGCTGAACTCCTTGCTCTACTGCTCCTCGAAGAAAGTCAAATTATGGATGTCCAGGCGGTCTAAATATAACCTTTCCAAGTCGGCAATCAAGAGTCGCATGGTACTGACTTAACCAGTCCATACCAAGTACAACATCATAATCTGGCATAGAAAAGATTAGAAATTGGGCTCGCATCTCTCTTCCACAGACTACTACAGAATATAATCTACAGACGTCACTAACCGGAATAATTCCACCTCCCGTAAGAATTCTCTTCAGCTTCGGAAGGGGTGCGGTAGCTACTCTATGGGTGGCTACAAAGCTAGCTGCTATAAATGAATACGATGCTCCAGAATCAAATAAAGCTACAGCTGGTAATGAAGCTACTAAAATAGTACCTGCGATAACCTCGCCCGCAGTAGCTTCCTGCTCAATAGCTAATGTGAATGCTTGTCCTCGTCCTTGAGCTGGACCTCTCTGCTGCTGCTGAGTCTGCTGAAATAGAGCTACCTGTGGTGCCAGTGGTGGTCTCTGCTGGTAGCCCTTATAGCTGGTGGTCTAGCTCCTCCAGCTCCTGTCTGCGGTGCTCCTACAGCTGGATAAGCAGGTCGTGGTGCAGGTAAAGCTAGTCTCGGTGCTCCGTCTCTGCGGTCAGAACAGTCCTTGGAAAAATACTGGTTGGATCCGCAGCTCAGACATAGTCCCAACTTACGCCTGCATTCTCTCTCAATGTGTCCTACCTTGCCGCAATAGTGACAAGTAGGAAGAGATATGGCCCTGTGTGCTGTCCTCTCTGGCATACTCCTCTGGGAACGTTTTGCAGAATCCCCATGTGCTGTCCTGGATGGTGCTGATGTGCTTGGCCTCTTCAGATTTGACTCCCTTCTAGTGACGCGCTCCATGCGTCGTGTTGCTGCAAGGACGTCGGTATAAGATGTAGGTGCGACCGAGCCAATCAATCGCTGGAGCTCGAACTTCAGTCCGTCAAAGAACTTCTCAGCTTTCTCTTCCTCTGTCGAGATCAAGGTTCGGGCAAAGCGACTTAGGCGAATAAATTCTGCGTTGTATTCTTCCACTGTCATATTGCCTTGGATAAGGCAGTTGAACATGTCTCTGAGCTCTGACCGTGCTACTGCTGGAATGTACATCTCTTGGAAGAGTCTGAAGAACTCTTCCCATGTGACTCGGTCCTGTCCGAGCCTCCTCTCTTCTGCTAACCACCAATGATGTGCATTTTCAGTCAACTGCATCCTCACTGCAGTCATCCATTTCTCCCTTGGAAGTTCAGCTGCTTCCAACTGGTGCTGTATGTTCGTGAGCCATTCATGAACTTCTGTTGGCCCCTCTTTACCAGAAAATGTACGAGGCTTGAGATGACGGAAATCGGTGATAGATCCCGTCGCTGATCGCCTCGTTGGTGGATTTGCCTGCTCCAATGCGGATAGCAAGCTGGTTCTCAGATACTCTGCCTCCTTACGATAAGCCTCTTGCTGAATCTGCTGCTGGGCTTGCATTATGGCATACATCATCTGGAATATCTGTTGCCCGTCCATGGCTTGTCCTGGCGGGAAAACTGGCATCTGTGGAGTGAACTGTGGTGGAGGTAGGATGTCATCTCTCCGGAACCTTGGATTAGGCTGGCCGGTTTGATCGCTCTACGATGCTCGTCCTCCGTTCCCTGGTATCACTCCGTCTATATAAGTAACCACAGCGTAGTGTGGTGTATTCAAGGAAATCTTGTCTCCGTTCCTGGGATCCATTACTCTGTAACCAAAAGATAAACTGTAAGAACGCTCAGAGGAATCAAACAGGATGCAAATCAAGTAACAATTTCGAGTTCGATATAGAGTTCAATAATGGCTTAAATAATGGATGAGATCCTAGAACTTATCCTATCCTTAGGGCTAGCTGGTCCGGTCCCTAAGTTGAAACCAAATAATTTAGTCCTAGACCTGCATGGGCCACCACAAAAACTATGTCACGTCCCAGTCCCAAAATACCGTGGGACCGAATACATGAAAATGGCCAGCAGTACGCACCGATGGACAAACCTAATTTAATAGATCCATCAGGGCATACTTAAGCTGTAAAATAAGTCTACGACAATCAAGGCACAACTAATCTCATCCACACAAGATATAAAATATGATCCACAGAATAAATAAGGAATGTAAACCATCAGCTAGTCTCAACCAAGTGCTTTGGGGAACAACCCGATAAATATCTGATACAATGGTTCAACAAACCAAAATGTAAATGACAGAATAAAGTAAATACTGAGCATAGAACATAGATGCTCAGGAAAAGTCTTCGGCTAATACCTCATCCTCGGATGGCGGTACAGCTCCTGGATCAGCTCCTGCTGCGGTCCCGTATACCTCGGGATAGATCTCGTCCTCAAATCCTGGGGACATAATTCGGATCCAGGTTCTCAGGGGACATAGCAAGGTACAAGAAAGCTTATGCCAAAATAAATGCAGTACAGAAAAATAAATGGAATAAATAGGGCAAGTAAGTAACCATCTAAGTGAAAATACAAGTGAGAGCATCACGAGTACTCAGGCTGAGCCACTACCAGCTCTGTGTCGGGGAGCCGATAGTTGTAATAACCGGTAATGTGCCTAGCTCTTCTTCGAGAGTCTACGACCTCACAATAGTAGTTGATATATATATTTATGAAATAGCCTGTAGCTTGTGTGTCTCTCCCCATCCAATGTAACCACGCATATCATGACCATAACGTCTCATGTCCATGTCAAGCGGGATCATAGCTAATGCAACCAGTCATAATGTATCTATAAGTATAGTATCCCTGTCAAGTCCTGTATCCTATACAGAATTACCACGAATATCTCTGGAAGATCCTGTCTCATGAATGGTGTCAAGTGTCCTGGGTCATAGTGTACTTGGTAAGACAAGTACGAGAATATAAAGTGTCACGAATGTCCATCTCTAGATGACAGTACCCAACACTACGTACAGTGCTGGAACCCGACTAATAATCGGACGCTAAGTAAGTCACACGGCCCTAGGTTAAGCATGCACAGCAATATAATGAAGCAAGGAAAATAGGTAACAATACTGCAGAGTTTTGGCAAGGTACACTTGCCTGATGTTTGAGTATCAACAACTGTCCCTGTATCAGTAGATCCTGTGGGTACTCCTCCAAAAGCTGTAATAAATATCACCAACCATCTCAAAAGATGTTAAATAGCTAGAAACGCCTGTCCTTAAGTCCAATTTGGACACAAGGGCAAAAATGACATTTCCGGGCTAAAGCGGGGTCCACATGTGGGCCACTTTGTACCAAAAAGCGTGTCAAGGTCAAAGGTTGCCAAATTTGCCAAACTCACTGTCTACAAGTCAGGAACGATGATACGAACCCAAGGGAACTTTCAGAATTAGATTCCGATGAGCCGATCACAAAATCGCCCGTCAAGTGGAGCTTGTGGGGCCCACGATACGCAATTTTGTCAACGTTCTCAGAATCGGACCAAACTTGGGTCACAGGACCAGCGTATTGCTACGAGTCCGATGGAGCAAGTTTTGTCTCGATCTGACGTGTGTACACAAAGTTACAGCATATTCCAGAATAGACGGATACGGGGCGTTGTCGGCGGATACGCGTTGATTTCGGTGTGCACGCACATCCGAATTGACTTCTGCAAAATCCCACACGTCCGTATCAACGTCACGCACATTTCGGTAAAGATCGCGTGCGACCAAGTCATCCCGTTTGGCGGGGCGCACTCAGTTCCGGGGTAAAACAGGGCGTTGGTTTTCCTGTTTTTGGATCGCTGTTTGCGATCACCACAGGACGCGATGCACCGAGAAGGTTGCACGGGCACCGAGAGGGTCATACATTCTACGTGACACAATTGACGGAATTAAAAACAGAATTACGAGGAGAGAGAAAATGCTACCTGAACAGGGCTCCGTGAACCTGAGTTTCACGTGTCCGAGCGGCAATTTGACGCGAACTGTGTCCGAACCGCTGCTGTGTCCGTGTCCGGGGTTCTAGGGTTCAGGGTTAATGAACTGGCCGGAGGGGATGTGTGCACCGTCAGGGACTGGGCCGCGCACAGCCGGTCGGGGTCGGGTCGCCTGGGGAGGGGATTGGGCTCGGGTGAGGTGGAGCCGTGGGAGAGGTCGACGGGCGAGGGGCGACGGGCCTGGCGGAGATGGGGGAGTCGGGCTGGGCGGTCGATGGGGTCTAGGGTGGAGGATGGTGTCGAGGTCGCTGGCTGTGCGGGGGATCGAGTGGCGGTCTGGCGGCAGCGGCGAGGAGGAGTTGAGGGGGAAGTCGGGTACGGCGGCGTTAGGGCACGACGTAGATGAAGGAGCCGGCGGATACTGTCGGTGCTGCGAGGGTGAGTGAGGGAAGAGTCGACAAGGTCGGTCGAGTCTCGAGGCGGGGAAAGAGGAGTCTGAACGGAGAAGATGACGGCGGTGTTCAGCTAGGGTTTCCGAGGCTGGGCACGCACGCCAAGGGGGAGGATTTTATACTGTGCTACAGTATTTCCGACGGCTAGGGTTTCCCATGTGGTTTTCGGGTTCGGGTCGGGTTTTGCTCGGATCCGACCCGACCCGACCCAATAAGCTGGGTTTGGTTCAGCCGGATTGGTTTAGTCTGGTTTGGTTCAGGTTTGGTTCAGTTTATACATCCAACAGTTCTTAGGGCTTAAAATGCTACTCCGGAGTCCAATAAATTCACCGAAAAATACCCTACATCTGGTATTCCATTTTACACCATATAATATTATTTTCATAATATTTTAATACCAATTAACTGTATTTAAAAATCCTTCGCTCACAATCACCTGGTTCTTCATCCAGAAAAATACCGAAAAATCCGGGAAAATTATATTAAAATTATTCTGAAAAATAGGATGTTTACACCCATTTTTGTTTGACTCGGGAGGTATACTTATTCGTGTCCCCCATATATTATCCTATCTTGTTTGTGGTTATTTGTTGTTGTAACTTGTATTTGCTTTTATAGCCCTTGTTCCATTTCCTTGTTGGATTTTGCAATTGCATGAGTTTTCGGCTTAGTTCTTGATGTTGACACAAAGTGGTAATGGTCAACTTGATTATGATAATCAACAAAATATCATAACTAAATACAAAGAAGAAAATACTAGATGTGAAGAAAAGTGACTAAGATCAAACTTTATTACTACTAAAGACAAAACATCTGCACCAGCTTCTAGATTTTATTTATTAAGTCTAGAATCGATGTAAGTCGAGTTGCACTGGAATTTTGAAGTACCTGTCAATCCATAGATACCCACCTCAGGAAGATTATCCAGTCCACTAAAATAAACTATTGAACCCATCTACCAATCCAATCCAAATTTATACTCGAACCTTACTTGAATAGCCAACCGAACTTAGACCAAATTTGTGCTGAACTCGGATCGAACTCGATCACCTATATAGTATGAAATAAACCTAGTTATCACATCCCAGATTTAATGTCTTAACTTTTGAAAATTTGAATTAAAAGCTACCCGAATTCGATTTGCTATCACCCTAAGTGAAGTTGTGAGACTTCGAATCAAATCTCGTGGTTGTAAGAAGTCATGAAGCCTTCGGATCAAAGCTTATTATTCACTATTGGTGATTATAGTGGATACAACTCTGAGCAAGAGTTCTCGGGCCTGGACTAGTCCACTCAGAGGAAAACTAGGATAAATCTCGGTGTTTGCGTTTGCTCTCTTCTAAACTCTACTGTATTTACTTACATGTCTTGCTAGCTACAACTGTTTTATATATATGCTTCACTTATAATTAGCAGTTCATCACCAAATACACGATATATAGTTTTTAACAAGTAATTTTATTC
The DNA here is from genome assembly GCA_036927795.1 of Iris macrosiphon. NCBI lineage: Eukaryota > Viridiplantae > Streptophyta > Magnoliopsida > Asparagales > Iridaceae > Iris > Iris macrosiphon. The sequence continues at coordinate 168,296,223 of JAYESA010000009.1, read as the reverse complement.
TGCTGCATACACAATATCTATTCAACCCCCTCTAGAGTTGCCATACATGGTCCTATACTTGATAGCATAATTTCCTGGATTTTATTGTTTAATTTGGAACCTTATAAAAATTTTGAAGAGAGAATTTTTCTAGGGAAGGGAGAGTTGTGAGACTCGTCTCACGGTATCTGTATTGGTATATGGAACATATTTTATTTGCTTTAATGTACTTTATTAGATCTCATGGAATCTCAAAATTTTCTCAAAACTGGAACTTTTTTCACTGACCGGATTACCGCCGGGATACCGCGGCATACCGACGAAAAATTCGTCCGACAGATATTAGTTTTACTTTTGATATATTTTTATTTAGATATTTTCTTGCATAGTGTTTGATACTTTCTATTATCCATTAATTTCTTCATTGACCAGTCGAGATTGATTTAACTCATGACGTGGATCACTACGTGGCGGATCGGACGGTCATAATTAAATCACCTCTTATATATATAATTATTTTTTCTCTCCTATCTCTTTTCTTTCTTTCTTCACTTAATCAGTTTTCTCCATTTCTCGTGGGAGCTAGGAGCTTTCTCTTGAGGCCTAAAAGTGTGGTTTCTGAAGACCTCTTGGAGGTGGAGTTGAAGGTTAAGGCTAGAAGCTTGACTTTAGGCTAGTACATCTTGCCAAATTCTAGAACAAAAATACTTTATTATCATTTTCATTTTCCTTAATATTTTATACTCAGAATTTTATGATAATGGTTTTGTTAAATATGTTTATATAGTAATTTTCAACCATGTGCATGTTATAGAAATTAGTTTGAGCTAGGTTTTTGATTTCCTGCTTAGTCTAGTTATGACCTTAGCAGCCTAAACTCGATATCAAAAGAGATATTGGAGTTTTCATCTAGGAGTATATTTTTATATCCTACTTGAGACCCATTCCTAACTTCTACCCTAGTGGTTTTAATTTTCAACCATGTGCATATTATAGAAGTTACAATTTTTACCAAAAATTAACTTTTACGGTATTTCTCGAAATCGATCTACCAAATCTTAAAGTTGGTGAAATCAAATGCTCCCAGGTTGTTAGAAATTTGGTCCTATACAATTTTTACCTTTGAAAATCTAAATTCTAAGTAAGAACAGAGTTTTTACGGTCCGTACAAGTTTTATAATTATTCCACGTCCGGGTTTCTGTAACCGCTCGAAAGATCCGAAGGTAATCTGCGGCAGTCCGACGGATGATCCAATTTTTGGCCCATAAACCCGTTGTGACCAATTGGATGATCCGACTATAATCCATGGCAGTCCGACGGATTTTCCATTTTTTTGCCCACGAACTTGCAGTGTCCAATCGTATGATCCGTCGGTGATCTGCAGCATTCCGTCAGATGATCCAATTTTTTGCCAATAAACCTGCTATAACCAATCTAATGATTCGACGGATCTGAAAAGATCTGACAGATGATCCAAATTAACCTAATTTTGCCTAATTTGTCTATTTTTTGATATTTCACCTAGTTCTGATACTTTCGTTATGTGACCAGTCTCTTGTATAGCTAGGGGATGATTTATACCCTAGATGTATTTGACCAGGTGATGTTAAGGATTATAACTAGCATGAATAACTAGATCATTAGGAGAGCAAAATCTCTAGGTTGCATGCAGTCCAGTTGTCTAGCCACCGTGCTTCGTATGGACTTATAGATCTCCGTCGTGAGGGACACATTTCTAGCTCACCGTCGGGTAAGAAAATTATATTTATGTAGATGAATATTATCTTGCCATCGTTCGGAGCATACTAGGCCTACCGTTGTGTGGTGCAACTTCCTAGGATACAGGCTTTGAGGCCAAGTAGTCTACTATACGTAGCTACTTCATACGATGCAGGCTTTGAGGCCGGGCAGTATACTGTATATTATCTTAGTTAAGGCTGGGCTTAACTTGGATAGTCTGCAGGGCATGTGACCAATAAAGAGGTTCTCAATATTATATTTATTAGTCATTAGATTTTTTATAACCCTAGTTAGTTAAAGATAGCAAGCCGTAGACATTGCTTGGCCGTACTTTACTGATTATTACTATTGATTGTCTAGTGTCCTTTCTTTTCTCTGATTGTTACATTACCAGTTAGTGACTAGAGACTGGTATGACTCGAAAAAAGAATGATAATCTTGGTCCTTATTTGGTTTAAGGGTTATGGTTCCTATTTCGAGGAGTTCTCGAATTTTCTTGTTGCTTACCGACTTATCTTTTTTTTTCATGGCTATTGTCACCTACGTGTTTACTTTTTCTTTATTATTATTACTTACATGTTTATTACTTTTACCTGTCCATGATCCCGTGCATGCCACTTGTTTTAGTTTACTTGACATGACGCGTATCTATTAACGTGCTCAGATTTACTTTCATATTAGTAATTTATTTTTATGTTTCACAATGCCTTTATATACTGGTGGTTTTATGTTTCTAAGTATACTGTAGGTTTGTATTGCATGTTGGTTTTATAGTTTTTTGCCTCCTTTGTGGTACTTGCTATTTGGGGTCTGACCCTACTTGTTTTGCTTGGCTATATCCGGTAGCAGAGCCAGAGAATCTTTCGTACCTTCCCGTAGATTATGACCACCAGGAGGACCAGGCCAATTGAGTGGGTTTCTATCTTGTTCACCCACTTATTGTATGTATTCTTTTACAATGTTTAGCCCTGAGCATCTGTTAGCTTATATTTTGGACTTGATACATCGCCTATATAGTATGACATGATTTGCATATTCTAGGCCAAGGCTAGAGTTGATCATGTATGACTATTACTCTTGTTAGTTCTTTATTTTGTATTACTAGCTTCATGATCATCTATGTATGTATGGTTTGGGACACTTTACTATCTTTTTTTTAATGATATTATTTCTTGTATATTGTGGATTCTTGCTTGTGATTGAGACACTAGGATTACTTGACCTAGGATTGACTGATAACTTGTAGTATTAATCCCCCATGTCTATTTATCGCCGTTATCGTATCTCGGGTTACTGGAGTACTCTGGTATACGTAGCTGGCTTTGTCTATCCCCGCTCACTAGGATTCTGGTTTTGGTGCATGACATAAGAGAATTGATAGTGGACAAGGACGTAACGTCATGCACTGATACCAAAATATCATATCTTGGTTCTACAAAACTGAACGTCCTCTCTAGATGTGATGCATACGAGCCGAAGTTGCACCCGTTCAAGGCATGCATCAAAATGGTCGATTCAAATTCTAAGTTACAGAGTCACACGAGAAAGTTCCCAAGTAAAAAAGTTGAATAAACACAAGTATAAAAATTATCACTTTATTGATCTGAAATGTAAGTACAACGACATTAGGCCAAGATTACAATCGCTCAAGCTCTCTCTCTTTCTCTCTCTCAATACATTAAATCGTGTCACAAGTCTTACAATTTGGAGAATAATATAATAGATAATGTTATATATATTACGTCCCGTATACATGAGCTTCAAGGTTCGGTCGTCATGCATCCAAGATGCCAGAATGAGCTCCAATGCCTCGGTACGCCCAAGCAAACTCCGTATCGAACGAGTTATTTCCTGTACTATGTAGACTTTGGTGGGGTATCAGTATATAGAATGCACTGGTGGCGAGGTCTCTCGTCCTCTTAACAAAACCAATACGTTCATTATGTGAGTGCAAACAAGTTATTACGTGGTCTTTCTAACCTTGACTTAGGATCAGTTATATGGCATAGTAAATGTAAATCATACTGGTGTTTCAGATAAAAAGTGTCATGCAATGAGCAACGGAGTTCGTCTTACCATTTCTTACCATCCGGCCTTCCCTATTAGATACAACAAGATATCAATATATAATGAATCAACAAATATATACTCTTAAGGTGTCAAAAACGTATTTCGGCAAAATGTGTACTACACTCATTAAATATGTGGCGTGTAGTGCATCCATTCATGTGCAACTCATAACCTACACACAGATTGTCGTAAGCAAGCTAACTAAATCTATATAAGGGTTACTGGCACCACAAGCCATCTTGGACTATAGCCTTGTTTAGACGGCGATCCTTACAGTCGCGAGTAGCGAGATCCGCTATAATTATTCTAAATCCCTTAGTTCTAGTACTTTAGTTAGCATGTCTACGCACTAGGACTTCAGCTAGCAGTTCTTCCGGGGAGACATGATCCCGGTGCCCGGCAATCAGTCGAGAACTAAACCTTGTGTACACAAGTTGTCAGTGACCATGTAAGTCTCTTCTTTAATCTTTTTCTATAGTATTCAAATCATTCTCTGAATCTCAAACTTCTTATTTCTATGTAGCTCCCTAGTCAAGGGACTTCCTTGGTGACCTAACGGTCCCGAAGTTTATCCATGTTTCTATCTTAAATCTTAGAAGTGACTATTTGATAGCCCTTCTGCATAAGTAGTATTATGCTCTATATGATACTCTAACGGCAGTAACGTAGTCTAAGTGATATGTGTGACAATAATATTGAAATCTATTACTTTGGTAATAAGTTAGATAAACTAGGTGGTAGAATCATGAAAATCTACTTACACAAGTAGTAACATATGTAGCAAGTCCATACTTTAAACTAGTGTAAAAATACTCTCTCTAGTAGTAAGTCTATATTTCCATGTTCTATACAATCTGATATGGATAGGGTTATTCTCTTAGCTATTTGGGTTCGTCTAATTTTATTAGCATGTATCAAGTTATCGCCTAGCTACTAGCATGTGTCATCAATTTTATTAAGTGTCAAGGCTAGGCAGAGAAGAGTTCACTGAAGCCACCCACCTGAATGAAGACTTGCCTGGGCCGAGCGAGACTCCGAGCACGCCACTGCATAAGCCAAGTCTAAACATCATTTGTGCAATTGAGACATCTTGCTGAGATAAATAGGATGGGGCGTTACACTTGCTTTGGGAGCAACTGAAGCAATTGGAGGTAGACGAGTTGCTGATGTCAAACCTAATCTCTCCGGATATTGCTTTGCCATTAACTGGAGCGAGGAGGACAATGTGACATATTTTGTCCTTCTTTTTCTTTCGCTTGGATTTGGAATTAGAAGAAGAATTCTCCTATCCCATTTCTTTTCTTTTGCGATGATAGGATTAACCCATATAACTTTATCTCGTGGAGTAGTAAGAGGAACCAACCCTTTTGCTTCATTGTGGGCTGGTGGAAGATTAACGATCTTCATTATTGCTTTTGGTATCGGGATGACACCATATTGAACCTCCTGAACTAGAAAGTCATCGAACGGTAAAGACACCATATTCGCTGTGACTTTCTTTTCATCGGTGTAAAGCATAGATTTGGAGTCTATTAGTTATTATATTCTTCTTTTCAACATGTAACATTCATTAGTGGAATGATGTATGTATCGATAAATTTAATAATATTTTGGGTCATTAGTGTGACCCACTTTATCTGGCCTTCTGATGTCAGGTAGCTTTAGCTTATTTCTCTTCATTAGCACATGTAGGATGTCAAATACATCTTTGAAGGAAGACACATCTTTAGGCTTTGGGTTGTCTGGAGCTTTCTACTTCGACTGAGAAGCAGTCTTAGAAATATCAACCGTAAGGTACTCCTTCCATTTGCCGCTACAGTTGGCATTGTTGTTGTTTTGGGGACGCTTCCCCTATCATCCGAACAGAGTGGTATTAACCCGATTAACTATTGGTTTACTACTTAATTTTCAACGATGTCAGTACTTCCGATAACAGCTGGCCATTCATTAAATTGGGTCATTCCTAAACAGAACTTCACCATTGGGAGGAGATTGTATCTGTAGGTTTTAATCAGCATAGTTTGTGGGAGTCCAGGAGGCAACTTAAAGAAGGGCCTCCATAAATATTCTATGAAGTCACGTGCTAGTTCTTTCTCTCTTTGCTTTATAGAGATCATAGTAGACATGGTGACATCCATATCTCCTTCATAGAACCTGGTGAGAAACATTCTCTTTGAGTCTTTAAATGTCTTGATACAATCATTAGGAAGACTGTGAAACCATGCAAAGGCCACCCCCTACAATGTGCCAATAAACGACTTTGGTATATGCAATATTTGGGAATCGAAATAGAGTAGATGTTGTTGTGGAGGCTTCAATCTGCCATAAGAGAGTAATGATTGTGGTTTGTAATTTGGCAGACAAATAATGTTATCCCATTTGGGAGGGTATGGTTGTGATACCCTCAGTTTCACATGTTGTCTATGTTTTCAATAGAAGCAACACGGGCATCTGGTAGATAAAATTCTTCAAAATCAACTGCATATGTTACTACAGTTGGTTGCATGACAGTAGGTTGAGTAGCGGTTGGTTGAGGTACGACGAGTAGCCTCTGATATTGTCCACCCCTAAGATTTGTCGCTGAAACTTGAATGTCATCCACCTCCTGGTTTGTATTACAGAGGGGTGATTATGGTGGTGTTGCTGTAGCAGCATTTTGTGCCATCAACAACTAATGCATGTGCAGCATTATTGTATGGATATCTCTGACAGCAGCCTCAAGGGTGTTGAGATGTTGGTCGATGTTGCTAGATGTGTTCGCATCTGGCTCTTCATCGATTGCATATATACTAACCTCAGTATTGTCAATGGAGGGAGTAGTGGACTGGATTGTGTAGTTGTAATCCATACTATCTGTCTAAGATTCCTGTGGCATACTATCCTTAGGCCAATTTTCAAAGCTATCTATTTCAAATTTAATTCCTGCGGTAGGTTTCTTCTTCGAGAACGAGTATGTCAGAAGACTCAGCATGCTGGTTGAATCTTTGTTGGCTCCTCGATCTGTTGGAAGCACTTGAAGAAGTGGAAGAAGTATTTTGTCTAGAGCATTTTCCGCCATGAGGAAATCCTGATGCCATGTAGACAGATGCAATGGGCATGTCTTCATTATCTTGATCCTCACCTCATCTTCTAGAACGTTGTTTGGTTGGTGAAGTGTAGTATAATCGGTCAAACACGGACCTTTTTTTTGGTACTTCAACTGCTTTTGAACGACAGCAGTTGATTGCAATATTATGACAGTGGTGCTCATAATAAAGCACCACTGTTGTAACAGAGGTCTCTTTGTCTTTACGATTTTGGTTAAGTACATTAGGTAAATCAAGAGGAGAAGAAGAAGTAAAAGGCAAAATTTGCCTCTGAACTTTTCGTGCACAGATTTTTACGCAAAGCTCTTGATTAGCATTAATTAACTAGAATGAAGCATTATTCTAAATTCTTTACAGTTTCCTATCTCATGGGCACATAATCTTTATTTGTAACTAGAAATTCTTTTTTGTGCAGACAAAACTATGAAAGTTTGCATAAGTCTGAAGGGCTTGAGTTGCTGCTCTCTTTCGTGTGCACCATGGAACATACTTAGATGAAGGGTGACTCGAATCCCTAACTCATGGAACGTGTGGAGTCTGAAACGCTTCTTTTCCTTGTTTGTTGCAAGGAGTAGAATTTGTGCACATATTTCTTCTACAAGTGTTCATTTGGACAGCAGAGTCTTTGTTTGGTTTACTTTGCATATTAAGCTAAATATGCAAAGTCTTGGTTGGGTGCTTACCAGCGACCCCTTTGGCATCGTAATGAATTAATTTCCCAATGTGGTACTAATTCGTACAAAATTTGTTGTTACGAGAGATCCGTAACTTCTTTCTCTTGGCAGGCATACTGGCATGGCCAAGGATGTTGTCTATCTTCTAGTAGACTGGAAACCTCGAAGTAGAGTCATCAATAATTTTCTCATCATTGGTGGAGCCCATCATATTTTTTCCCTTGCCTTGAGCGACGTCGGGGTAGGAAAAATGAAGCTTTGGCTACCAAGTCTTACGGGCTTTTCTTGGTTTCACGAGCAGTGAAGGGCTGGAGTGTCCTCCAGAGAGCATTTATTCATAGGCTTGTTGGTCAAACTCGACGACCAACATCCTTTGTGTTGTACTGATCAATGTCGTGTCAAGTTGAGCTGCCACCTTCTCATTTGTGGAGAAGGTTATCCCCAACAACGTCACCATTTTGTTTTCCATTAACAAAAGTTGTATAGACTTTTATTACAAAGTTTGAATGAGTACAAGAAATCTTTAAAAAAAATTAAATACAAAAGAATACAAAATTCTGGAAAAATAGTAACTATGGAGATTTGATCTACAATCAATCACTTTACTCCTTGACTACCCGAAACACACAAAAGAAAAAATGCTAAGTGTCAAACACCAGAGAACTTGATGGCAAAAAGGCTCTGGCATAGAAACACTAGAAACTCCCCCCCGGAATAGCATTGGTCCCGAAACATTTATATCTATTAACATCATAATTGATAAACGAAAGTTCTGCACAAAAAATATAGGCAATTTACACTATATTTGCCTTTTCTGCACAGTTTTACGGGTAATTGTCACCCATGTTTGAGCATTAAATGGTTTACTTCTTTCGTGTAATTCGATCTACTCGACAAATGGCATGGGGTATGCATTAAATGATAATTATGGAGATAATCATCTTCCCATGTTCATCGAAATCTACGCATGAGATTTTCTCAAATTTGGTTCAAGTTAGCTTGTGCTTCGGTACATGCACGAAGGCCTTAGCCCTAAACTGTCGAAGGTGACTTTATGATGTTTTTATTACCATACTATACTTTGTCGAACGCATTATCCTGTACATGAGCACTAAAAGATAAATTACTAACATAAGCAGTTGCTTAGAGAACTTCACCCTAATAATTGTCTTCTATGTTTTTCTCTGAAAATAAATATCATATTCTCTCCATCAGTGTCATGTTCATATGCTCCGCTACACCATTGAGCTAAGGTATCTTTGGTGGAGACTTCTGGTGTCGTATCCCTTAGTCTCTACAATAAGTATCAATTGAACCAATATATTCACTATAATTATCGGACCAAACATATTTTAACTTATTACCTGTCTTCCTTTCAATGGAAGCTTTGAACTCCTTGAAAGTAGAAAGTACCCGATCCTTAGTCTTTATAGCATTGACCCAAACTTTTTTGAAATAATTATCTATAAATGTTACAAAATAAACAATTTTACCTTCATTGGACCATAGACATCCGAGTGAATCAACTCGATCAATATCAGCTTCCTTGAAGTTTGGTGACTTTAGAAAGACCATTTTCTGTTTCCCCATCCATGCAGTGCATACACCACTCCAATTTTACAGACTTAAGCACTAGAATCACTTTCTTGTTGATAAGTAGCTTATTTCTTCTATGTTGATATGACTAAGCAACATGTGCCACAACTTGGTAGACACATCACTAACTGTGTTTATCTCTTGTGCCCCTTGTGCAATCCTTCGATATAGTAGAGTGTAACTTCTTGCTTCCTCTTCCAATCACTAATGAACCTCTAGAATCTTCGATCGTTCCCAAAAGGATTGAAGAATCCCTCATCATCCAACCTTTCAGTCGATACCAGGTTAAAACAGATATCGAGGATATAAAGAACACCTTTGAGCACAAAAATTTCTCTCATAATTTTATTCAAATATTGAGATGGTTGAGATGGTCGTTGTTGTGTTCTCACTATGCTTCCCTTTATCATCATTTTTCTCTCTCTTCCAAGTAAAATAGTTTTACTTGATGAGGCCTTTCTTTCAACAATAATAATATTCGGAGCCCTCGTATTGACTTTTGAATTTTTCTTTGCTCGTGTCCCTGCTACTGTCCGAACACTTTCTTTTACTCAGGTCATAGCTCTCTGAAACAAATGTCTTTAAATGAGATGTAGATGTCTTGATTTTTTTTTGTATCGCTTTATTTAATACCCTACTTTTAGCGAACTCTAGACTAACAATGGCTTCTAGAGCAGGACTGATCATGGACACTCATATTGTCTCCCACGAGTTTGACAATATATACAAGAAACAAAATCCATGTACCTCATTGCCGAACTTTATTCTCATGGAGGTCTAACCACTTTTCACCTTAAGGGTAGTTTAGAAATTTTGTATGTTTCTAGTTATATTATATTATATTATATTATATTATATTATATTATATTATATTATATTATATTATATTATATTATATTATATTATATTATATTATATTAGTGGTTAGTATAGAATTAATTGTTGTTTATTAGAATTATATTAGTATTAGTTAGTATGCTAGCTAACTAGAATTAATTAAGTGTTAGTTAGAGTTAGTTAGTGTTAATTGATGTTAGTTAACGACTTAGTTATTTAGAGCTAATTAGTGTTAGAAATGCATGGATAGAATATTTCTCCTATTGATTAGTTAGATGCTTTCATTAAATAATTAGATTCCCCCTAATCCATAAAGATTCCATTCATGGAACTTCTAGAACCAATTAGAGCATGTAGGGGGTATTTTAGATATTTCATCATTCTTCGTTTATAACTAGTGACCGGCCCTAATAGGGAGGCTAATTCCTCTCATTTGTTCATCACCATTAGTCCCTAATTCTTCCCCAAATTTCTTCTTCCCCAATTCACTCAAATCCCTACCAAATCCCACTCCAAACCAATCCAAATCAACTCATTCTCACTCCCATGGAGGCCTACAATATTGGAGCACAAGGAGGTCCCATTAAAGAGGAGCTAGCTAGGAGGGATTGTGTTATTTCCCCTCATTGTGTCCTTTGGTGGAGTCTTATTGGGATCCAACTATCAATAGATAAAATATCTATTTCTAATCAATTTTAATGTTATAATATCAATTTGAACCTTTAGGGACATAACCATATTGATACCCAATCCTATAGGTGGAGATTTAGGTGGTAGAATGTCCGTTTCTAATTGTTACATAGATTTTTCTAGGATATTTGGTGGAGTTACAAATTTGTGACCACAAAGTATTTTTAATTAGTTCCAATAAAAAATATGAGTCAAATTATAGTGTCTGTTGGTGTCCTAGTGTCCACAATTGGATACGTAGAGTCCGTATCATGCTACGCCATCATACGGTTCGGTAGATTTGGTAATTTTGGTATTTTTAGGCCTCTTTGTGTAAATTTCTCTTTATTTTCATTAGAATAACTTATTCTAGTTATATTCTAGTTATATTTCATCTATGATATTTTTTTTGTATGTTTTGGTATTGGTATTATTGGTTTGGTGGTGTACTATGGTGTTTGAGGGGTGTATCACATTAGTATCATGGTGTGATACTTGTGTGTACCATGAGTTTCCACTAAGTGTTTTATGATTTGCTAGTATTTGTGTCTTTGTGTTAGTATTAAGTGTGTTCTAATAAGTGTGTTGTGTTAGTGTGGTGTGCACTAATGTATGGATTTGCAAGTGTGCTTGAGTGTATATAAAGGTTAATCTTGTGAGTGCATGGAAGTATAGAGGAAGGGGATGATTGTAACGGTTAGTGTACTTATGCTCTTGTGTTAGAAGGGTAGAGAGTGTATTATAGGTGTCCTTGGGTGTGTGCCTATGTTATAAGCAGTGGGTTAATGGAAGTGTGGAAGAAAGGGTTAATGGAAGTGTGGAAGGAGTGTTCCTGCAGCAACCTTGCAGCTCAGTGGTAGCAACTGCACCAATTTACAGTGCCACAATCGGGCAAGCAGGTGCAACAGCAAGAAGCAGCTAGTATAGCACAGGTAGCTCGAGCACTACAGAAATGCAGTTAAGCAACATGCTGTAGAGAGAGGGTATTCTGCCAGAGCTTGCAGGAAGAGGGGACCATTACATTAGGATATGGATTACTGAAGATTATGTTATGGTGAAACCAAGTTTCTGTAAAAGCAGATGCATGTAGCAATTGTTGTAACTTGCAGCTACTTGCTACTCGTTTATGATAGCAAGGTCTGTGCATTATTGAAGGGGTGCAGTAGAGTGGTGCACAAACTAGGGGTAGGATCTGTAGGCCTGTCATGCCCCAGTCCCAAAATACCGTAGAACCAGATACGTGGCAAAGGCCAGCAGTATGCACCGATGGACAAACCCAATTTAATGGATCTATCAGGGCATACTTAAGCTGTAAAATCAAGTCTACGACAATCATGGCACAACTAATCTCATCCACACAAGATATAAAATATGATCCACAGAATAAATAAGGAATGTAAATCATCAGCTAGTCTCAACAAAGTACTTCGGGGAACAACCCGGTAAATATCTAGTACAATGGTTCAACAGACCAGAATATAAAAGACTAAAATAAATAAATAAATAAATGTTGAGCATGAACATAGATGCTCAGGAGAAGTCTTCGGCTAACACCTCATCCTCGGATGGCGGTACAGCTCCTAGTTCAGCTCCTGCGGTGGTCCCTTATACCTCGGGATAGATCTCGTCTGCAAATCCTGGGGACATAATCCATATCCAGGTCCTCAGGGGACATAGCAAGGTACAAAAAATAATACAAGCCAGAATAATAACAGTGCAGCAAATAATGAGATAAACAGGGTAAGTATGTAAACATCTGTATAAAATACAAGAGAGAATATCAATAGTACTCAGGTTGAACATCTACAAGCTCTGTGTAGGGGAGCCTGTAGCAGTGGTGTCAAGAGGTGGTCTAGCTCAGCGGGAGACTGAGTAGCCGGCATAACATAGTCAACCTGTAGTCTCTCCAGCAATAGATGGAACAATAGGGGATCCTAAATAACCAGCTAAGTGATATGAAAGATGAGAGTAGCACTAGATCTCAGGCTGAAGCTACTACAAGCTCTGTGTCGGGGAGCCGGTAGCAGCAGTAATAATGAGTAATGGGCCAAGCTCGGGCTTCAGAGTCTTGGGCCTCATAATAGTAGGGGTGTATATATATGATCAGCCTGTAGTCTGTGTGTCTCTCCCCACCCAATGTAACCACGCATATCATGACCATAACGTCTCATGTCCATGTCAGCGGGATCATAACTAATGCACAAGTCATAATGTATCTAAGAATATAGTATCTCTGTCAAGTCCTGAATCCTAAACAGAATCACCACGAATATCTCGGGAAAATCCTGTCTCATGAACAGTGTCAAGTGTCCTGGGTCATAGGTACTTGGTAAGACAAGTACGAGAATATATATAGTGTCACGTATGTCCATCTCTAGATGACAGTACCCAACACTGCGTACAGTGTTGGCACCTGACTGATAATTGGACGCTAAGTATGTCACACGGTCCTAGGTTGAGCATGCACAGAAATATAATGAAGCAAGGAAAATATATAACAATACTGCAGAGTTTGGCAAGGTACACTTGCCTGATGTTTGAATAGCAACAACTGTCCCTGTATCAGTGGATCCGGTAGGTGCTACTCCAAAAGCTATAATAAACATCACCAATAGTCTCAAAAGGTATCAAACTGCTAGAAATTCCTGTCCTTACGTCCAATTTGGACACAGGAGCAAAAATGTCATTTTTGGGCCAAAGCGGGGTCCACATGTGGGCCACTTTGCACCGAAAAGTGTGTCAGGGTCAAAGGTCTCCAAATTCTACAAACTCAGTGTCTACAAGTCAGGAACAATGATACGAACCCAACGGAACTTCCAGAATTGGATTCTGATGTGCCGATCACAAAATCGCCCATCAAGTGGAGCCTGTGGGCCTACGATACGCGATTTTGTCGACGCTCTCAGAATCGAACCAAACTTGGGTCACAATACCAGCGTATTGCTACGAGTCCGATGGCATAAGTTTCGTCTCGATCCGACGTGTGTACACAAAGTTACATTATGTTCCAGAAAGGTCGGATACGGGGTGTCGTCGGCGGATACGCGTTGGTTCCGGTGTGCATGCACATCCGAATCGACTTCTACGAAATCCCACACGACCGTATCAACGTCGCGCACAGTTCGGTAAAGACCGTGTGTGACCAAGTCGTCCCGTTTGGCGGGGCGCACTCAGTTTCGGGGTGAAACGGGGTATTGTTTTTCCTATTTTTGGATCGCGGTATGCGATCACCACAGGACGCGATGCTCCGAGCGGGTTGCACGGGCACCGAGAGGGTTATACAGTCTACGCGTAGCTACAGACGGCAATTAAAATGGAGCTACGATGAGGGAGAAAATGGTACCTGAACAGGGCTCCGTGAATCTGACTTTTCACGTGTCCGAGAGAATCCTTGACACACGCTGTGTCTTGGTCGTGTCTGCTGTGTCCCGGTTCAGAGGGTGGCCGTGTCCGCTGAGTCAGAGCTAGGGTAGTGGGCGGTCGGCCAAGGGCTTCACGGTGGTTGGTGAGGCGAGCGGAAAGTTGCTCGCGGACGGCGGCGGGGTCGCTGACGAGGCCGAGATGGGGTCGGGGCTGCTGTGCTCAGCGGTTTTGGAAGAGGGATGAACGGAGCGGCGGTGAGATGAGAGGGATACGACTAGGTCGGCGGCTGGGTGGAAGAAGATCGGGGTCGTGGGTCACAGGTGGAGCTCCGACGAGGTGGCCGGGGTAAGAATGGTGTTGATCCGCGGAGGAGATCGACAGCTAGGTCTCCGGCGTCTTGGTCGAAGACAGGTGACAGCGCTGAGGAGAACGATGGGTATGGATGGCACGGCACGGATGCCGAGGCGGCTTAAATAGCCTGAACAGTGTTCACGGCTAGGGTTTGCAGCGGGTCGGGTTCTTCAGCGGTTCGGGTCTGACCCGCTATGGGGTTTGGTCTGGTTGGGTCCGGTTCACATCTCCAATAGTTTTTAAGGCTTAAAACTCATTTTCGGAGTCCAAATAATTCACCGAAAAATACCACATGACCGGTGTTCCATTTTACTCTATAAAATGTTATTTCTATAATACTTTAATACCAAATAGCCACACTTAAAAATTCTTTAAATCACAATCACCTTCGTTTTAAATTCCAAAAAATACCGAGAATACGGAATAACTCTTTTAAAAATTATTTTCAAAAATTAGGGTGTTTACAATCTTCCCTCCTTAAAAGGATTGCGTCCTCGCAATCAAAGAATAAGCTACTAAAGAAAGAGTTATGGACATACAAGGTTGCTTAGTTAACAACTGCCTCCTCGAACAAGTGGGGGTACCGCTGGCGCATACTATCTTCTCGTTCCCAAGTCGATTCTCCAGGAGAATGATGTTTCCATGCTACACGAACCAGTCTGATTGTCTGTCCCCGCAATGTCTTCTCGCTGACGTCGAGGATGCCAACTGGTTGTTCTTCATACCTCAAGCTTGGGCCTACTGCGATTTCTGAATGATCGACTACGTGACTTGGGTCGGTCACGTACCTTCGCAGCTGTGAGATGTGGAATACGTCATGCACTCCCTCTAAGGATGGTGGTAATGCAAGACGATAAGCCACCTCATCGACGCGCTCTAGAATGTCAAATGGCCCAATATACCTTGGGCGAAATCCTCAAGAATACGTGCTCTCCTTCTTTAAACTCTAGGGGACGTCTGTGCGTATCTGCCCAATGCTTCTGTCTGTCTTGGGCTGCTCGTAGGTGATTCTGAATCTGCTTCACCTTTTCCACTGTCTGTGTTAACAATTCTGGACCCAGTATTTGACTTTCACCAACGTCACTCCAATATATAGGTGATCTGTACTTTCTTCCGTATAATGCCTCGAATGGTGCCATCTGGATGCTGGCCTGATAACTGTTGTTGTAGGAGAACTCTACTAAGTGCAAATAATCTTCCCAAGATCCTTCGAAGTCTAGCATACAAGATCGCAACATGTCCTCCAATATCTGAATGGTGCGCTCCGATTGGCCATCTGTCTGCGGGTGGTATGCCATGCTGAATTTGAGTCTGGTGCCCAGACTCTCTTGCAAGCTTCTCCAGAAATGAGATATAAATCTCGAATCTCGATCCGATACAATACTGACAGGCACTCCATGTAATTTGACGATTTGTCGCATATACATGTCGGCTAGTGCCTCGGTGGACTGTCCAACTCTAAATGGCAGGAAGTATACCGATTTAGTGAGTCGATCCACTATTACCCATACTGCGTCTCTTTCGCTGGGGCTCCTCGGAAATCCTGTGACAAAATCCATCGTGATGTGCTCCCACTTCCATTCTGGTATAGGAAGCGGCTGTAACATACCTGCAGTCCTCTGATGTTCGGCCTTTACTTGCTGGCAGACTAAGCATTTGGCCACAAATCTCGCAATCTCTCTTTTCATTCTGTGCCACCAGTAATACTATCTCAAGTCTCGGTACATCTTGGTTCCTCCTGGGTGAACAGAGTACATAGAGCTATGTGCTTCCGTCATTAACTCCTGTCTCAATTCTCCATTTGGAACATACAGGCGATTTCCAAACCTCAATATCCCGTCTTCGTGGATGCGAAGTCCTGTCTGCATGCCTGCTTCTGTCCTCTCTTTCAGTCTTCTAAATCTAGCATCAGTGGGCAATGCCTCCTTAATCTTCTCCACTAGGGATGACTTAATTTCAAGATTAGCCATCAAGCCATTCTGTCATGGTAAGACAACCTCTATCTGAAGCTCCTGTAGATCCTTCAATAACTCGGGCTGCATCGTCAAGAAATAAGCCATAGGCTTCCTGCTGAGCGCATCTGCAATGACATTCGCCTTTCCCGGATGATACTGCAGATCGATGTCAAAATCTACTATCAATTCAAGCCAGCATCTCTGCCTCATGTTAAGCTCCTTCTGAGTATACACATACTTCAGGCTTTTGTGATCTGTAAATATGTCTACTTTCTCACCATAAAGGTAGTGTCTCCAAATCTTCAATACAAATATAACTGCTGCTAACTCCAGATCATGTGTTGGGTAGTTCTTCTCGTGAACCTTCAACTGTCTCGATGCATAAGCAATGACTTTGCCATGTTGCATCAAAATACATCCCAGTCCGCTACCCGATGCATCACTGTAAACAACAAAACCTCCTGACCCTGAAGGAAGAGTCAAGACAGGTGCTGTTGTTAATCTTCTCTTCAGTTCTTCGAAGGCCTTCTGGAAGTCTTCTATCCATATAAACTCCTGGTCTTTACGTGTCAGCTTCATCATCGGTTCTACAATTCTCGAGAAATTTTCTACAAACCTTCGGTAATATCCTGCGAGTCCGAGAAAACTTCTCACCTCTGCAACAGATGTGGGTGTAGGCCGAGTCTCTATCGCCGCAACCTTCTATGGATCCACTGAAAGTCCTTCTCCTGAAATAATATGTCCCAAGAAAGGCACTTTGTCCATACAGAACTCACACTTACTGAGTTTGGCATATAACTTCTCCTGTCTCAAGGTCTCTAACACGATTCTGAGATGCTCCTCGTGCTCATCATGGCTCTTGGAATATATGAGAATGTCGTCGATGAAAACAACCATAAATTTATCCAAAAACTGATGAAAGACTCTGTTCATTAAACTCATAAACACTGCTGGCATGTTGGTTAAACCAAACGGTATCACCAAAAACTCATAATGTCCATACTTGGTCCTGAAAGCTGTTTTCGGGATGTCTTCTTTCCTTACTTTGATCTGATGATAGCCGGATCGAAGGTCAATCTTCGAGAATACCCTTGCACCACTCAACTGATCGAATAGATCATCAATACGTGGTAAGGGATACCTGTTCTTGATGGTCATAGCATTCAGTGCCCTGTAGTCAATGCATAATCGTACTGTTCCATCCTTCTTTGGCACAAATAATATGGGTGCTCCCCAAGGTGAAATACTCGGCCGAATGAAACCTTTCTCCAGAAGATCATCTACCTGTTCTTTCAACTCTACTAACTCCTTAGGTGCCAGCCGATATACTGATGAAGTGATAGGCTCTGCTCCTAGAGTTAAGTCTATGGTGAATTCTATTTCCCGATCAGGCGGTAAACCTGGGAGATCATCAGGAAATACATCCACGAATTCTGATATGACTCTTGGGTAACTTGTCTCCTCTTCTACAGATAGTACCCTAAGAGTAGGCTGAGCTTCTTGCTCTACTGCTCCTCGAAGAAACTCGAATTCTGGATGCCCTGGCGGTCTAAATATAATTCGCCCAAGTCGGCAATCAAGAGTCGCATGGTACTGACTTAACCAGTCCATACTAAGTACAACATCATAGTCCGTCATGGAAAATATCAGAAATTGAGCTCGTATTTCTCTGCCACAAACTACTACAGAACATGATCTATAGACGTCACTAACCAGAATAATTCTACCTCCCATAAGAATTCTCTTCATCTTCGGAAGGGGTGCGGTAGCTACTCTATGGGTGGCTACAAAGCTAGCTGCTATAAATGAATGCGATGCTCCAGAATCAAATAATGCTACAGCTGGTAATGAAGCTACTAAAATAGTTTCTGCGATGACCTCGCCTGCTGTAGCCTCTTTCTCAACAGCTAATGTGAATGCCTGGCCTCGTCCCTGAGCTTGGCCTCTCTGCTGCTGAGCCTGCTGAAATAGAGCTGCCTGTGGTGCCAGGGGTGGTCTTTGCTGGTTTCCTCCTGGGGCTGGTGGCCTGACGCCTCCAACTCCTGCCTGCTGTGCTCCTACTGCTGGATAAGCTGGTCGTGGTGCAGGCAAAGCTAATCTCGGTGCTCCCTCTCTGCGCTCGGTGCAGTCTCTGGTCTGATGCTGGTTGGACCCGCAAGCCAGGCAGAGTCCCAACTTGCGTCTGTATTCTCTCTCAATGTGACCTATGTTGCCGCAGTGGTGACAAGTTGGGAGAGACATGGCCCTGTGTGCTGTCCTCTCGGGCATACTCCTCTGGGTCCGTTTTGTTGAATCCCCATGTGCTGTCCTGGATGGTACTGAGTTGATAGGCCTCTTCAGGTTCGACTCTCTTCTAGTGACGCGCTCCATGCATCATGCTGCTGCGAGAACGTCAGTATAAGATGTAGGTGCGACCGATCCAATCAATCTCTGCAGCTCGAACTTTAGCCCGTCAAAGAACTTCTCAGCTTTCTCTTCCTCGGTCGAAATCAAGGTTGGGGCAAAGCGACTGAGGCAAATGAATTCCGCGTTGTATTCTTCTACTGTCATGCTGCCTTGGATAAGGCGGTGGAACTTGTCTCTGAGCTCTGACCGTGCTACTGCGGGAATGTACATCTCTTTGAAGAGTCTGGAGAACTCTTCCCAGGTGACTCGGTCCTGCCCGAGCCTCATCTCCTCTGCTAACCACCAGTGATGTACATTCTCCGTTAACTGCATTCTGACTGCAGTCATCCACTTCTCCCTCGGAAGTTTAGCGGCTTCCAACTGATGCTGTATGTTTGTGAGCCATTCATGAACTTCTGTTGGCCCCTCTTTACCAGAAAAGGTACGAGGCTTGAGTTGACGGAAGTCGGTGATAGATCCCGTCGTCGATCGCCTCGCGGGTGGATTTGCCTGCTCCAATGCGGATACCAGGCTGGTTCTCAGATTCTCGGCCTCCTGACGTTGTGCTTCTTGATAAATCTGTTGCTGTGCTTGCATCATAGCATACATCATCTGAAACATCTGTTTTTCGTCCATGGCTTGTCCTGGCGGGAAAGCTGGCATCTGGGGAGTGAACTGTGGTGGAGGTGGGATATCATCTCTCCGGAACCTTGGATTAGGCTGACCGGTTTGATCGCTCTGCGATGCTTGTCCTCCATTCCCTGGAGTCACTCCGTCAATATAAGTAACCACAGCGTCGTGTGGTATATCCAATGGAATCTCATCTCCGTTCCTGGGATCTATTTCTCTGCATCCAAAAAATAAACTATAAGAACGCACAGAGGAATCAATACAGGATACAGTTTAAGTAACAATTTCGAGTTCGATATAGAGTTCAACAATGTGTTAAATAATGGATGAGATCCTAGAACTTATCCTATCCTTAGGGCAGGCTGGTTCAGTTCCTAAGTTGAAGCTGAACAATTTTGTCGTAGACCTGCATGGGCCACCACAAAAACCATGTCACGCCCTAGTCCCAAAATACCGTGGGACAAGATACGTGGCAAAGGCCAACAGTACGCACCGATGCACAAACCCAATTTAATGGATCCATCAGGGCATACTTAAGCTGTAAAATCAAGTCTACGACAATCATGGCACAACTAATCTCATCCACACAAGATATAAAATATGATCCATAGAATAAATAAGGAATGCAAATCATCAGCTAGTCTCAACAAAGTACTTCGGGGAACAACCCGGTAAATATCTAGTACAATTGTTCAACAGACCAGAATATAAAAGACTAAAATAAATAAATAAATAAATGCTGAGCATGAACATAGATGCTCAGGAGAAGTCTTCGGCTAACACCTCGTCCTCGGATGGCGGTACAGCTCCTGGTTCAGCTCCTGCGGCGGTCCCATATACCTCGGGATAGATCTCGTCTGCAAATCCTGGGGACATAATCCATATCCAGGTCCTCAGGGGACATAGCAAGGTACAGAAAATAATACAAGCCAGAATAATAACAGTGCAGCAAATAATGAGATAAACAGGGTAAGTATGTAAACATCTATATAAAATGTAAGAGAGAATATCAATAGTACTCAGGTTGAACATCTACAAGCTCTGTGTAGGGGAGCCTGTAGCAGTGGTGTCAAGAGGTGGTCTAGCTCAGCGGAAGACTGAGTAGCCGGCATAACATAGTCAACCTGTAGTCTCTCCAGCAATAGATGGAACAATAGGGGATCATAAATAACCAGCTAAGTGATATGCAAGATGAGAGCAGCACTAGATCTCAGGCTGAAGCCACTACAAGCTCTGTGTCGGGGAGCCGGTAGCAGCAGTAATAATGAGTAATGGGCCAAGCTCGGGATTCAGAGCCTTGGGCCTCACAATAGTAGGGGTGTATATATATGATCAGCATGTAGTCTGTGTGTCTCTCCCCACCCAATGTAACCACGCATATCATGACCATAACGTCTCATGTCCATGTCAGCGGGATCATAACTAATGTACAAGTCATAATGTATCTAAGAATATAGTATCTCTGTCAAGTCCTGAATCCTATACAGAATCACCATGAATATCTCAGGAAAATCCTGTCTCATGAACAGTGTCAAGTGTCCTGGGTCATAGGTACTTGGTAAGATAAGTACGAGAATATATATAGTGTCACGTATGTCCATCTCTAGATGACAGTACCCAATACTGCGTACAGTGTTGGCACTCGACTGATAATCGGACGCTAAATATGTCATACGGTCCTAGGTTAAGCATGCACAGAAATATAATGAAGCAAGGAAAATATATAACAATACTGCAGAGTTTGGCAAGGTACACTTGCTTGATGTTTGAATAGCAACAACTGTCCCTGTATCAGTGGATCCGGTAGGTGCTACTCCAAAAGCTGTAATAAACATCACCAACAGTCTCAGAAGGTATCAAACTGCTAGAAATGCCTGTCCTTACGTCCAATTTGGACACAGGGGCAAAAAGATCATTTTTGGGCCAAAGCGGGGTCCACATGTGGGCCACTTTGCACTAAAAAGCGTGTCAGGGTCAAAGGTCTCCAAATTCTGCAAACTCAGTGTCTACAAGTCAGGAACGATAATACGAACCCAACGGAACTTCCAGAATTGAATTTTGATGTGCCGATCACAAAATCACCCGTCAAGTGGAGCTTGTGGGCCCACGATACGCGATTTTGTCAACGTTCTCAGAATCGGACCAAACTTGGGTCACAGGACCAGCGTATTGCTACGAGTCCAATGGCACAAGTTTCGTCTCGATCCGACGTGTGTACACAAAGTTATATCGTATTCCAAAAAGGTCGGATACGGGGTGTCGTCGGCTGATACGCGTTGGTTCTGGTGTGCACGCACATCCGAATCGACTTCTGCAAAATCCTACACGACCGTATCAATGTCGCGCACAGTTCGGTAAAGACCGCGTGCGACCAAGTCATCTCGTTTGGCGGGGCACACTCAGTTCCGGGATGAAACGGGGTATTGTTTTTCCTGTTTTTGGATCGCGGTGTGCGATCACCACAGGACGCGATTCTCCGAGCGGGTTACACGGGCACCGAGAGGGTTATACAGTCTACGCGTAGCAATATACGGCAATTAAAACGGAGCTACGATGAGGGAGAAAATGGTACCTGAACAGGGCTCCGTGAATCTGACTTTTCACGTGTCCGAGAGAATCCTTGACACGAGCTGTATCCTGGTCGTGTCTGCTGTGTCCCGGTTCAGAGGGTGGCCGTGTCCGCTGAGTCGAAGCTAGGGCAGTGGGCGGCTGGCCTAGGGCTTCGTGGTGGTTGGCGAGGCGAGTGGGGAGTTGCTCGCGGACGGCGGCGGGGTCGCTGACGAGGCCGAGATGGGGTCGGGGCTGTTGTGCTCAGCGATTTTGGAAGAGGGATGAATGGAGCGACGGTGAGATGAGAGGGATGCGGCTAGGTCGGCAGCTGGGTGGAAGGAGATCGGGGTCGTGGGTCACAGTTGGAGCTCCGACGAGGTGGCCGGGGTAAGAACGGTGTTGATCCGCGGAGGAGATCGACAGCTAGGTCTCCGGCGTCTTGGTCGAAGACAGGTGACGGTGCTGAGGAGAACGATGGGTGTGGATGGCGGCGGAACGGATGCCGAAGTGGCTTAAATAGCCTGAACAGTGTTCACGGCTAGGGTTTGCAGTGGGTCGGGTTCTTCAGCGGTTCGGGTCTGACCCGCTATGGGGTTTGGTCTGGTTGGGTCCGGTTCACATCTCTAATAGTTTTTAAGACTTAAAACTCATTTCCGGAGTCCAAATAATTCACCGAAAAATACCACATGAACGGTGTTCCATTTTACACCATAAAATATTATTTCCATAATATTTTAACACCAAATAGACACACTTAAAATTCTTTAAATCATAATCACCTTCGTTTTAAATTCTAGAAAATATCGAGAATACGGAATAACTCTTTTAAAAATTATTCTCAAAAATCGGGGTATTTACAAGGCCGGGCATATAGGGGACTGAGTTTAGCAACAGTGAGGTGCCCAATGTTTGTGTGATGGCTAGGTATAAGTGCACAGTAGAAGTGATTAGGTACAGTTCTGTTGAGTTATAGGACTGTGTATCACGAATATGCAAATTTTATAGAACTGCACTTTGAAATGCCATGAGTGCATCCATGAAGTATGCAGTTAATACTAGTATATGTGACTTTGGGTATGGGTGTAAGTGTCTGAGTGTCATGTGTGCCCTGTGCACAGATTTAGTGTGTGTGATAGATAGATAGATAGATAGATAGATAGATAGATAGATATATAAATAGTCGTGTTTAAGGTATGGTGCATCCATATTAAGTACTCAGTGTATGCAGGAATACATGAGAGACACACCAGTTTGCGTGTCAGGTGTGTAGAGGTAGGTATTAGGGGAATAGGTGAAATGCCAAGTAGCAAGCTAAATGGTAAAGGGTAGGTATTGGTTAGTGTCAGTTAGTATTGTATGGGTTATGTAAGGTGGTTAGTGAGTGTGCTAGTCTGCTAATGTAAGTGTATGAGTTGGAATGCCTTAGTATCTTTTGATACTTGATTATCCATGATATAGTGTGGAACCACGGTGCAAGTATCAATGGTGTAGGCAAGTTGAGAAGTATGGTATTCTGGTAGTACCAAGATATGTGGATATTATGAGATACTAGTATTTTTGATAAAGGTTAAGATAACTAGTTGGGCCAAGTTAATAGATAAGTTACTAGGTAATAGGTATATAGTTAAGATACTATATGATAATTAGTATATCTATACCTACTAGTATGACATAGAAAACCTACTATTAGTAGGGTATTAACTAGTGTGACTTAATAGGCCAAGTAAATAGGTAACGATGAACCTAGAAATTATGTAGTGATCTAGTTTCAACCTAGTGACCTAGAATTGACCTAGAAACCTAAAATAGAACTAATTAGTATGCTTATGATTCCAAATCACCTATTTGACATGGAAATTCATATATAGTTCTTCGAGACTCCATTTCGGACACTGTTTGGTATTTTCAACATAGGACCACAGGCGAGTACATTCTCTGATAGTTTTCTTTACTTGATATTTACTATGATTCATATTTTTTAGTAGTATTTTTCTTGATTCTTGACACGATAGATATATAGATTGGTATTACATGGATTCACCTTCATGAGATACGTTTATCATACTTGTCTGGCCTATATCAGAAGTCTTTTACTGGCATCACATCAAGACCCTTACTGGCATCAATTATACTAATTTGGCTGACATTGTATTGTTCTACGTTTCGGGACTTGGATCCATTAGTACTAGTCGGGTGGAAAAAGACTTTAGTAGACATGTAAATATTCTCAAAACAGGAATCAACCCTCAGGTCTAATCAGAAAGGATACCATTCGCACATATTACATACATGATACCGTATATTACCCCTAGCCGTTTACATGTCAAAAGTGGTATTTCAACACACTAGATTAGGTACAGTCCTTCTGGTTTCACTTATACATTGTTTGTTACATATCTTACCTGCTGGATTCATTATATTCTTACTGATTACATTATCACATGGATATGATACTTGATTTTCACATACGTCACTTGTCTTTACTGCCATATTGATCTATTCACTCTATTTATTTTACATGCTTCTATATTTATCTATTCACTCTTTGTTCCATACCATGACTATGACTTCTGTTCATCATGTATTATATTTCTATTATTGTTTTATAGTCTTTATCATGTATTGGAACTGCTATTGGAGTTGTGCTTATTTTATCCTGACTGGATAACATTTTTAGGGGACTGTCTCGAGGATTAGTGTTCTACTTTCTATGGACCCCAGGATGTTGAGGGTGCAGAGTTGGACCATGTAGCTCAGCCGTAGCTTGGAGTGATTGCCGAAAGGTCTAGCCGTAGTTACTAGTTATTTTAGTTTATTGTATTAGTATTTTGGTACCGGATCTGTCTCGGGCAACTATTTGAGACTTGAGATGTTATATTTGGATTTTAGACTTATCGTTTGATGTCTATACTTGTTAGAACTTGTGATTTAGATTTTTATCACTTTATATCATATCGTGCCTTATCTTCTCTAGATTTATGATTGAGTAGTATATTGTTATATCATTGTTCTCCTTATGGAGTTGGATATTATTGTGTGAGATCTTTAGATATTGTTGACCTAGACAGTATTCTACCGTGGATGCTACAACAAAAGCTGGATGTATCTACGTACTCATGTCCCGATCATCCAGGTGCAGATCGTGACAAGAGAATAACTAGTCAATCATGCCTTGAGACCGACTTAAGCGATCCGTAATGGACAAATCATCTATGTATCTAAAATCCATCATCCGTCAGATTAGGAATAATTTTTTCATCCTAGTATTCTTCGTATATAAGGATTCCAACTTCTTCCATAACATTTTTGCATGCTCAATATTGGTGATGTAATTATACACATTCTCGTCCATGAACTACTTGATATACCCACACATTTGTATATAGTCAAAATTCTAGCTCTCATTCTATTTTGTACTGGGGTTCTCTGAAGCAAATACCAGAAGGTACAACTTATTGACAAATATAAAATCTTTTATCTTGCTCCGCTAATAGTGATAATTGGAACCATTTAGGTTTACCATGTGCACGAGCTTAGTATCAGTCCCTTCTACTCGAGTTGACTATCAAATCTTTAAAACTTGGCAACCACTGCCCTGTTACCGCTTTGATATCTCTCTGACCAAAGCTATAATTGGGAACAAAACGTAAAAACTATTCCCCATAAACTAGCAGGCTAGGTAAGGATGAAAGAGAAACGCATAAATCAAATCATGCCAAATTATAACTAAAGCACAATGCAAACACCAAGACTTTTACGTAAAATATCCTGTTGAAAAAAAATCACGGAACGATCGGAGTCCAACAGAAAAAAGTCTTAACTAATCAAATAAAGAATATACACTTGAATCCTTTACAAACTCTTAATCCATACGGATCATCGCAACACTTCAATAGATGGAAATAGACTACAATGAGTATAAAAGATTACTGAATACGAGAAGACGAGGAAGAACCAATGAAAAACTTCTCGAAAGCGATCTCTCTTCCAATCAATCACCAAAACTCCAAATCTCCAACTTCCTCTCTTAGAAAGTTGCAACTTTGATAAAGCTCTCACCTTTGATGTTTTGATTGAGATGATAATGGATTAGGGTTAGGAAAGAACTATAAGGAGTACTCCAATCCCAAAATAATATGGACTATTGATCATGATCCAATTGTATAAATAAAATACCCAAATTTGACCTTCAACATTTACACCGGTATACTAGTAGCTGTATACCATGGCTATAACAAAAAATAGCCAATATGAATTAGAACTATTCTGGAACAAAAGCCTATCATGTCGTTATACCGACGATACATCGGCATCAGTATATCGGCGGTATAACATTGACTTTGATAATGCTTTTTCCAATAGCTCTAATATGTGTTCAAATCGAGCCTCCCTCGCTACCTTTGACTTTACGAGCTTCTCCGGCACATGGATGACACTCGTTGTACTCCGAGTGTTCTCCATGTAGGTTGGGAACCCCACCCGACACTAACACTATGTGCTATATTATATAGATGGAGAACTCTGTCATAATTATGCCTTCAAATGGCTATGACCTACTAAATTAAATTGTCATCAAATATTGATAAATTTACAAAATTTATCTTCTGTACTTGCCTACCAATGAAGGGTTGAACTGGTGAGCGAACAAATACTATCATAATAGAGTACTCGATTTTACTCAAGCAATACAATGTAGAAGTTATGTTTTGTCATTGTCAAAATTTGGTTTTAGCTTCCTCAGAAAGATAATCCCAACAACATGCAATATGTTGGGTTGTATCTTGCATGTGGTTGAGTGTTCAAGATTCACAAATTTGGTGAACGTTATAAATATAGTTGTATATAAAGTTTCCCACATTGGTTTGATGTCCAATCAATTTGCTTGAAACATTTTCACAGACCAGTGCACAACTACTATAGTTTGACGACAGTGTAGAGTTTGTTGATGAAAATTTGTTACCGATTTACCTGTAATATGCTTCCACCTTGTCAATGAACAATCATTTGATTACCATCCAAATCTGCATTTAAGTCCTTACAAACTAATGGGTGTAGGAAAAAAACTGTCCCTCCACTAAAACAGAGAGGTGGGTCGACAAGGAATGTTAGATGACCATTGGATCATCTAGGATGGGAATGTGAGGAGAGGAGTGAAAAAGGTTGTGGGTGGCCGGGGGGAGGATCAGTTGGGTGGTTGGGTGGGTGTGTTGGTCAGGAGAGTGGTGGCCAGAAGTTGGTACCCCAAGAGGGAGAGAGTTGCTTTAGGATTAGGGGTGTATAAGAAATAAGAAGACATGAGTAAAATGATAGTTTGCTCTTTTAACAATGTAGGGTAGCTCGGGAGATGTGTAATCATTTGCTCGTTTGACAAGGGTCTGGTTCACTTACTGGAGCCAGATGTTCATTTGTGAGGGCATGAATCACAAAGAAGCGGTACCTTATGATGTTTGACAACCTCTTTATATGGATCTTCAAGAGGATCATTGCACCAAGGACAAGAAGATCAACATATCACATAAACTTATTAAGCAAGCAATGGATTCTACGTACGGCAA
This sequence comes from Iris macrosiphon, assembly GCA_036927795.1. Lineage (NCBI taxonomy): Eukaryota > Viridiplantae > Streptophyta > Magnoliopsida > Asparagales > Iridaceae > Iris > Iris macrosiphon. The sequence continues at coordinate 168,268,782 of JAYESA010000009.1, read as the reverse complement.
GCATCGACTAGCCGAAAAATTGTTCCAATTTTGTTTGAATTTGTATCATGTATTTTTTTCCTTTGTTATCTTTGTGATTGGATATTTGCTTCATTAATTATCATTAATGAAGTGTTGGAGATTTCTTCCCATCGTTTACTCTAAAAAATAATGCAGGGTAGCAAGTTGTGAAAATCAGAAGTTTTGAAAATTTAAATACAAAATACAAAATACAAAATACAAAATACAAAGTTTAGAATAGCAAGATGTGAATTTGATAATTTAGGTTAGCAAGTTATGAATCCATATAGTTCAGGGTTTTTTGTTGCAAATATTTTCTCTTATTTCAAAAGGTGAGAAATGAAACATGTGAAAATAATAAAGAAATACACAAGCTCCATCTACTTACTATCTTTATAGAATTGGTCCTTTTCGAACCAACATTCAAACATCCTAGCCCCTTTTGGGAGGTCAAGTAGCAAACCAGGAAAAAAAACCATAAAACCATTGCTTTTACCACAAAGGTACAATGGAAAGTGTTAAAACTTCAAAAGAGCTCTTATGAAAGATATACAGGTCTGTCCTTTACTCTTCCTCTGAATCTAAATATAATTTTCATTCAAGTAATAATGTAGGTTTCATTTGTAGGAACTTAGCGAAATTCTGTTCTGCATAATTAGTAGTTCCTAAGTACTATTTGCAAGTCAATAACCAAAGCAATTTTTATTTATATTTCTGTGAAAATTTTAATCTGTTCAAAAATTGCTCAAGTCTACTAAAATCTTCACTAAATGATACATATACTGATCTATAAGTTGGATCCAGTTTCTATATTTCTTTTATGAAATGATATCAGTAGTCGAGTCTGCACTAGAATGTTTTATTTAACTAAAGCTTCTTCCTATCAATTACATTTTGCAACCACTAGTAAGGTTTTCGACGTGCCCGGGCATGGATCACCTCCAAAACTTTTAGCCGAGATGGGCACAGCACATTTCCCTTTACCTTTACAAGCCTGTCAACAACAGAAAGATAAAAGAATAATAATTAGAATATGATGCTAGAGGGTTATTCGATTCTTGCAATACTTAAAGATAGGATGCAAATTGGGTGCATTCATGGAAAGTTAGAGGTGGTGCCAGTTGAAGATAAAATGAGAGAAAATTAGTATAGATAGCTTGTACATGTGCAACTCACATTAATTGTTGCTCCGGTAAGATGAAACGATAAGGTGGTAGTTAACGGAACGTTAGGATTATATAAGATGGTAGTTAACAGAACGTTAGGATTAGAGGTGTGTCTAAGCAAACATGCATTAAAGTTTTAAAGAAGGATATTATTTTTGTTAGTGCTACAAAGGATGTAGCCCCTTTTGAGATAAGCACAGTCATTAATAGTTTATCTTTATTTCGGGATACTAATACCAAGACCCCCTCCAATTTAATTACATTTATCCTGGACTGGAAATCGAACCTATTTCCACTTTTCCCTCCCTTGCTAGCATTACCACTGGACCACGCCCTTGGTGGTTAAAGGACGAGGCCCTTAAGACACTGAATGGAAGAATATGATTCAAATAGTCAACTCCAATCTTTTTGGATAAAAAGGCTTTGTTGTTGTTGTAGTAGTAGGGTTATTCAATTATTATTATGATATGTTGAGTCTTATGCTTCTATTTTTGGTATATCTTATTTTGATAAGGCTTTTGGTACATGATACATTGATAATGATCAAAAGTCTCTTGGTTGATAGATGTTTTTTATTTAAAATTTACTCTTATTTCCTTCTTGGATCGTCTGACCCTACTTCAGTGACATGTGGTGCCAGGAAGTAAAGTAAATTCATCACATTTTCAGTAAATAAATAGTAATTTTGGACTAAAATATCTATAAGGAAGGGCTTGATTACCTTCTCTACGACCGCTTTGGATGCATCTGAGTGACAGTCGCCTACTGAGTAGCTTTGACAATCTCCGATAGGGCTTCCATAGCTTGCAAACTCTATGGATGAGATATTCCTTCTTCCATAACATTGGAGATGAACATGTGGATGTCTACTTCGTGTGAGTACGGGTCGATAATGTGATTCAGACACTTTACCGCAAACTTGGTTAACTGAGATGATATTCACCGAGATACTTAGAGGGTTTCCTCCCATTTCCTCAAAGAGAACCAGTAGATTCCCTGACGGTTGTAAGAAAGAACGAGGAACATGGTACCTATTAGTCAGAAAATAAAATATATTAGGTATGGGAAGAGATATGTCTCTGGAATAATTTACAAGAGTCATTCGGTGTCCAATTCTTTGCTCACAGTGATTGAGAAGGTTGTCCTTTGGGAGTTTTGAAAGAAACCCAGTATCGGCCAATGCTCTCTCCGTTGATCCAGGCCTCACCCTTCCCCATACTACCAAGGTTTAGCGCTATTGGATCTGTTCCAGGTGGTGTATTGAACAATGTCTGCATCAAAATTGATTAGTTGAGTTCATCGGTAGCTCATCAATTGTAATTTTGCAATCGTAATCAATAGAAGCTTTTTGGTGTGTCTAAACCCGCACATGAAAATGCTTTAATGTTCATGTCTGTGTCTAACCTTGTACCAAATGAGTGGCTGATCAGTTGAGTTCTTGATCGACATCCAATCTGATTTTGTTGATCCTTCTGGAGTGTAAATTTTTTGCCCTTCCCCAGATAAACCAACCTGCATTTTGGACATAAGCCAATCTAGTAAGTTGAACAGAACCATAGTTTTTTCTATCTATAAGAATTACGCAAACTAGTGAACTTCTTTTCATTCTTTTAGGAGTCAAAAATATGTCTTATTTTCCAGAAGAATATAGAACGAACAAAATCAAACAAGGTATTGTGGATTGTGAAGTTTTTTTTGACCAATTACACTTTCAAGTATACGTAAGAATTACTAATATAAGTAAAGAATAGCACCTGGTATCCCCATAAGTATGTACTGAGATCTACAGTTTGTTTCTTCTTGTTGATAATCGTCACTCTGCGGAGTCCGGCAACCCTTCTCTCAAGATATGGCCCAGAATCCTTCATAGAGAGTAAAAAAGAAGGCATACTATAATGAAGTATCTCTTTCAGTGATCACCGTTGCTAATACACACATACCAAGACTAATGTATTCATTAGTTTTTGTCTAAAATCCTTTTTCAAATATTTCAAAAATCACCAACCGTGACTTTTAAAAAATTAGTAGTTAATACTGGTGTTTATTATGGAAATTGGGAATTCGGTCTTCACTGACGATAATAGATACATAAAGATGTTTTTATACGTCTAGATTCAGTCTACAATTGTGATAGATTCCACTTATGGCAAACCTGTGACTCATTGGTATATTGGTCCATTATTGGAGTCTGTATTCTTGTTTCCTATTTTTTATTTTGTTATCTAATTGATTTCCTTTTGTAATTAAGCATGTCTTGTTTCATTAATTATCGTTAATGAGATGTGAGGGATTATTACCACCATTTTATCTCAACAAATAATGAATCCAGCCTGGTAAAGAAGATCGAGTTGTCACTATATTAGTAGACTTCATAGCTCATGATTATCTACAAAAGTTTGTTAAAGAATTTGTGGCTAAATGTGAATATGCATCAGTGGTATTTATTTAAAACTAAATCTAGTTGATCTTTTTATGAAAGTCCACAATTTTGATTACTAATGGAAGGAGGAAAAAGAAGGGAAATTTTGTGTAATATACTTCAAAGAGAAGAGGAGAAATAATTTTTTGATCTTTTAGTTATGTACTTTGAGCTACTTCTTCCAACTCTTATGATCTTCATCTCAGATTAACCGAAATGTCTTTGAATCATAGCTTACAGTATCGGCCGATACCGATCTGAAACGGCTGATACCGATATGGTTTGGCATGTCTTGATCTGATAGTGACTGATACCAGCATTGGGTTCTCTTTTCCAGACAATTTGGCACAAAAAATTGGAAAAAAAGACCAATTAACATGAGTGTAAAAGCATAGTAAACGTATAAAAACATATAAAATAAGAAAACTTATCTATCACAGCTAAACCAATCGGCACGGTTATTAAATTCCAAAATTACTAAAAAATAACACAAGAAATACTTAAAATTATGTCTAAATACATAAAATATTTTTTCTAAAAATTTAATAATTTATTAATAATTGTTTGCTTTCTTGTAAAAAAAAGATACTTTGATCTGAAACCATCGATAATGTCGATCCAAATACTTATAGGAAGGATCTGATACTGATTCTGATACCGATACTGCAAACCTTTATTCAAATGTGAATATATATGTAGACAAATATAATTCAAATATGTATGGTGTTCTAGTGCATCAAGTATAAAGATTTGATTAGCACTACAAATTATGATAACAAGAATCAAGATCTTTACCGGTGATCCAACCATTACACTCAATAATGAGATAGTGTTCTGCCCCTGCTTTAATGATATGGGTTTCCAAAGCACCAGGTCTCCTTTTAAGTCATGACTCCCATGTGAACTCCCTACATCATTTTATTATGGAAAATATTATCTTACACAATCTTAGATATGAAGCAGATTAAGTTAAAATCAACATACCGCTAACCAATTAGCTAAAAGATGATATGCATATTTAATTTATCTGTAATTCTTCCATATCTATATGACATGGTAATGTAAGATAAACACAATTCTCAACTTTGTTTCATCTTGAAGAAATATATGAACTTAAAGTTTATATTCAAGAATCCAACCTTGACATAGCCATCGGTCAATTACCTATGTATGCTCCATTCACAAAAGCATGAATGACATGAGCTAGTGAGCTGACATAAAGTGTCTGTTGATCATCACTTGATGTATTATTGTAACTGCAACATAAAATATCATGTCATTTTATAATATTAGGTGTTTTATTTTTCCTAATAAACTGTGTTAGAGTTAATAACACTAATAAACTGATATTAGCAAGCACACTTCTCCCATTAGGATCCTAACATAATAATATAACTGTTTGACTTACCTTGTTGTGTACCAAAGGTAATCCGTCACGTCTTTGGTCTGCGTCATATGTTCTAATAGTTTGTTTACTTTGAGTGAAGCACCATTAATGTCTGGGACTCCATCTATGAATGCTCCCCACATCTCAGCTCGGTTGAAGTATTGCACTGCTTTTGCTGATCTTACACCATGTTGAGCACCCACCTGCAAGAAATGAAGGAAGTAAATGTTAAAATTAGGTATGTGAATGATTGAGCAAAGAAATAAAAAATCAAAGTCCATAATATGTGTACGCAGCAGTAAGACTATGAGTAGGAAACTCACCTTTGCTGTATTAAATGCCACATTCTTGCAGTCGGATAGTATACTAATTGATTTACTAGGCAATTCATATGTATTATTCTGAAAGTACAAATGGGCGTCATTTCTTGGGTCCTTGTTCACAAGAAAGGCGACACATTTTCCTGACTCCATTTGAAACACCCATGACTAGAACAAGAGAAAAGAATAAAATATGAGTTTTGATGACACATGTATAAGGTTGAGCTAGTATTTGTGAAATTTATGCAATCATACATCTTGCTCTTGGCCAAGTTTTGAATAACTCTGTTTTCCCCAAAGTAAAGGATCTAATGAGGCCTTTATTACGGCATGTAAATCTTTAAGATGGCCCCATTTGGGTTGCCTGATTAAACCTTTATGACATCAAAAGTGTATCCTTAGAGAGAGAACACTAAATCATGAAAGCAAAATATTCAAACATTATCAAGGTTTACTAACCATATTCATCAAGAGGAGCTTCATCGTAGTAACTCGTTGTTACATATGAAGAGGCAGACTTTCCAAAATTTGTACCTCCATGATACTGTATTTAGTTAAACACCATTAGAGGTATTCAGAAAAATGAAACAGTTATTGTGCATATGAAAATTGATACACTTTAGTTTTCTTAGACAAATTTTGCGTAGTGTGACATGCAAAACCACACACACACACAAATAACCTTGTGACGACGAGAATAACAAGCCACAAATTAACGTTAGAATAGCAACCAAGAGCAAACAAGCAAACACAATATTAGCCTGGTTCGATCTAGTACAAACTACTTCACAGAGCAAGGAAATAAATAACTTTGTTGAATCAAAGAGAGAAAATCTTACAAGTATTACCCACACAATACCATAATATGAAACCATTTCTTAAGGGATCTCCAAAGAGCTCTTCTTCTCTCCAGATTCCTAAAATTGCCTCATTAGCAAACCCTAAGAAATATCCTTTTTGCTTAAGAACTCCTAAGCAATACTTAAGGCTTCCAAGCACCTTAAATAGGGTAAGAGAGAACCCTTAAATAAGATCTACCGCCAATCCCTATGTTAGGAGCAATCTTGACCGTCGAAAAAAGCATCCTTAGTTCTAAACCGTACCCAAAATTGAGCTAGTCTCGACACTGTGGTATATCGGTTATGTGCTGCCAGAAAATAATATGGGCACAAAATCGTGCCCAGAAACTTTTTGGAAAGTTTTTTGAACTAATCATTTTGCTAGCGTTATATCGTAATATGAAATCCACTCTTATGATATGAAATGAAATAACTTTATTGAATCAATGAAAGAAAACCATCCAAGGATTACAAAACATAATATGAAATCCACTCTTACGATATGTCTAATGAGTTTTTTTCTTCTTTCTAGATTCCCTTAATACCTTAGCAAACCCTTAGAAAAGCATGTTCTTGCTCAAGAACTCTAAAGCAATATGTATGGCTTCTAAAAACTAGCTAGGGCATGAGAGTACCTTAAAATAGGATCTTCTCCCAATCCCTAAGTTAGGAGTAACATTGACCGTTGAAACCATTACATTTGAACCGTACACGAAACTGAACTAGCCCCAAAACATTGGTATATTAATTGTATGCCAAATGTGTTTTTTCGGAAGAAAGTATAGGCACAAAAGTGTTCCCAAGAATGTTTTGTACACTTACTTGTATGCAGGTGATATATTTGCAGTATACCGCAATGTAACATCCTGATACCAAACTAACTCTTTCGATCACCATATCGATTCTTCGACTCCTCCTAGACTTCTTTAATCATCGGACAGTGTCCGGTGCACACCACAGTTGAAGACTTGCCATGTACAACATTATGTGTCCGAGTAAACATGATGTTATAGATTGCATATTGTACTTTCCTATGCATCCATATAAATTTATGTTCAACTTCCATTTGGTAGATTTAGCCATTCATTTAATTTTCTACCACAACAAACCTATGTAAAATCTCAATTTATAGTATTATTTGTAGTTTGTTTGTGTGAATCAGGCAGTGAAACTAGAAGTTATGTTTTCCTGCAGATGGTTTTCTTGTTAGGATTTTGGCATGATGATAAGATCCGTTGTTGGACCTCAAAAAAGTAAGATATAAGAAAAAAAATTAAAAAAAGGAAGACAAATCAACATCTAGAGGAGAATCTAGGTCCTATTTCCCCTACTCAAAAGCTGATGTCTTACTACAGTCTTGCTTCCTGCTACTTGTAGAGATCGCACAAGAGATAGATAATTTTGTAATTTCTTTTTTTAAATTTATATTTTACAATCTCTGTTATATAGAGGATTCTTCTTCTTAGCTGATCTTAATATGCAAAGAAGTTGATCAGAAGAGTATAAAGAAATAAAAAAGGTGCTTTCAAACATTAACGAGCTTTCTTTAGATATTAATGGGCCTTTTCAAGAAATAGACCAAAATTAAAGTTTGTATAAGATAGTATTCAAAGGATCTTCTTGGACTAGGTTAGGCCTAAACGACCATTGTTTGATGTTTTAAATAAGGATATGGTTTTTATTAGTGTTACAGAGGAGATGGTCCTTAGTAGAGCTGAGTTGAAAAAAAAAGATACAAACTATCAATGCAAACTTAGTATGAAGGCTTTTTGTATAGAGAAATTACATGAGAAAAAAGGTAGGTACCTACTCTACAAATAAACTTCTAAATGCCTATGTTCTATGGAAAATATCGTCTCTTGCTCATAGCTACTACAACTTATGGACATATTACATCAACTCAAAAGTTTGATGCTAGGTTGACAATCAATCATTAAAATCTTGCCTATTCTTTTCTTGATTTTCTCGTGCTACATATCCAGCCCCATTCTGATGGACGAAGTTTTTAATAACTTACAAATAATGTCTCAATATTTATAGTCTTAATTTAATAAGACCTATGGAAGGTCGGGACTTCTTTTTGTAATAATATGTTTGATTTTTGTCTTCTAAAAAATATAGTGAATTAATCTTATTATTCTTTTAGAACCATATGTCAGCATATATGTATTAATATATTTTCCTACTAAAACATAAGGACTGTTACTGTTTTAGTTAAAATTCTAAGAATATAGAACCAAATATTTGAATTGATCTATCATAATGCATCTGAACAAGGCTTATAAAGGCTCAAAATATGAAACATGTACTTAATTAGATGAGATCTAGGAGAGAGTCATACCATATAGTAATTCACGAAGCTTCCATTCTTTGCTGCTATAAATAGTGCAACAGCAAAGGCAATATCTTCTGCTGACCTTATGTATGGCTCGCCACCATATACTTGATATCTTCAAGCCATAAAATATTGAAGATTAGTATTTTTGGCTGCTACTTATGATGCACATCATTCATGACAATGGCTAAAGGAATATTTAGTTATGTTGATATGATAATTGGTTCTTCTACAACCATTAGAAGTTTAAGAAAGTTATATATGACACTATAATTAATTTATGTCTTAAAAAAATAAACATGAGAGGCATTAAGGATCAAACTATGATAAGTATTATGGAGATCAATATATGAATTTACATGGAATGAATTCTAAAGTGGATCCATCTACAAGGGTATCTTCTGTGCATTCTTAATTTTGGTCTACCGTTTAAGTAGTCCGAATTTTTTAGAGGACAAGTACAGTTTTTTTACAGGACAGTAATCTAAAAAAAAAAGCCTTTATCCCAAATTTTTTGCATATACTCGTATTTGATGAAGCAATATGAAAGATCAGCTCTTCATCAAGAAATTGCCTATACCCGTATTTGATTCCAAGAAGCCCGATGATAAATCTAAAGAGGACTAGACATTCGAGCATATACAGGTATGTAAATATCAGACAATTTGTGGATGAGAATGTGTATAATCATATTGGTACTATTGAGTATGGAAAGAATTTATGGGAAGTTGGATTTCTTATATGCCAAGAACATCGGCATTAACAAGTTATTTTTGGTCCAACAGATGATGGGTCTGAGATAAAAGAACGACACCAATTAAAGATTTTCTCACTAAGTTCTATAGTGTGTTCGATCAATTATTTGTATAGGAGTCAAAAATAGATAATGAGATATAAGGACTATAGTTGTTGGGTACTTTATCGGACTCATGGGAAGTCGTACGAATGCCTATGATCACTTCTACTATCGATGGTGTAGTTAGTATGAAGTTTGTCAAGAGTGAGCTACTGAATAAGAAGATAGGGAGGAAATCTTTAGTCACATCATTATCATATTCAGAGGCATTGGTTTCAGAGAGTCAAGGAAAGAGAAAAAAGTAGTGGTCTAGATGACGGGGACGAGAGTAGCAAAAAGTCAAGGGTCAGTACGAAGACTCTAAATGTTATCACTGTGCACAAGAAGGGTCATATTAAAATAAATAGTTTTCTTAGAACAAAGAGAAGAAAGGCAAAAAAAGGGAAGCATGTTGAGAATAATACAATATCCACTTCAGTTCATAGAGACGATGTCACTATTGTGGGTGATGTGGTTATTATAAACCTTGCCAGCAATGACAATAGTTGGTTGGTGGACTCATGGGCTTCATTTCATATATCTCACAATATGGTATTATTTTCTACTCACACAATAGATAGTCATGTAGTGTTGAATATGGATAATGGAAAGATGTCAAAATCTATTGCTATAGGAGATGTGCACTTGAAAAAAATAAAGAAGCTATCTTTGTGCTCAACGATGTTTGCCAAGTCCCACATACCTGTTTCAACCTAGTTTAGGTTGTAAGGTTAGATAATGACGGATACTTCAGTTCAGGAATAATGTTTGAAATCTTTTCATGGGTTTGATAGTTGTTGACAAAGAAGAAAAAAGTCTGGTTTTATTATGTGGAAGGGTGCGCACAAGGGGAACATAATATAAACATAGTTAGTAATGCATCTACCGAGTTTTGGTATACACAGTTAGCTATATCAACAAAAAAGGAATGGGCTACATAGAGAACTAAAGGTGATTCCAGGGTTTAACTTTAGAAAATTGGAGAGATGCACATATTACATAGTAAAAAAGCAGAGCAAGGTGAACTTTCAGAGCAACGTATCTTTAAGGAAGTCAATATTGCTCGAGTAAATTCACTCGAAGTTTTTTGGTTTTATGAAGATAAAATCCATTGGTGGTGCTCCTTATTTTCATAGTTTGCTGTATCGGCCGAAATCGATACAGTTTGGCATGTTCCGATCCGATACAGACCGATACCCGATACTGACCGATACCGACGATAGAGGTCACTTTTTCGGTCAATTCCACAACAAAAATTTAATAAAAAATACCAATTAGTAAGGGTGTAAAAGCATAGTAAGGTTGTAAAAGTAATATAAAATAGAAAAACTTATCTATCGCATGTAAATCAATCGACAAGGGTGACTATTATTTCATTCAATTTCAAAAATACTAAGAAATAACACTAGATATACTTAAAACTATACATAAATGTATAAAATATATTTTCTAAAATATTAATAATTTATTAATAGTTATTTTCTTTCCAATACCATAAAATCTGATACTCCAATCCGAAATCGTCGATACTACCGATACCGTCGATCCCGATACTCATAGGAATGGTCCGATACGGATTTTGATACCGATACTTTAAACCTTGCTTATTTTGTAACTTATATTAATGATTGTTCCAAGAAGGTTTGTGTTTACACCATAAAGACCAAGGAGTTACCTACTTTTAAGTAGTTTTAAACCTTAGTTGATCGAGAGATAAGTAGAATATTAAAGTGTGTTCGCTCAGATAATGGATTTGAATACATAGGTCCTTTTGATGTGTATTGCAGAGACATCTCAACTCAATGGTGCAGCAAAGCGAATGAACATTACATTAGGGGAGAGAATGCAATATTTTTTATTGGAGATTAAGTTGCCAAACAGTTGCTCGGGTGAGGATCTAAATATTGTTGCTTATGTTATTAATCTATCTCCTAGTGCTTTTTTGCAGGATGATGTACCGGAAAAAGTTTGCTTCGACAAGGAGCCATTATACATTCATATGTGTGTTTTGGTATAAGTCCTTCGTGCTTGTGCCGAAGGACAAGAGGTCAAAACTCGAGCCAAAGACGAGGTAGTGCATCTTTATCTGTACAGTCAGGATAACTTCAGTTACAGACTCTATGACCAAATAGGAACTCTACAACTGAGACATGACATTCTTCGAGAATCAAATAATGAACGACACTCAGAAATACAATATGTATCCTGAAACTAGAATTTGCCTAAGTTTGAGTCATTCGGGTTTGAGCCAGTTTTGGGATCAGTGCAGATTTGCCAAACTAGGGAAGCCGGTACATGAATTTTCTCCTAACCATGATTATCAACCTGTCATGGATGATAAGAGTGATCTTCATAAGGATGAGCATATTGATGGAGTAGTTCCTGATGGGGATGAGGTTGTCGGTGACTAGCACTGGAGGCTCCGTTGAGGAAAGGTACGAAAGAGCGTCGACTATCTGTGAGGTACTCAGCTGAGGAGTACTTGCTATGGGGTAGTTGTTGAGATTATTCGGAGGAGAAATTTTTCAAAGGATTCAACTTTTGAAAAAGAAGAAGAATTTGGGAGAGTTCTTGGTATGATTCGAAGGGGTCATTTGAGGAGTTCCACAATGGTTTGTTCCTCATATTCTCGCTTTTGGTAAACATTATTTTCTCCATTGTAATTAATTCTTTAATTTGATTAGTTGTGGTAATTCAGTTTGGATTGGTAGAAGAAGTGTGTAGGACTCGGTGTAACTCATATTTTATTAATAAAGGCTTTTTCGGGTTGAACTCCGATCGTTCCATAATTTTTTTATTCAGGATTTTCCACATAAAAGTTCTTGTATTTTTATTGTGCTCTTTAGTTTGTGGATATAGGCATCGTGTATTGGTTGTATTTTTTATTTTGGTCCTCGACCGTTTCTTCTGGTTTTGGATCATGATGTTTATTTTGCTTGTTCCATGTTCGTTCCCAACAAGGTCTACCCCTAGATTTAGCATCTCCTTTAATTAATATTATATTGGTCCTTCTAACCACTTCATCTATTGATATATGTTGCACATATCCAAGCCACCTTAGAATATATTTTTTGCCTCTTATATCCTTAATTGGTGCAACTTCCAACTTCTTTTAATACGTTCATTTCCTATTCAATGTTTTCTATCCACCATTGCATTGTCACTCATCTATCTTAACATTTTCTTTCAGCTATACTCATTTTATGGACATGTCTTGATTTCCAAATAGTGTGATCCATATAACAGGACTGGACTTATAGTTGTCCTATAGAATTTTTCTTTCAACCTAAATGTATATTGTTCACATAGCATTCCAGAAGCATTCTTCTGTTTCAACCATATGCTTTAGTTCTATAAACAACATCCTTCTCAATCTTTACATATTGATGAACGATTGATCATAAATACCAAACACTATTGCACCTAGGTATCTCTTGACTATCAAGGTGTACTCCCTCATTTCTCTTTGACACTTGGTTTAAATTATATTTCATTTATCATCTTTTTGTCATACTAATTCTAAAACTCATAGATTCCAAAGTTTTTTTTTTCATAATTCTATTTTACAGTAATATCCATATAAACCAATAAATGTTATATCTAAGAAACCTTGGATTCTATACAAAATAAGGGAGGACAAGTTAATATAATTATTACTAAGTACAGAAGTAAGAAGATAGATTATATGCTTTTTTCTGATATATTAATGGAAGGTCCAAAGTAAGAATGGTTATTATTGTTTCTAGTAATATCTTACTGAGAGACCCAATTTTCTGTCCATAATGCTGGTTTTTGGGGTGAATTTGGCCCTTGAAATGTCTCACCACATATCAATCCGTTGCAAGTATTAATCTGCAACAAAGTTGGAATTTATATGAGTTATTTGAATTAATGAATATATAAATACAACAATCAAGATAGGAATACAACTGACCACTGGGTCGGGGGCATCATCTTGTTTGCACATCATCCAGGGTACACCCGTTTTAAGTCCCACGGCCATGGATGCTGCCCAACGAACATAAGGTGGCCCATTTTCATGAAATGCAGCCTCGATCGTTTTGTATTCATTCTCAATCTACCCAAAAATAAGTTCATCTTTAGTTAGGTAGTGTTGACACTTTATTGGAGAAGTTACTACTATGTCGTTTTTTCTTCAAGTTTTTCTTAATTGAATTATTTGAGAGATGCTGACCTGAGAGAGTATAATGGGGCCTCCTTGAGAGGCATACAGTCCTTCCTCCTTCATCATATTTACAATCATTGAAACAAACTTTTGCATATGAAGCTGCACGTTAGAAAAGTACCATGATACTACATGTTGACTAACATATAAGAATACCAAGTACAATAACAAAAGCAACATGACTAATAAACTAGCTAGTTCAAAATTTTATCAGATGTATACTTTCGAAAGAAGGTATTGTTGAATCTAAAAGGATGATTTGCACAGAATGTGTCACCTGTTGATGATTTCTGAGTTTGTGAAAAAATAAGTGTATTTCTTTTATTTGTAATTATTGTCCCTATAATAAGGAAGTAAATTCTATCGGTGTACGTACTTAACAAAATATTGTGTAAGACGATCTTTACTATTTGTTACCCTTTATTTCTATATGTGTCAACATGGACTTACACTACTATGTTTATAGTGCTCATATAAGCTGAACGTCATTATGATACAGTCTTTTATGTGTATAAATCATGGCTTGATGCTTGCATAGGAAACTGAGAAACAACTAAATCCAATTATTGATTAATATATGACTTGTTCATAATTCATCTTATCTTTACTATAGTTACCATTCTTGTAATTTTGGAGCTACAAATTTTAGCTGGAGAAATCTATCAGATAACATGTCATTAATTTGATTAAATCATTTTGTCATGATTATTAATTAAGAGTAGAGATCAAATTTTACCTTTCATGAACTAAGGAATTTATATGAAGATTTATATGTTAAAATGCTTTACTAAGAAAAGAACTTCTTCACCCATTCACCTTGAAAGGTTCATTATTTGATCGAAAGATAATGCCTGGAATGTCATGTAACCAAAATGGGAAGCCTCTGCACCATATATTAAATAAAACTGTTAGTGAAAAGCCAAGTTTAGAAACTGTTAAAATTCCAAAACATATCATGAAAGAAGAAATGTAAAATTCCTTGTAAAAAAAGAAAGTCGAAAGAAGCCATGATAATGAAGTAGATAGTCATAACAATTGTAATTTTTTTGCATGTATGTCATTGGTCTTTAATAGTAAATGCCTCTTTCTTTCAAGCAATGTGTAAATGGTAACAAACACATGATTTTAGACTCCTAGAAACGTGTACATTACATCGGATGAGTGAATTTAAGATCTGCAAACTAAAATTCAAGATTCTTCTAAATACCACATGACCGAACTCACAGCCTACAAGCACAATTAGTAACTATAATTACTTAACAAATCAGCATTGAAACATTTCCTGACGTCAACTCTTCACTTGTTGCCTTGAATCACCCAGTATGTATTTTGCTTGAGAAAGAATTGAGTGGAACTAGCTTATGACATTGAAAATTGAGCTACGTTCAAGATTGTTACAAGGGACCAGTTATATAGTATTAATCAAAAGGACTTTGATCTTCATTGGCACGCACTTGGCAAGCACTTATGGTACCTTATTAAGAGGCTTATTCAGAAGCTCTTATTTGCTCACTCTTTCAACATGTAAGATTTATTCAACACGGTTAAACTTTGTCTGAAGAACTGGAGTGAAGTCAAATGATGGGTTGATAAGCGATCAAGATCAACATTGTCTACTAGTGTCATTTAGTTAATTTCCTATTGTAGTACTCAGTAGAGTGAAGAGCTACTCTATGTGCTAGTTATCCTTTTGCCTTGTGCATAGATATAATTCTTGTAATCTCCACTATTATTATAGTAGATGATTAGGTTTCTTCAAAATTATACGTTTAAGAAAGAACACAAATATTCCAACCAAAATCCAAAAAATTCACAAATCCTTTCCTTCACCGTATTTTGCCCCTGTCGGGCAAGGCTTGTTGATCGATCATCAAAATCGTCACTGAGTGCACGGGGAAGGGAGTAAGGATTCATTGTATCTCGGGAGTAGATCGCCATCATCCCTGAAGTATCGAGTAGAGAGGGCAAAATCTATTTTAAAACAATATGTTTGTAACGTGCCTCGAATCATTTCTTAGTTCTCTAATTTCTAGTTCTACACTTTCTTTATATGCGTTTTAGGAAATTTGTCTATCTTAGATTAGATTTCTTTTCCTACATATATGTTCTGTCCACTCCTACTTTGCATTCATATGTGCTATTGATGAATGCCCCAATAACATTATTATTCATTTGACAGACAAGTTCGACAACCTAAACTATAAGAGATAGCAACATCTAATTATGTACTGCTTATATGCCTAAAATTAGGTAAGGTTCTAAATGAACCAAAACCTTCACTTGAATTGCATGAACATATGAACTAGAAGCCTTCAATAAATATGATTTTATTTGTCAGGGGTTGCATGTCTAACATGTTAAAAGATATCTATTGCACTACTGCCAAAACTATAGAGCTTTGGGAAGCTCTTCAAATATACGTTGTTGATAGGTTTCTAGAGTATAAGATGATGGATGATAAGTTTGTCCCTTAGTTGAGAAATACCTAATTGTTGTATTCATTAAAAACTTCATCTAATGAACTATAGACAATAATTTATGAAATATCCCTTAGTTGAGAAATACCTAATTGTTGTATTCATTAAAAACTTCATCTATCATGGAAGAAGTTTGGAATAATACTGAAACATTATAAAAAAACCCTATATCCTTAGATGATCTTTTTATCTCTCTATATTGAGAAAGGGGGCAAGATTAGAGATAAAGAACCATTGAGTAATTAATTTGAGGTAAAATTAAACATTGTTGAATCCAAGGGAAAGACTAAGGGATATTCCTATCACCCGACTAGTAACAACAAGAACAAAAACCCCTTAAAAAATAGTACCTGAAACCAAAGCCTAAAATTAGGAAAGATAACCGACTAAGCAAAAATGTTACAATTGTGGCAAACTTGGCCACTTTGCTAAGCAATGTCGCCTAAAGAAGGGTCAGGGTTATCAAAATCCTGATTGCTTAGCTCCTACACCAATACTCTTGTTATACCTCAGGCTTATTTTACCATAGCCAGGACCAAATCTGTCGAGACCATGATTAGAGACTTGTAACTGCATGTTCTATTTTTTAGGCTGCGTATTAGCTTGGGTCTATACAGGGGCGGACATCCATGTATCCCTAATATTGATTTATTTTCCTCTTGCCAGCAGGTTAAGGAACATGAATTAGTAACAATGGAAAATATGAGTATTGCTAAGGTGCTTAGAAGGAGAAGAGTGAACTTGAAGTTGTCTTCGAGCAAGATACTTCATTTTCAAAATGTGCAACATGTACCAGACATGAATAAAAAGTTAAGTTTTGGTTATTTTCTAAATTAGCACGGTTACAAACCTGTATTCGAGTATGATAGAGTTGTAATCTTCCTGAATGGTAATTTTATTAGGAAAGGTTATACTTTTGCGGGAGGGCTTAAACATTATTTCTGCTTCTACTTTTGGTTCAAATGCATTGTCTTATATTTGAAATATGTGATATTTTCATAGTCATTTAGGACATATCTTTAATTCTTTAAAAAGAATGTTTTATTTGTAATTAATTCCTAATGTTGACATAAGTGGTTGACATGAGTAGGGTTTGATAAGTGTGGGGTGTCCACACAAGCCAAACAACTAAGTAAACCCTTTCATTCAGCTGAAAGAAGTAATTACCTTTTAGACCTGGTTCATAGTGACATATCATGTGAACTGAATGATACTGATACTCGTCGTAGTAAACATTACTTCGCATTTCTAAGGTACCTGCTGATATAATTTTAGGACTTAAGTTAAGGGAATTGGTATCCCAATCTTATTACATTGAAAAGTCCTTGAAAAGTTTAATTATTTTGATTCTAAACCCATGAGAACTTATTATGATTCAAGTAGCAGGCTAAAGAAAAATAAATATAAAAGTGCGATCCAACTAAAATATTTCTAACGGATTGGATGCTTGAACTATTTTTCTAACCGTACCAAATATAATATTTCCAACGCATTAGGGAAACTTAATAGGTACACCAACAATCTGAATAATTCATATTAGGCTGCCTTAGAAATGGTAATTAGATACCTTAAGGGTACGATATCCTATGGAGTATACCCACATGTATTAGAAGGGTATATTAATATGAACTGGATCTCGAATACTGACTAAAGCCACAATTGGATATGTGTTCACATTGGGAGGAGTTGTAGTCGCTTGGAAGTCTATCAGGTAGACCTGTATTTCTTGATCTATAATGGAGGCATAATTCGTAACTCTTGACCTCACCAGTGAGAAAGAAGAGTGGCTCAGGAATCTAGCAATAGACATTCCTTTGTGGAGGAAACCAATTTCTTCTATCCTAATAAACAATAATAGCCAAGCTGCAATAGCAAAATCTCAAAGGACCAGCTGTAGAGAAATCCATGCATATACGTCTAAGGTATAATAGAGTGAAGCAATTGTTGTCGAAAAAGAACATAAAAAATCCTCTAACAAAAGGTCTCTCAAGAAGATAAGTGTTAGAGAGATCGAGAGGAAGGGGGCTAAAGCCTATAGCTTCAGTCGCTTCAAAGGTAACCCAAAGGGTTGGTAGCATAAATTGAAGGTTCAATGGGTAATAACAAAATTGATGAGAGACTATAAAACACTATATACTTATAATTTGAGATTATCCGTTCCTTTCTATATATTGCTAATCTACAATGAATAAGAGGAGGATTGTATCCTAATATATCCATGGCTTATAAAGCAGTATTTATATGTTACATAATACTCTTGAAGGATTCACCTATTTGAGAGTGCAAGTGTAGTCACTTTCTATGGAACTTGGATTATTTTCTAGACCTATCAAGAAACTTAGATGCGCACCTGGGGAAAAAGTGAATACCTGGTAATGTGATCAAATATCCATAAAGTACGTGGTGTGTATATTATGTCTGTAGGAGTAAGTTCCTAAGTTTAAGACTTATGTCACTTTGGGTCTATATAATGAAGCATACAACACTAAGGGAAGGTTCAAGTTCAGAAGACATCTTCTTCCGATACACAATGTGATTGCCCAAATTGAGATTTCCTTTCATTCAACTCTATTATTATCCTTTTTTTTATTTACTATTGAATCATGTGGGAAATGTTGGTTTTGTTGCTTTGGTTGAAACATCTTGTTGCTCATATGATTAGCAAATATTTTTTGTCATACTTCGGATAGGAGAAGTAACTCTCCTTTGTTTATATTTCTTCCCTCTTCTTGGTGGATAAGTAATTTATGAGGTTGTGGGCTAAAGCCTATGAAACCTCCTTGCGGGTGCACGAATTAATGTGCATCTTTAATGCGTTTATTGGATTCAGTTAGAACATCACACACAGCGGACCATGCCAAAGGTACAAAGATAATATCACAAGTCATGATTTAGGTTCCTGGTCTTTGATGCCCACGATTCTGACGTAATCCCATTGATGGATACGTGGGTAGCCCACTTGTACAAGGGATAGCTCAAAGATATGAGAAGATATATGTAGATTTTCAGTTGGCTTTCTTCCCAAGAGAGGAACACAAAAATCCATCCAGAAACCAAAAACTCCATAAATTCTTTTCTCCACCACATTTTCTCTACCATCAGGCAAGGCTTGTTGATCGGTCGACAGATTCGTCACCGAGTGTATTGTGAAGCTAGTTGAGATTCGTTGTATCTCGTGAATAGACCGTCATTATCCCTGCAACATCGATTAGAGGAAGCGAAATCTATTCTAACGACGACCTTGTAACGTACTTTGAATACTTTCTTAGTTCTCTAATTTCTAATTGTGCACTTTTTGTATATGCATTTTTGGAATTGTGTCTATCATTTCTCTCCTTTTGCCTCATGGAGTAGGTCGAGTTGACTGAACAATGTATATTTGTGTGTTCTTGTGTTACTAATGTGGTATTTGTGTTTTGCTAGTTTTTCCGTCATCATAAGGTTAATTTGTGCTCGCTTCTGCATCGTGCACAACATATTGGTGGTTAGTTAACACATCAAGAGTAAAATTATTATACACTTTAGTAGGAGGAAAATCTTGTTTAGTCAATCATTATATTCCCGATAATATAGAAGCACAAACATGTATTTGATGCAAATAAGAATGATTTCACCATTTCATCTGAACGCATGCTATATGATATCCCAAAAGGAAGATATCTTACCCATATCTCCATTCTGATTCAATGAAGGGACCAATCCTGAGGCTCACATATAAACCCTGATCTCTGATGGCTTTAATAAACTTAACCAAGTCACATCTTCCTTGAAAATTGTACTGAAGAACAATGTTAAAGAACCATAATAAAAAACATCTTGTAGGTATAATGGAAGTATATAAAATGAATTGTATGTGCAATTACATATAGTATATATTAAGATTTCCGAAAAAGCGTACTCACCTGTCCTTGAACGGGCTCATGTAAGTTCCAAAACACATAGGTCTGTATTACATCGAGTCCTCCATCCTTGGCTTTAGTTATTAGAGATGGCCACATCTGTAAAGAATATTACTATGTTAATTAAATCAGTTCAGTCTTTCTTGACTATATATATATATGATCATATATTGTACTTTTATAGTCTTACACAAACAATTAGAATAGGAGAAATTATAAACCTTTTATTTTCTTTATTTATTGGTATAATTTAGTCCTATCTTTACTTTGAGATCTCTAAAATTTTCTACTCTATTGCATATCTTAATTTACTTACAGGGGGAAGGGGTACTACTTGCATGGTTACTGATAATGAGACTCGAGCTAAGCCTACGTGTTCGTCATCGCTAAGTTACTGTCAGTCTTTGACTAACTTCTTTAGCTATGTTTATTTGCAAATGATGAAATTTTGTAGAATCCTTGGTGTTGTTGGTGTTGTACAAAGAAAGAGTGTGTCAATAGTGTAAAAAAAAGAGTATTGCAGCTGTGCAATTTAGATTAGTCAGTCAAACTGTCCAATTTATGTATAAACTCTATGCTTAGTATGTATAACCGATGGCAGAACCTTCAGATTAAATTGTGGTTTATGTTCTTAACATATTATTTTCCTTATATATATATATATATATATATATATATATATAAGTTAATAGGCCGATAAATTGTGGATAAATGACTCAACAAGTTTGTTATAAAGTTGAGAAGATACTTCTCTTAATAGTATATCTATGCTTTGCAACTAAACAATGTTCCAATGTGTTCAAATCCTTAGCCAAATTGTAATCATGTGGTGAGAATTGAAGGTTATATATATATATATATATATATATATATATATACTATTTCGATGTGCCCTACAAGTCAAATTGTTATATCTTTATTGATCTACTAATATAAGTTGGCTTAAAACTGGCTAAAAATCGAGACGTCTAAGTCGTTTGTAAATACTCCATTAATTATTTAAAAAATTAACTAATTATTTAACTACCTAATATGATATGATTTACTTATAACTAAACAAATCTAACTCAAGTGGTTAAGGTAAGAGGTATTTTTCTTGGTTGTCTAAGTTCAATTCCTAGGAACAACAATATTTATAATAAATGCGTATTAAAAAAAAATTAAAAATTTTGTTACGCACGTGTAAGGCACGTTACTACTAGTATGGATAGAGAGCTAGATTTGTCCAGCAGTATATTTTTTTAGTCCGTTTGAAACATGGATGACTTTGATATAAGGTTAAAGTCCTTCCTACATTTGACCCACAGACAAAACAAGATTTTTACTTGGTCGAGTCAAGATTAGCTAACAGACCTAGTTCCTGCCTAGATGTCTATATAAAGAAGCCTTAATTGGATGGCATTTACGAATAATTCCTGAATCCAAAACTACAAATTATAGAAGAATATTTGAGATAGATAAATTTTTAGGTCAATATAATTTTATCTATCTCGATATTTTATATATTATTCAATATTTGCTTTACATTACGAAATATTATGAGGTAATTTATATTATGATCCAAATCCCCATAACTATAGATGTTTATCCCCAATATTACATAAATGCATTAATTTTACATCTAGTGTCACAGCAAAACTATCAAGACTTGTTTTGTCAAGAAATTTATCAAATTGTCACTAGAACTAAGCCCAAATTTGGACCTATCTGAGCCAGAGAGAGACCACATAATAGAACCCCTCCCCATCAGAACATGGTCCAATGTGCTCAGAAAGGAACCCTATAACAGAACCCCTATCCTTGGTTGAAATCTTCGACGCATTGTATTTCTTGTCGTATCGTATCGTATAATATCCTGAAAACAAGAAACACAGCTTTTGGAGAAGGATCAGACTGTGTCATTGGTTCTGTGTCCATCGTGTTGGACACGTACGTACCTCATGACCCAAGATAGACACACCAAATGATTAATACACAGTAGAACGTACAAAAAACCAATGCCATGTCCATGCTCGTACCCTCCGTATCATGTCGTATCATATATTTTGTGTCCGTGCAACGTAGGTCACAGCCCATCTTCTCTTCTTAGAAGGATTGGACCATGCTGATTCGAATAAACGAGCATTACACTGCAAAGAAACAAGAAAGTCTATATATAGATCGAGGATTAATTAGTACTTACCTCGGGCGTGCTTCGCGGATAATGAATAGAACCGGAGAAAAGAATCCGTCTCGTCCCGTTCACTATCAGAGCCCTGCCATCGTAAGTCACCTCTCCTCCCTCGACGCCATCCAACGACGACATTGATATCTTCGCGGACAAGACCAGCAATATCATCCCAACGTTGTAATAGTAGTACTTCAACCCTACCATTTCTTTCTTTGCTTTAATTTCTCTCTTTCTTACTCTTTCGAGGAATTAAAAGAAAATTAAGGAGCTAGAGATATATATAGGGAGCAAGTATATATGATCGATCGATCAATATATTATGAACCATATCCACAATGATATGGTTCAGACACTTGTAGCTCATACATATCTAAGCATTTGTTTGTTTCCAAATAAAAAAAATTTGGCTCATGTAAGAAATAAATGAAAGAAACGGAAAGAGAGCATCGCCCATTACTCTTGTTTATCATATTCTTGTTAGGGTTTATATGCATATAGCAGATAGTTGTTAGAGAGAGAGAGAGAGAGAGAGAGAGAGTGCGTGTGTGGAGTTTTTTTTCTTTTTTCTTTTTTTTTCCTTTTTTTTATTTTTATTTGGAACTAAGAGTTTGTGTTGAGTTGGCGTGCATGTCATGTAAAGTACTACATAGGTGTTGGAGAGAGGGTTTAATTATAAGTGTTACATTGTCCGATCCGGTCCTAGTAGAATCTAATCCACATAAATCCTACTTTGCTGGACCGATCAAAAAGGAACTATCAGGTTCTAGTATATATATTGTTATATGCTCGACCGCAAGATTAGTGCGAAGGATCGATGATACATAGACAATTAATTAACCTACTAGGGGTGTGAGAGGTCCTGATATAGTAGGAATCTATAAAAACTTTTAAAATATTTAGTATGATATGATATGATATGGTAGATTTTTTTCCTTGTATGTTTGGCAAGCTGTGGGTGTAGAGGGTTTCGTAGAATATGGTTAAACTAATTTTGGAGGGAGAATGATACATTGCATTCTTATCTCTTTCCTAATGATAGACAATACTAATGTATTAGTCCATTAATCTTTTATCACTTTCATGATATATCGAAAAATAATAATAGTAATAATTAATAATTGTTGGGTGCACAACAAAAATAGACCCAGAAAAATTAGAGAACACCTCAGAGAAAGTTCACAATCACAAAGACAAGGATTTACGTGTTTCGGCCAAGATGCCTACTTCCACGGACGAGGGTGATTCAATTCCACTATGAAGAAAAAAAAGAATTACAATTACACTCAATACTTCTCTCCTTGCTCTCAAGAACCAATACCAAAATATGATAAAAAAGCGACATTTTTAGCAACGTTGTCATAAAACATTGCTAATGTTAAAGATTTTAGCGACTCCAAAATAAATGTCACTATATGTCGTTGTTGGTGACGCAAAGCTACATTTAGCGACTGTACTTGGATTTTTTTTAAAGAATGGTCGCTATAAGCTTCTTTAACGTCGCTAAACGTCGTTGAGTTTTTCGATTTAGCAATATTTTTATCGATGTTTCTTATTTTTTAATTAGCGACGTTTTTAGCGACTTCACTAACATCGTAAACTTTTTAGTTAGCGAAATTTAGCGATGTCTATTTTAGACATCACTAAATTATTTCATATAAGGTTCATGATTTTATTTTCCCCGATTCTCTCGAATTCGAAGAGAAAAATTTCAAAAGCCCCACCCCCCCTCCGTCGAAGTCCCCTTCCCCCTAGGGCGTCCTCCTCCCTCCGGCAAAGTCTACCCCCCCTCCGACGAAATCCCCCCACCCCCTCGTGCGGCTCCTCCCCTCCGGTGTGGCTCCTCCCCTCCGGCATAGCTGCTCCCCTCACGCGGTTGCTCCCCTCACGTGTCTCCTCCCATCCAACGACCTCGGGCTTCGGCTTTTCCTCCTCCTCTAGGTAAACCATAACTCTCTCTCTCCCTTTCTTTCTCTCTCTCTCTCTCTCTCACACACACACACACACAGATACGAACACGATATTTGATAGTGGATACGACACATACACAGATATAGACAAGACATAGGATACGACACAGACACATACATTGATACAGTATATCACTGACACGATACAGGACATGAAATAGACCATAACCCTAACCCTATCTCTCTTCACTGACACGACACAAGACATGACACAGACTCTAAACCAAAGCAAACACATGACACAGACCCTAACCCTATCTGAGTTAATTAGACACAGTCTTGGGTATCAACATCATGTACAATACGATAAAGATCTCGACTCAAGGAGAGTCGTATACACGGACACTGTAATGATGCTTCAAAGGGGAGACACGACATGGTATTAGCTTCTTCTAGAACTCGTATCTAACTTGGGTTAGAGCAGTATCAAACCTATCATTGAAAAAAGATTTCATGTTCGGGTGGTTATGGTACGACATTGGTGTATGTATCGCGTAACCAAGGACACAACGTCCCCCTCGGCCCCAATTACCCCCATCGGCTTCCCTCAACCCCGATGACCCCTTACTCGGTCATAGGGTTAGGTAACCTATATTTGGAGTGAGTGCCATTTGGATATTATACACTACCAAATATTCACATGAATATATACTTGAACGATGTCTATTAATCTTTGCAGAAGTATCTTGAAATTGATCTAAATTACTATTTATGTCATCGCTCCTGGATGTACAACCATCATCATGATGACATGTGCGGTGTGCGGGATGAATTCATAGAGGGTGTACAACAGTTCCTGCAGTTCGCCAAGCCGTTCCCTAAGTACATGGACGGTATCAAAATTAAGTGTCCGTGTATCAGATGTCGCAACTTGAAATATCATCCAGAAGTGGAAGTCATATATCATTTGTACTCGAAAGGTTTCACGCTGAATTACTATCAGTAGACTGTGCACGAAGAACTTGTATCTTTAGCATCGGAGTCAGAGCCTTATGTGGAGGCGTATATGGATGTCCACGACCATGCTGCTTACGATGACAGATAGGTGAACATAGTTTTTATTCCGGCGGGGCCTAGTTTTGATCCGGACGATCATGATGCAGCTGAGGAGGCACCGAATGCCGATGTTGTCATGCTCCAGACCCAAAATATCGAGGGACTAGCTAGCCATGAGGCAATGGCCAGCAACACAACTCCAATGGGCAAACCCAATTTAATGGACCTGTTAGAGTACACTTAAGCTGTAATATATAAAAATGGTCTTTGAATATCTGTCACAGTTTATATATCTAATCTCATCCACAATAAGTAATAAAATCACAAAGAGACAAATTCAGTCACAATAATATAAAATGATCTATCTAACCAAAGAAATATAAATAATGTCACGGAAAACAACCCGTCATCAAAATGGAAAGGAAAATAAATCCAAGTACAATATCCAGAAGTTACTACAGGATCAAATATCTAAGAACAATGAGCATAAATAATGAATAGTTAGAATATTGTGTCCTCAAGAGAAATCCTCCGGATTAACCTCGTCCTCTGCAACCCATACGTCTCCAATAGTCGTACATGTCCCGTAAACCTTGCGATAGATCTCCTCTTCTACACCTGGGGACATAATCTGGATCCAGCTCCTCACGGGACATAACAAAGTACAATAAACACTAAAGCCAAATAAAATACAGTAAGTAAATATAAATAGATCCTTAGGGCAAGCTATGTAACCAGCTAAGTAAAATGCAAATGAGGGCATCACTAGTACTCAAGCTGAAACTACTACAAGCTCTATATCGGGGAGCCGATAGCAGGAATATCAAGTAATGGGCCAAGCTCTAGAACATAGGCCAAAGCACCACAATAATAAATATATATGTATGTAATCAGCCTGTAGCCTGTGTGTCTCTCCCCACCCAATGTAATCTCATATCTCATATCCACAACGTCTCATGTCAATAACACGCAAGATCATGACCTCTAGCTAGTACAACGAGTCATAACAATATCCATGTAATATGCAAGTCTCATATCACGAATCCTGTAAGCCTATACAAAATCACCATAAATAACCCACGAAAGATTATGTCACATGAAATATTGTTAAGTGTCCTACAGTATGGCATACTTGGTAAAGCAAGCCCGTAAAAATATAGGATCGCAGAATCAACTCTCTAAGTGACGTTGCACGACTTCGCGTACGGCATTGACATCCGAATTTTGTTCAGACGCTAAGCAACATCTCATGGTCCTAGGTTGAACAGAAACATCATAAGAATATATATAAACAAAAAGAAACACAAGCGTATAATATAACAGGATCTCTGCAGGTTTTGCAAGGTATACTTGCCTGGGTTCTGAACTCCGTCAACTGCTCCTGGGAAAGTAGAATCTGTACGTACACCTCCCGATGCTGAAACAAACATCATTATTATTTTTATAATAGTTTAAATAGCTAGGATTGGTTACCCATAAGTCCAATTTGGACATATGGGCAAAATTGACAGTTTTGGGTCAAAGTAGGGTCCACAGGTGGCCCACTTCGTACCGTAAAATATGCCAAAGACAAAGTTCTCCAAATTCGTAAAACTTAGTGTCTACGAGTCTAAAACGAAGATACAAACCCAACAGAACATCCAGAATTGGATTCCGATGAGCCGATCATAAAATCACCCGTTATGTGGAACCGTGGGGCCAACAAAATGACGTTTTGTCAACGTTCTCAGAATCGAACCAAACTTGGGTCACAGGACCAAGGTAATGCTGCGAATCTAATGGCGTAAGTTTCTTTATGAAATGACAAGCACAAAGGAAGTTACAACGAGTATCAGAAAAGGTCGATACGGTATTTTTCGACGGATACGCGTTGATTTCGGTGTGCACACACATCCAAATCATGTTCCACGAAATTCCACACGTCCGTATTTATGTTACGCATCTCTTGATGAAACTCATACATGACGAAGTTACCTCGTTTGGCAGGATGTACCCCGTATCGCGAGATTTTGGGTATTTTAAAAACAAGTTCATGGTCATTTTAGAACAAGAAAATTTTACCATTAAAGAAAACTAATAAAAACTAAAAAATAGTAAAATTTTTGGTTATATTGTGAAGAAGTTACTTCAATTATATTTTAAAAATAATTAACGAGTTGGTGGCAAATTGGACATGAACATGGGGGTTTGGATAAAAATTTTGAACTGTTTTTTAACAGTCGGCCAACTTCGGTCAATTTTTCGATCAAACCGGGGTGCCTAAATTCTTTTCACTTGAAGGGAATCCTAGAGGGTTAGGTTGTGAACGTACCAGCGAATACGGGACGCGAATCAGACGAGCGAGGAGGGCGGTGGTTGTGTGTGATATAGGGGCCGCAAGGCGCTGTGTGTGCGCGTGGGGGGGAGGGTTGGAGCCGACGGTGGTGCGGCAGTGCGGGGCGGCGGTGCAGTTGTGCGGCGGTCGGCCGGAGGCGGCGGGGTTTGGGCGATTGCCGACGGGTGGAGGAGTGGGGGCGTGGGTGGTCTGGGATTATAGTTAGGGTTACATATATACGTGAAAAGGGTGGGGGGGTATTTAAGTTGGTTTAGGATTAGGTTTTGGGTTTTGGGTTTTGGGTTTTGGGTAGGGTTTGGGTTATTGGGTTTGGGTAGGGTTTGGTTATTTTATATTTCTTTTTATTTTATTTTATTTCTTTTATTTATTTAATAATAAATATAGAAAATTCCCAAAAATAGTTAGGTAGTTGAAAAAATTCTAAGAATTTATATCTCCTCCAATAAATAATCTACAACCAATTTATATTAATTAAAAATATATTTACTAAATATTAATGAATATTAAATTAATTAAATAAATCCCTAAATTCTATTTTTCTATATAATATTAAATTGGGAGCGTGTAAGGGATTCGAATAACGTAACTCGAATGTCATGTGCGTAATAGAACTAGTTAGGCTCATAGCATGGATTTAGTTGGGATCAATGGGTTGGTGTGGCAAGTTAAAATCATACGCCACGACTAAATGGTTAATAAATCATCGTTTTCTCATAATTGTGTCATGAAAGTTGTGCGACCAAAACAAGGCATGGGATTGCAAATTTGTGAGGGATAGTCATGGCAGGAGACTAATTTGACTCGTCTAAGTCGAGCATGCTAGGTTGGCTGGAAGGGAAAGGCTAGTATTGCACTCAAGATCTTAAAACTATGGGGGTTGGTCTCCAAAGTTCGATTAAATTATCGAATAAATATTTAAAATAAAAAAATAATTAATAATTATCGAACTAACTCTATATAAAAATTAGGGTGCTCATAGATGCTGCAAAGTTCATGGAGTTTCTGGAGAATACAAGGACTCCAATATATCCTGGTTGTGAGGATCATTTACCATTGGAGGTGGTTACAAGATTGTTGAGCATCAAGTCCAATTTTAACATGTTGCAAGAATGCTACAACCGACTGATGGAGTTGATTATAGAGATCTTGCCAGAGGGTGCTAAGTTGCCTAAAGACTTCTACCGATCTAAGAGGATGGTGAGATCACTATGGATGGGATACGAGAAAATTGATGCATGTCATAACGGGTACATGTTGTACTACAAAGACGATAAGGATGAAGGCGTACGCAGATTCTGTGGTGATGATCGCTACAAGGCTACCGGTAGAGGAAGGTCTGTGGGTGCAAGGAAGCCTACCGATTCGATGCACTACTTGCCTTTAACGCCGCGGTTGCAAAGGTTATTTTTGTTGAAGGAGACTGCAGAAAATATAAGTTAGCACAGGCGAGAACAGATCAAAGGAGTGCTAGATCATCCATCTGATGGAGAAGCATGAAAGCACTATGATCAAGAGTATCCAGATTTTGCTTCGGATCCGCGTAATGTCAGATTGGGGCTCTCCTCCGACAGTTTTATCCCATTCAAAGTTTTGGGCTCCCAGTATTCGTGTTGGCCTGTTATTGTCACTCCATACAATCTGCCACCCTGGATGTGCATGAAGGCTCCATATATGTTCCTAATCATTATTTCTCGGGTCCGAACAATCCAAAGAGGAACATCAATGTGTATTTATAGTTGTTTTTAGATGAGTTGAATCAGCTGTAGAAAGTAGGTGCCAACACGTACGATATTTCTAGAAAGCAGAATTTTTAGATGAGGGCAGCACTTATGTGTACCATCAATGACTTTTTGGCCTATAGAATATTATCGGAATGGAGCACTCATGATCGTCTCTCATGTATGTATTGCATGGAACACACTAAGGCTTTCTATTTAAAACACGAAGGCAAACTGTGCTTCTTCGATTGTCATCGACAATGTCTGTCGAAGGATCATCCGTACCGGGGAAACAAGAATATTTTTTGTGTCGGTGTTGTAGGGAAGACCAATCTACCGCCAAGGTGTCTCGGATACACGATATGGAAAGAGGTAAAAGATTTATCAAGTTTTATCAAAGAGCCTGCTAACGGGTACAAGTATGATAGATTTGGTCGCCCTCATAACTGGACGAAGATGAGTATATTCTAGGATCGGCCTTATTGGAGAACCAATATGATTAGACATAACCTTGATATCATGTATATAGAGAAGAATATGTTTGATAACATAATTAATACTGTAATAGACGTAAATAAAAAGACAAAATATAATTTGAAGGCCAGGATGGACATGCAAGAAATATATAGACGTCCTGCATTGTATTTGATAGAGGAAAAGAATGAAAAGTTAAAGCAACCTAAGTCAATTTTCTTACTGGAGTAAAAGGATAAAAGGAGACTTTGTAGGTGGATTCAGGGTCTAAACTTTTATACGGATACGTGTTAAACTTAAGAAGATGTGTCAACCTCAAGAAGAGCAAACTGGCAGGTATAAAGAGCCACGATTGTCACGTATTCATGGAGAGGTTAATTCTGATTATATTTCAGAAATTCTTACTATATGTTATTTGGGATCCATTGACAGAGCTCAGCATATTCTTTATAGATCTTAGTTCAACTAAGTTGCTCGTCGATCGTCTAGAAAAGCAAGAGAAGGATATTGCAGTAACACTGTGCAAGCTCTAGAAGGTGTTTCCTCCTAGATTCTTTGACTCCATGGAGCATTTGCCAATCCATCTTTCCTATGAGGCATTTATTGGTGGTCCTATTGGTTATTGGTGGATATACCCATTCGAGCGGCATCTGAATCACCTAAAGAAAAAGGTAAAAAACAAGGCACGGGTTGAGGGCTCTATTTGTGAAGCTTATGTTCTCGAGGAGATTACAAACTTTTGCTCGACGTATTTCAAACCTCATGTTGCTATTAATAGAAATAGACCTCCAAGAAATGACGACGGATATCAGGAATCTAATGATGCAATACTTAAAGTAATCAATGCGTCCGAAAAGCCTTCAAGGAAAATGAAGAAGAGATATTTGAATGACGATAAGCTAAGGGCTGTTCAGTAGTATATATTACTCAATTATGACGAGGATAAAGTGGAGAAGCTAGAGGGGTAAGTAATTAAGACGTCCACGTTTACGTCATCTCAATGTAATAGTATAAGCTAATATTATGCTACTAATCAACGGCTGCTTCGTTATTTTTTAGTACATATGTCACGCCCCGGTACCAAAACATATGGGACTAGAGACATGGCAATGGCCAGCTGGTGCGACTCCGTAGGGCTTTCCAATTTAATAGAACCGACGAAGCACACTTACGATGTCCACGGTAATATAATCTAATTTATAATCTAATTCTAACATGCAATAACTAAACTAAATCTCAATCCATGGTAAATAATCTCAAGAAAGAATGATACGCATCATCAGTCTGCAGTCCAATAATACATTCGTTCGAATAGGCCAAAAGAACAACATAGGCCTATAAACACTAGTCTATAAAAGCATAATAAAAAATAGAAAGTGGTACATGAATGTAATAGTTGAAAATATAAAGATACCTGCAACGAGGTCCATACTCCACTAGATCAAGTATCCTACGAACTGCATAAATAATCTGGAAGGGAACTAGGTCCTCAGAGGGATGTAACAAGATACAAAAATATATGCCATAATATAAATACTAAGTAAAGTAAATCAGGATGAACTAACAAGCTAAGTAAAATGCAATTTGAGGACAACTTAGTGCGTATGGGAAGTGTAGGCTAGACATATGCTGACATAATTTACCAATCATCATGACTGGCTAGTATATGCCACATATGCCCCCCATCTTAGGGCACTCTACAATATAATAACATCCAGCTCCGAAGAGCGTAGTATCTGTACATGTAACTTCCATCGTTCCAAAGAACGAGGTATCTGTAAATATATATATGTTCGTATCGCTCCGAGGAACGTAATATCTGTATAAAGGAGGTGTGTGTCCCATACACCTACTAGTCGTCCTCCCTGCCCAATGATAATGTACAAATCTCAAGTGAGACATGGACATCTCGTACTATAGTGTAAGTCACTAAAGAAATATACAACTAATCTAAATACCGTCACACGTGCTGCTCACACCGATGGCCAGTCAAGCATGTAGCACGTGTCCCTATATGAATTCACTCTATGACGTGTAATGATACTTGTCAAGGCCTGGAGAGTCATATTGATAACTCCACAACTTTAGGTGGGTCCACAAGACACTAGGTCAGACACAAGTCCTAACGTCAACGCCTTCATTGATTATACCCTAGTCTTTCTCGAACACGCACAATTATATAATATTAAAACAATAAAATATGCAACTAATAATAACTAAATTTTAAATAGTACAACAAGGTAAGGTATACTTGCCTGGGTCCTCAAGCTACGAGTACCAATAACCTATTCCCGAAGTCTTGTCTGAATGGTCCAGTGACCCTATACATATAATATAATATAATATAATATAATATAATCATCAGTTATTACACTAGTACGCACGGGAATTATAACTACACTGTACTTAGGAACTGATGCGGGGGGGGGGTCACAACTGGTCAGCTAGCAGGGTTGCGTGTGTATGCTGCTAAAATGTACAAGTGTCACATCCTTAATTTCTGTGCACAGTAAGACAATGAGTTATCAAAATACTTTAGGAAACTAAATAACGTATAACACAAAAATACAAGTCCTAGCTAACATATTACTGTGCACCAGGCCAGTTTGTCTAAACCCTTAGGTCAACATAAGTATGACACATTAAATAATCAAGTTCTATGAGGTATTCACTAACCTAATTTCTATTCTAAAATATGCATACACACACATAACACTTAGGGTTCACCAATACATAGGCCTATGCAACAACACACGAAGAAGGAGATGGGCAAGTGTATACCTAGTCGTGATCGTGGCCGAGGGGACGATAACCGTGGCCCGTGGAGGTCGATCTCCGACGATGGTGCTCTAGTCAACTATAGCAACAGCATCTACAGTGTCAGCAGGTGGAGGTCGACGGTAAAGTCGGGGTCATGGTGGTCGGAGATGATCGAGGAGAACGGTGGTGAGATGACTGCTCGGTGGTGACTGGTCGAGTCGACTGTCAGCTCCGGCATAGGGAATTCAGAGTCATGGGAAGAGAATGGAGAGGGTGGTCATGAGGAAGTTACTGTAGTGGTGGTGTCACTGCTCAGGGTGACGGCCGGGAAGGTGGTGGTTGTGATGATGGTGGCAGGGTGTGGTGACCGGAGATGGGGATGATGACGATAATGATGTGAAGGAGGTCGTGAGGTAGTCGAGGGGAGAGAAGTCGATTATGAGGTGGCTGAGGTGAGGCGGTCGTGTCTCCGGCGGGGTCGCCTGCGCTCAGGCAGTTTCTCGGAGGGGGTTAAAGTCGGGGAGGGAAGAGATATGGTGATGATGATAACAGTGGCGGTGGTGATGATGATACTGGTGGTGGTGGTGATGGTGATAATAGTGGCGGTGGTGATGGTAATAATGGTGGCTGTGGTGATGGTGATACTGGTGGAGGTAGTGATGATGATACTGGTGGAGGTGGTGGATGTAGTCGACGGAGGGGGTCGTGGGGAGGTCGAAGATGTCTCTGTGGAGAACTGTCCCGGCGGAGAGGAGTCAGGATAGAAGACATGGTGGCTCGGGTCTCCGGCTGGATGGTAGAGGCGATAGTCGTAGAGGTGAGGGTGGTGATGATAATGGTGTTGGTGATGGTGGTGTTGGCAGTGGTGGAGTTAGGAAGGAGACGGTGGTCATGATCGGAAGGAGAGTAGTGGGGAAGATGGTGGTGGTAATGGTGATGATGGCTTGCTGCCGGTGGGAGGAAGTCGTGGCGATGGAGGAGATGATAAAGGAGGCGGTGGTGAAGTTGAGTCGGACTGGCCGCTGCTCGAGGTAACGGCCAGTTATCGGGCTCCGGCGGTGAACAGTGGAGGGAAGTTAAGGTTCAGGTTTTTGAAGGTTGATGGTGGTGTTGTGCATGAAGAATGGAGAGAGAAAGGAGGTAGTTTTCGGTAGGATAGAGAGAGGAGGATTGCATTGGGATTAGGGCCGGCCGCCTCCTAGGGATGGGGTTTGCTTGTTTTTACATGAAAGAATTTGAAGGGTGGAGATGGTGTTGGGTTGAATGGAGGGTGGAGATGGCTTTGATGATGGGGGTTTGAAATGGAGGGTAGATATGTAAGGAGATAAAGTTACATGAAGTACAACCAATGGAGAAAAATATCTAGGGTAGACCGGTCAAAGAGGAGGGAAAGGTTTCTTCATGTCTTGGATCCAATGTGAGGGGGACACCTCATTGTATATTTGCATAAAAGTCCCTAACAATTGGAATATTGCACAAATAATGGGATTTCGGATTTGATGAGGCAAAATACCATGTTTTGTGTGATGTAGTTGGTTAAAATGATACGTGGTATTTAGTATGAACCTTGAGGGTGTGAATGGGGGTTTGGCTTGGTATTGGGTCTAGTTTTGGGTTAGGTTGGATCCTTACAACAATTTAATTAAAATTAATGTAAGTGGTACTCTTTAATTAATTTAAAGTGCATAGGGTTAAAATTGGTGGGACACAAGTGTCATAGACGTAGTAGACTCAGAATAAAATATTATCAAAAATTGGGTTGTACGAAACGGATCAAGGTTGTGTCTCCAATTTTGATTGGAACAGACAAAGATGCAAAGTTAGATTTATTTGGATTTAAGAATAGACATTTTTAACGAATATTGTCCAACTAAAATAAAGCACAAGGGAGGATATTTATGAGTTACACAAAGGTCAGAATGGAAGGCTGGCACGTCTAGGAAAAGTGTGTAAAATTTGTTGAAAATTAAATGCTAGTATAGCGCTCCAAATATCGAAGCAACGGTAAGGTGCACAAGTGATATGAATATTGTGTACATTAATCTAAAATACTATGTTCTAATTCTAAATGGCTTCAAACTAACCCTAGTCTCTATATCTAAGCTAGGTAGGCCTAAATTTTGTCGAAGGGGTTTGCAACATATAATGATGAGCTGAGGTCGGTTAGTCCCTACATAACAGAAGAAACAGTAAAACAAGAAATGAGATATTATTTTTCTTCTTGGTTGAGCGCATATATAAGGAGTTCGGTAATTACTTTTTCTGTATGCACTTGCACAATAAATAACTTACTATCGCTACTTTGGTATTTAGGTCGATTGTCTAATAACACACAAGACTGAATCTATTAGAACTCTAGCCAAGGGACCAATTACTGCCATTAAAATATAGGAAAGTTACTGTATGAATAGGTTTAGGTTTAAGTCAATAAATACTCCGATCAGAGATAGCTTCCTGGATCTTGATTCCACGAAAATAGTTGTTTGTGTATCAAATCTTTGAACTACAAAGACGTCGATCTAGGCAATAATTTTTTTGGCATCTTACGAGAGATTATGGAGTTGACATATAATTATGGCACAAAATCTGCTAAGATCATGATATTCAAGTGTGAATGGTTCAATCTAATTCAAGATCAAGGTTGGAAAATTGACAAGCATGGTCTTGTGGATATAAACTACAATGTATATATCAAGGCTATGAACCATTTGTCCTATCAAGTCAGGTTCAGCTCATGTACTTCATAACTTATCCTAGACGGAGGACAGCAAGGTCGAATTGGTAGCCAATTAAGACTAAAGCTAGAAATACCTTTGACGCTGAGAAAATAGCTTATCAGAAGGACGAGCTACCACTTGTAACAAATATTATTGATGTGGACTCAACAAAAGTTACTTATTACACGACTAATAATGTAGAAGAGGTAGAATTATTCGAAGACGAAGTAGATGAAAGTGAATATGAGGAAGAGGAGGATGAGAAAGGTGAACAGGATAAATTTTCTAAAGATGATTAAAAATAAAATAAATCCATTTGGACTTGTGAGATGTATTATATTTTGACTGTAGAATGTACTATCCATTTAGACTTGTGACACTACTAGTTATTTACTGTACAATTCTATTAATATTGTGAGATATGTATAATATTTTGACTGTAGAATGTACTATATATCTGTTTATTTATTCTATCATTATATATTGTTATCAGGTATAATAGGACGATCCGGAGCGTTCGGCAGGTCCCGAGGTAGACAAAGTGCTCCTCCAGTACTACCTACTGTTGGTTCTGGATCCTCGTGACCGAATACTCTAGTATATCGACCAGTCACATCTTCGACTGCGATAATGTGGCAATACGCCTGGAACAAGTAGTCCTAGGCCTAAGACTACTCCCTCGTCCAGCGTTCCTCCTGCTGACGGAACCATGGAGACAAATGAGCAGATAGAGGAGGTTGAGCCGACGTCGTCCCAACATCAGCGAGATCCTACATGCGCACCTCAGGACGAGACGAGGACGAAGATTGGGGCCGACGGTACAAAGTAAGTCAATTAGTTAGTTTATCATCATATATATCGTGTATTTATTTTATTCATCATATATTCACTTTTTCATGAATATAATTATCTTTGTAGAGATATCGTCCATCGTCGGTACAGAGAGGCCTATGCCACTTTCTGAGGTACAACTACGGTGGCCCTTGGATCAACTACTCTGATGCTACGGATGAAAGAAAGGCATTCTGGTTTGCTCACTTCATGGTAAAAGTATATTTGGTTTTAATATCAATTATCTAATTTATGCATATTGTATAACTTACTAAATTACTTCTTGTAGTAAAAGTATTTTTATCTACCGCACCGTCCGAGTTGATCGAGCAGATGTTTTCTGCTGTACCGGCAAGCTGATCTGTGATGCCCTGCATGACCAGAAGGATCTTGATCGCGAAGGAAAATCTATCCAAGGTTGGATCACGCCTGAGCAGTGGACTGCGATGAGGCTATATTCTACGATCCAAGATAGAAGGAAAGGTCTAAGAAGGCCAAGGCGGCTAGAAAGAAGGCAGCAAAGTGGTGTAGTACCTCGATTTCGATGATGAAATATTTTTGTCGTTTAGTATACTTTTTATTTTAGATATATTATTTTAATACAAGTACGATAAAATGGTAGTAGGATAAAATATTTAATTTTAGTACTAAATAATATAATTTTAACAGATACAGAGAGGTGAGGATGCCAACATGGTAACCGTCTTCCTATCCACCCATCGAAAGGGCAGGAAGCTCTTTGATGAGAGGGCCTCGCAGACCTATGTAAGTATTACTTTACTTTGTGTTAATTTTAATATAACTTAGAAAATATGCAAATAAATATCCATGTAGTTAGTAATAAGTGCCTTAGACATTAAAAATTATCGAGTATCCGTACTTTCTAGGCCGAGTATCTTAGGTTGCGTGAGCGGACGACTGCTAGTGCACCCACAACGGAAGAGGCTGGTACTTCCTCGCTGCCCTCTCCAGCTCCATCAGTGGAAGATTTGTGGGTGACCACCGCTGGTGGTCTCTAGAGGGGTACATACTATGGTACAGGATCCTATGGCACCCTTATTGTGACGCAGTCTTCTAGGGCCTCAACTACAAGTGTGTATTCCCCCACAGCCCTCATAGGTGTCTGCCCGAGTCCAGGAGACTATTGCCATCAGATTGCGTCTATCCTTGACGAGTTATTACGAAAGATGGAGGAGCAGCCCTGTCCCAGTCCCAGGCAAATGATGCAATGCTCATCGCATAATTTGATATGCTCGAACGCAGCATCATGGAGCTCAGGGATATAACAATTGATCTTAGAGTGTAGATAGAGCACATCGTGATGGAGCTGCAGGCATCACAACTGTCCATGGGTAAGAGGCTGACGATAATACAGGATTCAATGGTTCCTAGTAGTACGAGGTTGTTATCTACCATGAATTAATACAACCATCGACTAGCAGTGTTGGAGCAGATACATCCTCCTGGTGTGCCTTCATCGACAGCGACTCCACCGACGTCACTGCCTTTATTGACATCGGTGTCAATTTTATGGGAGCAGTATGATTTTTTCTTGTCCCGGATGCGCTGGTGGTCATCCTCTTGTAGATCTGCAGTAACCCTAATTAGGATAGTTTACTAGTTGTTTATGTTTTGATCCATGATATTGGGACATTTATGAATATTTTATATTTTTGAGGCTTTCAGACTTTATTTTTTGTACTCAGTTGTGTCGATATTTATTGCATTCTTTACGACAAGATTTTCTTCAGACTCGGTTTGTAATTCCAATGTTTTATTTTTTTCAAATTTTACTTTATTATTCATATTAAATGTATGTGAATTTATTGGTGTTGAGTGTTCCATCGAAGGGGTCGGCAAACCCAGGAAATTCAACAGAGGGTTGCTCCGGGTCTATTTATATACTGTAGGAAGATTGGTTTGAAAACCGTTTTAAATTCTTTTTTTATAAAAATTTAGCGACGCATGAAAATGTCGCTTAATTCAACCAGTTTAGCGATGTTCAACGATACTGTACATGTCGCTGATAGTCGCTAAACGTCGCTAATTTCAAAAAATAGTACTGACTATTGTCGACACGTTTAGTAACTTATAATGACTCCCTAAAATATCGCCAAACATCGTTGATTTCAAAAAATAGTACCGACTCTTACCGACACGTTATGCGTCGCTAAAATTGAGACAACAAGTTGCTAAACATCGCTAAAACTGTGATGCATTAACGTCACTAAAATATGTCGCTATTACGACTTTTAGCGATGTTTTTGTTGTCAGGGACTTGATAAAATGCTGCAATTATTAAATGTCACTAATTACGTCGCTAATTTTCATTAGCGATATTTTTTTACCAATTTAGCGATATTTTTAAGCGTCACTAATTTTACTTATTTTGGTAGTGAACTCTCTACAAAAACTCTCTCAAAAACTTTTGTTTTGAACTTATTCAACCATATTTTGCTCTCTTATGTTGAACTTATTCAACAATTATTTAGTACAATTTGAGATGTCTCAAGAAGAAACTTTTGCCCCCTTTGTATAAAATCTAATATTATGTAGGAATAGGAATACAATCTTATTCTTCAAAGATATAGTCAAATTCAACATTATGTAGGAATAGGAATCCAATCTTATTCTTCAAAGATATGATCAAAGCTCAAAGTCAATTTTCTTCAAAGATATGGTCAACTGGTCAAAGCCAATCTTCTTCAAAGATATGGTCAAATATATTAGTCAATCTCCTTCAAAGATATGGTCAAATATATTTTCCTTCAATAATCCTAGCACAATATTCAAAGAATATCTATAACCCTATTTGTTTGATATTTTTATTAAATAAGAGAAGATAGCTAGCGTAAGTGGTAGAGTGATTACTTAGCATGTGAGAGGCACGTGGATCAATATTATGCATATCTATTTTCTAAGGATCTACTTGGTAATGGTACTTTCACTGGTTTTGGGGGAGTTTGAATCGACCGTTTATGAAGTATTTTAAAAAAAAAATTCTTGTTAATTTTTTGAGGCACTAGTTTAGGTCGGCTAAAAAATCTCCTAAAATTTGTGTAATATAATTTTGAGTGTCATCATAAACATCTTAAATTGGTGGATTTTGAGATATTGATTATTTTATTATATTTATATCCTCAGCAAAATATATAATTATAACTATTAATACATTATCATTTTTTCTTTCTCATATGTGTTTCTCTTCTACTTCTTCCAAATTTCAAATACTCTTTTGGTAAGTTCTCAAAATCTCTCTCTTACTTTCGTCCATGTGTTTCTATTATTTTGATTAAATATGGACTTTTACTTCTACCAAATTTCTCTCCTACTTTTATCCAAACATTTCTATTATTTTATATATTTCTATTATTTTTTGTGTTTTTATTATTTTATTTATATATGGGCATATAGATAATTTTACTCGTATAAAAGATATTCATAACTGCTCGTTAATAAATTACAAGCATGGGTTGAATTGGTTTAGAAGTTGTTACTTAAAATCACCTATAATCGTACCCCTCATAACATGTACTCTAAAAATACCTCATAACCGCTATCCCCTACAATTTCCAAGCAGACCATAAGGAATAACTAGCCTATGTAATAAGGTATTTTTCGACAGAAGATAAGAGAATAATAAAAATGATTAAAAATATAAAAAGTGTAGGTTTCATATGTACAAGTGTTATGTTGAAAAGTGTCACGACCCACACCTGGTGTTGGAACACGAGTACATGGGTAGGTCCAGCCTACGCCACAGCATCGACAGTAGAATATAGTCTAGCTCAACAATACTATCTAAATATCTCACACAATATATATAATATACTTGTCAAGATATCTCAACTCCCAAATGGAGGACAACAATGATAATATGATAATGGTAATCAATACTCAATCATAATATAAATCTAAAGAAAGATATAACACGATATGGAATAGAAGAAATATAATACAGAGTCGCAATACAAACACAAGTCCAAGTCCAAAGTCTAAGCTTAAAACAATAGTCTCAAATATAATACATGCCATAATATCTAATTGTCAAATACAATAGCATAAATAAGCACAGCTAAGCCTCCCGACTACTAGCATTACTCAATCATGCTCTACGGTACTAATCTCAATGGACTTGCCATCCTATGGTCCATAATACATGGGACACATCTCCTCTAACCAATCATCTAAAAAATATATCCAGTCAGGATTGGAGCAAAGTACAACCCAATAGCAGTTCCAAATTAATTGATAATGCCTATAAACAGAAATAGAGAATGTAATACAAGACGAGAAGCAATGAACAATATCATAATATGGTACAAAATAAGACAGATAATCTAGATCAATAAAGTATAAACTGATCACAATAAAATAAAATAAAGACAATGAACTAGAATATAGAAAAGAACTGTAACTACACTATGTATCTGAAAATACTAGTTAGATATGTGATCGGCTTGGGTTATCAAGATCTACTATCAAGGCTATAACACAATCATATGATCATTATGATTGGTTATTGTCTACAAGTAACACGATCAATAACACAATCTATTAAGATTGGTTGTTGTCTACGGAGTAACACAATCATACGTAAGGTGTACGACTTATTGTTGTCTACATGATACAATACAATATTTAAGGGTTTGATCACATATTCATCTAGTATTTTGCTCCCCCACCGACTAGTACAATGGATTCATAACACGACACGTCACGATACTATAATCACTATGCAAGATCTACGATACAAGGACGATGATCATGGTCTATATAATTACCAGAATATCAAGGCAATCACTGAAAAGTAACATCTCAAGACAAGGATCCAAGTATACTAATCAGTGTACCATAATGTCAAGAATCAGGTAAAACATTACTAAATATTTATATTATAGTAATTATCAAATAATAGAAACTATCATAGATGTACTCACCTGAGGTCTAGAGCAATGAATATCGAATAGTGTCCATCTCGGTGTCTCAAAGACCTAAATATGAAATTCCATGTAAAAATAGTATTTAGAAATAAAAAAAGTATAAATGGCTCTAATAGTATTTTTAGGTCAAAACTAGGTTATTTGGATCAAACTAGGTTAGTACCTTGATTTTAGGTTCACTTTACCTATTTGGTTGACTTTTAGGGTCAAACTAGTTAATTATCCAATACTAGTTAATACTAAATTAAACCAAGTTGTTTCTAAGTTTCTAAGTCTTACTAGTATGTTTGTAACTTATATTTGCTATATATATATATATATATATATATATATATATATATATATATATATATATATATATATATATATATATATATATATATATATATTTTACTTAGGAATACCTTGGCCTAAAACCAATTATCTTAACTATTAGTCAATACCTTATCCCGTGTCACGATATCTAGCCTGTATCCTAACATTTGCCCGTATCTTAATATTTACCCTTTATCTTGATATAATTTACCTCAACCCAATACCTTGGCATTAATACCAATACCCACACTACGCAACTAGTACTAAGGTATTTACTCATACCTTAGTCTTACACCTAAACCTCACTTGGTACATGGTATTATAATGCCCACTCTCTTAGACACTGTCACTTATACACTGCACCTCCAAATCGTATTCACCTTGCACTTGGACACTCACTGTGTATTCAATCAAAATTTAATCTTACTAATAACCCTAATCTATTATCACTTAGTATCAATATGATACCCAACTCACCTCACATATACCCACACATGGTAGATGGTTACCAAGGTATCGATACTTCAACTCACATAACCATCACTTCACTAAGATACTAGATATCTCAAACCAACTAATATTCCCATAACTCTTATCATATATAATACCCTATCATGTTTACTGATACTCTATGATACCATACTTTATCTCAGTAGTGCGCCGCTTTGCGTTGGCAGAGATATCGCTTGGCCGACTCGAGAGGAAGCCTTCTCGAAGAGTTTTTTGATCGAAACACAAGACGATTGATCTGAGTGAGTGGACAGAACTTCATTCTCTGATTCTTGCATGCCTTAATAATGAATCTGAATTTTAAACTGCTTGTTCTAAGAAGATAATTTTCACAAGAAGAATGATAGAACCTGACTCTGCTTGCTTATCTTATGAACGAACCTTTGTCATGCTTAGAAAAGATAGAAATGTTGCATGCTAAGTTACACGATCACCACTATCGAACGAACCTTGCCATGCTAATTAAAAGTATAGAATATTGCCTGCTAGGTTACACTAATAGCTTATTGAACGTACCATTGTTATACTAATAAGAAAGATTAAAAGATTGCTTGAACTTATCTCTGTATAGTATGCTAAACTAGAGTAGAACTATATGCTTGTTAAAAAGAGATAGAAGAAATTCTTCCATGCTTGCTTTACTAGAAAACAACTTGAACATGTTTCATTGATCGTACTATATAAAATATAAAACTGTTTGAAATGCTTGAACTGAAATATGAGATGATATAAGCTAGTACCCGATGGTTACGACTCTGGTACATTGATGGTTATGTGCCCCGTACGTCGATGGTTACGGGCCCCGTTCATCGAGTATTGGGCTAAGTAAGAAAATAAGAATTGATGGTAATTTACCCCGTACATCAATATAGATTGTTATTTAGAAGAGTTTGCTTAATTTTTTGCTTGCTTGCATTGTATGTTATCTGATAGAAGTGCATTCATGTATCAGTCTAGATAAACTTGTGCACAAGGACCTACCCTCTTGATCGGTTCCAGGGGCACTAAGAATTATTTAGCCTAGAAGGGGATAGGACACCCTGTTTATGGATTAAGTAAGGGTGTCAGTCTATTAGTGGGATGGGCTTAAACGTCCCAACTGCTAATCATGGGTTTTTATGGGCATCATATAGATTGGGCGGATACTAGGTTAGCCTTCTTCCTTACTTAACTGTTTGATACAGAGACAGACAAAAAATAGAACCTTATTTATATTTGCAAATTATTGCTAACTTGTATGTCTGTTACCGGAATAACTGTTCGACGATGGGTAAGTATCACTGAATAAGTGATCAATTGTATTCCTTATGTTCCATATCATAATTTTTAAATAAAATATTTATATATTACTTGAATATGCTACTGTCCATTGAACTAAATTAAATAAGTCCGCTTGATGCACTTGTCTTGATTTGTGATAAACAGTCCACTAGAGATTGCTTGTGTTCCAAAAAGTTAATAAATTTGGCTCATGATACATGTTGTGCACTGCACGATAGAACACTGTCCCTATAGCATGCTTGAATGTACGTGTAAACCATTTTAAAAGATATTTTTTGAAAAGAGATAACCTGACTCAAATCATGTGTTGCATGAAATAAACCAAATTAAAAAGTAGGAAGATCACTAGTAATGTAATATTTTGTCACATGCTTACTTAGTGTTGGTTTTAGAGTATATTGCTTATGTTTGTTAATTTTATACTCATCAGTACTTTTCCTAAAATACTGACCCCCCCCCCCCCCCGTTTTCTTGTTCACAGGTACTGGATCGTTCGTAGAAGCAATAGCCGAGCCTCATCCTCCGGACCAAAAAACCTAAAGTCGATGCCTTGAGCCGTATCAAAATATTTTGAGTTACTTTTGTATAAAGGGATGTAATGTATAAAATGATGTAATTGTAATAGAGAGAGAGAGATCTTGAGCAAATTGTAATCTCGGCTAAGCATCGCTTGTAACACATCTTGAATATCACTAAAGAGCTTGTTTCCTTATGCCATTGTGTTCTTTACTTTTCTGCAAAATTGTGTCGTTGCTTCCGTCTTGAATAGCTTACTTGCCCTTGTTCAAAGCTTTAGACTTGTGTAAGTGCAACTCAGGCTTGTACTGCATCAAGCTCATGCTAGAACGATCAATTTTGTAAGGCGCTAAGCGAGGACGATCGGCCCCTTGCGGGAATTGGGGTGTGACATAATGGTATCAGAGGAATTCGACCATTTGGCCATTCCACTATTTTATTTCAACTCAAGATGTTTTCTTACCACTTGATATTATTTCCACAATGAGCGTTCCATACAATGAATCCATAAATATTCTCAAATATGCCTGTAAAAGTTTTCTGGATTGATTTATTACTTGAGGGTTGTGATTTGTGATTTCTGATGTCTAGAGTTTTATTGAGTTATTGATTGCTAGAGTTATCGATTGAGGATGGTGAGGGATGCGGACTATCGATGCTTTGGATATCGAAAGTTTCTCCTTGAGTTTCAATGAAAAAACATTTTCAGTTGGTAAGTATGTAGTGCCCCACTTCGTATTGGCACTAAGTACAAGAGATCGCTTAGCTGACTCAAGCAGAAGCCTTCTCGAAGAGTTTCTTGATCAAAATACAAGATAATTTATCTGAGTGTGTGGGAAGAACTTCATTCTCTGATTCTTGCATACCTTAATAATGAATATAAGTTTTATACTGCTTGTTCGAAGGAGATAGTTTTCATAAGAAGAACGATAGAACCTGACTCTGCATGCTTGATAAGAGAACTCGTATTATTTGTCTTATGAATAAACACTTTTCATGCTAAGAAAAGATAGAAATATTGTATGCTAAGTTACATGATCACTGCTATCGAATGAATATTGCCATGCTAAGTAAAAGTATAGAATATTGCCTGCTAGGTTACACTAACACGGTTATTGAATGAACTATTGTCATACTAATAAGAAAGAGTAAAAGATTGCTTGAACTTATCTTTGTATCATATGCTAAACTAGAGTAGAACGACATGCTTGTCAAAAAAGTGATTGAAGAACTGCTTCCATGCTTGCTTTACTAGAAAGCTGCTTGAACATATTTCATTGATCGTACTGTATAAAAGATAGAACTGTTTGAAATGCTTGAACTGAAATAGGAGATGATATAGGCCAGTCCTTGATGGTTATGATTATGATACATCGATGGTTATGTGCCCCGTACATTGATGGTTACGTGTCCCGTATATCGAGTATTAGGCTAAGTAAGAAGAAGAGAATTGATGGTTATATGCCACGTACATCAATATAGATTATTATATAGAAGAGTTTGCTTGATTTTTTTACTTACTTGCATTGTATGTTATCTGATATAAATACA
This sequence comes from Iris macrosiphon, assembly GCA_036927795.1. NCBI lineage: Eukaryota > Viridiplantae > Streptophyta > Magnoliopsida > Asparagales > Iridaceae > Iris > Iris macrosiphon. The sequence goes on along the minus strand of JAYESA010000009.1, from coordinate 168,223,835 downwards.
TTCATGCATCATTATGGAGAAACTTGTGCACAAGGATGTACCCTCTTGATCGGTTCCTGGGGCACTAGGAATTATTTGGCCTAGGAGAGGACAGGACACCCTATTCGTGGATTAAGAAAGGGTGTCAGTCTATTTGTAAGATGGGCTTGAATGTCCTAACTGTAAATCATAGGTTTTTATGGGCCATTATATAGTTAGGGCACATGCTAGGTTAGCCTTCTTGTATACCTAACTGTTTGATGTAGAGACGGACATGGAATATTCATATATGCAAATTGTTCTAACTTGTATGTCTGTTATAGGGATAACCGTTTGGCGATGGGTAAGGATCACTGAATAAGTAATCACTTGTATTCTTTATGTTTCTTATCATAATTGATAAATTAGATGTATCTATTTTACTTGACTATGCTACTATTTATTGAACTAAATTGAATAAGTCCACTTGATGCACTTGTCTTGATTTGAGATGAATATTCCACTAGAGATAGCTTGTATTCCAAAATAGTTACTAAATATGGCTCATAATACATGTTGTGCATTGTATGATAGAACACTATCCCTATAGCATGCTTGAATGTATTATACGTGCAAACCGTTTTCAAAGATATCTTTTCAAAAAGAGATAATCAGTCTCAAATCCTGTGATGCATGAAATAAACCTAGGTAAAAAGTAGCAAGATTATTAGTAATGTAATATTTTGCCACATGCTTACGTAGTGTTGGTTTTAGATAGTGTTGTTTTTGTTCGTGGATTTTATACTCACCAGTACTTTCCCTAAAGTGCTAATCCCCTACCAGTTTGTATGTTCACAGGTACTGGATCGTCCGTAGAAGCGATAGCCGAGCCTCATCCCCCGGACCAAGAAATCTAGAGTCGATGCCTTGAGCCGTATCAAAATATTTTGAGCTGGTTTTGTATAAAAGGGATGTAATTTATGGAATGATGTAATTGTAATCAAGAGAAAGAGAGCTTGAGCAAATTACAATATTGGCCAAGCACCGCTTGTAACACAACTTGAATATCAATAAAGAGCTTATTTTTTTACGCCATTGTGTTCTTTACTTTTCTGCAATATTGTGTCGATACTTCCGTCTTGAATAGCTTACTTGCCCTTATTCAAAGCTTTGTCCTTGTGCAAACGCAACACAGGCTTGCACGACATCACGCTTATGCGAGAACGATCAGATCCACAAGGCGCTAAGTGAGGATGATCGGCCCCTTGCGAGAATCGGGGCATAAAATAAGGGTATCAGAGCAACTCGACCGTTTGGCCATTCCGTTATTTTTCTTCAAATCAAGATATTTTCTTGATAATTGATATCATTGCTGCAATGAGCATTCCATACAATGAATCCATAAATATTCTCAAAGATGCCGGCAAAATTTTTCTGAATTGATTTATTGCTTGAGAGTTGTGATTTGTGACTTCTGATAGCTAGAGTTTTACTGAGTTCTTTATTGCTAGAGTTTTTGATTGAGGATGGTGAGGGATGAGGACTATCGATGCTCTGGATATCAAATTTTCTCCTTGAGTTTCGAGGATGAAACATTTTTTGGTGGGTAAGTATGTAGTGCCCCACTTCGCGTTGGTACTATGTACAAGGGATATCGCTTGGCTGGCTCGAGCGAAAGCCTTCTTGAAGAGTTTTTTGATCGAAACACAAGATGATTGATCTGAGTCTATGGGCATAACTTCATAATATGATTCTCGCACGCCTTAATAATGAATCTGAGTTTTATACGGCTTCTTCTAAGGAGATAGTTTTCATAAGAAGAATGATAGAACCTGAATCTACATGCTTAATAAGAGAACTCGTATTGCTTGTCTTATGAACGAACCCTTGTCATGCTAAGAAAAGATAGAAATATTGCATGGTTAGTTACACGATCGCCGCTATCGAACGAACATTGCCATGCTAAGTAAAAGTACAGAATGTTGCCTGCTAGGTTATACTAACACGATTATTGAACAAACTATTGCATACTAATAAGAAAGAGTAAAAGATTGCTTGACCTTATCTTTTGTATCGTATGCTAAACTAGAGTAGAACTACATGCTTGTGAAAAAGAGATAAAAGAACAATTTCCATGCTTGCTTTACTAGAAAACTGCTTGAACATGTTTCATTGATCGCACTTTATAAAATATAGAACTATTTAAAATGCTTGAACTGAAACAAGAGATGATATAGGCTAGTAATCGATGGTTACGACTCTGGTACATCAATGGTTATGTGCCCCATACATCGATGGTTATGTGCCTCATAGATCGGGTATTGGGCTAAGTAAAAGAAGAGAATTGATGGTTACGTGCCCCGTACATCAATATATATTGTTATATAGAAGAGTTTGCTTAATTTTTTTGCTTGCTGGGATTGTATGTTATTTGATAAAAGTGCTTTCATGCATCGGTCTGGACAAACTTGTGCACAAGGACGTACCCTCTCGATCTGTTCTTAGGGCACAGAGAATCGTTCAGCATATGAGAGGACATGACACCCTGTTCGTAGATTAAAGAAGGGTGCCCGTCTATTAATGAGATGGGCTTGAATGTCCCAACTGCTAATCATGGGTTTCCATGGGCCATCATATAATTAGAGTGCATGCTAGGTTAGCCTTCTTGCATACCTAACTATTTGATTCAGAGACAGACAGGGAATAGAACCTTATTCATATATGCAAATTATTGCTAACTTGTATGTCTGTTATAGGAATAACCGTTAGACGATGGATAAGGATCACTAAATAAGTGATCACTTGTATTCCTTATGTTCCTTATGATAATTGATAAATGAGATTTATCTATTTTACTTGAATATGCTACTGTTTATTAAACTAAATTGAATAAGTTCGCTTGATGAACTTGTCTTGATTTGAGATGAACAGTCCACAGAGATAGCTTGTGTTCCAAAAGAGTTAGTAAATATGGCTCACGATACATACTGTGCACTACACGATAGAACATTATCGCTATAGCATGCTTGAATGTATTGTACGTGCAAACTATTTTTAAATATATATATTCAAAAAGAGGTAATATGATTCAAATCATGTGCTGCATGAAATGAACCTAGGTAAAAAGAAGAAAGATTACGAGTAATGTAATATTTTGCCACATCCTTACTTAGTGTTGGTTTTAGATAGTGTTGTTTTTGTTCATTAATTTTATACTCACCAGTACTTTCCCCAAAATATTGACCCCCTACCAGTATGCTTGTTCGCAGGTACTGGATCGTCCATAAAAGCAATAGCCGAGCCTCATCCCCCGGACCCAAAAATCTGGAGTCGATGCCTTGAGCCGTATCGAAATGTTTTTGAGCTACTTTTGTATAAAGGGATGTAATATATGAAACGATATAATTATAATCAAGAGAAAGAGAGTTTAAGCAAATTATAATCTCGGTCAAGCACTACTTGTAATACATCTTGAATATCAATAAAGTGCTTGTTTCCTTATGTTATTGTGTTCTTTACTTTTCTGTAATATTGTGCTGCTGCTTTCGTCTTGAATTGCTTACATGATCTTGTTCAAATCTCTGGCCATGTGCAAATACAACTCAGGCTTGCACAACATCACGCCCATACGAGAACGATCGGTTTCGCAAGGCGCTAAACGAGGATGATAGACCCCTTGCGGGAATCAAGGCGTGACATAATGGTATCTGAGCAACTCGACCCTTTGGCCATTCTGCTATTTTGCATTAACTCAAGATATTTCCTTGCCACTTTATATAGTTTCTACAATGAGTGTTCTATACAAGGAATCCATAAATATTCTCAAAGATGCCGATAAATTTTTTCTAGATTGATTTATTGCTTGAGAGTTATGATTTGTGATTTCTAATGGCTAGAGTTTATTTAGTTCGATTGCTAGAGTTTTCGATTGTGGATGGTGAAGACTGAGGACTATCGATTCTCTAGATTTCGAAAGTTTTTCCTTGAGTTTTGAGGATAAAACTTTTTTTGGAGGGTAAGTATGTAGTGCCACGCTTTGCGTTAGCACTATATATAAGAGATCGCTTGGCTGGCTCGAGCAGAAGCCTCCTCAATTAGTTTCTCGATCGAAATATAAGATATTGATCTGAGTGAGTGGGATGAACTTCATTCTCTGATTCTTGCACACCTTAATAATGAATCTAAATTTTATACTGATTATTCTAAGGGGATAGTTTTCATAAAAAGCTCTGTATGCTTAATAAGTGAACTCGTATTGCTTATCTTATGAACAAACCGTTGCCATGCTAAGAAATGGAAATATTGTATGCTATGTTACACGATCACCGCTATCGAATGAATATTACCATGTTAAGTAAAAGTATAGACTATTGCCAGCTAGGTTACATTGACACGGTTATTGAACGGACAATTGCCATTATAATAAGAAAGAGTAAAAGATTTCTTGAACTTATCTTTATATCGTATGCTAAACTAGAGTAGAACTATATGCTCGTAAAAAAGAGATAGAATAATAGCTTCCATGCTTGCTTTACTAGAAAACTGCTTGAATATGTTTCATTGATCATATTGTATAAAATATAAAACTGTTTGAAATGCTTGAACTGAAACATGAGATAATATAGGCCAGTACTCGATGTTATGACTCCGGTACATTGATGGTTAGGTGTCCCATATATCGATGGTTACGTATCTCATACATCGAGTATTCGGCTAAGTAAGAAGAAGAGAATTGATGGTTACGTGCCCCGTACATCAATATAGATTATTATATAGAATTGTTTTCTTGATCTTTTTTGCTTGCTTTCTTTGTATGTTATCTGATAGAAGTAAATTCATACATCGCTCTGGAGAAACTTGTGCACAAGGACGTACCCTCTCGATTGGTTCTTGGTGTACTGGAAATTGTTCGGCCTAGGAGAGGACAGGACACCCTGTTCATGGATTAAGGAAGGGTGTCAGTTTATTATTGCGATAGGCTTGAACGTCCCAACTGCTAATCATGGGTTTCCATGTGCCATCATATAGTTAGGGCGCATGCTAGGTTAGCCTTCTTGCATACCAAACTGTATGATGCAGAGATGGATAGGGAATAGAAACTTATTCATATATGCAAATTATTGCTAACTTGTATGTTTGTTGCAAGGATAAGCGTTCGGTGATTGGTAAGGATAACTGAATAAGTGATCACTTGTATTCCTTATGTTCCTTATCATAATTTCTAAATAAGATGTATCTATTTTACTTGAATATGCTACTGTTCATTGAACTAAATTGAATAAGTCTGCTTGATGCACTTGTCTTGATTTGAGATGAACAGTCCACTAGAGATAGCTTGTGTTCCAAAAGTGTTAGTAAATATGGCTCACGATACATGTTGCGCACTGCACGATAGAACATTGTCCCTATAGCATGCTTAAATATATTGTACGTGCAAAGCATTTTCAAAGATATATTTTCAAATATTTTCAAAATGAGGTAGTTTGGCTCAAATCCGGTGCCGCATGAAATGAACCAATGTAAAAAGTAGAAAGATCACTAGTAATATAAAATTTTGTTATATGCTTACTTAGTGTTAGTTTTAGAGAGTGTTGCTTCTGTTCGTTTATTTTATACTGACCAATACTTTCCAAAAATTGCTGACCCCCCACCCGTTTGCTTGTTTGCAGGTACTGGATCATCCGTAGAAGCGATAGCCGAGCCTCATCCCCTGGACCCAAAACTCTTGATTCGATACTTTGAGCCGTATCAAAATATTTTGAGCTGCTTTTCTATAAAGGGATGTAATATATAGAACGATGTAATTGTAATCGAGAGAAAGAGAGCTTGAACGAATTATAATCTCGGCCAAGCACCGCTTGTAACACATCTTGAATATCAATAAAGAGCTTGATTCCTTATGCCATTATGTACTTTACTTTTTTGTAATATTGTGCCGTTGCTTCCATCTTAAATAGCTTACTTGCCCTTGTTCAAAATGTTGGCCTTGTGCAAGTGCAACTCAAGCTTGCATAGCATCGCACCCATTCGAGGACGATCGGTTTCGCAATGGGCTAAGCGAGGATGATCGACCCCTCACGGGAATTGGGGCGTGACATAATGGTATCAGAGCAAATCGACCCTTTGGCCATTCCGATCTTTTTCTTCAACTCAAGATATTTCTTTGCCACTTGATACTGTTGCTGCAATGAGCATTCCATACAAAGAATCCATAAATAATCTCAAAGATGCCGGCAAATTTTTTTTGAATTGATTTATTACTTGAGAGTTGTGATTTGTGCTTTTTGATGGCTAGAGTTTTATTATGTTCTTGATTGCTAGAATTTTCGATTAAGGATGTTGAGGGATGAGGACTATCGATGCTCTGGATATCAAAAGTTTCTCCTTGAGTTTCGAGGATGAAACTTCTTTTTGGTGGATAAGTATGTAGTACCTCGCTTCGCGTTGGCACTATGTACAAGACATATCGCTTGGCTGGCTCGAGCTGAAGGCTACTCGAAGAGTTTACCGATCGAAACACAAGACGATTGATCTGAGTGAGTAGACAGAACTTTATTCTCTGATTCTTGCACGCCTTAATAGTGAATATGAGTTTTATACTACTTGCTCTAAGGAGATAGTTTTCATAAGGAGAATGATAGAACCTAACTCTGTATGCTTAGTAAGAGAACTCGTATTGCTTGTCTAATAAACGAACCATTTCCATGCTAAAAAAAGATAGAAATATTGCATGCTAAGTTACACGATCACCGCTATTGAACAAACATTGCCATGCTAAATAAAAGTATTGAATATTGCCTGCTAGGTTACACTGACACGATTATTGAAGGAACTATTATCATACTAATAAGAAAGAGTAAAAGATTGCTTGAACTTATCTTTGTATCATATGCTAAACTAGAGTAGACTACATGCTTATGAAAGAGCAATAGAAGAACTGCTTCCATGCTTGCTTTACTAGAAAACTGCTTGAACATGTTTGATTGATCGCACTTTATAAAAGATAGAACTGTTTGAAATGCTTGAACTCAAACAGGAGATTATATAGGCTAGTACTCGATGGTTACAACTATGGTACGTTGATGGTTACATGCCCCGTATATCGATGGTTACGTATCCCGTACATTGATTATTGGGCTAAGTAAGAAGAAGGGAATTGATGGTTACATGCCCCGTACATCAATATAAATTATTATATAGAAGAGTTTGCTTTTTTTTGCTTGCTTGCATTGTACGTTATCTGATAGAAGTGCATGCATCCATCGGTTTGGACAAACTAATGCACAATGATGTACCCTCTCGATCGATTCCTGGGGCACTGGGAATCGTTCGGCATATGAGAGGACATGACACCTTGTTCGTGGATTAAAGAAGGGTATTAGTCTATTAGTAAGATGGGCTTGAACATCACAACTGCTAATTATGGGTTTCCATGGGCCATCATATAGTTCTAGCATATGTTAGGTTAGCGTTCTTGCATACGTAACTGTTTGATGCAGAGATGACATGAAATAGAACCTTACTCATATATGCAAATTGTTGCTAACTTGTATGTCTATTGTAGGGATAACCGTTCGGCGGTGGGTAAGGATTACCGAATAAGTGATCACTTGTATTCCTTATTTTCCTTATCATAATTGCTAAATGAGATATATCTATTTTACTTGAATATGCTACTGTTCATTGAACTAAATTGAATAAGTCCGCTTGATGCACTTGTCTTGATTTTAGATAAACAGGCTACTAGAGATAGCTTGTGTTCCAAAAGAGTTAGTAAATATGGCTCACGATACATGCTGTATACTGCACGATAAAATACTGTCCACATAGCATACTTGAATGAATTGTACATACAAACTATTTTTAAAGATATATTTTCAAAAAGAGGTAATTTGACTCAAAACCTGTGCCGCATGAATTGAACCAAGGTAAAAAGTAGCAAGATCACTAGTAATATAATATTTTGTCATATGCTTACTTAGTGTTGATTTTAGAGAGTGTTGTTTTTGTTCGTTGATTTTACACTCACCAGTACTTTCTCTAAAGTGCTGTCCCCCTACCAGTTCGGTTGTTCGCAGGTACTGGATTATCCATAGAAGCGATAGCCGATCCTTATCCCCAGGACCCAAAAATCTGGAGTCGAAGCCTTGACCTGTATTGATATATTTTGAGTTATTTTTGTATAAAGGGATGTAATGTATGGAATGATGTAATTGTAATCGAGAGAAAAAGAGATTGAGCGAATTGTAATATCAGCCAAGTGTTGCTTGTAATACATCTTGAATATCAATAAAGAGCTTGTTTCCTTATGTCATTGTGTTCTTTACTTTTCAGCAATATTGTACCTCTACTTTCGTCTTGAATATCTTACTTGCCCTTTTTCAAAGCTTTGGCCTTGTACAAACGCAAATCAGGCTTGCACGGCATCTTGTCCATGTGAGGACGATCAATTTCGTACGGTGCTAAGCGAGAACAATAGGCCCCTTACGGGAATCGGGGCATGATAATCTCAACCTCAACACCAATCTTAATCCTTATTACTCTCCTTAACTCACTTGAACACAACTCACTTACACCCTTATATCCCAAGATACATACCCAACCCACTTATATACTGTGGTACACTACCACACACAAAGCTTGTATACTTCACTCAAATTGTGCAATTTTGTGCACAGTTCCTGTACACAAATGCCCCAATGCACAACAGAACTTCCTGCTGCCTGATCCCCTCACCCTCATATGTCTGCAATCAACAACCCGAGACAATAATGCAATACTACAACAACATCTAAAATACCATCCCTACACTAACACATGTAGTTTGCACCAACACAACAACTCACCATGGCAACCCGGCCACAGTTGTCAAACCGACTGCCTCTCCCATAACCTATTCTCAGTACATACATAAACAACCACCCTCATCCAACTGCTCCCTGATCCTCTTTCTTCTCCAATTGTTGCATCTCTTATTTCAAATAGCTGATTAATAAATAAGTTTCACTTATCAAAATAATGAGTTATTTGTTACATAAGTTATCAAGATTACGATTTAGTGAAGTAAATAAATGATAATACGTGGGCATACTTACCAATGCCAGAGGAAATAGTTTAAAACTTGCACTTAATGCTTACTGCAGTGCTCACCACTGCCATGAACCTTCCCCACTATACTATACATGTTTGCCCCCGACTATAGGTGCTAACAGTAGGTGCAATACCCGATTACAACATCTCCCTCTTAGCAACCAAGCAACCTACTAGTCTACCCAACTACAAGACTACAAGAACAACAACAACTGTTGTAACTTCACCTCGCTGCATATACCGCAACACTACTACAAGCATCACTTCCCCCTCTATATGATATACCTTCCTCACACCACATTAATGAATACTTTTAGTTGCCAATATACTGGCCTACCCTCAAACACTCAGTTTTAGTGCCTCATTACAGACCACCTCAAGCTTCAAACCTCATCACCACCTCTCTAGTTCATCAAAAACACCAATTCACACTCTCTTAAAATGCACACACCCAACACCTATATGAATACAGTCTCACGACAAACACACACACAAACTTCTAAACTAATACTCTAGTATCACTAATACACTAACACACACTACTACATGCACTTAGCAAAATATGCCAAATCAATGCAATACACACATGCATTATATCAAGCACCTATGGTGCATCCTCCATGATACACACAAATACCATGATACACTCATGGTATTCACTCCCAATATCACAATACACCACCAATGAACATGGTAATCATCTAATATACCAAATAGAGCATGAACACTATTAGAAATAGCTAATCTAGTACAATATGAGAAAATTTACATGCTAGAACTCCAAATACATTGAAATACCCAACCTATACTACTATATCATGGCGTATCTTGATACGGACTCTTCGAGTCCATTTGTAGATACGTAAACCCTCTCAAACCATGAATAACAATATAAAATTACCTATAATACTTTTCTACAAACACCTAGTGGTCCAAATTTAAATTTTTCTTAATTTGGCCATAAAAGTCATTATAACTTTCTTCATAGGCCTCCTATGAACCTAGTTCTTCTTTCTATGGGTAGCCCTTAGCCATGGATAGGTTCCTAATGGTCAAATACATCATTTAAAATTAAAATAATAAGAGGGATAATAGTTTTACCTATTGGAAGATGGATTTCTAATATAATACATCAAGAGGACACAAATAAATGAATTGACACCTCCCTCAAGCTAGCTTCCTTCCAATACTTTCTTCTTGCTATTTAAAGTTCCTATTCTCCTTGGGATTAGAATTTGAGAGGGTTGGAAATTTATTTGGGAATAAAAGTTGTTGGGACTTCTTCTTAAATTGGAAGAATATTTAGGGATGAGTAAAAATGAAAGAGAGAGGCTATTAATGAACTAAAAAGGGGCTCATATTGAGAGTTAGGGTCGGCCACTAGCCCTAGGTTTTCTTCATGTACAATGTCTCATTTGTCCCTCCTAATTAGTCATGAAGGTTTAGTAATTTAAGAGGCTTAATTAAGGAGGTTTTAATAGTTAATGGAAGAGGTTATCAATCATTTATTCTAACTAGGTGGGTCAACCATACTAATAAATTGGATGCACTAATTTGGGTCATAACAAGTCTAGTTTGGTTCATTTAGGCTTACTACAACTAGTCTAACTAATGACTAACAACTAAACATCAACAATATTGAATATATAATCATACATGCAAGAATACCAAATTTTATGAAATAAAAATATAATCAATATAATTATTATGGAATATAAATATTAACAATAATATTAAGTAGAAAAATACAAAAAATATTCTTCTCCAGAAAAGTGGTAGTTACAAAAAGGGAGTGGTCTTTTTAGTAAGACTTCTCGCCTATTTCTTTAAACCTTTTTTTTTCCATTTTACATGGTTATTAAATGAAATAATTTGATATTATTTTTATTCTTTCATATATATATATATATATATATATATATATATATATATATTATTAGTGTGTGTGTATGGTAAAAGCCTCTTGACTTTAGTGGTCATTAGGTGGAGATATAACACCCTGGTTGGGTAGTTCAGAATTCGAATACATGGAGAAGCGAATTACTCATTTAATTAATAAATGGTGGGAGTTGTTCCGTTATAAAAATAAGTTGTGCTAACTTGATTTTTTTATTTATATAACCGGACTTTCGTCCGTGGGGTCATGGCATATTGCTTAAGATGAGGGCTCCCGTAGAGATGGCACGGTTCGATTCTCCCCTTAGGAAGTTCCTAACCTTAAGAAAAGAACATCAATATATTTTGGAAGAAGTTAATTCCATTAATAAAAAAATGGTACAAAATTGGCAGTCAATTCAGACATGTCGCATGCTAAGGACCCGTACATCATACTCTATGTTATGTAGTATACTATTCTTTGGCGTAGAGTCTCTCTCGAAGATACATCTGTTTCTATCTTTCCGTACATGCCACACTACCATAGCTAGTCCGATCCGAGCTTCCGAGAACCACCGTGAGCCCTTCAAAGGTTCTAGAAGTTGTCATCCCTCACATATTTTGCCTTTATCTACCTCACCCACAAGGAGTCGCCTGATACAAATTCTCATGTCAACCGCATTGCCACTACATTATGTAGTGTATTCAAAGAGTAGAACCCCACCCCACCTTCGTCTTTTGTCCTGCATAATACATCCCATCTAATCGTGTATAGCCCACCTTGCCAAACAAAGTAAGCACATATCCTCTAGATCTTTTTAATAATAGCATATGGCAATATAATCGACTATAGCTAGAATACGGCAACCGCAATGATCACCGATCTTACCAATTCTATACGGCCACAAAAAGAAAAGCTATGTGCATGCCATCTTTCCGTGCGTCGTTGTGCATACTCGATCAAACTCTGACATTCAACATCCCTGGCATAGTTAGAAGACAACGAGATACCCAAATATTTAACTAGTCGTACCCCCGCAATCTACCCTAATAATCTGAGCACGTTTCTCCTTATTGGGACAATGTGAGTTAAAATATACCTTACACTTATCTCGATTCAATTGGAGACCTATATGCTTCACAAATAATTATAAAAGGGAGTCCAACTCAGCCATTCCCTCCAACGATGGTTTTATGAACACCGATAAATCGTCTGCAGAAATCAAATATGATACATGCGGCCTAATATTCTTCTGGATGGGGATAATTTTCCTGTAGAACATAGCCTCCTCCATTAGGCAGGAAAAGTACTCCATCACTAGTGTAAACAAGTATGGTGACAATGGGTCACCCTGTCAGAGCCCTATGTTGCTTCGTATAAATCCATACGAAAGCCCTTTAATAAGTACAAAAAAGGTGGGAGTACTGATACACTCATGTACCATACTAACCAATGCAAGGTTGAACCCAAGAGCTAATATTATATGACAAATGAAAATCCTGGTTGACCTTATTGTATGCTTTCTATAAATCTAGTTTGATACAAGCACGGTGACCGCCTAGCCTATTGAAGTCAATGAACAATTCATGTGCCAACAAATTATTCTTTGTAATTGCTCGACCCTTGATAAAAGCCGTCTGGTATGGCAATACCAGGTTCTCCATAATACCCTCCATTTGCCGACACATTAAATGTGTAATAATTTTGTATAAGTAGTTACAACAGGCTATAGGGCGATAATCAGAAAGTGAAGTCACACCTTCCTTCTTTGGAATAAGAGTGATATACGTAAGATTGAGCTCCCGAAGTAGTCTCCCTTCCTCGAAGAAATCTCGGACCACTGTCAGCACTTGGACCTTTATTTCTTTCCAGTGAAGCTTGTAAAACTTGTTGCCAAAACCATCTGGGCCAGGTGATTTATTGGGGTCTGCTCCCTTGATTATTGCTTCCAGCTCCTCCATCTCCATAGTCGCATGCAACACTTGATTGCCAAGGGAAGTGATAATATGTTTGCATATGATTTCTGGAAAGTTAAATAATCAGGTTGATTAAATAACTTCGAATAATACTTGGTAGGCTTTGTCTGCAACTCACTTCCGTAGATGCCTCATTCTCATCCGGCTTGAGCAGCTTGCCTATGTGATTGCGGTGTTGCCGCATACGCACAACATCATAAAAGAATTTTGAGCACTTGTACCCCTCGCGTAGCCACGTACATTTTGCTCGTTGGGCCAATTCAATTCCTCCTGCATGCTAAGTCGTCCGACCTACTTTATTAAGTCCCTTTCCTCTTGGGCCAATCCCTCATTCTCAACATCCTCTTACAGTAATTGCTGCACCTGGTGCAATTCGCGTTCATGATCTTCCAAGGATTGGGCCACCCGTGCACCGTTACAGGCCTTAAGTGCGGCTTTCATGTTTTTAAGTCGTTGAACCAATTTGTATTAAAGATTACCATGGGTAACCACATATAACCCTGTCTTCACAGCTTCCATGTACCCATTAGTCATAAACCATTTGTTGTTATACCTGAATGGCCTGGCACGAGGTCGGTCAGGTGCAGAGAATCGAACACAGAGTGGTGAATGGTCGGTGGTTCCCACCGCTAGCCCCTCGACCACTGTGTTAGGGAATATGTGGAACCATTCCCTGTTCCCCAACGCTCTGTCTAACTGACATGCTACTCGCCTCCGTACTGCCTTGTTATTCCATATCCAGATGTGTCCCCTTCTCTCCATATTTTGTAACCTCGATTGTAGTAGACACGACCTGAATTTAGGCATAAGTATGTCCGACACCGGGTGTCCACCCACTTTCTCGTAGCGATAAAGTAGTGCGTTAAAGTCACCCATGATAAGTAGTGGGAGTTTGTATAGGTCCCTCACCGTGTTAGCAATGTGTATTAACTCATGCCACAAATCCTGTCTCCTTTTGCGGTCATTATGCCTGTAGACCGCACCGAACAAAAATTAAAGACCTACTTTATTTCTAAAATAAACTACAATCAACTACTCTGAAGTATGTACAGTCGATCCATCTCAGCTCTGACTGTTCCCTTAGATACATATCAGTGCCATAGTACACAAATATAGATTATGAACATGATTCCAATGCAATATCGTCCTTCATGATAACATCCTTTCAGACTTGATTTTAGTCTTGAGCAATGCACAGATGCGATGATGTCCCTTGCTTATACCCTGAGTGATCTATTTCCAGCGTCCTAGCGAACATGCACCACGCATATTCCAACTTATCACAAACATTTAAAAATTATTTGGAGCCCTAGTTAGCTCAAAAGCATTGTCCTCTAGGTGCGAAACAAGCTCCTCTCCCCCATCAACCTCTACAATTATTGTTGTAAGCTGTTTTTGCGGCGGCCCCCTCTGGTACTGCTCGTGCAACTTCGTATTATCAATGCATAAAGCCGTACAGTTTGTTGGATGATCATGCAACGGCCTATAGGAGTCCTCGTTAATGGCTTAATCATGTCTCTTCCTACTTCCACTACCATCCCCAACCAGTGTGCCTTTGTTGAAGGAGATGGATCTTTGGCTTCCTCCATTTTATCGATTAGGTCCAGGTTTCATATTAGAGCCTTTTACAGTCCCTTTATGTCTTATGTTCCGACTTCTTTGCGCTTGGAATACCAGAAGTTGGTCCCCATCCTTCCATCCCTTACTTAACTCCAACTGTGATGCTTTACCTGTTAAAAGGCTTACATTAGTCTGGCTACACGTACCCACAGCAGGTATCTTGTCTAGCCCTATGTCAATCTCGAGCTCTATTCCTTCGCTAGAGCCAAACATCTGCTCCACATTTTGGTTACCTGTCATGGTATCTTTGCTCGTTGATGTCGCACCCGGTCCTACTATATTATCCTTTGTTCAGTATCAACTCCATCATGTCCCTTTTGTGTGTCGTCCTTCATCATATACATTGCCCCAACCTTGCATTCCTTCAGAGGGTGGCCAAAGCATCTGCAGATCCGAAACATAGGCATAACCCACTCATATTCCACCCTCTGAATGAACACCTCACCAGAGGGCACATCATATTCGAGGCGAGTTGGGAGTTCCTTACTCGAAGCAATTTCCATAAATACTCGTGTATAGCCCATCATAGCCCTAGCATTAGTCGCATTATCTGCCTTTATTGCCAATCATCCTGGTGAGCTTTATCATCATTTTGGTACTCTAGTAGATGAGATTCAAATCTGAAAACTGAACCCAGACCGGTATGGAGTGTAAAACTTCCTTCTAGTACCTTGTTTCTGGTGTCCTTGCCTTTATCATGATAAGTCGGCCATCAAATATCCATGGGCCACCATGTAGTACTCACTCCATGTCTTCTTGTATGCCAAAGCGTACAAAATAAAACCCATTGCTACAAGAGTAGAAGTCCATGCTACCTTTGGGTCTCCATACTCGGTTAGCATAAGCGCTGATATGCCCATAAAAGGGCCTGTTCCCCAAAACATATAGTATAATTGTATTTTTCCAATAGTCCTTGGTAACAACAAGATCCTCTTCGGTGAAAGATGCACGAGAACCGTTCCCCACCTTCTTTAGTTCCACATAATACATATGTGCGCTTAAAGTCAAATTTCTCGGTCGGACAAAGTCTACCCATGACTTCTTGTTTTCCTCCTCCACCATCAGGGACTTCCCTTTATTAGATGCAAGCGGGGATTTTATGAGCCCTATCTGTAAACCCCCTCAAAATTCTTATTTTAGGTAGACTAGATATGGTTAGAAATTTTACTTTGGCATCAGATTATTTAAGGTTTAAAACTTAGGTTGCGTTGACTGGTTCTTTAATTTAAACCCTTCGTGCACCTTACCGTTGCTACAATGATTGGAGCCCAATAATAGCCTTAAATTTCCAACAAATCTTTGTACTCTTGACCTGACAAGACAACCTAGGGACTAGATATTTTGGTCACTCATAAACACACTCCCTTGTGCTCTAATTTAATTGCACAACTTTTCAGTAACGAAAATCAATTCTTTAATCCTATATCGCGTACCTATGTCATTACCATCGATTTAGGGACACAAACTTAACCCGTTTTGCCAAACAAATTAAAGGACCTAAGACTGACACCAAGCCTACACCGTTCATGACCTTTGTGTCACTCCTAATTGAGACCCCATGTGCCCCTATTTAATTTAAGAGCACATGACACTTTATTTAATTAAATTGGGGATACCAACTTAAACTAATCCCAACCTAATAATAATTTAACCCAACACCCATTCATGAGGCCCATACAAAATATACAAAAAACCCTCACCCTACAAGACACCAAATACCACTTCCCACACCAAATTCTCACCATTTTTCTTTCATGTGCAAACACCCAAATATTAAAGGGCTTAATGGAAAAAAGGATGCTAGGTGTCACCCTGCTATTGGTGCAAACCAACAAAGAACCCCCCAACCTCACATGTTCAGTCACTCATCCTCCCTCTCCCCCATGCTATGTACAACTCTCTCTTGATTAATCATGACCCTTGATTCAATTCCTATTCCATCTCAACCACACACTCACTCTATATTAACACACACTCAACCCCCCACACATATGGCCGGCCCTAATCCTTAGAAAAACCTAGGAATCCCCCCTTTCTCTCTCTCCTCCAACTACTTAATCCAGCCTAACACACCTTTCTTCTTCATTGTTCTTCACTTCTTCTTCTTCTTCTTCTTTTTCTTCTTCTTCTTCTTTATTCACCTTCTTCTTCAGCCGTCGCCCTTCGGCCAACTCCGTCGAGCTCCGGCCACCACCACCTTTACTACCCGCCATTGTACACCGACCTGAGCAGCACCGCTATTGTTATTTCCTTTACTGCCTCCACCACCTACTTCCAACCGCCACTACAAACCCTCTGAGTAGCACCGCCTCTGCCTTACTGCCTCCGGCCACAACCACCTTCACCTGTCGCTGCCATCTCCACCACCATGAACCACCTTCACCGTCTCTGCCTCACTTCCTCCACCACCACGAACGACCAGTTCCACCACCATGAAAGACCAGCACCACCACCCTGACTTCTACGACCAGCATTACCACCACCTACTGTCAACACCCCCGCACCACTACCTTCACCCGCTGCCCCTCCACCGAAGCACCACTACCCCGACCTCTACGACCAGCATCACCACCACCACGACCACCACCTCCAGCACCACCACCCCGGCCTCCACGACCAACATCACCACCACCCCGACCTCTACGACCAGGATCACCACCACCACGACCACCACCTCCAGCACCACCACCATGACCACCACCTCCAGCACCACCACCACCTCCAGCACCACCACCTCCAGCACCACAACTCTCACATAGCCGTGCACCACCACCTTCATGCAGCCGAGCACCCCTACCACCTTGGTAGACATGTGTGCCACCCCTGCGATCGACACAATCCCTGACCGAAGCCACAATACCGCTGCTGCCACCACCCACAGCCACCTGGGTAACACAACACCCTTCTCTTTTTGTGTAGTTATGTTATTTGTGCTAAAGAAACCCTAGTTAGGGATAGGGTTAGAGTTTCATAAATACATCACATATATTTTTATGGAAAAATATTGAGGTTAGATATATATATGGATTGGTTATATAATAATTTATTACGGTTATTCATATTTGAACTTGATAATTTATAACTAATTATTTTAGGATGAATAAATTGGGGGTATAAAATAACGTTTGTGAATACAAGGATGGTATGGTTGAGGATAAACATAACTTGAATGACTGAAATTACTGTGATGAATATTAGGGGTTGGAGATTTTGTTTGAGGATGTTATACTGATTGTTGATCGTATTTGATATAACGTTACCCTAGTCAACTTGGGTCAACCCTCTAGTTAGTATCTATCTGAGCTATGTAACTAAGACAGAAGCCCATGCTTGACGTATTGTCACCTCTTATTTTAGAATAGTATCAAGCTTGATTATTAATTAATTATATATATCGTCTATAGGTACTTCAGGATCCGCAGACTTGGACGTTGTACCGGAGATCCATCTTCAGCATCCGAATCCAGGCAAGTATACCTTGTCATCATATATCTCAGTTCCAGATTTGATGTTTATTTTATTTATACATTGTGTGCGCTTTGGATCAAAATTGTTACTTAGTGTCCGGGTCATAACCGGGTGCAGACGTTCGTTGGTAACGTCTAGTATCGATTGATAGATGTTCACGATACCTTGATGTGCCTACTTGGTTACATCGAAACCCTAGGACACAATCAGACACCGTCATCGTGCCAGACTATATGTATCCTGATACTGTCAACATGATCGAAATATGGGATGACTTTAGGGTCATGACTGTTGATAGTTACTTTAGTATGACGAGACTGTTAGATAGAGGTTCAGGTTCAGCGAGCACTAGTTGACCACTTTTTGTAGGTGATTAAGCATTCCATTTCAGGAGTTTAGGCTTTTTGTTCACTTGATTTGGAGTTAAAACAAAGTTTTTATGAAGAAAATATTATTTTGGTTTTTGGAGCTTTCTGCATTGGCTGAACATGTTGTTGGGGGAGGCAAACTTTCTATGCTGCCCAACTCATGCGACCTATATGGCCTGAGCTTATGTAGCCTAACTCATGTGACCCATGAGGCCTGAGCCCATGATGCCCTAATCATGCGACCCATGCGTCCTGAGCCCATGCATCCCGACTCTTATGACCCATGCAGCCCAACCCATGCTACCCATGCAACCCATGTGGCCATGCGGCCCGACCCATATGCGACCCTCATGTGGCCTATGTGCACATTTTATTAATTTGCCTGCTTTTAATGCTTTATAGAATTTTTGTGACCCCATGTATGATTTTAATGATTGCTAATGTATGATAGCTACGCGACCATATATTAGACCTGACTATATGCTAGAACTCATATAATTTATCAATGATTGGTAACTTGACTCGACTATTGGTATCTGTGCTGATACACTTACTACGTGTTGTGCTCCTACATACTAAGTATTTTTACGTAATTATGATACATTTTTCATATTGAGGTATGCCTACGTGCTAAGCGACATGTGATATAATAATTTCTCCAGCATGGACATGATAGTTAGTAAATAACCAAGTGTGGCTAGGATTCGTTTGACTATTACATCATGCTGGGGCGAATCCAAATTGAACTGGAAAGTGACAAATTGGATTCGTATCTAGCGTGCCCGTACTATGGTACGACATATAAGGGGAGTAACATGTGACTACGCTATTTGATTCCAGCTAACTGTAGGGTTAATTAGGCAACTAAAATATATAGATGTCACGACCCGCACCCAAAAAATCGGGCATGAGTCGTGGGTACGTCCAGCCTACGCCGCAGCATCGGCGGTAGAACGCTGTCTAGGTCAACTAACTAGATAATAATCTCACACAAAAATCGGCCATGACCTCTCCAAAAGGAGGGCAACCACAAAAACAATATATAAACCTGTCAAGATCTCAACTCCAAACGGAGGAGCAAATATCAAATGATAATCACAATATACTCAATCACGAATCTAAGCACGATAAGATAACACAGAGATCTAACAACTATAAAGTCTAACCAACAACAACTACTACAACAACCACAACATCAATAATAATAATACAACAATATCCAAAATAATATACAAACAAGGTCTCAATCCAAAACCGGAGACAAATCCGGTGCTAAAAGCTAATAAAAACAACAACAAAGTCTCAGTGATCCCGGCTACCAACCCGGAAATCACCCCTAAGCTAGAGGGTCCCTGTCTGCACCATCGACAGGCTCAGGTCCATAAAACGTCGGACACCAATCCTCCGGATACTCTGAAAAATATGTCCAGTCAGGACTGGAGCAAGTACATCTCTAACAGCAGTTCAATTTAAATGATAAAAACTATAAAACAGTTATAGCAAGTAGCAAGAAGAGTGAAGCAAGTATGAAATAAGAAATATATAAGTCACTGGTGCATAAAGGTAAAGATGCATGGATATCAGAGCAAGATAGTAATAACTACCAGATACAGGAAATCTAAGCTAAGATCAAGTCCGTGCACATGAACGTGTAGTGAGTCCAGCATAAAAAACATGTAGTGAGTCAAGTCCAGAAATATGTAAGTGAGACCAACAAGAATGCAAGTGAGTCCAGACTATAAAGAATGAACTCGGTGTCTTTGAAATACTTGTTTCGACATATAAACGGCTAGGGGTAAGTACGGCTCACCGCGCACTGGGTGTGCGGCTGCTATCATTCCAGATTAGACCAGAGGGAGTGATTCCTGATGATGCCAGATAGGAATGTTTACATGTCTACTCGAGTATTTCCCCGTCCCGACTAATACAAGTGAATCCAAGATCCGACACGTAAATCAAGATGAGTCCAGCCTGAACATAAATGATGCCTGTAGTGATGCCTGTAGGTGATGCCAGTAGTGATTCCAGAATAGAGGCCAAAAACATGAAATGTACGTGTCGCAAGTAAATGAATCCAGAAATACCAGTCAGTGTCCCGTGTTGTGCCAGAAAAATCAGATGATACTATACTAGAAGCTGAATCATAATAATCATCAGATAATAAAAACTATCAGAGAATGTACTCGCCTGACGTCCTGGGCAACTAGCGATCCGAACTGGTATCGCAAGAACCTATTACGAAAAGCAAGGTTAAACAGGCTTCTAATGAGTTAAACAGATATAAAATAATTAAAAATAGGCTTCTAGGGTCGTTCTAGGTCAAACGGGTCAAACCGGTGAAATCTGGGTCAAAAAGTCAACTCTGGGTCCAAAAAGTCAACTCTAGGTCAAAACTAGGTCAAAAGTTGACTTTGGCGGTCAACCGAGTCAACTATGGTCAAGTCTGGGTCAAACTAGGGTGCAACTGAAATTCTAGGTCAAACCGAGGTCATTAAGCTACTAAACTCACAAACTCGCCTCCTTGAGATACCGGGATACCCTCGGTATCCGATACCTCAACCTACGCTATATACCCCGCCTATACCTTCTAAAACCTATGCTAGCACACGTAAATATATGCACATATACATATAAAAATCATTCCAATACTATTCCTAGGCTATTGCTCAAAAACCCCGTTCGAAATCCAATACCTTGGTTATCTTAAGGTATTGAGATACCTCGGTATCTCAAGGTATTGAGATACCGCTCTAAACTCAACCCGACTACCCCTCTAGCTAACTAACTATGCATAAACATATATATCTAGATATAATCTAGGCTAAAATATATATATCAAATATATATATGCATATACCTAGGTATCTACACACCTTACCTTACCTTACCTTACCTTACCTTACCTTACATATATATATACCCCTAGATATCTAACTATCTATCTAGCTATGTATATATCTATATATATATATATATCTATATATCTAGCTATCCCTCTACCTATCCATCTACCTATCTAGATATATACTATATATCTATCTAATATCTAGCCATCTATCCATGGGTTTATATAGATATCTAGATATCTATCTACTAGGTATCTATCTATCTATTTATCTCTAACTACCTAGGTATCTAGTTACCTATGTATCTATCTAACCATCTATGTATTAATCTATCAATTTGTATATCTATCTATCAACCTAGCTATTCACCTATCTATCTATCTATCTATCTATTAGTCTATCTATCTATTTATCTTAGTTAACTATCTAACTATCTATCAACTTGTCTATCTATCTATCCATATATCTATCTATTTATCAATACATCTAACTACCTAGTTATCTATTCATCTCTAATCTATCTATCTTATGCATCTATCTAGGTATCTAACTATCTATCTAATACCTATTCACTTACCTATCTAGGTAACTATCTAGCTACCTATCTAACTTATTATCTATCTAACAAATTATCTATAGGTATACCTATCTATCTATCAACATATATATATATACATATATCAATCTCTCTTCCCTCACTAGCTACTACTGCTCCCTGCTATTCTTGCTGCTGCTGGGGCTTCTTATTCCTGCTGTTGCTGCTCCATGCTACTGCTGCTGCTGCTGCTGCTTTATGCTGCTGCTACTGCAGCTTTGCTGCTGCTGCTGTGCAGGCAGCAGCAGCTGCTGCCCACTCTGCTGCAGTGGCTGCCTGCCTGCTGGCTGAACCCCCCCTCTCTCAAACACACATACACACACACCTATATATATATATATATATATATATATATATATATATATATATATATATATATATCACTCTCTAAATATATATATACATACATATATATATCTATATATATATAACTAGATACATATATATATACACCTACATCTCTATATACTAACACACACTCACACACACACTAAAACACATAACAACACATACACACATAAATATATACATAGCTATATATATATATATATATATAAACACACACATTAATATATATATACACACATACAAATATATATATATATACATCTCAATACACACACTATAAGATATATATATATACACACACATTCAAATATATATATATATATATATATACAGATACACACAAGCACACTTACACATATACATATGTATATACACATAGACATGTACACACACAAGCACATAGATATAAATACACATATATATATACAAATATGTATACATAAACACACATACATATAATTATATACATATATATATATATAGACACATATACACTAACACAACACAACACACAACAACACACAAACAACACGCCCCACTCACGCCCAACGACCCCGACACTCACCAACACCCTAAAATATATAAAATATAACTCAAAAACTCTAGCACACACTCCCCGATACTAACCCAACGCGCGCACAAGCCCGAAACGAGGAAACCAAGTCGAAATGGCCGTTCGGTCATTTCGACGAACACGTGGTGCACGGCTCGAAAAATCTCCTGAAACGCACACCAAACGAACTTAGAATCGGCCCAAAATTTATCCACGCGCTTTACACGATGCCTAGATCCTAGAAAAAGTGCTCTCGCATCGATTATAGGTTCGTGGCGGAAACGCGCACGCACTTAGAATCGACGACGATGAAAAGCCCCAAATTCGCCCGAAACGCCCGTTTCTCCGCGACGCGGCTTCCCGTGTCCGAACGGAGACACGCACTCACCCTCAAGACACCCGACAACGTCTACCTAGGTCCGTCTAACCTAGAACATCATCCAAAATTGGGCCAAATTCGGATTCCACCCGAAATTGACACAAAACCTAGTGTTAAAGTCTCCAAACACTACCCAACTAGTTCCAACTTCCTCCCACGGGTAGCCTAAGGGTTTAGGAAGGTTCTAAACTATTAATTACACTATAAAAGAGTAATTACAAGGGGAAAATTATGGTTTACCTCTTGGGAGTTGGAATCCCAAGCAAAAATCTCCAAAATGCTCCAAATCCTCCAAACCAAGCTTCCAAGCTCCCAAATCTAGCTCCAACACCAAATCTAAGCTCTACCCACCTAGGTTGGGGAAAAATGTAGGGTTAGGGTTCACAATCATGGAGAATAGAAGAAGAAAGAAGAGGAAATGATGCTTACTTGAAGTAGGAAGGAGAAATAAGTAGAAATGAAGAGTGGAGAAGAAGGAGAAGAAGAAGTGATGAAGAAATGAGGTGGAGAAGAAAGGGGCTGCTGTGTTCTCACGGAAATGGGGTTGGTTTGGTCGGCCAAAGCAAAGTAAAGGGGGTTGCCAAGTTTTCAAATTCCCAAAACGCCCCTATTTGACTTGCTTTCGGGTTCCGGGTTCCAAAAGCACTCAAACTAGCTCCAAATCTCTTCCACTAACCTTCTAAAAATAAAATAAATATTCCTAAGCCCCAAAATAATTCTCACAAGGGTATGGGTTAGGTCGGACATGGGTCCACTAGGGTCTGACATGGGTCCAGGCTAGCCAAAATCCTAAAACAATCAAATAAAAAAATGCAATCACTAATTAATTATAAATACAATTAATTATAAATAATACATAATTAACCAAATTAAAATAAAAAAATACCCGACTCTGGAAATAGGGTGGTGACAGTAGATCATTGGGAGGAACGGAATCCCTAGATCGTGCTTAACTAGCCAGCCTCAATCATTATATGGGAAATAAAGGCTGGCCCCCTGGATATTGTTTAATTCCTCATTAGTGGATGACAATATCCACTACTAAAAATTGTGGGATTAGCGACATTTTTAGCAACGTCCAATTAAATCGTCGCTAATATTAAAGACATCAGCGACTCCAAAGAATTACGTCGCTATAAGTTGCTATTTGGCGACATATAGCGACGTTTAGCGACGGTAATTCTGTTTTTTAAAAGAATAGTCGCTATAAGTTTATTTAAAGTGGCTAAATATCGCTGAGTTGTATGATTAGCGATATTTAGTGACGTATTTAACGACGTCTATAACGTCGCTAACTATTTATATTAGCGACGTCATTAGCTAGTGTCGCTAAATATTGCTAATTTATTTCATTATTTAGTGTTGACGAATTCCTTTCCCCCCATTTCTTTCGATCTCTCTCTCTCCCAGATTTTTAAACCCCCCCTCCGTCGTGTCCGGCTCCCCTCCTCCCTCCGGCATCCCCTCCTCCCTCTCGGAGCCCCACCTCGGTGACCCACCTCCGGCTTGCGTTCCCTCCTCCCTCCGGCGTCCCCTCCTCCCTCCGGCGTCCCCTCCTCCCTCCGGCATCCTTCTCCCTCCGGTGGCTCATCCTCCCTCCAGCGTTCTCCTCTCTCCAGCTCCCCTCCTCCTCACTCGATGAGATCTCTCTGTCTCCTTTCTTTGTCTCTCTCTCTCTCTCTCTAACAGGACACAACTCTAACAGGATATGACACACACTAACCCAAACCCTAAATCGAACACACAAACACATGGACACACAACCCTAATACTGATACGGACACACCGACACACACAAATATAGACAAGCTGGATTGGACCTGACCTATCTATCTATCTATCTATCTATCTATCTATTGGTCACGGGATAAAATCTGTAAAGTGGATCGATCGATATTATGGTTATAATCCATGATTCTCTGTGTACGATGACCAATCTCTTAAATGATCCATCTTCTTCATTAATTAATTTTAGTCCATATCTAGCAAGATAGCTTGCTTAATTGCTTGCTTGCTACACACTATGAGTGAGATTGGCTGATGATGACTAATGATAATCATCAGCTTATTAGCATCCTATCTGGAGCGAGCGAGCTCTCACTCGCTCGCTACTAAGTCCATTTACTTTCATATTCATAATATTCGTAGTATACCATTATTAGTAGTTGTATGTCGATTCTATTTCCAAAATCTATAACTTGGATTACAGACACGGGAATGACTCTTCAAAGCTGAGACACGATACAATATTGGCTAATCCTAGAACTCATATCCAACTTGGGCTGATGCTTCTTGCTGCATGAGCTGTTGCATTGGCTATTACAGACTGTTAAACCTGATGTTAAAGGCTCTACAGTGCACTAGCTCTGCTGCTACTTCCTGAGTTTACTTGCTGTTGTGCATCATTCTTGTTATGTACTGCACAGTATTGCTGTACACTAATTCCTCACTGCTGCACTATAAAGTACAGCTAGCTGCTAGCACAGAACTGGCACACTACTCTCCCTCCACTACCAAATAATGCACACTAAAAACTGTGAACTGCTCTCCCTTGTGACCCGAGCTCACTTAATCACTCAAACAACCATATACACACACATATATACATAAGAAATTGTGTATCAAGTTAGAGCAGTTCTTACCTTCCTTCAGAGAATCATACTGGGTTTAACGATTTATAGGACACATACTATCATTTTTATAGAAGTATCTAGAAATGGATATAGATTACTATCTGCATCATCATTCGTGGATGTATAATCGTCATCCTGATGATATGTGCGGTATGCGAGATAAATTTATTGAGGGTGTACAGCAGTTCCTGCAGTTCGCCAAGGCAATCTCTCAGTACATAGACGGTACCAAAATTATGTCCGTGTGTGAGATATCGCAAATTAAAATATCATTCAGAAGTAGAAGTCACATATTATTTGTACTCGAAGGGCTTCATGCTGAATTACTATCAGTAGATCGTGCACGGAGAACTAGTGTCTCTGGCATCGGAGTCGGAGCCTTATGTTGAGCCGTATATGGATGTCCACGACTACGCTGCTTACGACGACGGGTGGGTGAATATGGTTTTTGATGCGGCGGCACCTAGTTTCAATCTGGAAAATCATGATGCAGCTGAGGAGGCACCGAATGCCGATGCTGCAAAGTTTATGGAGTTGCTGAAGAATACAAGGACTGCGATAATCGAGCGAATGTTTCCTGCCGTTGCCGTCATGTTAATTCGTGATGCTCTGGATGGCCAGAAGGCTCGTGATCGTGCTGGAAAACTAATCCAAAGTTGGATCACGCCTGAGAAGTGGACTGCGATGAGGGCTAGATTCAATGATCCGAGGTACAAGAAAATGTCTGAGAAGGCCAAGGCGGCTAGGCGGAATACTACAAAGTGGCATGGTGGCTCGATTCCGATGACAGAATATTTTTGTTGTTTGGTATGTTTTTATTAGATATATTATTTTAATGTAAGTACGATAAAATGGTAGTAGGAAAAAATGTCTACTTTAGTACTAAATAATATATTTTTAACAAGTACAGAGGGGTGAGGATGCAAACATGGTGACCGTCTTCTTGGCCACCCATCGAAAGGACAGAAATCTTATTGATGAGAGGGCCTCGGAGACCTATGTAAGTATTACTTTATTTTGTGTTAATTTCAATATAAATTAGATAATTATCGAGTATCCAAACTTTTCTAGGCCGAGTATCTTAGGCTGCATGAGCGGGCGACTGCTAGTGCACCTACAATTGGAGAGGCTGGTACTTTCTCGCAGCCCGTACCAGCTCCGTCGATGGACGAGCTATGGGTGACCGCCGCTGGTGGTCTCCAGAGGGGTACGTACTATATTACGGGATCCTATAGCACTGTGGTTGCGATGCAGTCATCTAGGGCCTTCCCGACAAGTGCGCATTCCCCACAGACCTTGCAGTCATCGGCCCAAGTCCAGGAGGTCATTGACCGTCATATTGCGTCTCTCCATGACGAGTTGCTGCGAAGGATGGTGGAGCAGCCCCGGTCCCAGCCGCAGACGGACGATACGATGCTCATCGCACGATTTGACATGCTCGAGCGCAGCATCATAGAGCTCTGAGTTTTGACAGCCGATCTTAGAGCATCGACAGAGCGCAGCGTGATGAAGCTACAGGCATCACAGCTATCCATGGGCGAGAGGCTGACGATGATGCAGGATTCAATGGTTCATAGCAGTACGAGACTGTTATCTACCATGGATTCTTATAACCAGCGACTCGCAGAGTTGGAGCGGATACGTCCTTCTGGTGCACCTACATTGACACAAACTCTACCGACGTCACTGTCTTCTCCATCGACATCAGTGTCAATTTCACGGGAGCAATATGATATGTTCTTATCCTTAATGCGCGCCGGTGGTCATCCTCCTACAGATCCGTAGTAGTTCTAGTTAGGACTATTTTATTATTGATTGTTTGTATTTCAGACATTATTTTTTGTATTCTTTAGGATAAGGCTTTTAATTTGCTGTATTCTTTGTATTATTTAGGATGAGACTCAGTTGTATGAATATTTATTGTATTCTTTACGACGATATTTTCTCCTGATTCGGTTTTTAATTTTAATGTTTTATTTTCTTCAAATTTTATTATATTATTTATATTAAATATATGTTAATTTATCAGTGTTGAATGTTCAACCCAAGGGGGTCGGCGAACCAAGTAAATTCAACCCAAGGCACATTATAAAAGATTCTCTGACAATGCCTCTGAAGATGAAGGAACCAACGATGATTCAGACAATGAGGATCTGGCCTAAATTTCTAGAAGCTTCGTTAAACGATTCTTGAAGTTTATGAAATCAAACCGAAAGAAGAAAGATCTTGATGAAGAGCTAATTTGCTACAACTATAAAAGGCCAGGCCACATGATGAAAGATTGTTCCAAAGCAAAAAGAGAGAATTGATATGAATGATCAAATAAAGGAGAATCTTTGTCTCAAAAATATGCAAATACAAGCATTAAGTGTGAAAGTGAAGCTAGCGATTCGAAAGAAGAAGAAAGCCCTCGACCTGCTGCAAAAGTATGCTTGTAACGAATCACAGATTGTGCATCTGTAAGGTTGCTCGTGGAATACTTTCAATTATGCGTTAGTGAAAAGGCCGCGCATATCTCTACATCCATGCGACGAATCGTGCAAATCATGTCTTTGTGTTCTTATATATCTCTACCCATAAGAGATTCCTTACCTAGGACAGGTCTCTGAACGTCTAAAGGAAACTTAAGGGGGGCAACCTCATTGGCAGTAACCTTCCTCTTTCCCTTTCCCTTTCCCTTTCCTTCTTCATGGGTGCAACACCCTCAGACACGGGGCCCTTACCCTTGGCAGCGGCGAAAGATGAAGGACCTCAGGAAGACATAACGATCGACAATAATGGAGAGAACCAACGGCGGCAAAAATAGAGAATAGAAGAAAATACAAGAGGCCTTCTCTCTCGAAACATTTCTCCTTTTATAGACAGGGGTGCCTCAAAGAACAAGATATACCCATGTGGTAACCTAGGATGAGAGAGACGATTGAGTTTTTTGATCAGCCATCATCCTCAAATGAACCGATGCTTCGGGCTCTGTGTTATCAAATGGCTCGATATCCCAACATATCAACTCAAAGATAGAATCAAATCTCGCTATTTAATGCAGATTTGACAGTATGGCAGAGCTCTCCATGCGACAATTACTATATGCATCAACCTGACGAAAATAGACAGCGAATGCGTGCTAAATTCATGCTTCTTATTCAAAGTATTCCAGACTTAGACAACTCTGAAAACTTTGAAGGGGTTCTTATAGAAGAATAAAAATTCCTCTAAGCTCTCCAGTTTGTTGTAAATAAATAAGCAAGGTACGCATAACTACGGTAGACACATAACAATGGTGGTCGTATGACACCCTCGGATACATAACATCCCGAGACACATATCGTTCTTTGACGCATCATCCCTACAATCACATCAGAGCATTTATGACTCTGAAAAAATAGATAGTCATTCTGACCATCTCGAATCTTGTACCGCTGATTAGAATTTGTGCTGATAATTTTGTCATAATTACTTTTGGCAGTATACAGCTGTTCAAATGCTATGAATGCAAAAAATGACAAAAGATCCATGCATCTCTGGCCCAATGCTTCCCAGACTCTATGTGTTCCATGCGTCTCTGGCCTAATACATCCCAGAATCTATGAGTTTCATGCGTCTTTGGTCCAACACGTTCCATACTCCATGTGTTTTATACGTCTTTAGCCTAATGCTTTTAGACTCCATGCGTCCTATGCGTCTCTGGCCACATGTGGCTTCGACTCCATATAGTTCCCATATGCGGCCTGAACGACATAGAGCAGGACGATCGCATAAACCTCCCTGACACAGATTTTAATATCTGTCAGTAGCTCTGACGCCTCACTCATCACCCTGAGATGCTTCAGAATTCGTACAGACGACGGCTAAGAAAAAGACAACAAGTCATATCAGTGCATTAATTGCCTCAACAAATATGCCATACCATGTGTCCTGCATATGCGGCTTCAAGACCCACGTGGCCTCGACATTATAAGGCCAGAGCTTCTACCTGACCAAGGCCAAACAAGAGTACGCATGTGGCTTTAAGACCCACGCAGCCTCGTCTACATACGGCCTGAGGGTCATTCTGACTAAGCTCAAATAAAAGCTTCTATGCTACTACAACAGTATGCGGATCTCGACTCACAAGATTTTCTGTTACAACTGAAAATGATTTCTCGCATAGTTAGTGTTGACCAAGTGTCCAATTGACCGAGTTATGCACACAACAGCCCCGAGATCTCTTTAAACAGAAAAGCCTAACCAAACACACGTAGCGGCTTGCCCGCACCATGCGGCTACCGTTACAGCGTATTTTGTTGAAGGAGCCTCATGCGGACACCAAACAGAGGCCTATGCGGAACCCATAGCCCATCGGTACGATGGCTATAAATAGGAGCAACTCGAACATTCTAAAGGTCGACTTTTATCTTTATGGCAGGCTATCTGCGAATTCATACTAAAACCATTGTGAGAAGCTTCTACGTTCGGATCATCCATGGAGTAAAGAGAGTTGCTACACTCTTAACCCTTTATCGCCACTCCCTAGATCAAGACAAATTTGTACTTAGATTGTCTCCTAGGACTCTTCTCTGTACTCTCTAGTTTGTTAATCAAATCAAGTTCTCTTAGTTCTTCCTTTTGATTTAAATAGAAAACACGATGGTCACTCTGCTGGGGACCAAATTATTCTTTATTAAAAAATTGGTGACGCAATCCGATGCGGCCAAGCTTGGCTCAACGCAAAAGATGCTGGTAGTTTACTTCGACTAGCAAGCGTTTAAGAAAATGCTCTTTGAAGGAAGTGTGAATCCTTCACCAATGCAAGCCAAGACAAGCCAAGCCCAAGAAGATAGGCAGAACATGGGTAGCAAAGGCCACTGCGCCTCGCCCAACTGCGGAGGAGGCAATCTCCGCCTTTCAATCTATTGCTGAGGAAGTCCACATCTATGCGGCATCTTCGACTCGTGCAGGAACTGCTCATCACTCAGAATCTGCCAAAGGAAAACACTATGATGCTAGGCGTTCTGGGCTGGGGCAGGTCCTATGCGTCCAAGAAGGAGATCACATAATACTGTCCATGCGTCATCTATTCACAGGCCGAATAAGATTGTCCATACGGCTTTAACTCACAGCCGTAGGCAGACATCCGTATGCGGATCTGACAGCAACATAACTTCCTTTTTTGACCGTATGTCATGCATAGCAGATCCTATACGACCTACTGAGAGTGGCAAAAACCCAAATCTTGACTCTTTTTACTATGCGCCTGCGAGTGCTAAATTAAAGATATCGATGGTAGTACGAGCTCGTCAAGCTCAAGCAAATGCTCATATGAATGACCGCAAAAAGGCATTGCTAACTATTATGCCGGCCTTTGACGAAAAGTAGTACAGAACTGACACACGCATCCAATCCACATAGACCAGCGAACATGGTTCGTTCCAAAACTCTTTCACCAGTACCTTAGGGGGGAATTTGTGTACGAACCCTAGGTCCAGGAGAAAATGTATCGCCTGCACATCTGTGTGCCCGAGATACCTGGACTTGCAAAGAGGATGCAATGGTGGAACACCTTTCGCATGATTTACGTAAGGTGATTACTCACAATTGTAAAGCAAGTAAAACAGCTGCGGCATACGATGTGCCCTATCCGAGTGATAGTTGCACCAATATTATTATCAACTGCTATTGCAATAAAGCAACAGTACTCCCAGACAGGTAGTTGGCCTTCCAGCGACTGTACTGGAAAGCACCTACCCGACAATAACCTAGAGATCAGGTGCAAGTATCAAAAGAGGGGGACTTTTCCTTTGCCTCATGATACTTAACTGAAAAGCTTCTCGCTACCAGGGAAAGAATACAGTCGGATACCTCTAGTTCGCCACCCTCTACTACGGCATCGCGAAGATGATTACCTGGAAGGATGACGATGGCACCCACAGAAGGCATCATCTAAGGCACCCGCTCAAGGAAGAAGTTGTCAGCTCTTGGGTGTAATTCATCCTTAGAACTCCTGGGTGTGGCCCAAGCTAGGGGTAGTGTTCCTCCTGGACGTATACAATAACCCGATGGAGGGGATAGTGAATCTATAGTGAATCTCAAGGATCAGATGCCTGGTTCCCTAGGGCATCTAGGGCTGGGGGTAGCAATCCTCCGGAATCGAAAGATGGTGCAATAATTCCTACCTCCCCTGAATACTGTGACATGCTTGGGGGTAATCACCCTCGAATAGTCGAGGAATCATCTAAAGCTGGAAGTAGCATCTTCTTTGAGTTTGAAGACTATGCAACCATACCCATCTTACCTGAAGACAGTGCAACTAAGGAACCTAAGAAGAAAGGGCTCGACGATCGCCAACGTTATGATGCTCTTGAGATAATGATGCACACCATGAGCGCCACAATTCAGACTCTAGCCCAGGCAATACTAGAGATCAAGGCAAAAATTGACCTGCCACCCTCCGGGTCAGCAATAACTTAGCAAGCCGGGGGTAGCAATCTTCTGGTGACCCAAGCCAATCTGTCATGCAGTAAGGACAGTGATTCCTAAGAATCAGACAATGACATGTCTAGGGGTAGCCTCCCTCGACAAGAGAGAGCAGCATAAAAAACTGGGGGTAGAATTCTCTCCAAGTCCGAAAATGATGCAAAACTACAAGTCTCGCAGGAGGATCGTACGACTCAGGCATTGGAGTCACCAAAGCAAAAGGGTACTTTCTCCCCCAATGACAAAGAAATCGTTGAGATCTTCAACATAATAATGATGGAAAACAAACTTTGGCTAACCAACATCAGGTACCCTAAAGAGGATGACATGGACGATAACCCAAAATATTGCCTCTTTTATGGGTACATTCATCATCCAACCATAGATTCCTCTGTGTTAAAGAGATGTATTCATAAATTGATCAATGCCAATGAGCTCACCCTCGACTTCAAGGATAAAATGGCCATGGCGAACATAGTATCCCTTCAATTTGGCAACTTTCCATTGACGAAAGCCCAAGACCGAGTGATCCCAACCCAGGCAACCAGGGAGGTCATCAACCTCCTGCCAGCTCTTAACCGAGTAGCAGGTTTGGTATTACTTACCACCCCAAGAGGTAAGGTCACTTCTCAAAGGCTGGCACAACAAATAGCACCTTCAATGATTGGATTAAAGGGGAAGAAATGCAGGCCGAGCCGCAGGATCATTTCCTTATAAAGCACTAATTCTAGACTTTAGATGCTCAGCGCAGTTTGATAAGTCTCCCCGTGTACAAAAGCTAAGTCTCACATGACTAATCAACAATGACATATGATAGGCAGCGCTCTATTGTACGCATCCGAGCAAGATTTCAGCACAAGGACGTATTACCCTCCATGTGCACACGATAGTACTTCTCATCGTAACAAATCCTTGCGGGCAACAAATAGCGTTCCCCTATGCAATATACAAAAATGTGTAGCAAGCGATGATCCTCGATATGGCAAACAAAATGCGCATACGGGAATATCCCTATGCGCATAACTTAGCCATCTCCCTCTTGTATACACTTCAGTATTCATGTGCACAGAGCTTCTTATCTGACGTAGGCTGAGTCATCAACAATATTCAATACAACAAATGATGAGCTGCCTCATTTCTATCATTACAGCTAACAATTACTCTGTCTCATGTTGAAGATGGGATTGGACCTCCAAAAAGATGAAGGTATAAAATTTGGTAAACGATGGTGTATTCCTTTATAATCTGATAGTTTTTACAACAGCACTAGCAGAGGTCTAGGATACGAAGATACCTGTACACACCATGACTCACAAGACGGTTGACAAATTTTAACCTAAATGGGAGGGCCCATTCATCATGAAAATTGAGTTTTCCAAACGGCACATACCCACTAGTGAAATCCAATAGCGACTTGCTCATGATGCCTATCAACGACAAGTTCCTGAAAAGGTACTACGTCTAAACTTGACTTGTACTCCACTCATCCCCAGCGGAACAGTCCTCAGGTCCACTCTCACACTCCCGCAGTGACCACTCAGTCCATGCTCTTTAGACGCTAGCCATATTCAAATCACCTCTGAGCTATCATCCCACTAATCTTCCCAGCAAACCAATCCTCAGGTCTATCCTCATTTTCGGATAGACCACACTTAGCAAATCACTCCTTAGTGAGTTTTTCGGACATTAGTTCACATCCATCCTACCTCTGAACTGTTGTACTAATATTTCTCCCCGGATGAGTTTTTTATGCCCAAGTGACCTCTGAGCAAATATTTTGGGTTTTGGCTATCGATCATCACGTCGATATTACCTCTAATATCGATTATCATCCCCACTTATCACTTATCCTCACCAAGGTACACCAGCAGTGTTAAGTCCATAAAACCTATCACGTCTGTATTTTCTCTGGTAGGGATTGTCTTCAAACTTATTATTTACACTCAACGTGTGCAACAAATAATAAGTCAACCAAAAATTCTCCAGTAGGGTTTGCCATGTCCTTTGTACCTCTGAGCAAACCTTTCGGGCAAGCTATCGATCATCACACCCATATTACCCCTGATATCGATCGTTGTCTAAACTTATCACCCATGCTTAAATTTAGATACGCCAGCAGTGTTATATCCAAAAAACCTATCATGACCATATTACCACTGATAGAGTTTTCATCTTAAACTTATTACTTGCACTCTCGTGCACAAAAAGTAATAAGGTCCACAATAATCCTCCAATGGGATATCCTCAATGGAAATGATAGTTTAAGTCCATATCACCTCTGAAGTACTTTTCTTTATTTATTTTTCCTGCAGAGAGAATGTCGGTTCATATCCATATTACCTCTGAACTACGTCTCTCCACTATCCCCATAGAATCATATCTTACCATGTCCATATTACCTCTAAGTAAAATATGTCCAAAACTTTTCCATGTCCATATCACCTTTGAGTAAAGTTTTGCTCTTTGACTTTGCTGCTATCACGTTCACATAACCCATGATAGTGCTAGTCGTTTCAGCTTATTATCCATCCTTAAGGTATGTCATGGGTAATAAGTCCACAACCCAAGAGTATGCCATGTCCATATAACCTCTGAGCAAACTTTTTGGCCTTGACCATCGATCATCACGTCCATATTAACTCGGATATCGATTCTCTTCCAACATATCAACCATACCCAATTCAGAGTATGCCAGTGGTGTTAAGTCCATAAAAACTGCCATGTCCATATTACCTCTGGCAGTGCTTGTCTCAACCCTATTGCTTGTACTAATGTGTGCAAAAAGTAATGGGTCCACAAAATCTATCACATTTATATTATCTCTAATAGTCTTTGTTTCGAATCTATTACTCGTACCCCCAAGTGCGCAAAAAGGGTAATAAATCAACCAAAAATCCCCCAGTAGGATGTCTTAAAATCCATAAAACATATCACATCCATATTACCTCTGATAGGGTTTGTATCGAATCTATTACTCGTACCCCAAAGTGCACAAAAGGATAATGGGTCCACCAAAATTCCCCAGCAGGATGTCCTTAATATCAATAAAATCTATCATGTCTGTATTACCCCTGATAGGAATTATTTTTGAACTTATTATTTTCACTCAAACGTGTGCAACAAATAATAAATTTACCAAAAATCCTCCAGCAGGATGTTCGCAATGGAAACAAATAGTTCAAGTCCATATTTCCTCTGAACTATGTCTCTCCACTTCTCCCACAGAGTCATATCTTACCACGTCCACATTACTTCTGAGTAAGATATTTTTAGAACTTTTCCATCTCTACAAGACCTAAGATGTGATTATTGTGATTTAGAGTGATCCTCTCAGAGACCCGGACTGACACAGCGGTATGAACACATCAAGCGCACCTCAGTACATGAAGTATGATAAGTGGTCATTTCTCTTCCAGGACACAAATTGAGTCAGCAAGACAATCACAACAGAAAAGAAAACTTGTATTTCATACAAGTAAAAGAACAAACTATATTTGTGGACCACGTTCAGACCATAAAAGCAAAATAAGCTACGACAAAGAGGAATAAAATGGGAGTATCCATCTCCCAAACAAAATTTTTTAAAACAGGGCAAAAGATAGTTTCAGAAAATAAAACACGAACTACTGCTACTCCTTATCGGTGCATAACTCCTCTATTTGCCCTTGGAGCTGAGTAATGGCAGCATCAATCTTTGCTCTCATATTATGCTCCACTTTCTGAGCCAGAGCTACAGGATCATCAAGGTGGGCATACGCCTGGTGTTTAAACTCCAAAATCTTTAATGTGTCCTCCAAGGCAACAGAAGACTGGGCAACCTTGCCAGTTTCTTCACAGATGGCCTCTCACTCTCGACGAGCCTTCTGCAAGTTTCCCTCCACGTCTTCTATCTTGGCTTGAAGTTACACAATTTGTTTGTTGATCGCAACCATAGCATAGGTTGCAGAGTTTTCCTGAGAAAGATAGACCTCCCCTCGATCATTTAACTCGTCATGCTTGGGCCCAACTTCTTGAGGTCATGTTCCAGGGCCTTCTTGTTCCGTATATAAGAAGTCTTTACCTGCTCCATGGACATTAGAAGGAACTTATGCTCCTCTTCCACTGTGATGACCAGGTCAGTCTGTCGTGCCTGCCGTAATTCATTCAGGCGCTTCTCCAACTCGGCCAACTTTTGGCTCAAAAGGTCAGCTAGTTTCTTATGACCAGGAAGGGTCCTCAAAAGCTTAACCTAACTTTGGGCACAATGCCTAGCCCAAGTAAAGGCCTTGTCACGTCCCAAGACAGTTTGCACCCTGTCACGCCCCAGCCCAAAATATAAGGAACCAGGCCACGTGGTAATAGCCAGCTGTCACGTCTCCGAGGATATCCTAATTTAATGGATCCTAGCAAAGAGTGCTACGCTGTCCTAAAATACTAACATATCCAATAATAGTCAACAACAAGTAAACTAATCTTATCCACAATATAAATAGCAAGAAGTACTAAATAAACTGCTGGGAGATAAACACCAGCCTCAAGATATCATAGTACAACCAATAACGTCTGGTGGGAACAAACCCACATTAGCTGGCAGCATATTGACTTTGCAATAAAAAAAGTCCCACTGCATATAGTATGGGCGACACCACATTAGCTGCAGGAAACCCGAAATCCATCTCAGTACCAATGATGCTATAATAATGCTATATTCGAGCACCATCGAGAAGACCACCAACAGTCCCAAGCGAGGCATTAGTGGTCTCTAGTAAAAGTTGGCTATATCCGAATTGAGGCAAACCGACTGGAAAGATAGGTCTCCAGGAAGACTTCCATCCGGTTTTGATATACCAAGTGAGAGGGACATAAAAAACAATATCGTTATCCCAGTGGATGACACTACTCTCCTCCACAGTGAATTCTGGAATCATCGTAAAAATTGTTCAGCCATTCATATGGGCGAGCTCCCTCCAACAGGAGGGTATGTCCTCATGAGGCTAATTCATCCCCCGATAACGACGAATAATGACGTCTCCCTCTAACATCCCTTTCTGGGTACCGGGTCTCATCAGTGACCGATGGTGCAATATAAGTTAACCCATCAAGTAATGATAATGTAACTCTACCTTATTGATTTCTCTAACCCCCTTGTGGTATTTTAACTTCTCGATAAATTCCTGAAGACCTCGATGGATAAAATAAACCATCGCAGGCAGTAACGCAAGTGGGTGGCCAAAAGCTAGCCGCACAGCCAGGAGGATGAGATTGCGACTGATTCTTTCAATCAAGCCTGACCTTCCTGCAAATACGCAGTTCTACAACCAGACCATCAAGTACCCCTCTATCAATATTTTTTGGACAGCTTATGAGTATCCATTGTCACGACCTGCACCCAATGTAGGGGCACGAGTAGTAAACAAATGCCTAGCCTATCCTACAACATCGGCGACAGAATGATGTTTGGGTAAACTATCTATCTAGCAATCAAGATATAACAATGCCACCAATAAAATATGAATACTTAATCACAGATCTATAAGTTATAAGTATTGCACGAATATGATAAAAGAACTAAAACGACAAATACAATGCACAAGACAAATAATATCTAACGATTCATAAAAAGAAATAGTAATAACAATACTGGAGACAAATCCAGTACGAAAAGATCTATCTACTGAGATACGAGTCCTGGATTATCAGTCTCAATCATGATAAGATACTCCTGAGCCAAAGTCTTTGGCTCTAAGCCAACTACTTCCTGAGGACGGTAGTAAGTGGGATACCACTCCTCGATGTCATCTGGAAAAAATATATCCAGTCAGGAAAGGAGAACAATACATCTCTATCAGTAGTTCTAATAAATGATATAAACTATATAATAGTAAATAGAGGGAATATACAAGATATAATATATAGGTATAAGAGATATTTATAATAGGAATACTAAAAATAAATAGAAGAATGAGCATCATTAAAATGAGCAAAAAATACTACTACTAAGTGCATGAGTACCAGCTTGAACATGTGATCGGCTTGGAAAGTTGCACAAGGATTAAGGCTTGGTTAATCATACGTACAGTGTATGATTAACACTATTCAAGGAATAAGACATGCACAATGAGGGTATGATCACATATCTATACTAAATAATCCCCGCCCTCGACTGGTATAGTAGATCCAACCATGGTACATTATAACACGGAATTCTCTGGGTAGGTAGCAAGTCTCCCCAAGAATCAATGTTTGTACATGTACAAGAAGAAAAAGGAACAAAGAACAAAGATTACACAAGATATACCATAAATACCAAGGAATAACATCTCATGACGAGATCCGGATATACCAATCCATGTAACCATCGTGTTAAGAAATCAAAGATATCTACACTAAATACAAGAGACATAGAGGATATCATGAATGAGAAACTATCAGAGAATGTACTTTTCTAGAATCCGGTGAACAGTATCAAAGATGTTCGGTATAGTACCTCAGAGACCTAAATATGGAATATTATATCAATACAAGATTTTAGAATAAAA
Organism: Iris macrosiphon; assembly: GCA_036927795.1. NCBI lineage: Eukaryota > Viridiplantae > Streptophyta > Magnoliopsida > Asparagales > Iridaceae > Iris > Iris macrosiphon. The sequence goes on along the minus strand of JAYESA010000009.1, from coordinate 168,185,157 downwards.
ATAAGTTAAACTAGTCAAATTCTAGGTCATAAAGCCATTTCTAAGTCAAAACAGTCATATTAGGTCAACTCTAGGTCAAACTTGGTCAAACTAGCTATTTCTATGTTATATGAGTCTATCTCTAGGATATTGGGTCCATACACTATATAACTAGGCAATACTAGGATACTAAGATACCAACAAAATATCGTCTCATAAGATACGCAAGTTATTAGATATAAAAGTACCATAATATATATATATATATATATATACAAGATAAAATTTATAGTACTCCTAGCCAAACTAATGCTAAGTGGATACCTTGGCTTTGAACCAAATGCGGTATTACACCACCTACACACCCATCTTGATATACAAACTCAATACCTTGAGTATAAACCAATACCTTGACATTACCTTGGTATCACAAGGTAATACAATATCTAACATTAACTAACTAACCAACATACCTCACTATACACTAGCATGCATTTATACTTATAACAATACTATACTAAGCGAACATACTAACATACCCCTTCGGATATTCAATACCCATACCCAAGATACCTCAACTCTCATTACCTTGGTGTAACTCAAGGTAATCTAGAAATAATACACTAACAAATGCTAACTAGTGCTTTTATATATATATATATATATATATATATATATATATATATATATATTTAACTAACTAACAATATATACATAACTAACTATCAATATAAACTAACTTAGCTTATTAACTAGCTTAACTTAACTTATCTACAACTTAATTTCTAAGCACTCAAACTACTACTACTTATTGCTACTGCTTCTGCTTATCGCTATTGCTGCTTATTGATTCTGCTGCTTATTGATTATGCTACTATAGCTTCTGCTTACTGCTTACTGCTTCTCGCTGCTGCATCTTACTGCTTGTTGCTGCTGCTTATAAAATTCGCCCGATAGATATTAGTTTTACATTTGATATATTTTTATTTAGATATTTTCTTGCATAGTGTTTGATACTTTCTATTATCCATTAGTTTTTTCATTGACCGGTCGAGATTGATTTAACTCGTGACATGGTTCACTGCGTGGCAGATCGGATGGTCATAATTAAATCACCTCTTATATATATATATAATTATTTTCTCTCTCCTATCTCTTTTCTTTCTTTCTTCACTTAATCAGTTTTCTCCATTTCCCGCGGGAGCTAGGAGCTTGGTCTTGAGGCCTAAAAGTGTGGTTTCTGAAAACCTCTTGGTGGTGGAGTTGAAGGTTAAGGCTAGAAGCTTGACTTTAGGCAAGTACATCTTGCCAAATTCTAGAACAAAAATACTTTATTATCGTTTTCATTTTCCTTAATATTTTACACTTAGAATTTTATGATAATGGTTTTGTTAAATATGTTTATATAGTAATTTTCAACCATGTGCATGTTATAGAAATTAGTTTGAGCTAGGTTTTTTATTTCCTGCTTAGTCTAGTTATGACCTTAGCAGTCTAGACTCAATATCAAAAGAGATATTGGAGTTTTCATCAAGGAGTATATTTTTATATCCTACTTGAGACCCAAGCCTAACTTCTACCCTAGTGGTTTTAATTTTCAACCATATGCATATTATAGAAGTTAAAAATTTTACCAAAAATTAACTTTTACGGTATTTCTCAAAATCGATCTACCAAATCTTAAAGTTGGTGAAATCAAATGCTCCCAGGTTGTTAGAAATTTGGTCCTATACAATTTTTACCTTTGAAAATCTAAATTCTATGTAAGAACAGAGTTTTTACGGCCCGTACAAGTTTCAAAATTATTCCACGTACGGGTTTCTGTAACCGCTCGAAAGATCCGACGGTAATCTGCGGCAGTCCGACGGATGATCCGATTTTTGGCCCATAAACCCGTTGTGACCAATTGGATGATCCGACTATAATCCATGGCAGTCCAAAGGATTGTCCATTTTTTTGCCCACGAACTTGCAGTGTCCAATCGTATGATCCGTCGGTGATCCACAACATTCCGTCAGATGATCCAAATTTTTGCCAATAAACCGGCTATAACCAATCTAATGATTCGACGGTGATCTGAAAAGATCTGACAGATGATCCAAATTAACCTAATTTTGCCTAGTTTGTCTATTTTTTGATATTTTACCTGGTTCTGATACTTTCATTATGTGACCAGTCTCTTGTATAGCTAGGGGATGATTTATACCCTAGATGTATTTGACCAGGTGATGTTAAGGATTATAACTAGCATGAATAACTAGATCATTAGGAGGGGAGAATCTCTAGGTTGCATGCAATCCAGTTGTCTAGCCACCTTGCTTCGTATGGACTTATAGATCTCCGCCGTGAGGGACACATTTCTAGCTCACCGTCGGGTAAGAAAATTATATTTATGTAGATGAATATTAGCTTGCCATCGTGCGGAGCATACTAGGCCTACCGTTGTGTGGTGCAACTTCCTAGGATACGGGCTTTGAGTTCAAACAGTCTACTATACGTAGCTACTTCATATGATGCAGGCTTTGAGTCCGGGCAGTCTACTATATATTATCTTAGTTAAGGCTGGGCTTAACTTGGATAGTTTGCAGGACATGTGACTAATAAAGAGGTTCTCAATATTATATTTATTAGTCATTAGATTTTTTATAACCCTGGTTAGTTAATGATAGCAAGCCATAGACATTGCTTGGCCGTACTTTACTGATTATTACTATTGATTGTCTAGTGTCCTTTCGTTTCTCTGATAGTTATATTACCAGTAAGTGACTAGAGACTGGTATGACTCGAAAAAAGAATGATAATCTTGGTCCTTGTTTGGTTTAAGGGTTATGGTTCCTATTTCGAGGAGTTCTCAAATTTTCTTGTTGCTTACCGACTTATCTTTTTCTTTTCATGGCTATTGTCACCTACGTGTTTACTTTTCCCTTATTATTGTCACTTACATGTTTATTACTTTTAACTGTCCATGATCCCGTGTATGCCACTTGTTTTAGTTTACTTGACATGACGTGTATCTATTAACGTGCTCAGATTTACTTTCATATTAGTAATTTATTTTTATGTTTCATAATGCCTTTATATACTGGTGGTTTTATGTTTCTTAGTATACTGTAGGTTTATATTGTATGCTGGTTTCATAGTTTTTTGCCTCCTTTCTGGTACTTGCTATTTGGGATCTGACCCTACTTGTTTTGCTTGGCTATATCTGGTAGCAGAGCCAGAGAATCTTTCGTACCTTCCCGTAGATTATGACCACCAGGAGGACCAGGCCAATTGAGTGGGTTTCTATCTTGTTCACCCACTTATTGTATATATTCTTTTATAACGTTTAGCCCTGAGCATCTGTTAGCTTATATTTTGGACTTGATACATCGCCTATATAGTATGACATAATTTGCATATTCTAGGCCATGGCTAGAGTTGATCATGTATGACTATTACTCTTGTTAGTTCTTTATTTTGTATTACTAGCTTCATGATCATCTATGTATGTATGGTTTGGGACGCTTTACTATCTTGTTTCTAATGATATTATTTCTTGTATATTGTGGATTCTTGCTTGTGATTGAGACACTAGGATTACTTGACCTAGGATTGACTGATGGCTTGTAGTATTAATCCCCCATGTCTATTTATTGCCTTTATCGTATCTCGGGTTACTGGAGTACTCTGTTATATATAGCTGGCTTTGTCTATCCCCGCTCACTAGGATTCTGGTTTTGGTGCATGACATAAGAGAATTAATAGTGGACAAGGACGTAAAGTCATGCACTGATACCAAAATATCATATCTTGGTTCTATAAAATTGAACATCCTCTCTAGATGTGATGCATACGAGCCTAAGTTTCATCCGTTCAAGGCAAGCATCAAAATGGTCGATTCAAATTCTAAGTTACAGAGTCGCACGAGAAAGTTCCCAAGCAAAAAAGTTGAATAAACACAAGTATAAAAATTATGACTTTATTGATCTGAAATATAAGTACAACGACATTAGGCCAAGATTATAATCTCTCTCTCTCTCTCTCTCTCTCTCTCTCTCTCTCTCTCTCAATACATTAAATCGTGTCACAAGTCTTACAATTTGGAGAATAATATAATATATAATGTTATATACATTATGTCCCGTATACATGAGCTTCAAGGTTCGGTCGTCATGCATCCAAGATGCCAAAACGAGCTCCAATGCCTCGGTACGCCCAAAAAAACTCCGTATCGAATGAGTTACTTCCTGCACTATGTAGACTTTGGTGGGGTTTCAGTATATAGAATGCACTGGTGGCGAGGTCTCTCGTCCTCTCAACAAAACCAATACGTCCATTATGTGAGTGCAAACAAGTTATTATGTGATCTTTCTAACCTTAACTTAGGATCAGTTATATGGCATAGTAAATGTAAATCATACTGGTGTTTCAGATAAAAAGTGTCACGCAATGAGCAACGGAGTTCGTCTCACCATTTCTTACCATCCGGCCTTCCCTATTAGATACAACAAGATATCAATATATAATGAATCAACAAATATATACTCTTAAGGTATCAAGAACGTATTTTGGCAAAATGTGTACTACGCTCATTAAATATGTGGCGTGCAGTGCATCCATTCATGTGCAACTCATAACCTACACGCAGATTGTCGCAAGCAAGGTAACTAAATCTATATAAGGGTTACTGGCACCACAAGCCATCTTAGACTATAGCCTTGTTTAGACGGCGATTCTTACAGTCGCGAGTAGCGAGATCCACTATAATTATTCTAAATCCCTTAGTTCTAGTACTTTAGTTAGCATGTCTACGCACTAGGACTTCAGCTAGCAGTTCTCCCGGGAAGACATGATCCCGGTGCCCGACGATCAGTCAAGAACTAAACCTTGTGTGCACAAGTTGTCAGTGACCATGTAAGTCTCTTCTTTAATCTTTTTCTATAGTATTTAAATCATTCTCTGAATCTCAAACTTCTTATTTCTATGTAGCTCCCTAGTCAAGGGACTTCCTTAGTGACCTAACGGTACCGAAGTTTATCCATGTTTCTATCTCAAATCTTAGAAGTGATATTTGATAGCCCTTCTGCATAAGTAGTACTATGCTCTATATGATACTCTAACGGCAGTAACGTAGTCTAAGTGATATGTGTGACAATAATATCGAAATCTATTACTTTGGTAATAAGTTAGATAAACTAGGTGGTAGAATCATGAAAATCTACTTACACAAGTAGTAACATATGTAGCAAGTCCATACTTTAAACTAGTGTAAAAATACTCTCTCTAGTAGTAAGTATATATTTCCATGTTCTATACAATCTGATACGGATAGGATTATTCTCCTAGCTATTTGGGTTCGTCTAATTTTATTAGCATGTATCAAGTTATCGCCTAGCTACTAGCATGTGTCATCAATTTTATTAAGTGTCAAGGCTAGGCAGAGAAGAGTTCACTGAAGCCACCCACCTGAACGAAGACTTGCCTCGGCCGAGCGAGACTCCGAGCACGCCACTGAATAAGCCAAGTCTAAACATTATTTGTGCAATTAAGACATCTTGTTGAGATAAATAGGATGGGGCGTTACACTTGCTTTAGGAGCAACTGAAGCAATTGGAGGTAGACGAGTTGCTGATGTCAAACCTAATCTCTCCGGATATTGCTTTGCCATTAACTGGAGCGAGGAGGACCATGTGACATATTTTGTCCTTCTTTTCCTTTCGCTTGGATTTGGAATTAGAAGAAGCATTCTCCTATCCCATTTCTTTTCGTTTACAATGATAGGATTAACCCATATAACTTTATCTCGTGGAGTAGTAAGAGGAACCAACCCTTTTGCTTCATTGTGGGCTGGTAAAAGATTAACGGTCTTCATTATTGCTTTTGGTATCGGGATGACACCATATTGAACCTCCTGAGCTATAAAGTCATCAAACTGTAAAGACACCATATTCGCTGTGACTTTCTTTTGATCGGTGTGAAGCATAGATTTGGAGTATATTAGTTATTATATTCTTCTTTTCAATATGCAACATTCATTAGTGGAATGATGTATGTATCGATAAATTAAATAATATTTTGGGTCATTAGTGTGACCCACTTTATCTAGCCTTCTGATGTCAGGTAGCTTTAGCTTATTTCTCTTCATTAGCACATGTAGGATATCAAATACATCTTCGAAGGAAGATACATCTTTAGGCTTTGGGTTATCTGGAGCTTTCTATATCGACTGAGAAGCAGTCTTAGAAATATCAACCGTAAGGTACTCCTTCCATTTGCCACTACAGTTGGCATTGTTGTTGGTTTGGGGACGCTTCCCTTATCATCCAAACAGAGTGGTATTAACCCGATTAACTATAGGTTAACTACTTAATTTTCAATGATGTTAGTACTTCCGATAACAGCTGGCCATTCATTAAATTGGGTCATTCCTAAACAGAACTTCACCATTGGGAGGAGATTGTGTCTGTAGGTGTTAATCAGCATAGTTTGTGGGAGTCCAGGAGGCAACTTAAAGAAGGGCCTCCATAAATATTCTATGAAGTCACGTGCTAGTTCTTTCTCTCTTTGCTTTGTAGAGATCATAGTAGACATGATGACATCCATATCTCCTTCATAGAACCTGGTGAGAAACAATCTCATTGAGTCTTTAAATGTCTTGATACAATCATTAGGAAGACTGTGAAACCATTCAAAGGCCACCCCCTACAATGTGCCAATAAACGACTTTGGTATATGCAATATTTGGGAATCGAAGTAGAGTAGATGTTGTTGTGGAGGCTTCAATCTGCCATAAGAGAGTAATGATTGTGGTTTGTATTTTGGCAGACAAACAATGTTATCCCATTCGGGAGGGTATGGTTGTGATACCCCCAGTTTCATAGGTTGTCTATGTTTTCAATAGAAGCAACACGGGCATCTAGTAAATGAAATTCTTCAAAATCAACTGCATGTGTTACTACAGTTGGTTGCATGACAGTAGGTTGAGTAGCGGTTGATTGAGGTACGACGAGTAGCCTCTGATATTGTCCACCCCTAAGATTTGTCGCTGAAACTTGAATGTCATCCACCTCCTGGTTTGTATTACCTGCAGGTGGTTATGGTGGTGTTGCTGTAGCAGCATTTTGTGCCATCAACAACTAATGCATGTGCTGCATTATTGTATGCATATCTCTGACAGCAGCCTCAAGGGTGTTGAGATGTTGGTCGATGTTGCTAGATGTGTTCGCATCTGGCTCGTCATCGATTGCATATATACTGACCTCAGTATTGTCAACGGAGGGAGTAGTGGACTGGATTGTGTAGTTGGAATCCATACTATCTGTCTCAGATTCCTGTGGCATATTATCCTCAGGCAAATTTTCAAAGCTATCTATTTCAAATTTAGGTCCTGCGGTAGGTTTATTCTTCGAGAACGAGTATGTCAGAAGACTCAGCATGCTGGTTGAATCTTTGTTGGCTCCTCGATCTGTTGGAAGCCCTTGAAGAAGTAGAAGAAGTATTTTGTCTAGAGTATTTTCCGCCATGAGGAAATCCTGATGCCATGTAGACAGATGCAATGGGCATGGTTTCATCATCTTAATCCTCACCTCATCTTCTATAATGTTGTTTGGTTGGTGAAGTGTAGTATAATCGGTCAAACACAGACCTTTTTTTTGGTACTTTAACAGCTTTTGAACAACAACAGTTGATTGCAATATTATGACAGTGGTGCTCATAATAAAGCACCACTGTTGTAACAGAGGTCTCTTTGTCTTTACGATTTTGGTTAAGTACACTAGGTAAATCAAGAGGAGAAGAAGAAGTAAAAGGCAAAATTTGCCTCTGAACTTTTCATGCACAGATTTTTACGCAAAGGTCTTGATTAGCATCAATTAAGTAGATAGAAGCATTATTCTAAATTCTTTATAGTTTCCTATCTCATGGGCACATAATCTTTATTTGTAACTGGAAATTCTTTTTTGTGCAGACAAAACTATGAAAGTTTGCATAAGTCTGAAAGGCTTGAGTTGCTGCTCTCTTTCGTGTGCACCATGGAACATACTTAGATGAAGGGTGACTCGAATCCCTAACTCATGGAACGTGTGGAGTCTGAAATGCTTCTTTTCCTTGTTTGTTGCAAGGAGTAGAATTTGTGCACAGATTTCTTCTACAAGTGTTCATTTGGACAGCAGAGTCTTTGTTTGGTTTACTTTGCATATTAAGCTAAATATGCAAAGTCTTGGTTGGGTGCTTACCAGCGACCCCTTTGGCATCGTAATGAATTAATTTCCCAATGTGGTACTAATTAGTACCAAATTTGTTGTTACGAGAGATCCGTAACTTCTTTCTCTTGGCAGGCATACTGGCGTGGCCAAGGATGTTGTCTATCTTGTTGTAGACTGGAAACCTCGAAGTAGAGTCATCAATAATTTTCTCATCATTGGTGGAGCCCATCATATTTTTTCCCTTGCCTTGAGCGACGTCGGGTAGGAAAAATGAAGCTTTGGCTGCCAAGTCTTACGGGCTTTGCTTGGTTTCACGAGCAGTAAAGGGCTGGAGTATCCTCCAGAGAGCATTTATTCATAGGCTTGTTGGTCAAACTCGACGACCAACATCCTTTATGTTGTACTGATCAATGTCGTGTCAAGTTGAGCTACCACCTTCTCATTTGTGGAGAAGGTTATCCCCAACAGCGTCACCATTTTGTTTTCCAATAACAAAAGTTGTATAGACTTTTATTTCAAAGTTTGAATGAGTACAAGAAATCTTTAAAAAAAATTAAATACAAAAGAATACAAAATTCTGGAAAAATAGTAACTATGGAGATTTGATCTACAATCAATCACTTTACTCCTTGACTACCTGAAACACACAAAAGAAAAAATGCTAAGTGTCAAACACCTGATAACTTGATGGCAAAAAGGCTCTGGCACAGAAACACTAGAAACTCCCCCCCGGAATAGCATTGGTCCCGAAACATTTATACCTATTAACATCATAATTGCTAAACGAAAGTTCTGCACAAAAAATATAGGCAATTTACACTATATTTGCCTTTTTTGCACAGTTTTACGGGTAATTGTCACCCATGTTTGAGCATTAAATGGTTTACTTCTTTCACGTAATTCGATCTACTCGACAAATGGCATGGGGTATGCATTAAATGATAATCATGGAGATAATCATCTTCCCATGTTCACCGAAATCTACGCATGAGATTTTCTCAAATTTGGTTCAAGTTAGCTTGTGCTTCGGTACATGCATGAAGGCCTTAGCCCCAAACTGTCGAAGGTGACTTTATGATGTTTTTATTACCATACTATACTTTGTCGAACGCATTATCCTGTACATGAGTACTAAAAGATAAATTAATAACATAAGCAGCTGTTTAGAGAACTTCACCCTAATAATTGTCTTCTAAGTTTTTCTCTGAAAGTAAATATCATATTCTCTCCATCAGTGTCATGTTCATATGCTCCGCTACACCATTGAGCTAAGGTATCTTTGGTGGAGACTTCTGGTGTCGTATCCCTTAGTCTCTACAATAAGTATCAATTGAACCAATATATTCACTATAATTATCGAACCAAACATATTTTAACTTATTACCTGTCTCCCTTTCAATGGAAGCTTTAAACTCCTTGAAAGTAGGAAGTACCCGATCCTTAGTCTTTATAGCATAGACCCAAACTTTTTTGAAATAATTATCTATAAATGTTACAAAATAAACAATTTTACCTTCATTGGATCATAGACATCCGAGTGAATCAACTCGATCAATATCAGCTTCCTTGAAGTTTGGTGACTTTAGAAAGACCATTTTCTGTTTCCCCATCCATGCAGTGCATACACCACTCCAATTTTACAGACTTAAGCGCTAGAATCACTTTCTTGTTGATAAGTAGCTTATTTCTTCCATGTTGATATGACTAAGCAACATGTGCCACAACTTGGTAGACACATCACTAACTGTGTTTATCTCTTGTGCTTCTTGTACAATCCTTCGATATAGTAGAGTGTAACTTCTTGCTTCCTCTTCCAATCACTAATGAACCTCTAGAATCTTCGATCGTTCCCAAAAGGATTGAAGAATCCCTCATCATCCAACCTTCTAGTCGATACCAGGTTAAAACGGATATCGAGGATATAAAGAACACCTTTGAGCAAAAAAAATTCTCTCATAATTTTATTTAAATGTTGAGATGGTTAAGATGGTCGTTGTTGTGTTCTCACTTTGCTTCCCTTTATCATCATTTTTCTCTCTCTTCCAAGTAAAATAGTTTCGCTTGATGAGGCCTTTCTTTCCACAATAATAATATTCGGAGCCCTCGTATTGACTTTTGAATTTTTCTTTGCTCGTGTCCCTGCTACTGTCCGAACACTTTCTTTTACTCAGGTCATAGCTCTCTGAAACAAACGTCTTTAAATGAGATGTAGATGTCTTGATTTTTTTTTTGTATCACTTTATTTAATACCCTACTTTTAGCAAACTCTAGACTAATAATGGCTTCTAGAGCAGGACTGATCATGGACACTCATACCGTCTCCCACGAGTTTGATAATATATACAAGAACCAAAGTCCATGTACCTCATTGTCGAACTTTACTCTCATGGAGGTGTAACCACTTTTCACCTCAAGGGTAGTTTAGAAATTTTGTATGTTTCTAGTTATATTATATTATATTATATTATATTATATTATATTATATTATATTATATTATATTATATTATATTATATTATATTAGTGGTTAGTATAGAATTAATTATTGTTTATTAGAATTATATTAGTATTAGTTAGTATGCTAGCTAACTAGAATTAATTAGGTGTTAGTTAGAGTTAGTTAGTGTTAATTGATGTTAGTTAACGACTTAGTTATTTAGAGCTAATTAGTGTTAGAAATGCATGGATAGAATATTTCTCCTATTGATTAGTTAGATGCTTTCATTAAATAATTAGATTCCCCCTAATCCATAAAGATTCCATTCATGGAACTTCTAGAACCAATTAGAGCATGTAGGGGGTATTTTAGATATTTCATCATTCCTTGTTTAGAACTAGTGACCGGCCCTAATAAGGAGGCTAATTTCTCTCATTTGTTCATCACCATTAGTCCCTAATTCTTCCCAAAATTTCTTCTTCCCCAATTCACTCAAATCCCTACAAAATCTCACTCCAAACCAATCCAAATCCACTCATTCTCACTCCCATGGAGGCCTACAATATTGGAGCACAAGGAGGACCCATTAAAGAGGAGCTAGCTAGGAGGGATTGTGTTATTTCCCCTCATTGTGTCCTTTGGTGGAGTCTTATTGGGATCCAACTCCCAATAGGTAAAATATCTATTTCTAATCAATTTTAACGTTACAATATCAATTTGAACCTTTAGGGACCTAACCATATTGATACCCAATCCTATAGGTGGAGATTTAGGTGGTAGAATGTTCGTTTCTAATTGTTACATAGATTTTTCTTGGCTATTTGGTGGAGTTACGAATTTGTGACCACAAAGTATTTTTTATTAGTTCCAATAAAAAATATGAGTCAAATTATAGTATCTGTTGGTGTCCTAGTGTCCACAATTGGATACGTAGAGTCCGTATCATGCTACGCCATTATACGGTTCGGTAGATTTGGTAATTATGGTAATTTTGGTATTTTTAGGCCTCTTTGTGTAAATTTCTCTTTATTTTCATTAGAATAACTTAATCTAGTTATATTCCATCTATGATATTTTTTTTGTATGTTTTGGTATTGGTATTATTGGTTTGGTGGTGTACCATGGTGTTTAAGGGGTGTATCATATGAGTATCATGGTGTAATACTTGTGTGTACCATGAGTTTCCACTAAGTGTTTGATGATTTGCTAGTATTTGTGTCTTTGTGTTAGTATCAAGTGTGTTCTATTGAGTGTGTTGTGTTAGTATGGTGTGCACTAATGTATGGATTTGCAAGTGTGCTTGAGTGTATATGAGTGTATATAAAGGTTAATCTTGTGAGTGCATGGAAGTATAGAGGAAGGGGATAATTGTAACGGTTAGTGTACTTATGCTCTTGTGTAGAAGGGTAGAGGGTGTATTATAGGTGTCCTTGGGTGTGTGCCTATGTTATAAGCAGTGGGTTAATGGAAGTGTGGAAGGAGTGTTCCTGCTGTAACCTTGCAGCTCAGTGGCAGCAACTGCACCAATTTGCAGTGCCACAATCGGGCAAGGAGGTACAATAGCAAGAAGCAGCTAGTAGAGCACAGGTAGCTCGAGCACTGCAGGAATGCAGTTAAGCAACATGCTGTAGAGAGAGGGTATTCTGCCAGAGCTTGCAGGAAGAGGGGAACATTACATTAGGATATGGATTACTGAAGATTATGTTGTGGTGAAACCAGGCTTCTGTAAAAGCAGATGCATGTAGCAATTGTTGTAACTTGCAGCTACTTGCTACTCGTTTATGATAGCAAGGTCTGTGCATTGTTGAAGGGGTGCAGTAAAGTGGTGCACAAACTAGGGGTAGGATCTGTAGGCCAGCCATATAGGGGACTGAGTTTAGCAACAGTGAGGTGCCCAATGTTTGTGTGATGGCTAGGTATAAGTGCACAGTAGAAGTGATTAGGTGCAGTTCTGTTGAGTTATAGGACTGTGTATCACGAATATACAAATTTTATATAACTGCACTTTGAAATGTCATGAGTGCATCCATGAAGTATGCAGTTAATACTAGTATATGTGACTTTGGGTATGGGTGTAAGTGAGTAAGTGTCATGTGTGTCCTGTGCACAGATTTAGTGTGTATGATAGATAGATAGATAGATAGATAGATAGATAGATAGATAGATAGATAGATAGATATATAAATAGTCGTGTTTAAGGTATGGTGCATCCATATTAAGTACTCAGTGTATGCAGGAATACATGAGAGACACCAGTTTGCGTGTCAGGTGTGTAGAGGTAGGTATTAGGGGAATAGGTGAGATGCCAAGTAGCAAGCTAAAGGGTAGGTATTGGTTAGTGTCAGTTAGTGTTGTATGGGTTATGTAAGGTGGTTAGTGAGTGTGCTAGTCTGCTAATATAAGTGTATGAGTTGGAATGCCTTAGTATCTTTTGATACTTGATTATCCATGATATAGTGTGGAACCATGGTGCAAGTATCAATGGTGTAGGCAAGTTGAGAAGTGTGGTATTCTGGTAGTACCAAGATATGTGGATATTATTAGATACTAGTATTTTAGATAAAGGTCAAGATAACTAGTTGGGCCAAGTTAATAGATAAGTTACTAGGTAATAGATAAGTTACTAGGTAATAGGTATATAGTTAAGATACAATATGATACTAGTATATATATGATAATTAGTATATCTATACCTACTAGTATGACATAGAAAACATAGTATTAGTAGGGTATTAACTAGTGTGACTTAATAGGCCAAGTAAATAGGTAATGATGAACCTAGAAATTAGGTAGTGATCTAGTTTCAACCTAGTGACCTAGAATTGACATAGAAACCTAAAATAGAACTAATTAGTATGCTTATGATTCCAAATCACCTATTTGACATGGAAATTCATATATAGTTCTTCGAGACTCCATTTCGGACACTGTTTGGTATTTTCATCATAGGACCACAGGCGAGTACATTCTCTGATAGTTTTCTTTACTTGATATTTACTATGATTCATATTTTTTAGTATTATTTTTCTTGATTCTTGACACGATGGATACATAGATTGGTATTACATGGATTCACCTTCATGAGATATGTTTATCATACTTGTCTGGCCTATATCAAAAGTCTTTTACTGGCATCACATCAAGACCCTTACTGGCATCAATTATACTAATTTGGCTGACATTGTATTGTTCTACGTGTCGGGACTTGGATCCATTAGTACTAGTAGGGTGGAAAAATACTTTAGTAGACATGTAAATATTCTCAAAACAGGAATCAACCCTCAGGTCTAATCAGAAAGGATACCATTCGCACATATTACATGCATGATACCGTATATTACCCCTAGCCGTTTACATGTCAAAAGTGGTATTTCAACATACTAGATTAGGTATAGTCCTTCTGGTTTCACTCATACATTGTTTGTTATATTTCTTACCTGCTGGATTAATTATATTCTTACTGATTACATTATCACATGGATATGATACTTGATTTTCACATACTTGACTTGTCTTTACTGCCATATTGATCTATTCACTCTATTTGTTTTACATGCTTCTATATTTATCTATTCACTCTTTGTTCCATACCATGACTATGACTTCTGTTCATCATATATTATATTACTATTATTGTTTTATAGTCTTTATCATGTATTGGAACTGCTATTGGAGTTGTGCTTATTTCATCCTGACTGGATAACATTTTAAGGGGACTATCTCGAGGATTAGTGTTCTACTTTCTACGGACCCCAGGATGTTGAGGGTGCAGAGTTGGACCATGTAGCTCAGCCGTAGCTTGGAGTGATTGCCGAAAGGTCTAGCCGTAGTTACTAGTTATTTTAGTTTATTGTATTAGTATTTTGGTACCAGATCTGTCTCGGGCAACTATTTGAGACTTGAGATGTTATATTTGGATTTTAGACTTATTATTTGATGTCTAGACTTGTTAGAACTTGTGATTTAGATTTTTATCACTTTATATCATATCGCGCCTTATCTTCTCTAGATTTATGATTGAGTATTATATTGTTATATCATTATTCTCCTTATGGAGTTGGATATATTGTGTGAGATCTTTTGATATTGTTGTCCTAGACAGTGTTCTACCGTGGATGCTACGGCAAAAGCTGGACGTATCTATGTACTCATGTCCCGATCATCCAGGTGCAGATCGTGACAGGAGAATAACTAGTCAATCATGCCTTGAGACCCACTTAAGCGATCCGTAATGGACAAACCATCTATGTATCTAAAATCCATCATCCGTCATATTAGGAATAATTTTTTCATCCTAGTATTCTTCGTATATAAGTATTCCAACTTCTTCCATAACATTTTTGCATGCTCAATATTGGTGATGTAATTATACACATTCTCGTCCATGAACTACTTGATATACCCACACATCTGTATATAGTCAAAATTCTAGCTCTCATTCTATTTTGTACTGGGGTTCTCTGAAGCAAATACTAGAAGGTACAACTTATTGACAAATATAAAATCTTTTATCTTGCTCCGCTAATAGTGATAATTGGAACCATCTAGGTTTACCATGTGCACGAGCTTAGTATCAATCCCTTCTACTCGAGTTGACTATCAAATCTTTAAAACCTGGCAACCACTGCCCTGTTACCGCTCTGATATCTCTCTGACCAAAGCCATAATTGGGAACAAAACGTAAAAACTATTCCCCGTAAACTAGCAGGCTAGGTAAGGATCAAAGATAAACGCATAAATCAAATCATGCCAAATGATAACTAAAGAACAATGCAAACACCAAGACTTTTACGTAAAATATTCTGATGAAAAAAGATCACGGAACGATCGGAGTCCAACAGAAAAAAGTCTCCACTAATCAAATAAAGAATATACACTTGAATCCTTTACAAACTCTTAATCCATACGGATCATCGCAATACTTCAATAGATGGAAATAGACTACAACAAGTATAAAAGATTACTAAATATGAGAAGACGAGGAAGAACCAATAAAAAACTTCTCGAAAGCGATCTCTCTTCCAATCAATCACCAAAACTCCAAATCTCCCGCTTCCTCTCTTAGAAAGTTGCAACTTTGATAAAGCTCTCACCTTTGATGTTCTGATTGAGATGATAATGGATTAGGGTTAGGAAAGAACTATAAAGAGTACTCCAATCCCAAAATAATATGGACTATTGATCATGATCCAATTGTATAAATGAAATACCCAAATTCGACCTTCAACATTTACACTGGTATACTAGTAGCTGTATACCATGACTATAACAAAAAATAGCCAATATGAATTAGAACTATTCTGGAACAAAAGCCTATCATGTCGTTATACCGACGATACATCGGCATCAGTATATCGGCGGTATAACATTGACTTTGATAATGATTTTTCCAATAGCTCCGATACGTGTTCAAATCGAGCCTCCCTCGCTACCTTTGACTTTAAGAGCTTCTCCGGCACATTGATGACACTCGTTGTACTCTGAGTGTTCTCCATGTAGGTTGGGAACCCCACCCGACAACAACACTATGTGCTATATTATATAGATAGAGAACTCTGTCATAATTATGCCTTCAAATGGCTATGACCTACTAAATTAAATTGTCATCAAATATTGATAACTTTACAAAATTTATCTTCTGTACTTGCCTACCAATGAAGGGTTGAATTGGTGAGCGAACAAATACTATCATAATAGAGTAGTCGATTTTACTCAAGCAATACAATGTAGAAGTTATGTTTTATCATTGTCAAAATCCAGTTTTAGCTTCCCCAGATAGATAATCCCAACAACATGCAATATGTTGGGTTGTATCTTGCATGTGGTTGAGTGTTCAAGATTCACAAATTTGGTGAATGTTATAAATATAGTTGTATATAAAGTTTCCCATATTGGTTTGATGTACAATCGATTTGCTTGAAACATTTTCACAGACCAGTGCACAATTACTGTAGTTTGACGACAGTGTAGAGTTTGTCGATGAAAATTTGTTACCGATTTACCTGTAATATGCTTCCACCTTGTCAATGAACAACCATTTGATTACCATCCAAATATGCATTTAAGTCCTTACAAACTAATGGGTGTAGGAAAAAAACTGTCCCTCCACTAAAATAGAGAGGTGGGTCGACAAGGAATGTTAGATGACCATTAGATCATCTAGGATGGGATGTGGGGAGAGGGGTGAAAAAGGTTGTGGGTGGCCGGGGGGAGGATCAGTTGGGTGGTTGGGTGGGTGTGTTGGTCAGGAGAGTGGTGGCCAGAAGTTGGTACCCCAAGAGGGAGAGAGTTTCTTTAGGATTAGGGGTGTATAAGAAAGAAGAAGACATAAGTAAAATTATAGTTTGCTCTTTTAACAATGTAGGGTAGCTCGGGAGATGGGTAATTATATGCTCGTTTGACAAGGGTCTGGTTCACTTACTGGAGCCAGATGTTCATTTGTGAGGGCATGAACCACAAAGAAGCGGTACCTTATGATGTTTGAGAACCTCTTTATATGATCTTCAAGAGGATCATTGCACCAAGGACAAGAATAAGATCAAGATATCACATAAAATCATTAAGCAAGCAATGGATTCTACCTACTACAAGCATCGACTAGCCGAAAAATTGTTCCAATTTTGTTTGAATTTGTATCATGTATTTTTTTTCCCTTTTTATCTTTGTGATTGGATATTTGCTTCATTAATTATCATTAATGAAGTGTTGGGGATTTCTTCCCATCGTTTACTCTAAAAAAATAATGCAGGGTAGCAAGTTGTAAAAATCAGAAGTTTTGAAAATTTAAATACAAAATACAAAGTTTAGAATAGCAAGATGTGAATTTGATAATTTAGGTTAGCAAGTTATGAATCCATACAGTTCAGGGTTTTCTGTTGCAAATATTTTCTCTTATTTCAAAAGGTGAGAAATGAAACATGTGAAAACAATAAAGAAATACACAAGCTCCGTCTACTTACTATCTTTGTAGAATTGGTCCTTTTCGAACCAACATTCAAACATTCCAGCCCCTCTTGGGAGGTCAAGTAGCTAACCAGGAAAAAAATACCATAAAACCATTGCTTTTACCACAAAGGTACAATGGAAAGTGTTAAAACTTCAAAAGAGCTCTTATGAAAGATATACAGGTCTTTCCTTTACTCTTTCTCTGAATCTGAATATAATTTTCATTCAAGTAATAATATAGGTTCCATTTGTAGGAACTTAGCGAAATAATGTTCTGCATAATTAGTAGTTCCTAAGTACTATTTGCAAGTCAATAACCAAAGCAATTTTTATTTATATTTCTGTGAAAATTTTAATCTGTTTAAAAAATGCTCAAGTCTACTAAAATCTTCACTAAATGATACATATACTGATCTATACGTTGGATCCAGTTTCTATATTTCTTTCATGAAATGATATCAGTAGTCTAGTCTGCACTATAATGTTTTATTTAACTAAAGCTTCTTCCTGTCAATTACATTTTGCAACCACTAGTAAGGTTTTCGACGTGCCCGGGCATGGATCACCTCCAAAACTTTTAGCCGAGACGGGCACAGCACATTTCCCTTTACCTTTACAAGCCTGTCAACAACAGAAAGATAAAAGAATACTAATTAGAATATGATGCTAGAGGGTTATTCGATTCTTGCAATACTTAAAGATAGGATGCAAATTGGGTGCATTCATGGAAAGTTAGAGGTGGTGCCAGTTGAAGATAAAATGAGAGAAAATTAGTATAGGTAGCTTGTACATATGCAACTCACATTAATTGTTGCTCCGGTAAGGTGAAACGATAAGGTGGTAGTTAACGGAACGTTAGGATTATATAAGATGGTAGTTAACAGAACGTTAGGATTAGAGGTAGGTCTAAGCAAACATGAATTAAAGTTTTAAAGAAGGATATTATTTTTGTTAGTGCTACAAAGGATTTAGCCCCTTTTTAAGATAAGGACAGTCATTAATAGCTTATCTTTATTTCGGGATACTAACACCAAGACCTCCTCCAATTTAATTACATTTAGCCTGGACTGGAAATCAAACCTATTCCCATTTTTTCCCTCCCTTGCTAGCATTACCACTGGACCACGCCCTTGGTGGTTAGAGGACGAGGCCCTTAAGACACTGAATGGAAGAATATGATTCAAATAGTCAACTCCAATCTTTTGGGATAAAAAGGCTTTGTTGTTGTTGTAGTAGTAGGGTTATTCAATTATTATTATGTTATGTTGAGTCTTATGCTTCTATTTTTGGTATTTATCTTATTTTGATAAGGCTTTTGGTACATGATACATTGATAATGATCAAAAGTCTCTTGGTTGATAGATGTTTTTTTTATTTAAAATTTAATCTTATTTCCTTCTTGGATCGTCTGACCCTACTTCAGTGACATGTGGTGCCAGGAAGTAAAGTAAATTCATCACATTTTCAGTAAATAAATAGTAATTTTGGACTAAAATATCTATAAGGAAGGGCTTGATTACCTTCTCTAAGACCGCTTTGGATGCATCTGAGTGACAGTCGCCTACTGAGTAGCTTTGACAATCTCCGATAGGGCTTCCATAGCTTGCAAACTCTATGGATGAGATGTTCCTTCTTCCATAACATTGGAGATGAACATGTGGATGTCTACTTCGTGTGAGTACGGGTCGGTAATGTGATTCAGACACTTTACTGCAAACTTGGTTAACTGAGATGGTATTCACCGAGATACTTAGAGGGTTTCCTCCCATTTCCTCAAAGAGAACCAGTAGATTCCCTGACGGTTGTAAGAAAGAACGAGGAACATGGTACCTATTAGTCAGAAAATAAAATGTATTAGGTATGGGAAGAGATATGTATCTGGAATAATTTACAAGAGTCATTCGGTGTCCAATTCTTTGCTCACAGTGATTGAGAAGGTTGTCCTTTGGGAGTTTTGAAAGAAACCCAGTATCGGCCAATGCTCTCTCCGTTGATCCAGGCCTCACCCTTCCCCATACTACCAAGGTTTAACGCTACTGGATCTGTTCCAGGTGGTGCATTGAACAATGTCTGCATCAAAATTGATTAGTTGAGTTCATCGGTAGCTCATCAATTGTAATTTTGCAATCGTAATCAATAGAAGCTTTTTGGTGTGTCTGAACCCGCACATGAAAATGCTTTAATGTTCATGTCTGTGTCTAACCTTGTATCAAATTAGTGGCTGGTCAGTTGAGTTCTTGATCGACATCCAATCTGATTTTGTTGATCCTTCTGGAGTGTAAATTTTTTGCCCTTCCCCAGATAAACCAACCTGCATTTTGGACATAAGCCAATCTAGTAAGTTGAACAGAACCATAGTTTTTTCTATCTATAAGAATTACGCAAACTAGTAAACTTCTTTTCATTCTTTTAGGAGTCAAAAAAATGTCTTATTTTCCAGAAGAATATAGAACGAACAAAATCAAACAAGGTATTGTGGATTGTGAAGTTTTTTTTGACCAATTACACTTTCAAGTATACGTAAGAATTACTAATTTAAGTAAAGAATAGCACCTGGTATCCCCATAAGTATGTACTGAGATCTACAGTTTGTTTCTTCTTGTTGATAATCGTCACTCTGCGGAGTCCGGCAACCCTTCTCTCAAGATATGGCCCAGAATCCTTCATAGAGAGTAAAAAAGAAGGCATACTATAATGAAGTATCTCTTTCAGTGATCACCGTTGCTAATACACACATATCAAGACTAATGTATTCATTAGTTTTTGTCTAAAAATCCTTTTTCAAATATTTCAAAAATCACCAATCGTGACTTTAAAAAAGTTATTAATTAATACTGGTATTTATTATGGAAATTCGGAATTCGGTCTTCACTGACGATAATAGAGACATAAAGATGTTTTTATACGTCTAGATTCAGTCTACAATTGTGATAGATTCCACTTATGGCAAACATGTGACTCATTGGTATATTGGTCCATTATTGGAGTCTGTATTCTTGTTTCCTATTTTTTATTTTGTTATCTAATTGATTTCCTTTTGTAATTAAGCATGTCTTGTTTCATTAATTATCATTAATGAGATGTGAGGGATTATTACCACCATTTTATCTTAACAAATAATGAATCCAGCCTGGTAAAGAAGATCGAGTTGTCACTATATTAGTAGACTTCATAGCTCATGATTATCTAGAAAAGTTTGTTAAAGAATTTGTGGCTAAATGTGAATATGCATAAGTGGTATTTATTTAAAACTAAATCTAGTTGATCTTTTTATGAAAGTCCATAATTTTGATTACTAATGGAAGGAGGAAAAAGAAGGGAAATTTTCTGTAATATACTTCAAAGAGAAGAGGAGAAATAATTTTTTGATATTTTAGTCATGTACTTTGAGCTACTTATTCCAACTCTTATGATCTTCATCTCAGTTAACCGAAATGTCTTTGAATCATAGTTTACAGTATCGGCCGATACCGATCTGATACGGCTGATACCGATATGGTTTGGCATGTCTTGATCTGATAGTGACTGATACCAGCATTGGGTTCTCTTTTCCAGACAATTCGGCACAAAAAATTGGAAAAAAAAGACCAATTAACATGAGTGTAAAAGCATAGTAAACGTATAAAAACATATAAAATAAGAAAACTTATCTATCACAACTAAACCAATCGGCACGGTTATTCAATTCCAAAATTACTAAAAAATAACACAAGAAATACTTAAAATTATGTCTAAATACATAAAATATTTTTTCTAAAAATTTAATAATTTATTAATAATTGTTTGCTTTCTTGTAAAAAAAAGATACTTTGATCTGAAAGCATCGATAATGTTGATCCAGATACTCATAGGAAGGATCTGATACTGATTCTGATACCGATACTGGAAACCTTTATTCAAATGTGAATATATATGTAGACAAATATAATTCGAATATGTATGGTGTTCTAGTGCATCAAGTATAAAGATTTGATTAGCACTACAAATTATGATAACAAGAATCAAGATCTTTACCGGTGATCCAACCATTACACTCAATAATGAGATAGTGTTCTGCCCCTGCTTCAATGATATGGGTTTCCAAAGCACCAGGTCTCCTTTTAAGTCATGACTCCCGTGTGAACTCCCTACATCATTTTATTATGGAAAATATCATCTTACACAATCTTAGATATGAAGCAGATTAAGTTAAAATCAGCATACCGCTAACCAATTAGCTAAAAGATGATATGCATATTTAATTTATCTACAATTCTTCCATATCTATATGACATGGTAATGTAAGATAAACACAATTCTCAACTTTGTTTCATCTTGAAGAAATATATGAACTTAAAGTCTATATTCAAGAATCCAACCTTGACATAGCCATCGGTCAATTACCTATGTATGCTCCATTCACAAAAGCATGAATGACATGAGCTAGTGAGCTGACATAAAGTGTCTGTTGATCATCACTTGATGTATTATTGTAACTGCAACATAAAATATCATGTCATTTTATAATATTAGGTGTTTTATTTTTCCTAATAAACTGTGTTAGAGTTAATAACACTAACAAACTGATATTAGCAAGCACACTTCTCCCATTAGGATCCTAACATAATAATATAACTGTTTGACTTACCTTGTTGTGTACCAAAGGTAATCCGTCACGTCTTTGGTCTGCGTCATATGTTCTAATAGTTTGTTTACTTTGAATGAAGCGCTATTAATGTCTGGGACTCCATCTATGAATGCTCCCCACATCTCAGCTCGGTTGAAGTATTGTACTGCTTTTGCTGATCTTACACCATGTTGAGCACCCACCTGCAAGAAATGAAGGAAGTAAATGTTAAAATTAGGTATGTGAATGATTGAGCAAAGAAATAAAAAAGCAAAGTCCATAATATGTGTATACAGCAGTAAGACTATGAGTAGGAAACTCACCTTTGCTGTATTAAATGCCACATTCTTGCAGTCGGATAGTATACTAATTGATTTACTAGGCAATTCATATGTATTATTCTGAAAGTACAAATGGGCGTCATTTCTTGGGTCCTTGTTCACAAGAAAGGTGACACATTTTCCTGACTCCATTTGAAACACCCATGACTAGAACAAGAGAAAAGAATGAAACATGAGTTTTGATGACACATGTATAAGGTTGAGCTAGTATTTGTGAAATTTATGCAATCATACATCTTGCTCTTGGCCAAGTGTTGAATAACTCTGTTTTCCCCAAAGTAAAGGATCTAATGAGGCCTTTATTACGGCATGTAAATCTTTAAGATGGCCCCATTTGGGTTGCCTGATTAAACCTTTATGACATCAAAAGTGTATCCTTAGTAAGAGAACACTAAATCATGAAAGCAAAATATTCAAACATTATCAAGGTTTACTAACCGTATTCATCAAGAGGAGCTTCATCGTAGTAACTCGTTGTTACATATGAAGAGGCAGACTTTCCAAAATTTGTACCTCCATGATACTGTATTTAGTTAAACACCATTAGAGGTATTCAGAAAAATAAAACTGTTACTGTGCATATGAAAATTGATACACTTTAGTTTCCTTAGACAAATTTTGCATCTTGTGACATGCAAAACCACACACACACACAAATAACCTTGTGACGACGAGAATAACAAGCCACAAATTAACGTTAGAATAGCAACCAAGAGCAAACAAGCAAACACAATATTAGCATGGTTCGATCAAGTACAAACTACTTCACAGAGCAAGGAAATAAATAACTTTGTTGAATCAAAGAGAGAAAATCTTACAAGTATTACCCACACAATACCATAATACGAAACCATTTCTTAAGGGATCTCCAAAGAGCTCTTCTTCTCTCTAGATTCCTAAAATTGCCTCATTAGCAAACCCTAAGAAATATCCTTCTTGCTTAAGAACTCCTAAGCAATACTTATGGCTTCCAAGCACCTTAGATAGGGTAAGAGAGAACCCTTAAATAAGATCTACCGCCAATCCCTATGTTAGGAGCAATCTTGACCATCGAAAAAAGCATCCTTAGTTCTAAACCGTACCCAAAATTGAGCTAGTCTCGACACTGTGGTATATCGGTTATGTGCTGCCAGAAAATAATATGGGCACAAAATCGTGCCCAGAAACTTTCTGGAATATTTTTTGAACTAATCATTTTGCTAGCGTTATATCGTAATATGAAATCCACTCTTATGATATGAAATGAAATAACTTTATTGAATCAATGAAAGAAAACCTTCCAAGGATTACAAAACATAATATGAAATCCACTCTTACGATATGTCTAATGAGTTTTTTTTCTTCTTTCTAGATTCCCTTAATACCTTAGCAAACCCTTAGAAAAGCATGTTCTTGCTCAAGAACTCTAAAGCAATATGTATGGCTTGTAAAATCTAGCTAGGGCATGAGAGTACCCTAAAATAGGATCTTCTCCCAATCCCTAAGTTAGGAGTAACATTGACCGTTGAAACCGTTACATTTGAACATACACGAAACTGAACTAGCCCCAAAACATTGGTATATTAATGGTATGTCAAATGTGTTTTTTCGGAAGAAAGTATAGGCACAAAAGTGTTCCCAAGAATGTTTTGTACACTTACTTGTATGCAGGCGATATATTTGCAGTATACCGCAATGTGACATCCTGATACCAAACTAACTCTTTCGATCACCATATCGATTCTTCGACTCCTCCTAGACTTCTTTAATCATCGGACAGTGTCCGGTGAACACCACAGTTGAACACTTGCCATATACAACATTATGTGTCCGAGTAAACAAGATGTTATAGATTGCATATTGTACTTTCCTATGCATCCATATAAATTTATGTTCAACTTCCATTTGGTAGATTTAGCCATTCATTTAATTTTCTACCACAACAAAGCCTATGTAACATCTCAATTTATAGTATTATTTGTAGTTTGTTTGTGTGAATCAGGCAGTGAAACTAGAAGTTATGTTTTCCTGCAGATGGTTTTCTTGTTAGGATTTTGGCATGATGATAAGATCCGTTGTTGGACCTCAAAAAAGTAAGATATACGGAAAAAAATTAAAAGGAGGAAGACAAATCAACATCTAGAGGAGAATCTAGGTCCTATTGCTCCTACTCAAAAGCTGATGTCTAACTACAGTCTTGCTTCCTGCTACTTGTAGAGAGCGCACAAGAGAGAGATAATTTTGTAATTTCTTTTTTTAAATTTATATTTTACAATCTCTGTTATATAGAGGATTCTTCTTCTTAGCTGATCTTAGTATGCAAAGAAGTTGATCGGAAGAGTATAAAGAAATAAAAAGGTGCTTTCAAACATTAACGGGCTTTCTTTAGATATTAATGGGCCTTTTCAAGAAATAGACCAAAATTAAAGTTTGTATAAGATAGTATTTAAAGGATCTTCTTGGACTAGGTTAGGCCTAAACGACCATTGTTTGATGTTTTAAATAAGGATATGGTTTTTATTAGTGTTATAGTGGAGATGGTCCTTAGTAGAGCTGAGTTGAAAAAAAAAAAGATTCAAACTATCAATACAAACTTAGTATGAAGGCTTTTTTGTATAGAGAAATTACATGAGAAAAAGGTAGGTACCTACTCTACAAATAAACTTCTAAATGCCTATGTTCTATGGAAAATATCGTCTCTTGCTCATAGCTACTACAGCTTATGGACATATTACATCAACTCAAAAGTTTGATGCTAGGTTGACAATCAATCATTAAAATCTTGCCTATTCTTTTCTTGATTTTCTCGTGCTACATATCCAGCCTCATTCTGATGGATGAAGTTTTTAATAACTTACAAATAAAGTCTCAATGTTTATAGTCTTAATTTAATAAGACCTATAGAAGGTCGGGACTTGTTTCTGCAACAATATGTTTGATTTTTGTCTTCTAAAAAATATAGTGAATTAATCTTATTATTCTTTTAGAACCATATGTCAGCATATATGTATTAATATATTTTCCTATTAAAACATAAGGACTGTTACTATTTTAGTTAAAATTCTAAGAATATAGAACCAAAGATTTGAATTGATCTATCAGAATGCATCTGAACAAAGCTTATAAAGGCTCAAAATATGAAACATATACTTAATAAGATGAGATCTAGGAGAGAGTCATACCATATAATAATTCACGATGCTTCCATTCTTTGCTGCTATAAATAGTGCAACAGCAAAGGCAATATCTTCTGCTGACCTTATGTATGGCTCGCCACCATATACTTGATATCTTCAAGCCATAAAATATTGAAGATTAGTATTTTTGGCTGCTACTTATGATGCACATCATTTATGACAATGGCTAAAGGAATATTTAGTTACGTTAATATGATAATTGGTTCTTTTACAACCATCAGAAGTTTAAGAAAGTTATATATGACACTATAATTAATTTATGTCTTAAAAGAAATAAACATGAGAGGCATTAAGGATCAAACTATGATAAGTATTATGGAGATCAATATATGAATTTACATGGAATGAATTCTAAAGTGGATCCATCTACAAGGGTATCTTCTGTGCATTCTTAATTTTGGTCTGCCGTTTAAGTAGTCCGAATTTTTTAGAGGACAAGTACAGTTTTTTTACAGGACAGTAATCTAAAAAAAAAGCCTTTATCCTAAATTTTTTGCATATACCCGTATTTGATGAAGCAATATGAAAGATCAGCTCTTCATCAAGAAATTGTATATACCCGTATTTGATTCCAAGAAGCCCAATGATAAATCTGAAGAGGACTAGACATTCAAGCATATACAGGTATGTAAATATCAGACAATTCGTGGATGAGAATATGTATAATCATATTGGTACTATTGAGTATAGAAAGAATTTATAGGAAGTTGGATTTCTTATATGCCAAGAACATCGGCACAAGTTATTTTTGGTCCAACAGATGATGGGTCTGAGATAAAAGAATGTCACCAATTAAAGATTTTCTCACTAAGTTCTATAGTGTGTTCGATCAATTATTTGTATAGGAGTCAAAAATAGACAATGAGATATAAGGAATATAGTTGTTGGGTACTTTATCAGACTCATGGGAAGTCGTACGAATGCCTATGATCACTTCTACTATCGATGGTGTAGTTAGTATGAAGTTTGTCAAGAGTGAGCTACTGAATAAGAAGATAGGGAGGAAATCTTTAGTCACATCATTATCATATTCAGAGGCGTTGGTTTCAGAGAGTCAAGGGAAGAGAAAAAAGTAGTGGTCTAGATGACGGGGACGAGAGTAGCAAAAAGTCAAGGGTCAGTACGAGGACTCTAAATGTTATCACTGTGCACAAGAAGGGTCATATTAAAATAAATAGTTTTCTTAGAACAAAGAGAAGAAAGGCAAAAAAAGGGAAGCATGTTGAGAATAATACAATATCCATTTCAGTTCATAGAGACGATGTCACTATTGTGGGTGATGTGGTTATTATAAACCTTGCCAGCAATGACAATAGTTGGTTGGTGGACTCATGGGTTTCATTTCATATATCTCACAATATGGCATTATTTTCTACTCACATAATAGATAGTCATGGAGTGTTGAATATGGATAATGAAAAGATGTCAAAATCTATTGCTATAGGAGATGTGCACTTGAAAAAAATAAAGAAGCTATCTTTGTGCTCAACGATGTTTGCCAAGTCCCACATACCCGTTTCAACCTAGTTTAGGTTGTAAGGTTAGATGATGACGGATACTTCAGTTCAGGAATAATGTTTGAAATCATTTTATGGGTTTGATAGTTGTTGACAAAGAAGAAAAAAGTCTGGTTTTATTATGTGGAAGGGTGCGCACAAGGGGAATGTAAAATAAACATAGTTAGTAATGCATGTACCGAGTTTTCGTATACACGGTTAGCTATATCAACAAAAAGGGAATGGGATACATAGAGAACTAAAGGTGATTCCAGGGTTTAACTTTAGAAAATTGGAGAGATGCACATATTACATAGTAAAAAAGCAGAGCAAGGTAAACTTTCAGAGCAACGTGTCTTCAAGGAAGTCAATATTACTCGAGTAAATTCACTCAAAGTTTTTTGGTTCTATGAAGATAAAATCCATTGGTGGTGATCCTTATTTTCATAGTTTGCTGTATCGACCAAAATCGATACAGTTTGGCATGTTCCGATCCGATACAGACCGATACCCGATATTGACCGATACCGACGTTAGAGGTCACTTTTTCGGTCAATTCCACAAAGAAAATTTAATGCAAAATACCAATTAGTAAGGGTGTAAAATCATAGTAAGGTTGTAAAAGCATATAAAATAGAAAAACTTATCTATCGCATGTAAATCAATCGACAAGGGTGACTATAATTTTATTCAATTTCAAAAATACTAAGAAATAATACTGGAAATACTTAAAACTATACATAAATGTATAAAATATATTTTCTAAAATTTTAATAATTTACTAATAGTTATTTTCTTTCCAATACCATAAAATCTAATACTCCAATCCGAAACCGTCAATACTACCGATACCGTCGATCCCGGTACTCATAGGAATGGTCCGATATGGATTTTGTTACCGATACTTTAAACCTTGCTTATTTTGTAACTTTCGTTAATGATTGTTCCAAGAAGGTTTGTGTTTACACCATAAAGACCAAGGAGTTACCCACTTTTAAGTAGTTTTAAACCTCAGTTGATAGAGAGATAAGTAGAATATTAAAGTGTGTTCGCTCAGATAATGGATTTGAATACATAGGTCCTTTTGATGTGTATTGCAGAGACATCTCAACTCAATGGTGCAGCAGAGCGAATGAACATGACATTAGGGGAGAGATTGCAATATTTTTTATTGGAGATTATGTTGCCAGACAGTTGCTCGGGTGAGGATCTAAATATTGTTGCTTATGTTATTAATCTATCTCCTAGTGCTCTTTTGCAGGATGATGTACCAGAAAAAGTATGCTTCGACAAGGAGCCATTATACATTCATATGTTTGTTTTGGTATAAGTCCTTCGTGCTTGTACCGAAGGACAAGAGGTCAAAACTCGAGCCAAAGACGAGGTAGTGCATCTTTATCTGTACAGTCAGGATAACTTCAGTTACAGACTCTATGACCAAATAGGAACTCTACAACTGAGACATGACATTCTTCGAGGATCAAATAATGAACGACACTCAGAAATACAAGATGTATCTTGAAACTAGAATTTGCCTAAGTTTGAGTCATTCGGGTTTGAGCCAGTTTTGGGATCAGTGCAGATTTGCCAAACCAGGGAAGCCGGTACATGAATTTTCTCCTAACCATGATTATCAACCTGTCATGGATGATAAGAGTGATCTTCATAAGGATGAGCATATTGATGGAGTAGTTCCTGATGGGGAAGAGGTTGTCGGTGAACAACTAGCACTGGAGGCTCCATTGAGGAAACGTACGAAAGAGCGTCGACTATTTGTGAGGTACTCAGCTGAGGAGTACTTGCTATGGGGTAGTTGTTGAGATTATTCGGAGGAGAAATTTTTCAAAGGATTCAACTTTTGAAAAAGAAGAAGAATTTGGGAGAGTTCTTGGTATGATTCGAAGGGGTCATTTGAGGAGTTCCACAATGGTTTGTTCCTCATATTCTCGCTTTTGGGAAACATTATTTTCTCCATTGTAATTAATTCTTTAATTTGAGTAGTTGTGGTAATTCAGTTTGGATTGGTAGAAGAAGTGTGTAGGACTCGGTGTAACTCATGTTTTATTAATAAAGGCTTTTTCGGGTTGGACTCCGATCGTTCCATAATTTTTTTATTCAGGGTTTTCCACATAAAAGTTCTTGTATTTTTATTGTGCTCTTTAGTTTGTGGATATAGGCATCGTGTGTTGGTTGTATGTTTTATTTTGGTCCTCGACCGTTTCTTCTGGTTTTGGATTATGATGTTTATTTTGCTTGTTCCATGTTCGTTCCCAACAAGGTCTACCCCTAGATATAGCATCTCCTTTAATTAATATTATATTTGTCATTTTAACCACTTCATCTATTGATATATGTTGCACATATCCAAACCACCTTAGAATATATTTTTTGCCTCTTATATCCTTAATTGGTGCAACTTCCAACTTTTTTTAATACGTTCATTTCCTATTCAATATTTTCTATCCACCATTGCATTGTGACTCATCTATCTTAACATTTTCTTTCA
Source organism: Iris macrosiphon (assembly GCA_036927795.1). Lineage (NCBI taxonomy): Eukaryota > Viridiplantae > Streptophyta > Magnoliopsida > Asparagales > Iridaceae > Iris > Iris macrosiphon. The sequence continues at coordinate 168,155,486 of JAYESA010000009.1, read as the reverse complement.
GGTATACTCATTTTATGGACATGTCTTGATTTCCAAATAGTGTGATCCATATAACAGGACTGGACTTATAGTTGTCATATAGAATTTTTCTTTCAACCTAAATATATATTGTTCACATAGCATTCCAGAAGCATTCTTCGGTTTCAACCATATGCTTTAGTTCTATAAACAACATCCTTCTCAATCTTTACATATAGATGAACGATTGATCATAAATACCAAATACTATTGCACCTAGGTATCTCTTGACTATCAAGGTGTACTCCCTCATTTCTCTTTGACTATTGGTTGAAATTGTATTTCATTTATCATCTTTTTGTCATACTAATTCTAAAACCCTTAGATTCTAAAGTTTTTTTTTCACAATTCTATTTTATAGTAATATCCAAATCAACTAATAAATGTTATATCTAAGAAACCTTGGATTCTATACAAAATAAGGGAGGACAAGTTAATATAATTATTACTAAGTACAGAAGTAAGAAGATAGATTATATGCTTTTTCTGATATATTAATGGAAGGTCCAATGTAAGAATGGTTATTATTGTTTCTAGGAATATCTTACTGAGAGACCCAATTTTCTGTCCATAATGCTGGTTTTTGGGGTGAATTTGGCCCTTGAAATGTCTCACCACATATCAATCCGTTGCAGGTATTAATCTGCAACAAAGTTGGAATTTATATGAGTTATTTGAATTAATAAATATAAAAATACAACATTCAAGATAGGAATACAACTGACCACTGGGTCGGGGGCATCATCTTGTTTGCACATCATCCAGGGTACACCTGTTTTAAGTCCCACGGCCATGGATGCTGCCCAACGAACATAAGGTGGCCCATTTTCATGAAATGCAGTCTCGATCGTTTTGTATTCATTCTCAATCTACCCAAAAGTAAGTTCATCTTTAGTTAGGTAGTGTTGACACTTTATTGGAGAAGTTGCTACTATGTTGTTTTTTCTTCAAGTTTTTCTTAATTGAATTATTTGAGAGATGCTGACCTGAGAGAGTATAATGGGGCCTCCTTGAGAGGCATACAGTCCTTCCTCCTTCATCATATTTACAATCATTGAAACGAACTTTTGCATATGAAGCTGCACGTTAGAAGAGTACCATGATACTACATGTTGACTAACATATAAGAATACCAAGTACAATAACAAAAGCAACATGACTAATAAACTAGCTAGTTCAAAATTTTATCAGATATATACTTTCGAAAGAAGGTATTGTTGAATCTAAAAGGATGATTTGCACAGAATGGGTCACCTGTTGATGATTTCTGAGTTTGTGAAAAATAAGTGTATTTCTTTTATTTGTAATTATTGTCCCTATAATAAGGAAGTAAATTCTATCGGTGTATGTACTTAACAAAATATTGTGTAAGACGATCTTTACTATTTGTTACCCTTTGTTTCTATATGTGTTAACATGGACTTACACTACTATGTTTATAGTGCTCATGTAAGCTGAACGTCATTGTGATAGAGTCTTTTATTTGTATAAATCATGGCTTGATGCTTGCATGGGAAACTGAGAAACAACTAAATCCAATTATTGATTAATACATGACTTGTTCATAATTCATCTTATCTTTACTATAGTTACCATTCTTGTAATTTTGGAGCTGCAAATTTTAGCTGGAGAAATCTATCAGATAACATGTCATTAATTTGATTAAATCATTATATTATGATTATTAATTAAGAGTAGAGATCAAATTTCACCTCTCATGAACTAAGGAATTTATATGAAGATTTATATGTTAAAATGCTTTACTAAGAAAAGCACTTCTTCACCCATTCACCTTGAAAGGTTCATTATTTGATCGAAAGACAATGCCTGGAATGTCATGTAACCAAAATGGGAAGCCTCTGCACCATATATTAAATAAAACTGTTAGTGAAAATCCGAGTTTAGAAACTGTTAAAATTCCAAAACATATCATGAAAGAAGAAATGTAAAATTCCTTGTAAAAAAGAAAGTCGAAAGAAGCCATGATAATGAAGTAGATAGTCATAACAATTGTAATTTTTTTGCATGTATGTCATTGGTCTTTAATAGTGAATGCCTCTTTCTTTCAAGCAATGTGTAAATGGTAACAAAAACATGATTTTAGACTCTTATAAACGTGTACGTTACATCGGATGAATGAATTTAAGATCTGCAAACTAAAATTCAAGATTCTTCAAAATACCACACGACCGAACTTACAGCCTACAAGCACAATTACTAACTATAATTACTTAACAAATCAGCATTAAAACATTTCCTGACTCTAACTCTTCACTTGTTGCCTCGAATCACCCAGTATGTATTTTGCTTGAGAAAGAATTGAGTGGAACTAGCTTATGACATTAAAAATTGAGCTACATTCAAGATTGTTCCAAGGGACCAGTTATATAGTATTAATCAAAAGGACTTTGATCTTCATTGGCACGCACTTGGCAAGCACTTATGGTACCTTATTAAGAGGCTTATTCAGAAGCTCTTATTTGCTAACTCTTTCAACATGTAAGATTTATTCAACACGGTTAAAGACTGTCTGAAGAACTGGAGTGAAGTCAAATGATGGGTTGATAAGCGATCAAGATCAACATTGTCTACTAGTGTCATTTAGTTAATTTCCTATTGTAGTACTCAGTAGAGTGAAGAGCTACTCTATGTGCTAGTTATCCTTTTGCCTTGTGCATAGATAGAATTCTTGTAATCTCCACTATTATTATAGTAGATGATTAGGTTTCTTCAAAATTATACGTTTAAGAAAGAACACAAATATTCCAACCAAAATCCAAAAAATTCACATATCCTTTCCTTCACCGCATTTTGCCACTGTCGGGCAAGGCTTGTTGATCGATCATCAAAATCGTCACTGAGTGCACGGGGAAGGGAGTAAGGATTCATTGTATCTCGGGAGTAGATCGCCATCATCCCTGAAGTATCGAGTAGAGAGGGCAAAATCTATTTTAAAATAGTATGTTTGTAACGTGCCTCGAATCATTTCTTAGTTCTCTAATTTCTAGTTCTACACTTTCTTTATATGCATTTTAGGAAATTTGTCTATCTTAGAATAGATTTATTTTCCTACATATATGTTCTGTCCACTCCTAATTTGCATTCATATATGTTATGATGAATGCCCCAATAACATTATTATTCATTTGACAGACAAGTTCGATAACCTAAACTATAAGAGATAGCAACATCTAATTATGTACTGCTTACATGCCTAAAATTAGGTAAGGTTCTAAATGAACCAAAACCTTCACTTCAATAAATATGATTTTATTTGTCAGGGGTTGCATGTCTAACATGTTAAATGATATCTATTGCACTACTGCCAAAACTATAGAGCTTTGGGAAGCTCTTCAAATATACGTTGTTGATAGGTTTCTAGGGTATAAGATGATGGATGATAAGTTTGTCCTTGAACAAACTAATGAACTATAGACAATAATTTAGGAAATGTCCCTTAGCTGAGAAATACCTAATTGTTGTATTCATTAAAAACTTCATCTATCATGGAAGGAGTTTGGAATAATACTGAAACATTATAAAAAAAACTTATATCCTTAGATGATCTTTTCATCTCTCTATATTGAGAAAGGGGGCAAGATTAGAGATAAAGAACCATTGAGTAATTAATTCAAGGTAAAACTAAACATTGTTGAATCCAAGGAAAAGACTAAGGGCTATTCCTATCACCCGACTAGTAACAACAAGAATAGAAACCCCTTAAAAAATAGTACCTGAAACCAAAGCCTAAAATTAGGAAAGATAACTGACTAAGCAAAAATGTTACAATTGTGGCAAACTTGGCCACTTTGCTAAGCAATGTCGCCTAAAGAAGGGTCAGGGTTATCAAAATCCTGATTGCTTAGCACCTACACCAATACTCTTGTTATACCTCAGGCTCATGTTACCATAGCCAGGACCAAATCTGTCGAGACCATGATTAGAGACTTGTAACTACATGTTCTATTTTTTAGGCCGCGTATTAGCTTATCGATAATTGGGTCTATACAGGGGCGGACATCCATGTATCCCTAATATTAATTTATTTTCCTCTTGCCAGCAGGTTAAGGAACGTGAATCAGTAACAATGGAAAATATGAGTATTGCTAAGGTGCTTAGAAGGAGAAGAGTGAACTTGAAGTTATCTTCGAGCAAGATACTTCATTTTCAAAATGTGCAACATGTACCGGACATGAATAAAAAGTTAAGTTTTGGTTATTTTCTAAATTAGCACGGTTACAAACCTGTATTCGAGTATGATAGAGTTGTAATCTTCCTGAATGGTAATTTTATTAGGAAAGGTTATACTTTTGGGAGAGGGCTTAAACATTATTTCTGCTTCTACTTTTGGTTCAAATGCATTGTCTTATATTTGAAACATATGATATTTTCATATTCGTTTAGGACATGTCTTTAATTCTTTAAAAAGAATGTTTTATTTGTAATTAATTCCTAATGTTGACATAAGTGGTTGACATGAGTAGGGTTTGATAAGTGTGGGGTGTGCACACAAGCTAAACAACTAAGTAAACCCTTTCATTCAGCTGAAAGAAGTAATTAGCTTTTAGAACTAGTTCATAGTGACATATCATATGAACTGAATGATACTGATACTCGTTATAGTAAACATTACTTCTCATTTCTAAGGTACCTGCTGATATAATTTTAGGACTTAAGTTAAGGGAATTGGTATCCCAATCTTATTACATTGAAAAGTCCTTGAAAAGTTTAATTATTTTGATTCTAAACCCATGAGAACTTATTATGATGCAAGTAGCAGGCTAAAGAAAAATACATATAAAAGTGCGGTCCAACTAAAAAATTTCTAACAGATTGGAAGCTTGAACTATTTTTCTAACCGTACCAAATGTAATATTTCCAACGCATTAGGAAAACTTAATAGGTACACCAACAATCTGAATAATTCATATTAGGCTACCTTAGAAATGGTAATTAGATACTTTAAGGGTACGATATCCTTTGGAGTATACCAACATGTATTAGAAGGGTATATTAATATGAACTGGATCTCGAATACTGACTAAAGCCACAATTGGATATGTGTTCACATTGGGAGGAGTTGTAGTCGCTTGGAAGTCTATCAGGTAGGCCTGTATTTCTTGATCTATAATGGAGGCATAATTCATAACTCTTGACCTCACCAGTGAGAAAGAAGAGTGGCTCAGGAATCTAGCAATAGATATTCCTCTGTGAAGGAAACCAATTTCTTCTATCCTAATAAACAATAATAGCCAAGCTGCAATAGCAAAAGCTCAAAGGACCAGCTGTAGAGAAATCCATGCATATACGTCTAAGGTATAATAGAGTGAAGCAATTGTTGTCGAAAAAGAACATAACAAATCCTCTAACAAAAGGTCTCTCAAGAAGATAAGTGTTAGAGAGATCGAGAGGAAGGGGGCTAAAGCCCATAGCTTCAGTCGCTTCAAAGGTAACCCAAAGGGTTAGTAGCATAAATTGAAGGTTCAATGGGTAATAACAAAATTGATGAGAGACTATAAAACACTATATACTTATAATTTGAGATTATCCGTTCCTTTCTATATATTGCTAATCTATAATGAATAAGAGGAGGATTGTATCCTAATGTATCCATGGCTTATAAAGTAGCATTTATATGTTACATAATACTCTTGAAGGATTCACCTATTTGAGAGTGCAAGTGTAGTCACTTTCTATGGAACTTGGATTATTTTTAGACCTATCAAGAAACTTAGATGCGCACCTAGGGAAAAAGTGAATACCCGGTAATGTGATCAAATATCCATAAAGTGCGTGGTGTGTATATTATGTCGGTAGGAGTAAGTTCCTAAGTTTAAGACTTATGTCACTTTGGGTCTATATAATGAAGCATACAACACTAAGGGAAGGTTCAAGTTCAGAAGACATCTTCTTCCGATACACAATGTGATTGCCCAAATCGATTTTTCCTTTCATTCAACTCTATTATTATCCTTTTTTTTATTTACTATTGAATCATGTGGGAAATGTTGGTTTTGTTGCTTTGGTTGAAACATCTTGTTGCTCATGTGATTAGCAAATATTTTTAGTCACACTTCGGATAGGAGAAGTAACTCTCCTTTGTTTGTATTTCTTCCTTCTTCTTGGTGGATAAGTAATTTATGAGGTTGTGGGCTAAAGCCTATGAAACCTCCTTGCGGGTGCACGAATTAATGCGCATCTTTAATGCGTTTATTGGATTCAGTTAGAACATTACACACAGCGGACCGTGCCAAAGGTACAAAGATAATATCACAAGTCATTATTTAGGTTCCTGGTCTTTGATGCCCACGATTCTGATGTAATCCCATTGATGGATACGTGGGTAGCCTACTTGTACAAGGGATAGCTCAAAGATATGAGAAGATATATGTGGATTTTCAGTTGGCTTTCTTCCCAAGAGAGGAACACAAAAATCCATCCAGAAACCAAAAACTCCACAAATTCTTTTCTCTACCACATTTTCTCTACCATCAGGCAAGGCTTGTTGATCGGTCGTCAGATTCGTCACCGAGTGTATTGTGAAGCTAGTTTAGATTCGTTATATCTCGTGAATAGACCGCCATTATCCCTGCAACATCGATTAGAGGAAGCGAAATCTATTCTAACGACGACCTTGTAACATACTTTGAATACTTTCTTAGTTCTCTAATTTCTAATTATGCACTTTTTGTATATGCATTTTTGGAATTGTGTCTATCATTTCTCTCCTTTTGCCTCATGGAGTAGGTCGAGTTGACTGAACAACGTATATTTGTGTGTTCTTGTGGTACTAATGTGGTATTTGTGTTTTGCTAGTTTTTCCGTCATCATAAGGTTAATTTGTGCTCGCTTCTGCATCGTGCACAACATATTGGTGGTTAGTTAACACATCAAGATTAAAAGTATTATACACTTTAGTAGAAGGAAAATCTTGTTTAGTCAATCATTATATTCCCGACAATATAGAAGCACAAACATGTATTTGATGCAAATAAGAATGATTTCACCATTTCATCTGAACTCATGCTATATGATATCCCAAAAGGAAGATAGCTTACCCATATCTCCATTCTGATTCAATGAAGGGACCAATCCTGAGGCTCACATATAAACCCTGATCTCTGATGGCTTTAATAAACTTAACCAAGTCACATCTTCCTTGAAAATTGTACTGAAGAACAATGTTAAAGAACCACAATAAAAAACATCTTGTAGGTATAATGGAAGTATATAAATGAATTGTATGTGCAATTACATATAGTATATATTGAGATTTTCGAAAAAGCGTACACACCTGTCCTTGAACGGGCTCATGTAAGTTCCAAAACACATAGGTCTGTATTACATCGAGTCCTCCATCCTTGGCTTTAGTTATTAGAGATGGCCACATCTGTAAAGAATATTACTATGTTAATTAAATCAGTTTAGTCTTTCTTGAATATATATATATATATGTATGATCATATATTGTACTTTTATAGTCTTACACAAACAATTAGAATAGGAGAAATTATAAACCTTTTATTTTCTTTATTTATTGGTATAATTTAGTCCTATCTTTACTTTGAGATCTCTGAAATTTTCTACTTTATTGCATATCTTAATTTACTTGTAGGGGGAAGGGGTACTACTTGCATGGTTGCTGACAATGAGACTCGAGCTAAGCCTACGTGTTCGTCATCGCTAAGTTACTGTCAGTCTTTGACTAACTTCTTTAGCTATGTTTATTTGCAAATGATGAAATTTTGTAGAATCCTTGGTGTTGTTGGTGTTGTACAAAGAAAGAGTGTGTCAACAGTATAAAAAAAAGAGTATTGCAGCTGTGCAATTTAGATCAGTCAGTCAAACTGTCCAATTTATGTATAAACTCTATGCTTAGTATGTATAACTGATGGCAGAACCTTCATATTAAACTGTGGTTTATGTTCTTAACATATTATTTTCCTTATATATATATATATATATATATATATATATATATATATATATATATATATATATATATATATATATATATATATATATATATATATATATATATATATATAATTTAATAGGCTGATAAATTATGCATAAATGACTCAACAAGTTTACTATAAAGTTGAGAAGATACTTCGCTTAATAGTATATCTATGCTTTGCAACTAAACAATGTTCCAATGTGTTCAAATCCTTTGCCAAATTGTAATCATGTGGTGAGAATTGAAGGTTATATATATATATATATATATATATATATATATATATATATATATATATATATATATATATATATATACTATTCCGATGTGCCCTACAAGTCAAATTGTCATATCTTTATTGATCTACTAATATAAGTTGGCTTAAAACCGGCTAAAAATTGAGACGTCTAAGTCGTTTGTAAATACTCCATTAATTATTTAAAAAATTAACTAATTATTTAACTACCTAATATGATATGATTTACTTATAACTAAAAAAATCTAACTCAAGTGGTTAAGGTAAGAGGTATTTTCTTGGTTGTCTAAGTTCAATTCCTAGGAACAACAATATTTATAATAAATGCGTATTAAAAAGAAAAATTAACAATTTTGTTACGCACGTGTAAGGCACGTTACTACTAGTATGGATAGAGAGCCAGATTTGTCCGGCAGTATATTTTTTTAGCCCGTTTGAAACATGGATGACTTTGATATAAGGTTAAAGTCCTTCCTACATTTGACCCACAGACAAAACAAGATTTTTACTTGGTCGAGTCAAGATTAGCTAGCAGACCTAGTTCCTGCGTAGATGTCTATATAAAGAAGCCTTAATTGGATGGCATTTAGGAATAATTCCTGCATCCAAAACTACAAATTATTTAAGAATATTTGAGATGAGATAAATTTTTAGGTCAATATAATTTTATCTATCTCGATATTTTATATATTATTCAATATTTGCTTTACATTAGGAAATATTATGAGGTAATTTATATTATGATCCAAATCCCCATAACTATAGATGTTTATCCCCAATATTACATAAATGCATTGATTTTACATCTAGTGTCACAGCAAAACTATCAAGACTTGTTTTGTCAAAAAATTTATCAAATTGTCACTAGAACTAAGCCCAAATTTGGACCTATCTGAGCCAGAGAGAGACCACATAATAGAACCCCTCCCCATCAGAACATGGTCCAATGTGCTCAGAAAGGAAACCTATAATAGAACCCCTATCCTTGGTTGAAATCTTCGACGCATTGTATTTCTTGTCGTATCGTATCGTATAATATCCTCAAAACAAGAAATGCAACTTTTGGAGAAGGATCAGACTGTGTCATTGGTTCTGTGTCCATCGTGTTGGACACGTACGTACCTCATGAACCAAGATAGACACACCAAATGATTAATACACAGTAGAACGTGCAAAAAACCAATGCCATGTCCATGCTCGTACCCTCCGTATCGTGTCGTATCATATATTTTGTGTCCGTGCAACGTAGGTCACAGCCCATCTTCTCTTCTTAGAAGGATTGGACCATGCTGATTCGAATGAACGAGCATTGCACTGCAAAGAAACAAGAAAGTCTATATATAGATCGAGGATTAATTAGTACTTACCTCGGGCGTGCTTCGCGGATAATGAATAGAACCGGAGAAAAGAATCTGTCTCGTCCCGTTCACTATCAAAGCCCTGCCATCGTAAGTCACCTCTCCTCCCTCGACGCTACCCAACGACGACATTGATATCATCGCCGACAAGACCAGCAATATCATCCCAACGTTGTAATAGTAGTACTTCAACCCTACCATTTCTTTCTTTGCTTTAATTTCTCTCTTTCTTACTCTTTCGAGGAATTAAAAGAAAATTAAGGAGCTAGAGATATATATAGGGAGCAAGTATATATGATCGATCGATCAATATATCTATGCATATATATAGGGAGCAAGTAAAAAATATTTGGATCATGTAAGAAATAAATGAAAGAATTAGGAAAGAAAGAAAGAAACGGAAAGAGAGCATCGCCCATTACTCTTGTTTATCATATTCTTGTTAGGGTTTATACGCATATAGCAGTTAGTTGGTAGAGAGAGAGAGAGAGAGAGAGAGTGAGTGTGTGTGTGTGTGGAGTTTTTTTTTCTTTTTCTTTTTTTGTTTTTTCTTTTTTTTTTTTGGAACTAAGAGTTTGTGTTGAGTTGGCATGCATGTCATGTAAAGTACTACATAGGTGTTGGAGAGAGGGTTTAATTATAAGTGTTACATTGTCCGGTCCGGTCCTAGTAGAATCTAATCCACATAAATCCTACTTTGCTGGACCGATCAAAAAGGAACTATCAGGTTCTAGTATATATATTGTTATATGCTCGACCGCAAGAATTGTGCGAAGGATCGATGATACATAGACAATTAATTAACCTACTAGGGGTGCGAGAGGTCCTGATATAGTAGAAATCTGTGAAAACTTTTAAAATATTTAGTATGATATGATATGGTAGATTTTTTTCCTTGTATGTTTGGCAAGCTGTGGGTGAAGAGGGTTTCGTAGAATATGGTTAAACTAATTTTGGAGGGAGAATGATACATTGCATTCTTATCTCTTTCCTAATGATAGACAATACTAATGTATTAGTCCATTAATCTTTTATCACTTTCATGATATCTCGAAAAATAATAATAGTAATAATTAATAATTGTTGGGTGCACAGCAAAAATAGACCCAGAAAAATTAGAGAACACCTCAGAGAAAGTTCACAATCACAAAGACAAGGATTTACGTGTTTCGGCCAAGATGCCTACTTCCACGGACGAGGATGATTCAATTCCACTATGAAGAAGAAAAGGAATTAAAATTGTACTCAACACTTCTCTCCTTGCTCTCAAGAACCAATACCAAAATATGATGAAATAGCGACGTTTTTAGCGACATCGTCATAAAACGTTGCTAATGTTAAAGATTTTTAGCGACTCCAAAATAAACGTCACTATATGTCGTTGTTGGTGACGCAAAGCTACATTTAGCGACTGTACTTGGATTTTTTTTAAAGAATAGTCGCTATAAGCTTCTTTAACGTCGCTAAACGTCGTTGAGTTTTTCGATTTAGCGACATTTTTACCGATGTTTCTTATTTTTTAATTAACGACGTTTTTAGCGACGTCACTAACATCATAAACTTTTTAGTTAGCGACATTTAGCGATGTCTATTTTAAACATCGCTAAATTATTTCATATAAGGTTCATGATTTTATTTTCCTCCATTCTCTCGAATCCGAAAAGAAAAATTTCAAAAGCCCCACCCCCCCTCCGTCGAAGTCCCCTTCCCCCTAGGGCGTCCTCCTCCCTCCGGCAAAGTCTACCCCCCCTCCGGCGAAATCCCCCCACCCCCTCATGCGGCTCCTCCCCTCCGGTGCGGCTCCTCCCCTCCGGCGTAGCTGCTCCCCTCGCACGGTTGCTCCCCTCGCGTGTCTCCTCCCATCCGACGACCTCAGGCTTCGGCTTTTCCTCCTCTTCTAGGTAAACCCTAACTCTCTCTCTCTCTCCCTTTCTTTCTCTCTCTCTCTCTCTCTTTCTCTCTCTCACACACATACACACACACACAGATATGAACACGATATTTGATAGTGGATACGACACATACACAGATATAGACAAGACATAGGATACGACACAGACACATACATTGATATAATATATCACTGACATGATACAGGACATAAAACAGACCATAACCCTAACCCTATCTCTCTTCACTGACATGACACAAGACATGACAAAGACTCTAACCCAAAGCAAACACACGACACAGACCCTAATCCTATATGAGTTAATTAGACGCAGTCTGGGGTATCAACATTATGTACAATACGATAAAGATCTCGACTCAAGGAGAGTCGTATACACGGACACGGTAATGATGCTTCAAAGGCGAGACACGACATGGTATTAGCTTCTTCTAGAACTCGTATCCAACTTGGGTTAGAGCAGTATCAAACCTATCCTTGAAAAAAGATTTCATGTTCGGGTGGTTGTGGCACGACATTGGTATATGTATCGCGTAACCAAGGACACAACGTCCCCCTCGGCCCCGATAACCCCCGTCGGCTTCCCTCAACCCCGATGACCCCTTACTCGGTCATAGGGTTAGGTAACCTATATTTGGAGTGAGTGCCATTTGGATATTATACACTACCAAATATTCACATGAATATATACTTGAACGATGTCTATTAATCTTTGTAGAAGTACCTAAAAATTGATCTGAATTACTATTTATGTCATCGTTCCTGGATGTACAACCGTCATTATGATGATATGTGTGGTGTGCGAGATGAATTCATAGAGGGTGTACAACAGTTCCTGCAGTTCGCCAAGGCGTTCCCTAAGTACATGGACGATATCAAAATTAAGTGTCCGTGTATCAGATGTCGCAACATGAAATATCATCCAGAAGTAAAAGTCGCATATCATTTGTACTCGAAAGGTTTCACGCCGAATTACTATCAGTGGATTGTGCACGAAGAACTTGTATCTTTAGCATCGGAGTCAGAGCCTTATATGGAGCCGTATATGGATGTCCACGACCATGTTGCTTACGACGACAGATGGGTGAACATGGTTTTTATTCTGGCGGGCCCTAGTTTCGATCCGGACAATCATGATGTAGCTGAGGAGGTACCGAATGCCGATGCTGTCATGCTCTAGACCCAAAATATCGAGGGACTAGCTAGCTATGAGGCAATGGCCAGCAGCACAACTCCAATGGACAAACCCAATTTAATGGACTCGTTATAGTACACTTAAGCTGTAAAATATAAAAATGGTCTATAAATACCTGTCACAATTTATATATCTAATCTCATCCACAATAAGTAATAAAATCACAAAGAGACAAATCCAGTCACAATAATATAAAATGATCTATCTAACCAAAGCAATATAAATAATGTCACAAAAAACAACCCGTCATCAAAATAGAAAGGAAAATAAATCCAAGTACAATATCCAGAAGTCACTACAGGATCAAATATCTAAGAACAATAAGCATAAATAATGAATAGTGAGAATACTGTGTCCTCAAGAGAAATCCTCCTGAATAACCTCGTCCTTTGCAACCCGTACGTCTCCAATAGTCGCACATATCCCGTAAATCTCGTGATAGCTCTCCTCTTCTACACCTAGGGACATAATCTGGATCCAGCTCCTCACGGGACATAACAAAGTACAATAAACACTCAAGCCAAATAAAATACAGCAAGTAAATATAAACAGATCCTTAGGGCAAGCTATGTAACCAGCTAAGTAAAATGCAAATGAGAGCATCACTAGTACTCAGGCTGAAACTACTACAAGCTCTGTATCGGGGAGCCGGTAGCAGAAATATCAAGTAATGGGCCAAGCTCTAGAACAGAGGCTAAAGCACCACAATAATAAATATATATGTATATAATCAGCCTGTAGCCTATGTGTCTCTCCCCACCCAATGTAATCTCATATCTCATGTCCATAACGTCTCATGTCAATAACACGCAAGATCATGACCTCTAGCTAGTACAACGAGTCATAACAATATCCATGTAATATGCAAGTCTCATATCACGAATCCTATAAACCTATACAAAATCACCATAAATAACCCACGAAAGATTATGTCACATGAAATATTGTTAAGTGTCCTACAGTATGGCGTACTTGGTAAAGCAAGCCCGTAAAAATATAGGATCGCGGAATCAACTCTCTAAGTGACGTTGAACGACTTCGCGTACGACATTGACACCCGAATCTTGTTCGGACGCTAAGCAACATCTCACGATCCTAGGTTGAATAGGAATATCATAAGAATATATATAAAAAAAAGAAACACAAGCATATAATATAAAAGGATCTCTGCAGGTTTGACAAGGTATAATTGCCTGGGTTCTGAACTCCGTTAACTGCTCCTGGGAAAGTAGAATCTGCACGTACACCTCCCGATGCTGAAACAAACATCATCATTATTTTCAGAATAGTTTAAATAGCTAGGATTGGCTACCCATAAGTCCAATTTAAATACAGGGGCAAAATTGATAATTTTGGGTCAAAGTAGGGTCCATAGGTGGCCCACTTCGCACCGTAAAATATGCCAAAGACAAAGTTCTCCAAATTCGTAAAACTTAGTGTCTATGAGTCTAAAACGAAGATACAAACCCAATGGAACATCCAGAATTAGATTCCGATAAGCCAATCATAAAAATCACCCGTTATGTGGAACCGTAGGGCCAACAAAATAACGTTTTGTCAACGTTCTCATAATCGAACCAAACTTGGGTCACAGGACCAAGGTAATGCTGCGAATCTAATGGCATAAGTTTCGTTATGAAATGACAAGCACAAAGGAAGTTACAACGAGTGTCAGAAAAGGTCGATACCGTATTTTTTGACGGATACGCGTTGATTTCGGTTATACTGTGAAGAAGTTACCTCGTTTGTATTTACGTTACGCGAAATCCCACACGTCCAAATCATGTTCCACGAAATCCCACACGTCCGTATTTACGTTACGCGTCTCTTGATGAAACTCATACATGACGAAGTTACCTCGTTTGGCATGATGCACCAGGTATCGCGAGATTTTAGGTATTTTAAAAACAAGTTCATGGTCATTTTAGAACAAGAATAATTTTACCATTAAAGAAAACTAATAAAACCTAAAAAACAGTAAAAATTTTGGTTATACTGTGAAGAAGTTACTTCAATTATATTTTGAAAATAATTAACGAGTTGGTGGCAAATTGGACATGAACATGGGGGTTTGGATAAAAATTCTGAACTATTTTTGAACAGTCGGCCAACTTCGGTCAATTTTTCGATCAAACTGGGGTGCCTAAATTCTTTCTAGTTGAAGGAAATCCTAGAGGGTTAGGTTGTGAACGTACCAGCGAATACGGGACATGAATTAGACGAGCGAGGAGGGCGGTGGTTGTGTGTGATATAGGGGCCGCAAGGCGCTGTGTGTGCGCGCGGGGGGGAGGGTTGGAGCCGACGGTGGTGCGGCAGTGCGGGGCGGCGGTGCAGTAGTGCGGCAGTCGGCCGGAGGCGGCGAGGTTTGGGCGATTGCCGACGGGTGGAGGAGTGGGGGCGTAGGTGGTCTGGGATTATAGTTAGGGTTACATATATACGTGAAAAGGGTGGGGGGGTATTTAAGTTGGTTTAGGATTAGGTTTTGGGTTTTGGTTTTGGGTTTTGGGTAGGGTTTGGGTTATTGGGTTTGGGTAGGGTTTGGTTATTTTCTATTTCTTTTTCTTTTCTTTTATTTCTTTTATTTATTTAATAATAGATATAGAATATTCCCAAAAATAGTTAGGCAGTTAAAATAATTATAAGAATTTATATCTCCTCCAATAAATAATCTAAAACCAATTTATATTAATTAAAAATATATTTACTAAATATTAATGAATATTAAATTAATTAAATAAATCCTTAAATTCTATTTTTCTATATAATATTAAATTGGGAGCGTGTAAGGGATTCGAATAACGTAACTCGAGTGTCATGTGCATAATAGAACTAGTTAGGCTCATAGCATGGATTTAGTTGAGAACAATGGGTTGGTGTGGCAAGTTAAAATCATACGCCACGACTAAATGGTTAAATAAATCATCATTTTCTCGTAATTGTGTCGTGAAAGTTGTGCGACCAAAACAAGGCATGGGATTGCAAATTTGTGAGGGACAGTCATGGCAGGAGACTAATTTGACTCGTCTAAGTCGAGCATGCTAGGTTGGCTGGAAGGGAAAGGCTAGTGTTGCACTCAAAATCTTAAAACCATGGTGGTTGGTCTCCAAAGTTCGATTAAATTATCGAATAAATATTTAAAATAAAAAAATAATTAATAATTATCGAACTAACCCTATATAAAAATCAGGGTGCTCAAAGATGTTGTAAAGTTCATGGAGTTTCTGGAGAATACAAGGACTCCAATATATCCTGGTTGTGAGGATCATTTACCATTGGAGGTGGTTACAAGATTGTTGAGCATCAAGTCCTATTTTAACATGTTGCAAGAATGCTACAATCGACTGATAGAGTTGATTATAGAGATCTTGCCAGAGGGTGCTAAGTTGCCTAAAGACTTCTACCGATCTAAGAGGATGGTAAGATCGCTATGGATGGGATACGAGAAAATTGATGCATGTCATAACGGGTACATGTTGTACTACAAAGACGATAAGGATAAAGACGTGCGCATATTCTATGGTGATGATCGCTACAAGGCCACCGATAGAGGAAGGTCTGTGGGTGCAAGGAAGCCTACTGATTTGATGCACTACTTGCCTTTAATGCCGCGGTTGCAAAGGTTATTTTTGTTGAAGGAGACTGCAGAAAATATTAGTTAACATAGGCGAGAACAGATCAAAGGAGTGTTAGATCATCCATCTGATGGAGAAGCATGGAAGCACTATGATCAAGAGTATCCAGATTTTGCTTCGGATCCGCGTAATGTCAGATTGGGCCTCTCCTCTGAC
Source organism: Iris macrosiphon (assembly GCA_036927795.1). Classification (NCBI taxonomy): domain Eukaryota; kingdom Viridiplantae; phylum Streptophyta; class Magnoliopsida; order Asparagales; family Iridaceae; genus Iris; species Iris macrosiphon. Next base: position 168,139,002 of record JAYESA010000009.1, on the reverse strand, counting down.
AGTTTTATCACATTCAAAGTTTCGGGCTCCGAGTATTCGTGTTGGCCTATGATTGTTACTCCATACAATCTGCCGCCCTGGATATGCATGAAGGCTCCATATATGTTCCTAATCATTATTATCTTGGGTCCAAATAATCCAAAGAGGAACATCAATGTGTATTTATAGTTGTTGATAGATGAGTTGAATCAGCTGTAGAAAGTAGGTGCCAACACGTACGATATTTCTAGAAAGCAGAATTTTTAGATGAGGGCAGCACTTATATGTACCATCAATGACTTTTTGGCCTATAGAATATTATCGAAATGGAGCACTCATGATCGTCTCTTATGTACGTATTGCATGGAACACACTAAGGCTTTCTATTTAAAACACGAAGGCAAACTGTGCTTCTTCGATTGTCATCGACAATGTCTGTCGAAGGATCATCCGTACCGGGGAAACAAGAATATTTTTTGTGCCGGCATTGTAGGGAAGACCAATCTACTGCCAAGGTGTCTCGGATACACGATATGAAAAGAGGTAAAAGATTTATCAAGTTCTATCAAAGAGCCTGCTAAGGGGTACAAGTATGATAGATTTGGTCGCCCTCATAACTGGACGAAGATGAGTATATTCTAGGATCTGCCATATTGGAGAACCAATCTGATCAGAAATAACCTTGATATCATGTATATCGAGAAGAATATGTTTGATAACGTAATTAATACTGTAATAGACATAAATAAAAAGACGAAAGACAATTTGAAGGCCAGGTTGGACATGCAAGAAATATGTAGACGTCCTGCATTTCATTTGATAGAGGAAAAGAATGGAAAGTTAAAGCAACCTAAGTCAATTTTCTTACTGGAGTAAAAGGATAAAAGGAGACTTTGTAGGTGGATTCAGGGTCTAAACTTTTATACGGGTACGTGTTAAACTTAAGAAGATGCGTCAACCTCAAGAAGAGCAAACTAGCAGGTATAAAGAGCCACGATTGTCACGTATTCATGGAGAGGTTAATTCTGATTGTATTTCAAAAATTCTTACTATATGTCATTTGGGATCCATTAACAGAGCTCAGCATATTCTTCATAGATCTTAGTTCAACTAAGTTGCTCGTCGATCGTCTAGAAAAGCAAGAGAAGGATATTGCAGTAACACTGTGCAAGCTCGAGAAGATGTTTCCTCCTAGATTCTTTGACTCCATGGAGCATTTGCCAATCCATCTTTCCTATGAGGAACTTATTGGTGGTCCTATTGGTTATCGGTGGATATACCCATTCGAGCGGCATCTGAATCACCTAAAAAGAAAGGTGAAAAATAAGGCATGGGTTGAGGGCTCTATTTGTGAAGCTTATATTCTCGAGGAGATTATAAACTTTTGCTTGACGTATTTCAAATCTAATGTTGCTATTAATAGAACTAGAGCTCCAAGAAACGACGACGGATATCAGGAATCTAATGATACAATACTTAAAGTAATCAATGCATCCGAAAAGCCTTCAAGGAAAATAAAGAAGAGATATTTGAATGACGATAAGCTAAGGGCTGCTCAGTAGTATATATTACTCAATTGCGACGAGGATGAAGTGGAGAAGCTAGAGGGGTAAGTAATTAAGACGTCCACGTTTACGTCATCTCAATGTAATTGTATAAGCTAATATTATGCTACTAATCAACGGCTGCTTCGTTATTTTTCAGTACATATGTCACGCCCTAGTACCAAAATATATGGGACTAGACACATGGTAATGGCCAGCTGGTGCGACTCCGTAGGGCTTTTCAATTTAATGGAACCGACGAAGCACACTTACGATATCCACGGTCAAATAATCTAATTTATAATCTAATTCTAACATGCAACAACTGAATTAAATCTCAATCCATGGTAAATAATCTCAAAAAAGAATGATACGCATCATCAGTCTGCAGTCCAATAATACATTCATTCGAATAGGCCAAAAGAACAACATAGGCCTATAAACACTAGTCTATAAAAGCATAATCAAAAATAAAAAGTGGTACATGAATGTAATAGTTAAAAATATAAAGATACCTGTAATGATATCCATACTCCACTAGATCAAGTATCCTACGAACTGCACAAATAATCTGGAAGAAAACCAGGTCCTCAGAGGGACGTAACAAGATACAAAAATATATGCCATAATATAAATACTGAGTAAAGTAAATCAGGGTGAACTAACAAGCTAAGTAAAATGCAATTTGAGGACAACTTAGTGCGTATGGGAAGTATAGGCTAGACATATGCTGACATAATTTACCAATCATCATGGCTGGCTAGTATATGCCCCCATCTTAGGGCACTCTGTAATATAATAATGTCCAGCTCCGAAGAGCGTAGTATCTGTACATGTAATGTCCATCATTCCAAAGAACGAGGTATCTGTAAATATATATATGTCCGTATCGCTCCGAGGAACGCAATATTTGTATAAAGGAGGTGGGTGTCCCATACGCCTACTAGTCGTCCTCCCTGCTCAATGCCAATATACAAATCTCAAGTGAGACATGGACATCTCGTACTATAGTGCAAGTCATTAAAGAAATATACACTAAGCTAAATACCGTCACATGTGCTACTCACACCGATGGCCAGTCAAGCATGTAGCACGTGTCCCTACATGAATTTACTCTATGACGTGTAATGATACGTGTCAAGGCCTGGGGAGTCATATTGATAACTCCACAACTTTAGGTAGGTCCACTAGACACTAGGTCAGACACAAGTCCTAACGTCAACGCCTTCATTAACTGCACCCTAGTCTTTCTCGAACACGCACAGTTATATAATATTAAAATAATAAAACATGCAACTAATAATAACTAAATTTTAAACAGTACAACAAGGTAAGGTATACTTGCCTGGGTCCTCAAGCTGCGAGTACCAATAACCTGTTCTCAAAGTCTTGCCTGAATGGTCGAGTGACCCTATACATATAATATAATATAATATAATCATCAGTCATTACACTAGTACACACAGGAATTATAACTACACTGTACTTAGGAACTAATGCAGGGGGGGTGGGTCACAACTGGTCAGCTAGCAGGGTTGCGTGTGTACGTTGCTAAAATGTATAAGTGTCACATCCTTAATTTCTGTGCACAGTAAGACAACGAGTTACCAAAATACTTTACGAAACTAAATAACGTATAACACAAAAATACAAGTCCTAGCTAACATATTACTGTGCACCAGGCCAGTTTGTCTAAACCCTTAGGTCAACATAAGTATGACACATTAAATAATCAAGTTCTATGAGGTATTCACTAACCTAATTTTTATTCTAAAATATGCATACACACACATAGCACTTAGGGTTCACCAATACATAGGCCTATGCAACAACACACGAAGAAGAAGATGGGCAAGTGTATACCTAGTCGTGATCGTGGCCGAGGGGACGATGTCCGCGGCCCGTGGAGGTCGATCTCCGGCGATGGTGCTCTATTCAACTATAGCAACAGCATCTACAGTGTCAGCAGGTGGAGGTCGACGGTAAAGTCAGGGTCGTGGTGGTCGGAGATGATCGAGGAGAACGGTGGTGAGATGACAGCTCGGTGGTGACTGGTCGAGTCGACTGTTAGCTCCGACGTAGGGAATTCGGAGTCATGGGAAGAGAATAGAGAGGGTGGTCATGAGGAAGTCACTGTAGTGGTGGTGTCACTGCTCAGGGTGACGGCCGGGAAGGTGGTGGTTGTGATGATGGTGGTTGGGTATGGTGACCGGAGATGGGGATGACGACGATAATGATGTGAAGGAGGTCATGAGGTAGTCGAGGGGAGAGAAGTCGATTATGAGGTAGCTGAGGTAAGGCGGTCGTGTCTCCCGCGGGGTCACGTGCGCTCAGGCAGTTTCTCGGAGGGGGTTAAAGTCGGGGAGGGAAGAGCTATGGTGATGATGATAACAGTGACGGTGGTAATGATGATACTGGTGGTGGTGGTGATGGTGATAATAGTGGCGGTGGTGATGGTAATAATGGTGGCTATGGTGATGGTGATACTGGTGGCGGTGGTGATGATGATACTGGTGGCAGTGGTGGATGTAGTCGACGGAAGGGGTCGTAGGGAGGTCGGAGATGGCTCGGTGGAGAACTGTCCCGGCGGAGAGGAGTCAGGGTAGAAGACGTGGTGGCTCGGGTCTCCGGCTGGATGGTAGAGGCGATGGTCGTAGAGGTGAGGGTGGTGATGATAATGGTGTTGGTGATGGTGGTGTTGGCAGTGGTGGAGTTAGGAAGGAGACGGTGGTCGTGATCGGAAGGAGAGTCGTGGGGAAGATGGTGGTAGTAATGGTGATGATGACTTGCTGCCGGTGGGAGGAAGTCGTGGCGATGGAGGAGATGATAAAGGAGGCGGTGGTGAAGTTGAGTCGGACTGGCCGCTGCTCGAGGTAACGGCCAGTTATCGGGCTCCGGCGGTGAACAGTGGAGGGAAGTTAAGGTTAGGGTTTTTGAAGGTTGATGGTGGTGTTGTACATGAAGAATGGAGAGAGGAAGGAGGTAGTTTTATGTAGGAGAGAGAGAGAGGAGGCTTGCATTGGGATTAGGGCCGGCTGCCTCCTAGGGATGGGGTTTGCTTGTTTTTACATGAAAGAATTTGAAGGGTGGAGATGGTGTTGGGTTGAATGGAGGGTGGAGATGGCTTTGATGATGGTGGTTTGAAATGGAGGGTGGATATGTAAGGAGATAAAGTTACATGAAGTACAACCAATGGAGAAAAATATCTAGGGTAGACCGGTCAAAGAGGAGGGAAGGGTTTCTTCATGTCTTGGATCCAATGTGATGAGGATACCTCATTGTATATTTGCATAAAAGTCCCTAACAATTAGAAAATTGCACAAATAATGGGATTTCGGATTTGATGAGGCAAAATACCATGTTTTGTGTGATGTAGTAGGTTAAAATGATATGTGGTGTTTAGTATGAACCTTGAGAGTGTGAATGGGAGTTTGGCTTGGTATTGGGTCTAGTTTTGGGTTAGGTTGGGTCCTTACAATAATTTAATTAAAATTAATGTAAGTGGTGCTCTTTAATTAATTTAAAGTGCATAGGGTTAAAATTGGTGGGATACAAGTGTCATAGACGTAGTAGACTCAGAATAAAATATTATCAAAAATTGGGTTATACAAAACGGATCAAAGTTGTGTCTCCAATTTTGATTGGAACAGACAAAGATGCAAAGTTAGATTTATTTGGATTTAAGAATAGACGTTTTTAACGAATATTGTCCAACTAAAATAAAGCACAAGGGAGGATATTTATGAGTTACACAAAGGTCAAAATGGAAGGCTGGCATGTCTAGAAAAAGTGTGTAAAATTTGTTGGAAAGTAAATGCTAGTGTAGCGCTCCAAATATTGAAGCAACGGTAAGGTGCACAAGTGATATGAATATTGTGTACATTAATCTAAAATACTGTGTTCTAATTCTAAATGGCTTTAAACTAACCCTAGTCTCTCTATCTAAGCTAGGTAGACCTAAATTTTGTCGAAGGGGTTTATAACATATAATGATGAGCTCAGGTCGGTTAGTCCCTACATAACAGACAAAACAGTAAAACAAGAAATGAGACATTATTTTTCTTCTTGGTTGAGCGCATATATAAGGAGTTCGGTAATTACTTTTTCTGTATGCACTTGCACAATAAATAACTTACTATCACTACTTTGGTATTTAGGTCGATTGTCTAATAACACACAAGACTGAATCTATTAGAACTCTAGCCAAGGGACCAATTACTGCCATTAAAATATAGGAAAGTTACTGTATGAATAGGTTTAGGTTTAAGTCAATAAATAGTCCGATCAGAGACAGCTTCCTGGATCTTGATTCCACGAAAACAGTTGTTTGTGTATCAAATCTTTGAACTACAAAGACGTCGATCTAGACAATAATTTTTTTGGCATCTTATAAGAGATTATAGAGTTGACATATAATTATGGCATAAAACCTGCTAAGATCATGATATTCAAGTGTGAATGGTTCAATCCAATTCAAGATCAATGTTGGAAAATTGACAAGCATGGTCTTGTGGATATAAACTACAAGCGTATATATCAAGGCTATGAACCATTTGTCCTATCAAGTCAGGCTCAGCTCATATACTTCACAACTTATCCTAGACGGAGGAAAGCGAGGTCGAATTGGTAGCCAATTAAGACTAAAGCTAGAAATACCTTTGACATTGAGAAAATAGCTTATCAGAAGGACGAGCTACCACTTGTAAAAAATAATATTGATGTGGACTCAACAAAAGTTACTCATTACACGACTAATAATGTAGAAGAGGAAGAATTATCCGAAGACGAAGACGAAGTAGATGAAAGTGAATATGAGGAAGAGGAGGACGAGAAAGGTGAACAAGATAAATTTTCTAAAGATGATTAAAAATAAAATAAATCCAATTGGACTTGTGAGATGTATTATATTTTTACTGTAGAATGTACTATCCATTTAGACTTGTGACACTACTAGTTATTTACTGTGCAATTTTGTTAATATTGTAAGATATATATAATATTTTGATTGTAGAATGTACTATATATCTGTTTATTTATTCTATCATTATATGTTGTTATCAGGTATAACAGGACGATTCGGAGCGTTCGGCAGGTCCCGAGGTAGACGAAGTGCTCCTCCGGTACTACCTACTGTTGGTTCTGGATCCTCGTGACCGAATACTCTAGTATATCGACCAGTCACATCTTCGACTGCGACGACGTGGCAATACGCCTAGAATGAGTAGTCCTTGGCCTAAGACTGCTCCCTCATCCAGCGTTCCTCCTGCTGACAGAACCATGGAGACAAATAAGCAGATGGAGGAGGTTGAGCCGACGTCGTCCCAACATCAGTGAGATCCTACATGCGCACCTCAGGACGAGACGAGGACGAAGATTGGGGCCGACGGTATAAAGTAAGTCAATTAGTTAGTTTATCATCATATATATATCGTGTATTTATTTTATTCATCATATATTCACTTTTTCATAAATATAATTATCATTGTAGAGATATCTTCCATCGTCGGTACAGAGAGGCCTATGCCACTTTCTGAGGTACAACTACGGTGGCCCTTGAATCAACTACTCTGATGCTACGGATGAGAGAAAGGCATTTTGGTTTGCTCACTTCATGGTAAAAGTATATTTGGTTTTAATATCAATCATCTAATTTATTTATATTATATAACTTACTAAATTACTTCTTGTAGTAAAAGTATTTCTATCTACCGCACCGGTCCGAGTTGATCGAGCAGATGTTTTCTGCTGTACCGGCAAGCTGATCTGTGATGCCCTGCATGACCAGAAGGATCTTGATCGCGAAGGAAAATCTATCCAAGGTTGGATCACGCCTGAGCAGTGGACTGCGATGAGGCTAGACTCTACGATCCAAGATAGAAGGAAAGGTCTAAGAAGGCCAAGGCAGCTAGAAAGAAGGCAGCAAAGTGGTATAGTAGCTCGATTTTGATGATGAAATATTTTTGTCGTTTAGTATATTTTTTATTTTAGATATATTATTTTAATACAAGTACGATAAAATGGTAGTAGGATAAAATATTTAATTTTAGTACTAAATAATATATTTTTAACAGATACAGAGAGGTGAGGATGCCAACATGGTAACCGTCTTCCTGGCCACCCATCGAAAGGGCGGGAAGCTCATTGATAAGAGGGCCTCGCAGACCTATTTAAGTATTACTTTACTTTGTGTTAATTTTAATATAACTTAGAAAATATGCAAATAAATATCCATGTAGTTAGTAATAAGTGCCCTAGACATTAAAAATTATCGAGTATTCGTACTTTTCTATGCCGAGTATCTTAGGCTGCGTGAGCGGACGATTGCTAGTGCACCTACAACGGGAGAGACTAGTACTTCCTCGCAGCCCTCTCCAGCTCCATCAGTGGACGATTTGTGGGTGACCGCCGCTGGTGGTCTCTAGAGGGGTACGTACTACGGTACAGGATCCTATGGCACTCTTATTGTGATGCAGTCTTCTAGGGCCTCAACTACAAGTGTGTATTCCCCCACAGCCCTCATAGGTGTCTGCTCGAGTCCAGGAGACTATTGCCGTCAGATTGCGTCTATCCTTGACGAGTTATTACGAAAGATGGAGGAGCAGCCCTGTCCCAGCCCCAGGCGGATGATGCAATGCTCATCGTACGATTTGATATGCTCGAGCACAGCATCATGGAGCTTAGGGATATAACAGTTGATCTTAGAGTATCGACAGAGCACATCGTGATGGAGCTGCAGGCATCACAGCTGTCCATGGGTAAGAGGCTGACGATAATACATGATTCAATGGTTCCTAGTAGTACGAGGTTGTTATCTACCAAGGATTAATACAACCATCGACTAGCAGTGTTGGAGCAGATACATCCTCCTGGTGTGCCTTCATCGACAGCGACTTCATCGATGTCACTGCCTTCATTGACATCGGTGTCGATTTTATGGGAGCAGTATGATTTTTTCTTGTCCCTGATGCACTGGTGGTCATCCTCTTGTAGATCTGCAATATTCCTAATTAGGATATTTTACTAGTTGTTTATGTTTTGACCCATGATATTGGGATATTTATGAATATTTTATATTTTTGAGGCTTTCAGACTTTATTTTTTGTACTCAGTTGTGTCGATATTTATTGCATTCTTTACGACGAGATTTTCTTCAGACTCGGTTTATAATTCCAATGTTTTATTTTTTTTAAATTTTACTTTATTATTTATATTAAATGTATGTGAATTTATCGGTGTTGAGTGTTCCATCGAAGGGGTCGGCATACCCAAGAAATTCAACGGAGGGTTGTTCCGGGTCTATTTATACACTGCAGGAAGATTGGTTTGAAAATCGTTTTAAATTATTTTTTTATAAAAATTTAGCGAAGCAAGAAAATGTCGCTTAATTCAACCAGTTTAGCGACGTTCAATGATATTGTACATGTCGCTAATAGTCGCTAAATGTCGCTAATTTCAAAAAATAGTACTGACTATTGCCGACACGTTTAGTGACTTACAATGACTCCATAAAATATCGCCAAACGTCGTTGATTTCAAAAATAGTACCGACTCTTACCGACACGTTATGCATCGCTAAAATTGAGACAACAAGTTGCTAAACATCGCTAAAACTGTGATGCATTAACGTCACTAAAATATGTCGCTATTACGACTTTTAGCGACGTTTTTGTTGTCAGGGACTTGATAAAATGCTGCAATTATTAAATGTCACTAATTATGTCGCTAATTTTCATTAGCGACATTTTTTTACCAATTTAGCGATATTTTTAAGCGTCGCTAATTTTACTTATTTTGGTAGTGAACTCTCTACAAAAAACTCTCTCAAAAACTTTTGTGTTGAACTTATTCAACCACATTTTGCTCTCTTATGTCGAACTTATTCAACAATTATTTAGTACAATTTTAGATGTCTCAAGAAGAAACTTTTGCCCCCTTTGTATAAAATCCAATATTATGTAGGAATAGGAATACAATCTTATTCTTCAAAGATATGGTCAAATTCAACATTATGTAGGAATAGGAATCCAATCTTATTCTTCAAAGATATGATCAAAGCTCAAAGTCAATTTACTTCAAAGATATGGTCAACTGGTCAAAGCCAATCTTCTTCAAAGATATGGTCAAATATATTAGTCAATCTCCTTCAAAGATATGGTCAAATATATTTTCCTTCAATAATCCTAGCACGATATTCAAAGAATATCTATAACCCTATTTGTTTGATATTTTTATTAAATAAGAGGAGATAGCTAGCACAAGTGGTAGAGTGATCACTTAGCATGTGAGAGGCACGCGGATCAATATTATGCATATCTATTTTCTAAGGATCTACTTGGTAATGGTACTTTCACTGGTTTTGGGGGAGTTTGAATCGACCGTTTATGAAGTATTTTAAAAAAAAATCCTTGTTAATTTTTTGAGGCACTAGTTTTGGTCGGCTCAAAAATCTCCCAAAATTTGTGTAATATAATTTTGAGTGTCATCATAAACATCATAAATCGGTAGATTTTGAGATATTGATTATTTTATTATATTTATATCCTCAGCAAAATATATAATTATAACTATTAATACATTATCCTTTTTCTTTCTTATATGTGTTTCTCTTCTACTTCTTCCAAATTTCAACTACTCTTTTGGTAAGTTCTCAAAATCTCTCTCTTACTTTCGTCCATGTGTTTCTATTATTTTGATTAAATAAGGACTTTTACTTCTACCAAATTTCTCTCCTACTTTCATCCAAATATTTCTATTATTTTATATATTTCTATTATTTTTTGTGTTTTTATTATTTTATTTATATATGGGCATATAGATAATTTTACTCGTGTAAAAGATATTCATAACTGCTCGTTAATAAATTACCAAGCATGGGTTGAATTGGTTTAAAAGTTGTTACTTAAAATCACCTATAATCGTACCCCTCATAATCTGTACTCTAAAAATACCTCATAACCGCTATCCCCTACAATTTCCAAGCAGACCATAAGGAATAACTAGCCTATGTAATAAGGTATTTTTCGACAGAAGATAAAAGAATAATAAAAATGATTAAAAATATAAAAAGTGTAGGTGTCATATGTACAAGTGTTACGTTAAAAAGTGTCACGACCCACACCTGGTGTAGGGACACGAGTACATGGGTACGTCCAGCCTACGCCACAGCATCGACAGTAAAATATAGTCTAGCTCAACAATACTATCTAAATATCTTACACAATATATATAATATACTTGTCAAGATATCTCAACTCCCAAATGGAGGATAACAATGATAATATGATAATGGTAATCAATACTCAATCACAATATAAATCTAAAGAAAGATATGACACGATATGGAATAGAAGAAATATAATACAGAGTCGCAATACAAACACAAGTCCAAGTCCAAAGTCTAAGCTTAAAACAATAGTCTCAAATATAATACATGCCATAATATCTAACTGTCAAATACAATAGCATAAATAAGCACAGCTACACCTCCCGACTACTAGCACAACTCAATCATGCTCTACGGTACTAATCTCAATGGACTCGCCATCCTATGGCCCATAATACATGGGACACATCTTCTCTAACCAATCATCTAAAAAATATATCCAGTCAGGATTGGAGCAAAGTACAACCCAATAGCAGTTCCAAATTAATTGATAATGACTATAAACAGAAATAGAGAATGTAATACAAGACAAGAAGCAATGAACAATATCATAATATGGTACAAAATAAGAATGATAATCTAGAGCAATAAATTATAAACTGATCACAATAAAATAAAATAAAGACAATAAACTAGAATATAGAGAAGAACTGTAACTACACTATGTATCTGAAATACTAGTTTGATATGTGATCGGCTTGGGTTATCAAGATCTACTATCAAGGCTATAACATATTCATATGATCATTATGATTGGTTATTGTAAGCCCCCTGATTTTCAGTAATTATTAATTTAGATTTTTCGTAATTTTTCCGGAATTTTTCTGTAACTAAAACCTAGGCCTTGATAATTAAATGATTTTTTTAATTGCTGTTAATTCATATTAAAATATTATGAAAATAATATTTTATGGTGTAAAATGAAAAATCGGACATAGGGTAATTTTTTGGGAATTTATTGGACTCCGAAAACCCTTTTAAAGCCCTGAAAACCGAAGTACATTTAAACCGAATTTAACCCGTGCCAACGCCCGACATCCCCACGAGAGCCGAAGCCAAGCCCAAGGAGTGTGGACCCAGCCCAAATCCTAGGTCAAACCCTAGTCCAATTTCTGTATGTATAAATACATAATTCCCTAAGTTTTTCTCCATAAAGAAAATAAAAAAGAAAGAGATCCCAAATTCCAAATCCCAAATCCCTAAATCCTAACCTAACCCTAACCCTAATCCTAACCCTGGCTGCTCCCCTCCACAGCCACCTAGCCCCGCCGTGCTCCTCCCCGGAACCCTAGCTCAGCCTCCACGTTCTGCCTGAACCCTAGCCGCTGCCCTCATCTTCGCCCCCGCTCCACCGTCGAACCCCTCCAGCAGCCCTCGACCTCACCGTCGATCCACTTCCTCCTCCCCTCGCCGTGCCCAGCCCCTTGCTCGCCCAACCGCCCTATCCACCCTCCAGCACCGACACCCGACCGCCCTCGCACCTCGATCCTCTCCGCCCTCGACGGACCCCTCGCCGTCGACATCCTTCCCCGCAGCCAACCACGGTCATCTTCTTCCTCCCAATATCCCGAGCACCCCCTGAACCACCGATCACCCCGACATCGATGCCGGAGCACTCGACCCCGACGGTCCAGCACCGACGAATCCCCCGCCACTGGAGTCGACAACACCCTCTCCCCTCTCAACCCCCTCCACCGTCTTCCTCGACAGCACCCTCTCCCCTCTCAGCCCCCTCAGCCGACGAAGCACCGACTCCACCTCGCCGCCGACAAGCAGCAGCGCCTCGCCGAGCAGCCCTGGTTGCCTCTGCCGTGTCCACCGACAGCAGAACCCTAGCCCTAACCTGGACACATCCAGGACACGGTTGAAAGGATACAGCAGTGTCAAATTGGACACGAAGTCGACTCAGGACACGTGAATTCAGCGTTCACGGAGCCCTGTTCAGGTAGCGTTTTCTCTCTGCTTGTTATTCCGATTTCGGTTCCGTCAGTTGCGTCGCGTAGACTGAGTGACCCTCTCGATGCCCGTGTAAACCGCTCGGGGTATCGCGTCCTGTGGCGATCGCGGACCGCGATCCAAAAATAGGAAAAACAACACCCTGTTTCAACCCGGAACTGAGTGCGCCTCCGCCAATCGGGATGACTTGGTCGTACGCGGTCTTTACCAAAATGTGCGCGTCGTTGATACGGTCGTGTAGGATTTCACAGAAGTCGATTCGGATGTGCGTGCACACCGGAATCAACGCGTATCCGTCGACGACACCCCGTATCCGACCTTTCTGGAACACGTCGTAACTTTGTGTACACACGTCGGATCGAGACGAAACTTATGCCATCGGACTCATAGCAATACGCTGGTCCTGTGACCCAAGTTTGGTTCGATTCTGAGAACGTTGACAAAATCGCGTATCGTGGGCCCTACAGGCTCCACTTGACGGGCGATTTTGTGATCGGCTCATCGGAATCCAATTCTGGAAGTTCCGTTGGGTTCGTATCATCGTTCCTGACTTGTCAACACTAAGTTTAACAGATTTGGAGATCATTGACCCTGACACGTTTTTCGGTGCAAAGTGGCCCATATGTGGACCCTGCTTTGACCCGGAAATATCATTTTTGCCCCTGTGTCCAAATTGGACACAAGGACAGGCGTTTTTAGCTATTTGATATTTTTTGAATCTAATGGTGATATTTATTTCAGCAACCGGAGTAGTACCTGCAGATCGCACTGAGACCAGAGCTACAGTTGGAGCCAGGACCCCATGCAAGTGTACCTTGCCAAATCCTGCAGTTTTTGCTACTTATTTTCTTGACTTAGTTATACATCAGTGGGCAAGTATACCTTGCCAACTCTACATTTCTTGTTGCATTTTCTTTGATTCATTATATTGTTCTGCATGCTTAACCTAGGACCGTGTGACGTACTTAGCGTCCGATTATCAGTCGGGTGCCAACACCGTACGCGGTGTTGTGTATTGTCATCTAGAGATGGACATTCGTGACCCTTGTATTCTCGTACTTGTCTTATCAAGTACACTATAACCCAGGACACTTGACACTATTCATGGACATGATCTTCCCGAGATATTCGTGGTGATTCTGTATAGGATACAGGACTTGATATTGATATTATATTCCTAGACATTATATGACTTGTGCATTAGATACGATCGTGCGTGACATGGACATGAGGCATCATGGATATGAGACGTGTGATTACATTGGGTGGGGAGAGACACACAGGCTATAGGCTGACCATATATATATACACCCCTATTATTGTGAGACACAAGACTCTGAAGCCCGAGCTTGGCCCATTACTCATTATTACTGCTGCTACCGGCTCCCCGATACAGAGCTTGTAGCGGCGTCAGCCTGAGTTCTAGTGCTGCTCTTATCTTGCATATCACTGAGCTGGTTATTTTAGTATTCTCTTATTATTCCATCTATTGCTGGAGAGACCCGCAGGCTACAGGTTGACTATATTATGTCGGCTACTCAGTCTCCCGCTGAGCTAGACCATCTCATGATACCACTGCTACCGGCTCCCCTACACAGAGCTTATAGTTGTTTCAACCTGAGTACTATTGATGTTCTTTCTTGTATTTCACACAGATGATTACCTACTTACCCTATTTACTTCATTATTTACTATCATACTGCATTTTGGCATGTCGATTTCTGTATCTTGTTATATCCCCTGAGGACCTGGATACCAGACTTTGTTCCCAGGATTAGCAGAGGAGACCCACCTGGAGTTATACAGTACAGGAGCATTATCAAGAGCAGAAGCAGGAACAGGAGCAGTTACTGGAGCAGAACCAGGATCTGAGGACGAGATCATACCAGAGGACTTCTCTTGAGTACTGGCGTGAGGTTACTCATTTATTTCTATTTCCAGTTCTTTTATTTCCAGTCTATTGCATTGCTGTATCAGACTTGTTCTCGGATTGTTCTCCGAGACACTGTTATTGAGATTGTTAGTTATTTCTTTTGTATTTATTCTGGCATTTGATCTGTGATTATCTGTTTTGGATGAGATTAGAATAGACTGTGACTTATACTATTGGACCTACTTATTCTTATATTACAGCTTAAGCATGCCCCGATGGATTAAATAAATTGGGTTTGTCCATCGGTGTGTGCTGCTGGCCATTATCATGCGTCTGGTCCCTCGGTATTTTGGGACTGGGGCGTGACATGGTTTTTGTGGTGGTCCATGCAGGTCAACGACTAAATTGTTCGGTTTCAACTTAGGGACCGAGCAAGCCTGCAATAAGAATAGGATAAGTTTTTAGGATCTCATCCACTTGCTTAAAACGTTCTTGATATCTATATCAGAATCAAATTAATTTCTTGACTCGTATCTTGCCTTGATTCCTGAGCGCCCTTATAGTTTATTTTGGTTGCAGAGCAATGAATCCCCAAGCCGGCGAAGAGACTCATCCAGAAACACCACAAGGTGCTGTGATAACCAACGAAGATGAAGTGACACCAGTTAGTGAAGGACCATCATCACAGCAAGCAAGTCAGCATGCCTCGAGAATCCAGGAAGATGACGTTCCACCATCGACGCAGTTGGTTCCACCAATGCCTACCGTTCCATAAGGGCAGGATAGGGACGAACAATAAATGTTTCGAATGTTCTACGCGATGATGCAAGCCCATCAGAAGGTTCAGGAAGAAGCTCAGCAGATCCAAGCGGAGAAGTTCATCGATAGATTCAGCTCAGAGTTACGGAAGTTAATCAGCCCCGCTGCAACTACCTTAGACGAGGATGTTCTTACTACAACCAGACCCATGGAGTGCGACACAAGGATAGGGCCCAACCAGAAGCGGCCGTATACATCAGCACCAGACCAAGCACAACAAAAAAGAGTTACAAAGCGACCACAGATGAATCCACCACAAAGAGCAGCACCCAGAGCCTCATTTCTTCCTACTTGTTACTATTGTGGCAAGATAGGCCATATTGAAAAAGAATGCAGACGCAAGTTAGGATTATGCTTGATTTGCGGAACCAGTCAACACTTCGCTAGGGACTGTTCTCAGCATCGAGAGAAAGATTGATGATTCATCAACCAGCCACATCAGCACCAGCCGAAGCACCACAGAAAAAAATTGCAAAGAAGTCACACATACACCAGCCACCAGAAGCATCTCCGCAAGTACTACCTGTCTGTCCATATTGTCGCAGGCGAGGCCACATAGAGAACGAGTGCAGACGCAAAAGGAAATTATGCTTAGCTTGTGGATCCAGTCAGCATTTATTAAAGGAATGCCCCAAACATCGAGAAAGAGCGCCAATGTCACCAGTACCAACGCCAGCTTCTCCAGCATTGGAAGCACCGCAAACGAGAGTTGAAGGAGTCAGACCACCAGCCCCAGGAGGGAATCAGCCGAGGCTACCCTTGGCACCACAAGCCACACTCTTCCAGCAGGCTCAACAGCAGCAGAGGAATCAACTGCAAGAACATGAACAAGCTCCAGCGATGACTTTAGAAGACGCGCAGACCCATGGAGTAGCTAATGCGCATAATTTGTCATAGTTATCTGTTTATCGATTTATTTTATCTCGTGCCTATTGGTTCGTGACCTCAGCCTTAACCTATGTAATTTTGAACTTGCTTATAATTGATAACTGTAGAGATCGTAGAGTCTTTTGTTATTGTGCTTATTTTGTGTTATTTGTGAACTTGAATTAAGTTGTACCTCCTCTCATCATCATCTAGCGTACTTATATTATTGTACTACCTTGACTTATGCTGCTATTCTATGGCCTAGTTTTGCAAGCTTATTCTTTATCGAGCTTGTTCATAACATATGTATTAGTGGACATGTACACTAATACAATTGTCTATTCAGAATCAATGTATGACGGTCTGATCAACCTTAGTACATTTGGTTCGCTCTTCGTACGACTACTTCACGTGGATTGAGATATATAGTTGACTAGTATACTTGCCCTCTAGATATGTCTGAGCATATTGTATCAGTTACATAACTGTACTAATACGAGCATACGAACAAAGGATTACCAGAATAGGATTTCAATCCACAATTGTCTTGACAAATCCTATTTGAATTCGTTAAACACCTTGATCCTGATACTTCTATTCTATTACCTCACCCTTGAACTCTTTATTATTGATCTTTGTCTTCCCTTATTTCAGAAAGACGAAACCTCATGCTTGGTATAAGTTGATATAGACAGTACTAGATATACCCCACAGGCTGGTCGTCGCATTGTTGATGACCCTTTTATATGTGAGTAAGGGAATATCATAGGTGATATGTTCGGTTAAAGACTTGAGGATTCAATAGCATGATTAAATAAGTTGGGCATAGCTTTATTAGATGTATAGCCTTAGATGATAGATGGGTAAATTCTAAGTTGGGTAGAGACCGCAATGCTAACTTGAGAGGAATCATTTAGACTCTAATCAAGTAAGATCGGTTAGAGAGAACCCTACCATATTTTAATTTCGAGGACGAAATTTTTATAAGTTGGGTAGATTGTAAGCCCCCTGATTTTCAGTAATTATTAATTTGGATTTTTCGGAATTTTTTCGGAATTTTTCTGTAACTAAAACCTAGGCCTTGATAATTAAATGATTTTTTTAATTGCTGTTAATTCATATTAAAATATTATGAAAATAATATTTTATGGTGTAAAATGAAAAACTGGACATAGGGTAATTTTTCGGGAATTTATTGGACTCCGAAAACCCGTTTAAAGCCCTGAAAACCGAAGTACATTTAAACCGAATTTAACCCGTGCCAACGCCCGACATCCCCACGAGAGCCGAAGCCAAGCCCAAGGAGTGTGGACCCAGCCCAAATCCTAGGTCAAACCCTAGTCCAATTTATGTATGTATAAATACATAATTCCCTAAGTTTTTCTCCATAAAGAAAATAAAAAAGAAAGAGATCCCAAATTCCTAATCTCAAATCCCTAAATCCTAACCTAACCCTAACCCTAACCCTAACACTAACCCTGGCCGCTCCCCTCAACAGCCACCTAGCCCCGCCGTGCTCCTCCCCGGAACCCTAGCTCAGCCCCCACGTTCTGCCTGAACCCTAGCCGCTGCCCTCGTCTTCGCCCCCGCTCCACCGTCGAACCCCTCCAGCAGCCCTCGACCTCACCGTCGATCCACTTCCTCCTCCCCTCGCCGTGCCCAGCCCCGTGCTCGCCCAACTGCCCTATCCGCCCTACAGCACCGACACCCGGCCGCCCTCGCACCTCGATCCTCTCCGCCCTCGACGGACCCCTCGCCGTCGATATCCTTCCCCGCAGCCAACCACGGTCATCTTCTTCCTCCCTACATCCCGAGCACCCCCTGACCACCGATCACCCCGACATCGACGCCGGAGCACTCGACCCCGACGGTCCAGCACCGACGAATCCCCCGCCACTGGAGTCGACAACACCCTCTCCCCTCTCAAACCCCCTCCACCGTCTTCCTCGACAGCACCCTCTCCCCTCTCAGCCCCCTCAGCCGACGAAGCACCGACTCCACCTCGTCGCCGACAAGCAGCAGCGCCTCGCCGAGCAGGCCTGGTCGCCTCTGCCGTGTCCACTGACAGCAGAACCCTAGCCCTAACCTGGACATGTCCCGGACATGGTTGAAAGGACACAACAGTGTCAAATTGGACACGAAGTCGACCCAGGACACGTGAATTCAGCGTTCACGGAGCCCTGTTCAGGTAGCGTTTTCTCTCTGCTCGTTATTCCGATTTTGGTTCCGTCAGTTGGGTCGCGTAGACTGAGTGACCCCCTCGATGCCCGTGTAAACCGCTCGGGGCATCGCGTCCTGTGGCGATCGCGAACCGCGATCCAAAAACAGAAAAAATAATGCCCTGTTTCACCCCGGAACTGAGTGCGCCCCCGCCAACCGGGACGACTTGGTCGCACGCGGTCTTTACCAAAACGTGCGCGTCGTTGATACGGTCGTGTAGGATTTCGCAGAAGTCGATTCGGATGTGCGTGCACACCGAAATCAACGCGTATCCGCCGACGACACCCCGTATCCGACCTTTCTGGAATAGGTCGTAACTTTGTGTACACACGTCGGATCGAGACAAAACTTGCGCCATCGGACTCGTAGCAATACGCTGGTCTTGTGACCCAAGTTTGGTTTGATTCTGAGAACGTTGACAAAATCGCGTATCGTGGGCCCCACAAGCTCCACTTGACGGGCGATTTTGTGATCGGCTCATCGGAATCCAATTCTGGAAATTCTGTTGGGTTCGTATCATCGTTCCTGACTTGTCGACACTAAGTTTAACAGATTTGGAGACCATTAACCCTGACACATTTTTCGGTGCAAAGTGGCCCACATGTGGACCCCGCTTTGACCCGGAAATGTCATTTTTGCCCCTGTGTCCAAATTGGACACAAGGACAGGCGTTTCTAGCTATTTGATATTTTCTGAATCTAATGGTGATGTTTATTTCAGCAACCGGAGTAGTACCTGCAGATCGCACTGAGACCAGAGCTACAGTTGGAGCCATGACCCCAGGCAAGTGTACCTTGCCAAATCCTGCAGTTTTTGCTACTTATTTCCTTGACTTAGTTATACATCAGTGGGCAAGTATACCTTGCCAACTCTACATTTCTTGTTGCATTTTCCTTGATTCATTATATTGTTCTGCATGCTTAACCTAGGACCGTGTGACGTACTTAGGGTCCGATTATCAGTCTGGTGCCAACACCGTACGCGGTGTTGTGTATTGTCATCTAGAGATGGACATTCGTGACCCTTGCATTCTCGTACTTATCTTATCAAGTACACTATAATCCAGGACACTTGACACTATTCATGGACATGATCTTCCCGAGATATTCGTGGTGATTCTGTATAGGATATAGGACTTGACATTGATATTATATTCCTAGACATTATATGACTTGTGCATTAGATACGATCGTGCGTGACATGGACATGAGGCATCATGGACATGAGACGTGTGATTACATTGGGTGGGGAGAGACACACAGGCTACAGGCTGACCATATATATATACACCCCTATTATTGTGAGGCACAAGACTCTGAAGCCCGAGCTTGGCCCATTACTCATTATTACTGCTGCTACCGGCTCCCCGATACAGAGCTTGTAGCGGCGTCAGCCTGAGTTCTAGTGCTGCTCTCATCTTGCATATCACTGAGCTGGTTATTTTAGTATTCCCTTATTGTTCCATCTATTGCTGGAGAGATCCGCAGGCTACAGGTTGACTATATTATGTCGGCTACTCAGTCTCCCGCTGAGCTAGACCATCTCATGATACCACTGCTACCGGCTCCCCTACACAGAGCTTATAGTTGTTTCAACCTGAGTACTATTGATGTTCTCTCTTGCATTTCACACAGACGATTACCTACTTACCCTATTTACTTCATTATTTACTATCACACTGCATTTTGGCATGTCAATTTCTGTACCTTGTTATGTCCCCTGAGGACCTGGATACCGGACTTTGTTCCCAGGATTAGCAGAGGAGACCCACCTGGAGTTATACAGTACAGGAGCATTATCAGGAGCAGAAGCAGGAACAGGAGCAGTTACTGGAGCAGAACCAGGATCTGAGGACGAGATCATACCAGAGGACTTCTCTTGAGTACTGGCGTGAGGTTACTCATTTATTTCTATTTCCAGTTCCTTTATTTCTAGTCTATTGCATTGCTGTATCAGACTTGTTCTCGGATTGTTCTCCGAGACACTGTTATTGAGATTGTTAGTTATTTCTTTTGTATTTATTCTGGCATTTGATCTGTGATTA
The DNA here is from genome assembly GCA_036927795.1 of Iris macrosiphon. Lineage (NCBI taxonomy): Eukaryota > Viridiplantae > Streptophyta > Magnoliopsida > Asparagales > Iridaceae > Iris > Iris macrosiphon. The sequence goes on along the minus strand of JAYESA010000009.1, from coordinate 168,118,537 downwards.
TTTGTTTTGGATGAGATTAGAATAGACTGTGACTTGTACTATTGGACCTACTTATTCTTATATTACAGCTTAAGCATGCCCCGATGGATTAAATAAATTGGGTTTGTCCATCGGTGTGTGCTGCTGGCCATTATCACGCGTCTGGTCCCTCGGTATTTTGGGACTGGGGCGTGACAGTTATTGTCTACAAGTAACAGGATCAATAACACAATCTTTTAAGATTATTTGTTGTCTACGGCGTAACACAATCATACGTAAGGTGTACGACTTGTTATTGTCTACATGATGCAATACAAAATTTAAGAGTTTGATCACATATCCATTTAGCATTTTGCTCCCCCACCGACTAGTACAATGGATTCATAACACGAAACGTCACGATACTATAATCACTATGCAAGGTCTACGATAAAAGCACAATGATCACGGTCTATATGTAATCCCCCTGATTTTCAAAAAATTATAATTTGGAATTTTCTCAATTTACTGTAATTTTCTGAGATTTTTCTGGAATTAAAATCAAGGTATTTTGTAATTAAAGGATTTTTAAATGTTATTAATTAATATTAAAATATTATGAAAATAATATTTTATGGTGTAAAATGGAAAACTAGACATAGGGTATTTTTCCGAGAATTTATTGGACCCTGGAAGTATTTTTAAAGCCCAAAAACTAATTAATTAATTAAACCAAAATGAACCGGGTTTATTTGAAATAAACCAAGCCAAACCAAATTCTGAACCGGCCGGTCTGCCCGAACCAAACCGACCCAAACCCCTTAACGGGTCGGATCCGGGTCAGACCCGACCCGCTAAGAACCCGACCCGACCCGACCGCCTAAATCCCTAACCCCCAAAATTCTTCGTCTTCCCCTCCGGCGGCCGTTACCGCCGCCGTGGCCGCCGGCGACCGCTCCCTTCCTCTTCCCCCGAACGGTCGGACTGCCTCCCTTCCTCTTCCAGCCAACTCTCGCCCGTCCCTCTCCCCTAATCCCTCTATTTAAACCCCTTACGACCGTCATCCCTCGACCTCCGCTCAGCCGCCTCGAGCACCACGAACATCGCCGCCGTGTCCAGTCCCGCTCGCCTTGCCGTCCCCGATGGGACCGGCCTCCCTCCGCCCTCGGCCAGCCTCTCCTCCTCTCCTCCAGCTCTGTCCCCGCCGACCCCAAGCTCGCAGCTCCTCCGCCAAAGCCCCGCCTAGCCGCTCTGGCTCCGGTCGACTCAGCCGAGCGCCGCCCGGCCTCCCCGAGCTCGGACACGGCCTGGACACAGTGTCCAAGACACGGTAGACTCGAACCCGGACACGCATAATTTGGACTTTTTGAGCCCTATTCAGGTACTCATATCTCTCTCCTCGCTGCCCCAATTTCTGTTCTGTCAGTTGTGATGCGTAGACTGCATGACCCCCCTCGATGCCCGTGCAACCCGCTTGGTACATCGCGTCCTGTGGCGATCGGGAACCGCAATCCAAAAACAGAAAAAACAATGCCCTGTTTCACCTCGGAACTGAGTATGCCCCGCCAAACGGGATGACTTGGTCATGTGCGGTCTTCACCGATATGTGTGCGTCGTTGATACGGACGTGCGAGATTTTGCAAAAGTTGATTTGGATGTGCGTGCACACCGAAATCAACGCGTATTCTCCGACAAAGTCCCATATCCGTTCTTTCTGGTTCTCGCTGTAACTTAGTGTACACACGTCGGATCAGGACAAAACTTACGCCATCGGACTCGTAGCAATACGCTGGTCTTGTGACCCAAGTTTGGTTCGATTCTGAGAACGTTGACAAAATCGCATATCGTAGGCCCCACAGGCTCCACTTGACGGGCGATTTTGTGATCGGCTCATCGAAATCTAATTCTGGAAGTTCTGTTGGGTTCGTATCATCGTTCCTGACCTGTTGACACTAAGTTGGACAAATTTGGTGACCCTGACACATTTTTCGGTGCAAAGCGGCCCATATGTGGATCCTGCTTTGACCAGAAACTGTCATTTTTGCTCCTGTGTCCAAATTGGACTCAAGGACATGCATTTATAGCTGATTGATATTTTCTAAATCTGATGGTGATATTTATTTCAGCAACCGGAGTACTCCCTGCAAATTCCGTTGAAGTCAGAGCTACAATTGGAGCCAGAACCCCAGGCAAGTGTACCTTGCCAACTTGCAGTCTTTGATACATATTACTTTAACTTAATTATAAACTGATGTACATGCTTAAACCTAGGACCGTGTGACTTACTTAGCGTCCGATTAATAGTCGGGTGCCAACCCCGTACGCGGAGTTGTGTACGTTATTTAGAGATGGACATTCGTGACCCTTTACATTCTCGTACTTGTTTTATCAAGTACATTATAACCCAGGACACTTGACACCATACATATGACAGAATCTTCCTGAGATATTTATGGTAATTCTGTGTAGGTTTCAGGATTTATGACATAGACATTATATTCTTAGACATTATATTCTTAGACATTATATTCATAGACATAGTATGACTCACTGCATTAGATATGATCTCACGTGACATGGACATGAGACGTTATGGACATGAGACGTGTGGTTACATTGGGTGGGGAGAGACACACAGGCTACAGGCTGATTATATATATATAAAATCCATAGTAAATACATAGTAAAACTCATAGTAAACTCCGCTACTGGCTCCCAGACACAGAGCTTGTAGTGGTATCAGCCTAAGTTCTAGTGATGCTCTCAACTTGCATTTCACATAGATGGTTATATAGTTTACCCTATTATTTTATTATTTGTTGTACTGCATTTATTTTTGCATGAGCTTTCTTGTACCTTGCTATGTCCCCTGAGGACCTGGATCCGGATTATGTCCCCAGGATTAGCAGACGAGGTTTATCCAGAGGTATACGGAACAGAAGCACTTCTTGGAACAGTACCAGTACCTGAGGACGAGGTGATCGCTGAGGACTTTTCCTGAACATCTGCTACTTCCATGCTCAGTCTTTATGGCAAATAAACTCTTTTATTCCTGTTTAAATGAATATTGTAACAGACTTGATTATCGGGTTGTTCCCCGATTTATGTACTTATGACTTGATGATGATGTTTATTTTCCTTTTGTTGATATTGATATATTCATTCTGTGGATGAGAATAGTAAACCCTGACTATTATAATACAGCTTAAGTATGCCCCGTTGGATCCATTAAATTGGGTTTGTTCATCGGTGCGTACTGCTGGCCATTTCCACGTGTCTAGTCCCTCGATATTTTGGGACTGGGGCGTGACACTATATAATTACCAGAATATCAAGGCAATCACTGAAGAGTAACATCTCATGACAATGATCCAAGTATACTAATCAGTGTACCATAATGTCAAGAATCAGGTAAAACATTACTAAATATTTGTATTATAGTAATTATCAAATAATAGAAACTATCAGAGATGTACTCACCTGAGGTCCAGAGCAATGAATATCAAATAGTGTTCATCTCGATGTCTCAAAGACCTAAATATGAAATTCCATGTAAAAATAGTATTTAGAAATAAAAAAAGTATAAATGGCTCTAATAGTATTTTTAGGTCAAAACTAGGTTATTTGGATCAAACTAGGTTAGTACCTTGATTTTAGGTTCACTTTACCTATTTGGTTGACTTTTAGGGTCAAACTAGTTAATATTATCCAATACTAGTTAATACTAAATTATACCAAGTTGTTTCTAAGTTTCTAAGTCTTACTAGTAGGTTTATAACTTATATTTGCTATATATATATATATATATATATATATATATATATATATATATATATATAGGAATATATATATATATATATATATATATATATAGGAATACCTTGGCCTAAAACCAATTATCTTAACTATTAGTCAATACCTTATCCCGTGTCACGATATCTAGCCTGTATCCTAACATTTGCCCGTATCTTAATATTTACCCTTTATCTTGATATAATTTACCTCAACCCAATACCTTGGCATTAATACCAATACCCACACTACGCAACTAGTACTAAGGTATTTACTCATACCTTAGTCTTACACCTAAACCTCACTTGGTACATGGTATTATAATACCCACTCTCTTAGACACTGTCACTTATACACTGCACCTCCAAATCGTATTCACCTTGCACTTGGACACTCACTGTGTATTCAATCAAAATTTAATCTTACTAATAACCCTAATCTATTATCACTTAGTATCAATATGATACCCAACTCACCTCACATATACCCACACATGGTAGATGGTTACCAAGGTATCGATACTTTAACTCACATAACCATCACTTCACTAAGATACTAGATATCTCAAACCAACTAATATTCCCATAACTCTTATCATATATAATACCCTATCATGTTTACTGATACTCTATGATACCATACTTTATCTTAGTAGTGCGCCGCTTTGCGTTGGCAGAGATATCGCTTGGCCGACTCGAGAGGAAGCCTTCTCGAAGAGTTTTTTGATCGAAACACAAGACGATTGATCTGAGTGAGTGGACAGAACTTCATTCTCTGATTCTTGCATGCCTTAATAATGAATCTGAATTTTAAACTGCTTGTTCTAAGAAGATAATTTTCACAAGAAGAATGATAGAACCTGACTCTGCTTGCTTATCTTATGAACGAACCTTTGCCATGCTTAGAAAAGATGGAAATGTTGCATGCTAAGTTACACGATCACCACTATCGATCGAACCTTGCCATGCTAATTAAAAGTATAGAATATTGCCTGCTAGGTTACACTAATAGCTTATTGAACGTACCATTGTTATACTAATAAGAAAGATTAAAAGATTGCTTGAACTTATCTCTGTATAGTATGCTAAACTAGAGTAGAACTATATGCTTGTTAAAAAGAGATAGAAGAAATTCTTCCATGCTTGCTTTACTAGAAAACAACTTGAACATGTTTCATTGATCGTACTATATAAAATATAAAACTGTTTGAAATGCTTGAACTAAAATATGAGATGATATAAGCTAGTACCCGATGGTTACGACTCTGGTACATTGATGGTTATGTGCCCCGTACGTCGATGGTTACGGGCCCCGTTCATCGAGTATTGGGCTAAGTAAGAAAAAGAGAATTGATGGTAATGTACCCCGTACATCAATATAGATTGTTATTTAGAAGAGTTTGCTTAATTTTTTGCTTGCTTGCATTGTATGTTATCTGATAGAAGTGCATTCATGTATCAGTCTAGATAAACTTGTGCACAAGGACCTACCCTCTCGATCGGTTCCAGGGGCACTAAGAATCATTCGGCCTAGAAGGGGATAGGACACCCTGTTTATGGATTAAGTAAGGGTGTCAGTCTATTAGTGGGATGGGCTTAAATGTCCCAACTGCTAATCATGGGTTTTTATGGGCCATCATATAGATTGGGCAGATGCTAGGTTAGCCTTCTTCCTTACTTAACTATTTGATACAGAGACAAACAAAAAATAGAACCTTATTTATATTTGCAAATTATTGCTAACTTGTATGTCTGTTACCGGAATAACCGTTCGGCGATGGGTAAGTATCACTGAATAAGTGATCAATTATATTCCTTATGTTCCATATCATAATTTTTAAATAAAATATTTATATATTACTTAAATATGCTACTGTCCATTGAACTAAATTGAATAAGTCCGCTTGATGCACTTGTCTTGATTTGTGATAAACAGTCCACTAGAGATTGCTTGTGTTCCAAAAAGTTAATAAATTTGGCTCATGATACATGTTGTGCACTGCACGATAGAACAATGTCCCTATAGCATGCTTGAATGTATTGTACGTGTAAACCATTTTAAAAGATACTTTTTGAAAAGAGATAACCTGACTCAAATCATGTGTTGCATGAAATAAACTAAATTAAAAAGTAGGAAGATCATTAGTAATGTAATATTTTGTCACATGCTTACTTAGTGTTGGTTTTAGAGTATATTGCTTATGTTAGTTAATTTTATACTCACCAGTACTTTTCCTAAAATACTGACCCCCCCCCCCCCCCCGTTTTCTTATTCACAGGTACTGGATCGTCCGTAGAAGCGATAGCCGGGCCTCATCCTCCGGACCCAGAAATCTAAAGTCGATGCCTTGAGCCGTATCAAAATATTTTGAGTTACTTTTGTATAAAGGGATGTAATGTATAAAATGATGTAATTATAATCGAGAGAGAGAGATCTTGAGCGAATTGTAATCTCGGCTAAGCATCGCTTGTAACACATCTTGAATATCACTAAAGAGCTTGTTTCCTTATGCCATTGTGTTCTTTACTTTTCTGCAAAACTGTGTCGTTGCTTCCGTCTTGAATAGCTTACTTGCCCTTGTTCAAAGCTTTAGACTTGTGTAAGTGCAACTCAGGCTTGTACAGCATCAAACTCATGCGAGAACGATCGATTTTGTAAGGCGCTAAGCGAGGACGATCAGCCCCTTGCGGGAATTGGGGTGTGACATAATGGTATCAGAGCAATTCGACCATTTGGCCATTCCACTGTTTTACTTCAACTCAAGATGTTTTCTTACCACTTGATATTATTTCCACAATGAGCGTTCCATACAATGAATCCATAAATATTCTCAAAGATGCCGGTAAAAGTTTTCTGGATTGATTTATTGCTTGAGGGTTGTAACCTCCGTATCCTGAAATTCTTGCTTAAATATTATTATTAGGTTAATTTGGGACTATTGGAATTTTTCCACAATTTTTAGTTAATTAAAAACTAGTAACCCTAATTTTCTAGGACTTTCAAGAATTTATTTTAGGGCTAAACTTAATTAAAAATATCCCAAACTTTTATTTTAGGTTCTAAATAATAAAATATATTTTCTAGAATTTTTTGGGAAATTTCTGATTATTTTTAGCATTTATTTTGAGTTAATTATGAAAAACTGAATTAAAAACTAATTTCTGAAAAAGAAAACCCAAAAAGTAATTAATTCTGCCCAGTCAACAAACAAGGGGCCCACCTGTCAGCCTCCCGCAGCGAACAGTGCCGGGCCCGCCTGTCAGTGACCGCGGGGTGGGTGTGAGCCGAGCCGAGCCGACCTCGAGCCGAGCCGAGTCAGAGTTCGACTCGGACTCAGCTGAGACGAGCCGCGTAAGATTCGGACCGTCCGATTTGGGTGGGGCAGCGCAGATGGCTGCCACGTGTCAACTCCGAGCCGCGGTTGTACTCTCTCTCCTCTATATATATATATATAATAGTTTAAGTTATTTTCTAGGGTTTTTCTTGAGCCAATTTTTGGAGAATTGCCATCTAGGGTTCCTTCATCTTCCAGAAGCCATTGCGCATAGCTCCAGACTCCAAACAAGGCCTAATTTTTTGTGTTAGAACAATATTGAGGTTAGCTTTCTGATTATATAAATTGTTTTACAAAATTATGAGTATTAAATTCTGAAAATTCGTAGAGCACAGCATGTCCAAAAATAGACGTGTTTCAATATTTTCGCGATTTCGGGAGAACCAGGAATCAGAATAACGAATCATTTAAAGTTTCGAAAATCTAATGTCGAGATAATTGACATATGTTTTTCCTAGAATTTAATTCGAAATATTTACATACTGTTAATTCTATAGAACTTCTAGGTTAGAATTTAACCATCGGTGCACGATACGAAATTTGTATATGCCACAACTCCCAAATAAATTTGAATTCGGACGAGCCGTAAATTCTAACATGTTTTTGAAGCTAAAATCTACAGGAATTCATGCATGAAAGTCGAGTTTGTGTTGATTGACTTTTCGGTCAACAGATTGCCTCGATTTGCGTGTTATGAGTCTCGAGTTGATAAAATTTAGTTCCTTTGGACAAAATTTAGGAATTAACCTAAAAATCAGAATAATAAGATTAAAATAGGATTTTAGAGTAACTATTCTAGAATTAAATAAATTATCTTTGGACGTGATAAATTTATAATACATAGGCTATTTGGACTGTGACTTGGACTCTGATTCATACCAGCTAAGGACCCCAAGCGAGTACATTCTCTGACAGTTTCCATTATGTTGATTATCTCTATAACTCTTGTTATATAGCATACATGACTCGGACACTATTGTTTACACGAGTTGGCATCATTGAGACCTGTCACGAGGAGTCGTGATTGGAATCCATCGTGCTAGCTGGGAAAATAGGGAAATATTAGTAGCTTATGTGATCATACCCAACTTTACATGCATCATTAGCTCACTCACACCTCACGTCGGTGCAACCTTACCCTTACATGCCTCATCGCTGTTACATATGGTTAGCCGGACTTGTTGGGGATGATCGCTAATCAATGTAATGAGTCATATAGTCCCAAGTCGATCACATGATATGCTGATGTTTCACACACTTAGTTAGATGATTCTTGACATGTATCTCTAGTATATTGATTTAATATCTCTACATGTTCTAGTTATTGCTCTTGTACACACTTACATACCAGTTCATTGTTCTTGCTTGTACTCGTATTTCTATTTTATTGCTAGATGTACATTGATGATAACATGCTCCAGTATTCCATTTATTCCAGTATTTCTATTTTCAGTACATCCATGCTCGTCAGTATTTCTTATTGCCAGTATTCATATCTGTCTTGTATTTCTTTATACTGTGTTAAAGATTTTGTCAATATGCATGGAACTGCTGTTAGAGGTGTATTTCGTTCCAATCCTGACTGGATATTTTTTCCAGACTGTGACATAGAGGACTTGTTTCCAGCATACTTGGAGACTGGATGTTATTGATTGCAGGTTAGATTATTTATTATTGTTTAGACTTGTCTTGTATTTCATTGTTTGCTTCGATATCTCATCGTGCTTTAGCTTATGTGATTGAGTATATTCTATATTATATTGTGATATCTGTGTCTCCCTATGGAGTTGGATATTCATGTGAGATTGATTAAATAGTTACATGACCTAGACATCGTTCTACCGCCGATGCTGTGGCGTAGGCTGAACGTACCCACGCTCTCGTGTCCCTATACCGGGTGCGGGTCGTGACACGTTTTTAGTGGTGGCCCATGCAGGTCTGACTTCGCAAGTTGTGTGATGTCATGGTAGTGCAACGTCTTAGTTGTACTACTGCGTGCCTGCTATAGAATATAGGACATAGGACACTAGGATGAGAGAGGATACTCAATCACAAAAATTCTTAATAGATTCTTGGGATGACCCCTTGAGAATCTTATTATCATTTCCAATTTAAATCTTTTCTTGTTTTCGTCCGCTCTTGCTTGTTGTTATTGAACTTGATTCTTGTTGATCAGTTATTAAATTAAAAATCTTGGTATTATTGTTGAGTTTGATTCTTATTGAGCAATTGTTAAATTTAACTCTTGGTGTCGTTGTTGAGTTTGATTTTTTTTATCGAGATGAATTTTACGGACTAAACTTTACGGTATCATCTGATGACATATGTTGATGAGGACAGTGAGAAAGGTAAAACGTCTACTTTGGTTATGGAACCTAGAGTTTATCGCAGCCATATTAGCTGTCGTGACGAGAACGTAGGAACCTGACTTGGATATACATACTTTAGTTATGAAACTTAGAGTCTCTCGAAGCCATACCGGTTGGCGTGGCGAAGATTCTAGATGACATGATTATAGAGTTGCATACCTTAGTTACGGAACCTGTCGTTTATCGCATCTATGCTTACTGGCATGGCGAGGATTCTGAGTGTCATGATTTTTGACAGACATGTATGATTATCAGGTTGTATCTTAAATTGGTTCTTAAAGTATCATCTCAATACTTATCTATTTCCGTTATTACAGGACTTTGTTCCTTCATTTTTTTTACTAGCAGTAGAATACCTTCAGTCCTTATCCAGTTCCTTTTTGAGCTTCTTTTCTTTGAGGATTCCTTGTTAGTATGATAATGGGTGACTTGCAATTATGTTTGTGTCTTGTATTAGTGTTAACTGAGTGTAACTCGTGAGTTGTAAGTGTTTCTTAGTAGGACATGTGAGCAGTAGGCATTAATCTATAGTTAACCCATAGCATAGTACCTTGTAGCAATAGTTCTATTATAGGTGTGTTATAGTTAGTATTGGCACTATAAGTAGAAGGAGAGTATAGAGTATCAGTGATAGTTCCAAGAGTTAGTATCAGAATCAGCATACCAATCCTGGATAGTCATGAATTTATGTAATTGGATAATCTATGTAAATAATTAAGTATCAAGGAATTGTGTTGAAAATTAATGGAACATGATATTCAATTTGATGATTGATTACTTGGGTGTGTCAAGAGTAAAGAAATGTATATGCATAAAGGGTATTAATGATGTGTGCCAAGGGTAGAGGAATATCAAGATTGATCATGAAAGGTATGAAGTGTATCACAGATTAGTGTAACAGTCTGTAAAAGATTAAAGAAAGATACGTATACATCAATCGAGATATGGAACCATATGCCTGCCCTTGAGATTGAAGTAAAGCATGGGTATTATAGAAAGTGCAAGTGATCATGAGTTGTAATAAGTTTGATGAGATATCTAATGATGAAGCTAGTGTTACCATACCAATAGTGCTATTGATTCTATATCAAGGATTAGTTGAGAATCGTTCTAGTAACCGTAATTACCTCGTGTGATGATATTAGATTGGTGTATCAATTAATATAGATAGAAAATCATTGGAGAAAATATGTGTGATGATAACTTTGATTATTGGAAGTAATAGTGCAAGTAATTCGGGCAGTACAAGTTTTAGTACACAGTTGAGAGTTGCAGACAATGGGTGTATTTGAGTGCACCTTTAGTATTAGAGACTATAAGTATTTATATGTATACTTGTGGATTTAAATTTATAAATTGAAGAGTGGAAATGAATTTCAATTTTTAAGAATTTTGAGGAGTTAAGATTTTATGTTATTAAAATTTTGAGGATTCAAATTCAATTCAATAAACATAGTCAAAGCTATAAGGATTTTAGAAGTGATTAAAAATTTTATTTCGATATTTGAGCATTTGACTTTTAAGGAAAGTATATACATTTTATTTTAAATTGTTCGAGAAGTTAAATTTTGATGATTTTATTTTGAGGATAAAATTTTATGGTGGGTAAGAAATGTATAACAGTATATGAGTGGTTGATGTGCATGTGTAAGGATCTATTGGCTTGAGAATGCTTGAGATGGCACTACAAACAGACTTGGGTGTCCATCTAGAGTTGCATTAGAAGGAGCAGTACTTAGTATGGTGTGTTGCACTTGGTGTGCACTTGAGTGATAAGAACGACTAGTATAAACAATTACAGTAGGTAAGAGAGCTAGCAGTGAGTGTGCTTGTAGTAGAAACAGTAGTACCAAGGGATAGAGGTATCAAACTTTGGATGCATCATTAAACCATGGTTGTGTTAGCAGTTTTTATTCTTTTCTTTTATTTTGTTCCTTTTTCGTCTGTTTGATTGATTGATTAATTTTTTTGTACCATAGCTTGTATCAATGATCTTCGTGCTAGAATGTAGTTAGTAATACACCCTGACAGAGACTATAATACCATGACAAAAGTGACCATAACCATGCATGTTTATCTAGATTGCATGTTGCATAATTGTAGGTATGATTTTCTTAGACCTTGATTGTTGGAGGTTTGACCGTAGTAAATATTTATGAAGAGGATATGACTTGACAAAGAGAGACAAGGTGCTTTAAATATCGAGGATAAATATTAATTTAATAAAGAGTTGAGAATTTAATATGGCAGAATTGACAATTTTGCTAAAACATTGATTTTTATGAAGATTAAGATATGATTGAATCTATCATTAAAATTCGAGAAAATTAAGGAGATTATCATTATATTCATTGGACTGCAAGTTATGAACTTATATTGAATATGGTATTTGAAGATTTCATAACTAATACATTATTTGATTTTGTGTGGAAAAAAGGAATCGAGGATTAAGATCACTAATGGATTAGTGTTGAATTCGAATTTTGGGATAAGTTTTTTTAAATTTTATAAATATGCATTTACTGGATTTCAATTAAAGGATTGGATAGTAAATTTTGTATTTAGTGAATTACTCAAGATTTGAGGAGTAAGATGATTAATAGGTTAGTGTTTGAATACAAACTTTTTGGATGAGATTTTAACTTTTATAAATATGCATTGATTGGATTTAAATTAGAGGATTGGATATTAAATTTTTGAGTATTTAATTATTAACACCAAATTTTGAGGAGATTGTTATAAGAATGGAATTTGATTTTTAATTTTAAAGGTTTGCGGGAATATGATACTTCTAGAATTTTGAAAAGTTGTGAAAAAACAATATGGATTAGTTCATGATTATATGATTTGATGAATTTAATTTTGATGGTAATAAATAAATAAATAAAATAATTGAGGATCTTAAATTTCGAGGACGTACCCACGCTCTCGTGCCCATATACCGGGTGCGGGTCGTGACAAGAGTTGTGATTTGTGATTTCTGATGTCTAGAGTTTTATTGAGTTATTGATTGCTAGAGTTATCGATTGAGGATGGTGAGGGATGCGGACTATCGATGCTTTGGATATCGAAAGTTTCTCCTTAAGTTTCAATGACAAAACATTTTCGGTTGGTAAGTATGTAGTGCCCCACTTTGCATTGGCACTATGTACAAGAGATCGCTTAGCTGACTCGAGCAGAAGCCTTCAAAAAGAGTTTCTTGATCGAAACACAAGATAATTTATCTGAGTGTGTGGGAAGAACTTCATTCTCTGATTCTTGCATGTCTTAATAATGAATATAAGTTTTATACTGCTTGTTCGAAGGAGATAGTTTTCATAAGAAGAATGATAGAACTTGACTCTGCATGCTTAATAAGAGAACTCGTATTGTTTGTCTTATGAATAAACCATTGCCATGCTAAGAAAAGATAGAAATATTATATGCTAAGTTACATGATCACCGCTATCGAATGAATATTGCCATGCTAAGTAAAAGTATAGAATGTTGCCTGCTAGGTTACACTAACACGGTTATTGAACGAACTATTGTCATACTAATAAGAAAGAGTAAAAGATTGCTTGAACTTATCTTTGTATCATATGCTAAACTAGAGTAGAATGACATGCTTGTCAAAAAAGTGATTGAAGAACTGCTTTCATGCTTGCTTTAGTAGAAAGCTGCTTGAACATATTTCATTGATCGTACTGTATAAAAGATAGAACTGTTTGAAATGCTTGAACTGAAATAGGAGATGATATAAGCCAGTCCTTGATGGTTACGATTCTGATACATCGATGGTTACGTGCCCCGTACATTGATGGTTACGTGTCCCATACATCGAGTATTAGGCTAAGTAAGAAGAAGAGAATTGATGGTTACGTGCCACGTACATCAATATAAATTATTATATAGAAGATTTTGCTTATTTTTTTACTTGCTTGCATTGTATGTTATCTGATATAAATACATTCATGCATCATTATGGACAAACTTGTGCACAAGGATGTACCCTCTTGATCGATTCCTGGGGCACTAGGAATTATTTGGCCTAGGAGAGGATAGGACACCCTATTCGTGGATTAAGAAAGGGTGTCAGTCTATTTGTAAGATGGGCTTGAACGTCCTAACTGTAAATCATGGGTTTTTATGGGCCATCATATAGTTAGGGCACATGCTAGGTTAGCCTTCTTGTATACCTAACTGTTTGATGCAGAGACGGACATGGAATATTCATATATGCAAATTGTTCTAACTTGTATGTCTGTTATAGGGATAACCGTTCGACGATGGGTAAGGATCACTGAATAAGTAATCACTTGTATTCTTTATGTTCCTTATCATAATTGATAAATGAGATGTATCTATTTTACTTGAATATGCTACTATTCATTGAACTAAATTGAATAAGTCCACTTGATGCACTTGTCTTGATTTGAGATGAACAGTCCACTAGAGATAGCTTGTATTCCAAAATAGTTACTAAATATGGCTCATAATACATGTTGTGCATTGTATGATAGAACACTATCCCTATAGCATGCTTGAATGTATTATACGTGCAAACCGTTTTCAAAGATATCTTTTCAAAAAGAGATAATCAATCTCAAATCCTGTGATGCATAAAATAAACCTAGGTAAAAAGTAGCAAGATTATTAGTAATGTAATATTTTGCCACATGCTTACGTAGTATTGGTTTTAGATAGTGTTGTTTCTGTTCGTTGATTTTATACTCACCAGTACTTTTTCTAAAGTGCTAATCCCCTACCAGTTTGTATGTTCACAGGTACTGGATCGCCCGTAGAAGCGATAGCCGAGCCTCATCCCCCGGACCAAGAAATCTAAAGTCGATGCCTTGAGCCGTATCAAAATATTTTGAGCTGGTTTTGTATAAAAGGGATGTAATTTATGGAATGATGTAATTGTAATCGAGAGAAAAAAAGCTTGAGCAAATTATAATCTCGGCCAAGCACCGCTTGTAACACAACTTGAATATCAATAAAGAGCTTATTTTCTTATGCCATTGTGTTCTTTACTTTTCTGCAATATTGTGTCGCTGCTTCCGTCTTGAATAGCTTACTTGCCCTTGTTCAAAGCTTTGGCCTTGTACAAGCGTAACACAGGCTTGCACGACACCACGCTTATGCGAGAACGATCAGGTCCACAAGGCGCTAAGTGAGGATGATCGGCCCCTTGCAAGAATCGGGGCGTGGCATAAGGATATCAGAGCAACTCGACCGTTTGGCCATTCCGTTATTTTGCTTCAACTCAAGATGTTTCCTTGACAATTAATATCATTGCTGCAATGAGCATTCCATACAATGAATCCATAAATATTCTCAAAGATGCCGGCAAAAATTTTCTGAATTGATTTATTGCTTGAGAGTTGTGATTTGTGACTTCTGATAGCTAGAGTTTTACTGAGTTCTTCATTGCTAGAGTTTTTGATTGAGGATGGTGAGGGATGAGGACTATCGATGCTCTGGATATCAAAATTTCTCCTTGAGTTTCGAGGATAAAACATTTTGGTGGGTAAGTATGTAGTGCCCCACTTCGCGTTGGTACTATGTACAAGGGATATCGCTTAGCTGGCTCGAGCGAAAGCCTTCTTGAAGAGTTTTTTGATCAAAACACAAGATGATTGATCTGAGTTAGTGGGCATAACTTTATAATATGATTCTCGCACACCTTAATAATGAATCTAAGTTTTATACGGCTTGTTCTAAGGAGATAGTTTTCATAAGAAGAATGATAGAATCTGAATCTGCTTGCTTAATAAGAGAACTCGTATTGCTTATCTTATGAACGAACCCTTGTCATGCTAAGAAAAGATAAAAATATTGCATGCTTAGTTACACGATCGCCGCTATCGAACGAACATTACCATGCTAAGTAAAAGTACAGAATATTGCCTGCTAAGTTATACTAACACGATTATTGAACAAACTATTGCATACTAATAAGAAAGAGTAAAAGATTGCTTGACCTTATCTTTGTATCGTACGCTAAACTAGAGTAGAACTACATGCTTGTGAAAAAGAGATAAAAGAACAGTTTCCATGCTTGCTTTACTAGAAAACTGCTTGAACATGTTTCATTAATCGCACTTTATAAAATATAGAACTATTTGAAATGCTTGAACTGAAACAAGAGATGATATAGGCTAGTAATCGATGGTTACGACTCTGGTACATCAATGGTTATGTGCCCCGTACATCGATGGTTACGTGTCTCATAGATCGGGTATTGGGCTAAGTAAGAAGAAGAGAATTAATGGTTACGTGCCCCATACATCAATATATATTATTATATAGAAGAGTTTGCTTGATTTTTTTGCTTGCTGGCATTGTATGTTATTTGATAGAAGTGCTTTCATGCATCGGTCTGGACAAACTTGTGTACAAGGATGTACCCTCTCGATCTGTTCTTAGGGCACAGGGAATCGTTCAGCATATGAGAGGACATGACACCCTATTCATGGATTAAAGAAGGGTGCCAGTCTATTAATGAGATGGGCTTGAATGTCCCAACTGCTAATCATGGGTTTCCATGGGCCATCATATAATTAGAGCGCATGCTAGGTTAGCCTTCTTGCATACCTAACTATTTGATTCAGAGACAGACAGGGAATAGAACCTTATTCATATATGTAAATTATTGCTAACTTGTATGTCTGTTACAGGGATAACCGTTCGACGATGGATAAGGATCACTGAATAAGTGATCACTTGTAATCCTTATGTTCCTTATGATAATTAATAAATGAGATTTATCTATTTTACTTGAATATGCTACTGTTCATTAAACTAAATTGAATAAGTTCGCTTGATGAACTTGTCTTGATTTGAGATGAACAGTCCACTAGAGATAGCTTGTGTTCCAAAAGAGTTAGTAAATATGGTTCACGCTGTGCACTACACGATAGAACATTATCGCTATAGCATGCTTTAATGTATTGTACGTGCAAACTGTTTTTAAATATATATTTTCAAAAAGAGGTAATATGATTCAAATCATGTGCTGCATGAAATGAACCTAGGTAAAAAGAAGAAATATTACGAGTAATATAATATTTTGCCACATGCTTACTTAGTGTTGGTTTTAGATAATGTTGTTTCTGTTCATTGATTTTATACTCACCAGTACTTTTTCTAAAATATTGACCCCCTACCAGTTTGCTTGTTCGCAGGTACTGGATCGTCCATAAAAACGATAGCCGAGCCTCATCCCCCGGACCCAAAAATCTGGAGTCGATGCCTTGAGCCGTATCGAAATGTTTTTGAGCTGCTTTGGTATAAAGGGATATAATATCTGAAACGATATAATTATAATCGAGAGAGAGAGTTTAAGCAAATTATAATATCGGTCAAGCACCGCTTGTAATACATCTTGAATATCAATAAAGTGCTTGTTTCCTTATGTATTGTGTTCTTTACTTTTCTGTAATATTGTGCTGCTGCTTTCGTCTTAAATTGCTTACATGATCTTGTACAAATCTCTAGCCATGTGCAAATACAACTCAGGCTTGCACAACATCACGCCCATACGAGAACGATCGGTTTCGCAAGGCGCTAAGCTTAGATGATAGACCCCTTGCGGGAATCAAGGCGTGACATAATGGTATCTGAGCAACTCGACCCTTTGGCCATTCTGCTATTTTGCTTTAACTCAAGATATTTCCTTGCCACTTTATATAGTTTCTACAATAAGCGTTCTATACAAGGAATCCATAAATATTCTCAAAGATGCCGGTAAAAATTTTCTAGATTGATTTATTGCTTGAGAGTTATGATTTGTGATTTCTAATGGCTAGAGTTTTATTTAGTTCGATTGCTAGAGTTTTCGATTATGGATGGTGAAGAATGAGGACTATCGATTCTCTAGATTTCAAAAGTTTTTCCTTGAGTTTCGAGGATAAAACTTTTTTTTGGAGGGTAAGTATGTAGTGCCACGCTTCGCGTTTGCACTATATATAAGAGATCGCTTGGCTGGCTCGAGCAGAAGCCTCCTCAATTAGTTTCTCGATCGAAATATAAGATGATTGATCTGAGTGAGTGGGATGAACTTCATTCTCTGATTCTTGCACACCTTAATAATGAATCTGAATTTTATACTGATTATTCTAAGTGGATAGTTTTCATAAAAAGAATGATAGAACCTAACTCTGTATGCTTAATAAGTGAAATCGTATTGCTTATCTTATGAACGGACCCTTGCCATGCTAAGAAATAGAAATATTGTATGCTATGTTACACGATCACCGCTATCGAATGAATATTACCATGTTAAGTAAAAGTATAGAATATTGCCTGCTAGGTTACATTGACACGGTTATTGAACGGACAATTGCCATTATAATAAGAAAGAGTAAAAGATTTCTTGAACTTATCTTTGTATCGTATGCTAAACTAGAGTAGAACTATATGCTCATGAAAAAGAGATAGAAGAATAGCTTCCATGCTTGCTTTACTAGAAAACTGCTTGAATATGTTTTATTTATCATATTGTATAAAATATAAAACTGTTTGAAATGCTTGAACTGAAAAATGAGATAATATAGGCCAGTACTCGATGGTTATGACTCCGGTACATTGATGGTTAGGTGTCCCGTATATCGATGGTTACGTATCTCATACATCGAGTATTCGGCTAAGTAAGAAGAAGAGAATTGATGGTTACGTGCCCCGTACATCAATATAGATTATTATATATAATTATTTTCTTGATCTTTTTTGCTTGCTTTCATTGTATGTTATCTGATAGAAGTAAATTCATGCATTGCTCTGGAGAAACTTGTGCACAAGGACGTACCCTCTCGATCGATTCCTGGTGCACTGGAAATTGTTCAGCCTAGGAGAGGACAGGACACCCTATTCATGGATTAAGGAAGGGTGTCAGTTTATTATTGCGATAGGCTTGAACGTCCAAACTGCTAATCATGGGTTTCCATGTGCCATCAAATAGTTAGGGCGCATGCTGCATACCAAACTGTATGATGCAGAGATGGATAGGGAATAGAAACTTATTCATATATGCAAATTATTGCTAACTTGTATGTTTGTTGCAAGGATAAGCGTTCGGTGATTGGTAAGGATAACTGAATAAGTGATCACTTGTATTCCTTATGTTCCTTATCATAATTTCTAAATAAGATGTATCTATTTTACTTGAATATGCTACTGTTCATTGAACTAAATTGAATAAGTCTGCTTGATGCACTTGTCTTGATTTGAGATGAACAGTCCACTAGAGATAGCTTGTGTTCCAAAAGTGTTAGTAAATATGGCTCACGATACATGCTGTGCACTGCACGATAGAATACTGTCCCTATAGCATGCTTAAATGTATGGTACGTGCAAAGCATTTTCAAAGATATATTTTTAAATATTTTCAAAATGAGGTAGTTTGACTCAAATACGGTGCCGCATGAAATGAACCAAGGTAAAAAGTAGAAAGATCACTAGTAATGTAATATTTTGCTATATGCTTACTTAGTGTTGGTTTTAGAGAGTGTTGCTTCTATTCGTTTATTTTATACTGACCAGTACTTTCCAAAAATTGCTGACCCCCCACCCGTTTGCTTGTTTGCAGGTACTGGATCGTCCGTAGAAGCGATAGCCGAGCCTCATCCCCTGGACCCAAAACTCTTGATTCGATACCTTGAGCCGTATCAAAATATTTTGAGCTGCTTTTCTATAAAGGGATGTAATGTATGGAATGATGTAATTATAATCGGGAGAAAGAGAGCTTGAACGAATTATAATCTCGGCCAAGCACCGCTTGTAACACATCTTGAATATCAATAAAGAGCTTGATTCCTTATGCCATTATGTACTTTACTTTTTTGTAATATTGTGCCGCTGCTTCCGTCTTAAATAGCTTACTTGCCCTTGTTCAAAATGTTGGCCTTGTGCAAGTGCAACTTAAGCTTGCATAGCATCGCACCCATTCGAGGACGATCGGTTCCGCAAGGGGCAGCGAGGATGATCGACCCCTCACGGGAATTGGGGCGTGACATAATGGTATCAGAGCAACTCGACCCTTTGGCTATTTCGATCTTTTTCTTCAACTTAAGATATTTCTTTGCCACTTGATACTGTTGCTGTAATGAGCATTCCATACAAAGAATCCATAAATAATCTTAAAGATGCCGGCAAAAATTTTCTGAATTGATTTATTGCTTGAGAGTTGTGATTTGTGCTTTTTGATGGCTAGAGTTTTATTACATTCTTGATTGCTAGAGTTTTCGATTAAGGATGGTGAGGGATGAGGACTATCGATGCTCAGGATATCGAAAGTTTCTTCTTGTATTTCGAGGATGAAACTTCTTTTTGGTGGATAAGTATGTAGTACCCCACTTCGCGTTGGCACTATGTACAAGAGATATCGCTTGGCTGGCTCGAGCTGAAGGCTACTCGAAGAGTTTACCGATCGAAACACAAGACGATTGATCTGAGTGAGTAGACAGAACTTCATTCTCTGATTCGTGTACGCCTTAATAGTGAATATGAGTTTTATACTACTTGCTCTAAGGAGATAGTTTTCATAAGAAGAATGATAGAACCTAACTATGTATGCTTAGTAAGAGAACTCGTATTACTTGTCTAATGAACGAACCATTGCCATGCTAAAAAAAGATAGAAATGTTGCATTCTAAGTTACACGATCACCGCTATTGAACAAATATTGACATGCTAAATAAAAGTATAGAATAGTGCCTGCTAGGTTATACTGACACAATTATTGAAGGAACTATTATCATACTAATAAGAAAGAGTAAAAGATTGCTTGAACTTATCTTTGTATCATATGCTAAACTAGAGTAGACTACATGCTTATGAAAGAGCAATAGAAGAACTGCTTCCATGCTTGCTTTACTAGAAAACTGCTTGAACATGTTTGATTGATCGCACTTTATAAAAGATAGAACTGTTTGAAATACTTGAACTCAAACAGGAGATTATATAGGCTAGTACTCGATGGTTACGACTCCGGTACGTTGATGGTTACGTGCCCCGTACAGCGATGGTTACGTATCCCGTACATCGATTATTGGGCTAAGTAAGAAGAAGGGAATTGATGGCTACGTGCCCCGTACATCAATATAAATTATTACATAGAAGAGTTTGCTTTTTTTTTTGCTTGCTTGCATTGTACGTTATCTGATAGAAGTGCATGCATGCATCAGTTTGGACAAACTTGTACACAATGATGTACCCTCTCGATCGATTCCTGGGGCACTGGGAATCGTTCGGCCTATGAGAGGATATGACACCTTGTTCGTGGATTAAGGAAGGGTGTTAGTCTATTAGTAAGATGGGCTTGAACATCACAACTGCTAATTATGGGTTTCCATGGGCCATCATATAGTTATAGCATATGCTAGGTTAGCGTTCTTGCATACCTAACTGTTTGATGCAGAGATGGACATGAAATAGAACCTTACTCATATATGCAAATTGTTGCTAACTTGTATGTCTATTGTAGGGATAACCATTCGGCGGTGGGTAAGGATCACTGAATAAGTGATCACTTGTATTCCTTATTTTCCATATCATAATTGCTAAATGAGATGTATCTATTTTACTTGAATATGCTACTGTTCATTGAACTAAATTGAATAAGTCCGCTTGATGCACTTGTCTTGATTTTAGATAAACAGGTTACTAGAGATAGCTTGTGTTCCAAAAGAGTTAGTAAATATGGCTCACGATACATGATGCATACTGCACGATAAAACACTGTCCATATAGCATACTTGAATGAATTGTACATACAAACTATTTTTAAAGATATATTTTCAAAAAGAGGTAATTTGACTCAAAACCTGTGCCACATGAATTGAAACAAGGTAAAAAGTAGCAAGATCACTAGTAATATAATATTTTGTCATATGCTTACTTAGTGTTGATTTTAGAGAGTGTTGCTTCTGTTCATTGATTTTACACTCACCAGTACTTTCTCTAAAGTGCTGACCCCCCACCAGTTCGGTTGTTCGCAGGTACTGGATTATCCATAGAAGCGATAGCCGAGCCTTATCCCCAAGACCCAAAAATCTGGAGCCGAAGCCTTGACCCGTATTGATATATTTTGAGTTGTTTTTGTATAAAGGGATTTAATGTATGGAATGATGTAATTGTAATCGAAAGAAAAAGAGATTGAGCGAATTGTAATATCAGCCAAGTGTTGCTTGTAATACATCTTGAATATCAATAAAGAGCTTATTTCCTTATGTCATTGTGTTCTTTACTTTTCTGCAATATTGTACCGCTACTTTCGTCTTGAATATCTTACTTGCCCTTTTTCAAAGCTTTGGCCTTGTGCAAACGCAAATCAGGCTTGTACGACATCTTGGCCATGCGAGGACGATCGATTTCGTACGGTGCTAAGCGAGAACAATAGGCCCCTTACGGGAATCGGGGCATGATAATCTCAACCTCAACACCAATCTTAATCCTTATTACTCTCCTTAACTCACTTAAACACAACTCACTTACACCCTTATATCCCAAGATACATACACAACCCACTTATATACTGTGGTACACTACCACACACAAAGCTTGTATACTTCACTCAAATTGTGCAGTTTTGTGCACAGTTCCTGTACACAAATACCCCAATGCACAACAGAACTTCCTGCTGCCTGATCCCCTCACCCTCATATGTCTGCAATCAACAACCCGAGACAATAATACAATACTACAACAATATCTAAAATACCATCCCCACACTAATACATGTAGTTTGCACCAACACAACAACTCACCATGGCAACCCGGCCACAATTGTCAAACCGACTGCCTCTCCCACAACCTATTCTCAGTACACACATAAATAACCACCCACATCCAACTGCTCCCCTGATCCTCTTTTTTATCCAATTGTTGCATCTCTTATTTCAAACAGCTGATTAATAAATAAGTTTCACTTATCAAAATAATGAGTTATTTGTTACATAATTTATCAAAATTACGATTTAGTAAAGTAAATAAATGATAATACGTGGGCATACTTACCAATGCCAGAGGAAATGGTTTAAAACTTGCACTTAATGCTTACTTCAGTTCTCACCACT
Source organism: Iris macrosiphon (assembly GCA_036927795.1). Lineage (NCBI taxonomy): Eukaryota > Viridiplantae > Streptophyta > Magnoliopsida > Asparagales > Iridaceae > Iris > Iris macrosiphon. The sequence goes on along the minus strand of JAYESA010000009.1, from coordinate 168,096,026 downwards.
GCTATGAACCTTCCCCACTATACTATACATGTTTGCCCCCGACTATAGGTGCTAACAGTAGGTGCAATACCTGATTACAACATCTCCCTCTTAGCAACCAAGCAACCTACTAGTCTACCCAACTAAAATACTACAAGAACAACAACAACTGTTGCAACTTCACCTTGCTGCATATACCGCAACACTACTACAAGCATCACTTCCCCCTCTAAATGATATACCTTCCTCATACCACATTAATGCATACCTTTAGTTGCCAATATACTGGCCTACCCTCAAACACTCAGTTTTAGTTACTCATTGCAGACCACCTCAAGCTTCAAACCTCATCACCACCTCTCTAGTTCATCAAAAACACCAATTCACACTCTCTTAAAATGCACACACACCCAACACCTATATGAATACAGCCTCACGACAAACACACAAACAAACTTCTAAACTAATACTCTAGTATCACTAATATACTAACACACACTACTACATGCACTTAGCAAAACATGCCAAATAATGCAATACACACATGCATTATATCAAGCACCTATGGTGCATCCTCCATGATACACACAAATACCATGATACACTCATGGTATTCACTCCCAATATCACAATACACCACCAATGAACATGGTAATCATCTAATATACCAAATAGAGCATGAACACTATTAGAAATAGCTAATCTAGTACAATATGAGAAAATTTACATGCTAGGACTCCAAATACATTAAAATACCCAACCTACACCACTATATCATGGCGTATCTTGATACGGACTCTTCGAGTCCATTTGTAGATATGTATACCCTCTCAAACCATGAATAACAATATAAAATTACCTATGATACTTTTTTACAAACACCTAGTGGTCCAAATTTGAATTTTCCTTAATTTGGCCATAAAAGTCATTATAACTTTCTTACCTAGTTCTTCTTTCTATGGGTAGCCCTTAGCCATGGATAGGTTCCTAATGGTTAAATACATCATTTAAAATTAAAATAATAAGAGGGATAATAGTTTTACCTATTGGAAGATGGATTCCTAATATAATACATCAAGAGGACACAAATAAATGAATGGACACCTCCCTCAAGCTAGCTTCCTTTCAATGCTTTCTTCTTGCTATTTAAAGATCCTATTCTCCTTGGGATTAGAATTTGAGAGGGTTGGGAATTTATTTCGGAATAAAAGTGGTTGGGACTTCTTCTTAAATTGGAGGAATATTTAGGGATGAGTAAAAATGAAAGAGAGAGGCTATTAATGAACTAAAGAGGGGTTCATATTGAGAGTTAGGGTCGACCACTAGCCCTAGGTTTTCTTCATGTACAATGTCTCATTTGTCCCTCCTAATTAGTCATGAAGGTTTAGTAATTTAAGAGGCTTAATTAAGGAGGTTTTAATAGTTAATGGAAGAGGTTATCAATCATTCATTCTAACTAGGTGGGTCAACCATACTAATAAATTGGATGCACTAATTTGGGTCATAACAAGTCTAGTTGGGTTCATTTAGGCTCACTACAACTAGTCTAACTAATGACTAACAACTAAACATCAACAATATTGAATATATAATCATACATGTAACAATACCAAATTTTATGAAATAAAAATATAATCAATATAATTATTATGGAATATAAATATTAACAATAATATAAAGTAGAAAAATACAAAAAATATTCTTCTCCAGAAAAGTCGTAGTTACAAAAAGAGAGTGGTCTTTTTAGTAAGACTTCTCGCCTATTTCTTTAAACCTAATTTTTTTTCCATTTTACATGGTTATTAAATGAAATAATTTGATATTATTTTTATTCTTTCATATATATATATATATATATATATATATATATATATATATATATATATATATATATATATATATATATATATTATTATTATTATTATTATTAGTGTGTGTGTGTATGGTAAAAGCCTCTTGACTTTAGTGGTCATTAGGTGGAGATATAACACCCTGGTTAGGTAGTTCAGAATTCGAATACATGGAGAAGCGAATTATTCATTTAATTAATAAATGGTGGGAGTTGTTCCGTTATAAAAATAAGTTATGCTAACTTGATTTTTTTATTTATATAACTGGACTTTCGTCCGTGGGGTCGTGGCATATTGGTTACGATGAGGGCTCCCGTAGAGATGGCACAGTTCGATTCTCCCCTTAGGAAGTTCCTAACCTTAAGAAAAGAACATCAATATATTTTGGAAGAAGTTAATTCCATTAATAAAAAAAATGGTACAAAATTGGCAGTCAATTCTGACATGTCGCATGCTAAGGACCCGTACATCAAACTCTATGTTATGTAGTATACTATTCTTTGGCATAGAGTCTCTCTCGAAGATACATCTATTTCTATCTTTCCGTACATGCCACACTACCACAGCTAGTCCGATCCGAGCTTCCGAGAACCACCACGAGCCCTTTAAAGGTTCTAGAAGTTGACATCCCTCACATATTTTGCCTTTATCTACCTCACCCATAAGGAGTCGCCTGATACAAATCCTCATGTCAACCACATTGCCGCTACATTATGTAGTGTATTCAAAGAGTAGAGCCCCACCCCACCTTCGTCTTTTGTCCTGCATAATACATCCCATCTTATCGTGTGTAGCCCACCTTGCCAAACAAAGTAAGCACATATCCTCTCGATCTTTTTAATAATAGCATGTGGCAATATAATCGACTATAGCCAGAATACGGCAACCGCAATTATCACCGATCTTACCAATTCTATACGGCCACAAAAAGAAAAGCTATGTGCATGCCATCTTTCCGTGCGTCGTTGTGCATACTCGATCAAACTCTGACATTCAACATCCCTGGCATAGTTAGAAGACAACGGGATACCCAAATATTTAACTGGTCGTACCCCCGCAATCTACCCCAATAATCTGAGCACGTTTCTCCTTATTGGGACAATGTGAATTAAAATATACCTTACACTTATCTCGATTCAATTGGAGACCTATATGCTTCACAAATAATTGTAAAAGGGAGTCCAACTCAGCCATTCCCTCCAACGATGGTTTCATGAACACCGATAAATCGTCTGCAAAAATCAAATATGATACATGCGGCCTAATATTCTTCTGGATGGGGATAATTTTCCTGTAGAACATAGCCTCCTCCATTAGGCACGAAAAGTACTCCATCACTAGCGTAAACAAGTATGGTGACAATGGGTAACCCTGTCAGAGCCCTATGTTGCTTCGTATAAATCCATACAAAAGCCCTTTAATAAGTACAAAAAGGTGGGAGTACTAATACACTAACGTACCATACTAACCAATGCAAGGTTGAACCCAAGAGCTAACATTATATGACAAATGAAAATCCCTGTTGACCTTATCGTATGCTTTCTATAAATCCAGTTTGATACAAGCACGGTGACCGCCTAGCCTATTGAAGTCAATGACCAGTTCATGTGCCAACAAATTATTCTCTGTAATTGCTCGACCCTTGATAAAAGCCGTCTGGTATGGCGATACCAGGTTCTCCATAATACCCTCCATTTGCCGACACATTAAATGTGTAATAATTTTGTATAAGTAGTTACAACAGGCTATAGGGCGATAATCAGAAAGTGAAGTCACATCTTCCTTCTTTGGAATAAGAGTGATGTACGTAAGATTGAGCTCCCGAAGTAGTCTCCCTTCCTCGAAGAAATCTCGGACCACTGTCAGCACTTGGACCTTTATTTCTTTCCAGTGAAGCTTGTAAAACTTGTTGCCAAAATCGTCTGGGCCAGGTGATTTGTTGGGGTCTGCTCCCTTGATTATTGCTTCCAGCTCCTCCATCTCCATAGTCGCATGCAACACTTGATTGCCAAGGGAAGTGATAATATGTTTGCATATGATTTCTGGAAAGTTAAATAATCAGGTTGATTAAATAAGTTTGAATAATACTTGGTAGGCTTTGTCTGCAACTCACTTCCGTAGATGCCTTATTCTCATCCGGCTTGAGCAGCTTGCCTATGTGATTGCGGTGTTGCCGCATACGCACAACATTATAAAAGAATTTTGAGCACTTGTCCCCCTCGCGTAGCCACGTACATTTTGCTTGTTGGGCCAATTCAATTCCTCCTGCATGCTAAGTCGTCCGACCTACTTTATTAAGTCCCTTTCCTCTTGGGCTAATCCCTCATTCTCAACGTCCTCTTGCAGTAATTGCTGCACCTGGTGCAATTCGCGTTCATGATCTTCCAAGGATCGGGCCACCCCTGCACCGTTACAGGCCTTAAGTGCGGCTTTCATGTTTTTAAGTCATTGAACCAATTTGTATTAAAGATTACCATGGGTAACCACATATAACCCTGTCTTCACAGCTTCCATGTACCTATTAGTCATAAACCATTTCTTGTTATACCTGAATGGCCTGGCACGAGGTTGTTCAGGTGCAGAGAATTGAACACAGAGTGGTGAATGGTCGGTGGTTCCCACCGCTAGCCCCTCGACCACTGTGTTAGGGAATATGTGGAACCATTCCCTGTTCCCCAACGCTCTGTCTAACTGACATGCTACTCGCCTCCGTACTGCCTTGTTATTCCATATCCAGATGTGTCCCCTTCTCTCCATATTTTGTAACCCCGATTGTAGTAGACACGACCTGAATTTAGGCATAAGTATGTCCGACACCGGGTGTCCACCCACTTTCTCGTAGCGTTAAGTAGTGCGTTAAAGTCACCCATGATAAGTAGTGGGAGTTTGTACAGGTCCCTCACCGTGTTAGCAATGTGTATTAACTCATGCCACAAATCTTGTCTCCTTTTGCAGTCATTATGCCTATAGACCGCACCGAACAAAAATTAAAGACCTATTTTATTTCTAAAATGAACTACAATCAACTACTCTGAAGTATGTACAGTCGATCCATCTCAGCTCTGACTGTTCCCTTAGATACATATCAGTGCCATAGTACACAAATATAGATTATGAACATGATTCCAATGCAATATCGTCCTTCATGATAACATCCTTTCGGACTTGATTTTAGTCTCGAGCAATGCACAGATGCAATGATGTCCCTTGCTTATACCCTGAGTGATCTATTTCCAACGTCCTAGCGAACATGCACCACGCATGTTCCAACTTATCACAAACATTTACAAATTATTTGGAGCCCTAGTTAACTCAAAAGCATTGTCCTCTAGGTGCGAAACAAGCTCCTCTCCCCCATCAACCTCTACAATTATTGTTGTAAGCTGTTTTTGCGGCGGCCCCCTCTGGTACTGCTCGTGCAACTTCGTATTATCAATGCATAAAGCCGTACAGTCTGTTGGATGATTATGCAACGGCCTATAGGAGTCCTCGTTAATGGCTTAATCATGTCTCTTCCTACTTCCACTACCATCCCCAACCAGTATGCCTTTGTTGAAGGATATGGATCTTTGGCTTCCTCTATTTTATTGATTAGGTCCAGGTTTCATATTAGACCCTTTTACAGTCCCTTTATGTCTTATGTTTCGTCCTCTTTGCGCTTGGAATACCAGAAGTTGGTCCCCATCCTTCCATCCCTTAACTCCAACTGTGATGCTTTACCTGTTAAAAGGCTTACATTAGTCTGGCTATACGTACCCACAGCAGGTATCTTGTCTAGCCCTATGTCAATCTCGAGCTCTATTCCTTCGCTAGAGCCAAACATCTGCTCCACGTTCTGGTTACCTGTCATGGTATCTTTGCTCATTGATGTCGCACCCGGTCCCACTATATTATCCTGTTGTTCAGTATCAACTCCATCATGTCCCTTTTGTGTGTCATCCTTCATCATATACATTGCCCCAACCTTGCATTCCTTCAGAGGGTGGCCAAAGCATCTGTAGATCCGACACATAGGCATAACCCACTCATATTCCACCCTCTGAATGAATACCTCACCAGAGGGCACATCATATTCGAGGTGAGTTGGGAGTTCCTTACTCGAAGCAATTTCCATAAATACTTGTCACGCCCCAGTCCCAAAATATCGAGGGACTAGACACGTGACAATGGCCAGCAGCACACACCGATAGACAAACCCAATTTAATGGATCCATCGGGGCGTACTTAAGCTGTAATACAATAATAATGGTCTAGATATACTAATCTCATCCACAGAAATGAATACAACAATATCAGAATCATAAAGCAAGATCAATCTCAATATGATATAAACTCGGGAAAATAACTCGATAATGAGTCTGATACATCTGTCAAGATACAAGAATAAAGATAACCACAACAAATACCGAGTATGGGGAAAGCCTATACCCAGATGATACCCTCGGGGATCAATCGTCTACTGGATCTGGTACTGCTCCAGTGTCTGCTCCTGCTCCATCTTCTGCTAATGCTCCTGTCCCGTATAACTCGGGGTCGATCTCGTCTGCTAGTCCTGGGGACAAAGTCCGGTATCCAGGTCCTCAGGGGACATAACAAGGTACATAAATCGACATGCCAAAATGCAGTGTAATAATAAATAAATTAAATAGGGTAAACTATATAACCATCTATGTAAAAATGCAATTTGAGAGCATCACTAAACTCAGGCTGAGACCACTACAAGCTCTGTGTCTTGGAGCCGGTAGCAGTGTTTACTATGTATTTTACTATGTGTTTACTATGTGTTTACTATGTTTTATATATATATATAAACTCAGCCTGTAGCCTGTGTGTCTCTCCCCACCCAATGTAATCACACATCTTATGTCCATGATGCACCATGTCCATGTCACGCACGATCATATCTAATGCAGCAAGTCATCTAATATCTATAAATATGATGTATATGTCATAAAATATGTATCCTACACAGAATCACCATGAATATCTCAGGAAGATTCTGTCTCATAAATAGTGTCAAGTGTCCTGGGTTATAGTGTACTTGATAGGACAAATACGAGAATAAAGAGGGTCACAAATATCCATGTCTAGATGACAATACACAACTCTGCGTACGGTGTTGGCACCCGACTATAATCGGACGCTAAGTACGTCACACGGCCCTAGGTTAAGCATGCACAGCAATATAATAAAGTAAGAAAAATATATAATAATACTGTAGAGTTTGGTAAGGTACACTTGCCTGGGGTCCTGTTGCTGGTATGAATCAGAGTCAAAGTCACAGTCCAAATAGCCTATGTATTACAAATTTATCACGTCAAAAGATAATTTATTTTAATTTATTTAATTTTGGAATAATTACTCTAAAATCCTATTTTAATCTTATTATTCTGATTTTTATGTTAATTCCTAAATTTTGTCCAAAGAAACTGAATTTTATCAACTCGAGACTCATGGCACGCAAATCGAGGCGATCTGTTGACCAAAAAGTCAACCGACACAAACTCGACTTTCATACATGATTTCCTGTAGATTTCAGCATAAAAAACATACAAGAATTTACGGCTCGTCCGAATTCAAATTCGTTTGGGAATTATAGCACATACAAATTTTGTATTGTGCACCGATGGTTAAATTCTAACCTAGAAGTTCTACAGAATTAACAGTATGTAAATACTTCAAATTAAATTCTTAAAAAAATATATGTCGATGATCTCGACATTAGATTTCCGAAACTTTAAACGGTTCATGATTCTGATTCCGAGTTCTCCCGAAATTGCGAAAACATCGAAACACGTCTATTTTCGGACATGCTGTGCTCTACGAATTTTTCAGAATTTAATACTAATAATTTTGTAAAACAAATTATATAATCAGAAAGCTAACCTCAATATCGTTCTAACGCAAGAAACTAGGCCTCGTTTGGAGTCCGGAGCTATGCGCAATGGCTTCTGGAAGATAAAGAAACCCTAGATGACAATTCTCCCAAATCTCTCTCTCTCTCTCAAATAATGAGATAATTAGGGTTATTATATTATATATATATATATATATAGATGTACCTGCGGCTGAATGGATATCTATAGGCTGACATATGTCAGAATATGATTGAATGGTTTTATGTATATTATTTATTTTTGATTTGCCTTTATCAAAACATTATTTAAGTCGTTTTAAATCTAAATAACTCAAAATAAACATTAAAAATAATCATAAAAATCTGGAAAAATTACAAAAGATATATTTTGAACCAAAAAACCCTTAGAAAAATATTTGGGATAATTTTATATTCATAGATTTCCTACTATAATTAGGAGAAGCTCTAAAAATTAGTTTTGCCATAAAACTAAAAATAAATACTAACATTATTCCAAAAATTCTAAAATAATTCCAAAAAATATATAATAATATTATAAACCTTAGAAAATAATGTGGGTCCATTTTATATTCCTGAGCTTGCACCATAAATTCTACAAGTCCTAAAAATTAGTTATTAGCCTAAATAACTCCCAATAAATACTAAAAATACTCAGAAAATTCCCAAAAACTTCTAGAAAATATATTTTATTATTTAGAACATAAAATAAAAGTTTCGGATATTTTTAATTATATTTGAATCTAAAATAAATTCTTGAAAATTCTAGAAAATTACAGAAAATTGTGAAAAATCCAAATTAAAAATTTCTGAAAAATCAGGGGGTTACAATCTACCCAACTTATAAAATTTCGTCCTCAAAATTAAAATTAAGCCATGGTAGAAGTCAAGGATGGTCTAAGATTTGTATTGGTTAAAATACAAGGCTAGGTTTAACGGAGTGGACGATGTTGCACGTTGCACATTCCGAAAATCATGGGAGAAATTCACATGAATGAAAATAGGTTTCTTCCTGTGTCATGTCCAATAGTGTGGACACCTAAATGCTCTTTTGCATAAAAGCACCCAACAATTGAAACATTGCACAAAGATGAAAATTGGAGGATGGGCATGTCTAGGACAAGGTGTGGAATTTGTAGGAAAGCAGTGACTAGGGAAGTGCTCCAATTATCGAAGCAATGGTAAGGCGCGCCGAGGGATACCATGTTATAAAACTAAATGAAAAATGTCGTGTTCTATTCCTAAGTGGATTCGAGCTAGCCTTAGTCTCACTATCTAAGCCAAGTAGGTCTACTTCTTAGGTGAGGGGGTTTCACAATCCAGCCAACTTAAGACAATGTCGTCCTCAAAATTAAAATAAGGCATAATTTGTTAATCCTTCGTGTACATAAGGCAAGTCAATCGCAATCTCCTTGCGACAATTAAAATTCTAATCATATCCATTGTAATCACTTCTAGGTTAAGATGACCACTGATCCAATCAAATTCAACCTATGGTTATCTCTTCTCGCTTTTTCAGATTATCCATATCCAAATTTAAATTAAATCCATATATCATCTTCAAGATTTAAATACGCATATCAATTTTACCTCACGATCTCCAATTATCATAATCTCCTCTAGAAGTAATTCGAGTCCATTATTATTCCTATTTTTACTTATAAGTTTTTGTATGCTTCAACTTCTTAAATTCCATTCACATCCTTAATATTTCAAATAGGTAGTCCAACCATCTAGTTTTTTATTTTAACTCAAATCATCAACTTGAAAAAAAAAATTAAAATGCAGTCCACCATGGTTCAAGTCTGAAATTTCATCTTTTTATCCTCTAAATTTCAAGTTGATGATTTTACCTTCATTGTTTAAATCATGTACTTAAGGTATAAATATTGGATCCTCAATATCAATTCATTAATCCTCATCATCTTAGTCATTCTTCTAAAATTCTCAAAATTAAAATGGCTTGAACCTCTCCCAATTTAATCTTACTCGATCACAATCTAAAAGAAATTCCTCTCGAGTTGACAATGCACTACTACCCAACTTAGAATTTACCCATCTATCACATAAGGCTATATACCTTAAGAGAATATTCCTTAATATGTTTACTCATGTCATTCAATCCTCGAACTTCAATGCCGATCATATCATATATGATATGTCCTTAATTACGAAGAATAATCCTCAAGTATGTGATCGGCCTATGGGATATATCTAGTATTCTCTATGTATCAATTTATACCAAGCACGATGTTTCGTCTTTCCGAAATAAGGGAAGACAGAGACCAATAATAAAGAGTTCAAGGGCAGCGTAATAGAATAGAAGTATTGAGATCAAGGCGTTTAAAGAATTCAATTGGGAATTGTCAAAGCAGTTGTGGATTGAAATCCTATTTTGGTAATCCTTTGTTTGCATGCTCGTATTAGTACAGTTATGTAACCGATACGATCTGCTCAGACATATCTAGAGGGTAAGTATAGGCGTCTACTAGTCAACTATATATCTCAATCCACGTAAAGTAGTCGTGTGAAGAGCAAACCAAAATGCACTAAGGTTGATCAGACCATAATACATTGATTCTGAATAGACAATTGTATTAGTGGGGTTGATCAGGCCCCAATAACACATATGTCATGAACAAGCTTGATAAAGAATAAGCTTGCAAAAACTAGGCTATAATATAGCAGCATAAGTCAAGGTAGTACAAAAATTATAAGTACACTAGATGATGATGAAAGGAGGTACAAATCAATTCGAGTTCACAAACAGAAACAAAATAAGCAACAATAATAAAAGACTCTACAATCTCTACAGTTATCATACAACTCCTTGTCTATGTCGCTAGTCGACCAAATGGGGGCAAGGACCTCTAAATTCTATCGTCTGAATAAATACTGTCGTCTTATGCAAGTCTAAAGTTGTGTCATCCTAAGCCACTTCATCAATAGGGCTAGGTGGTACTATGTTGTGAGGCATACTACCCAACTTATAAGAATTAAACTAATACTGTAACAGTCTTAAGAGGGTCCTGCAAAATAACCTTGCACATCTAAATAAAATAGAACTCTTATTAGGGTCTCCTATGGTATTACGTAAGTAATGGTCATCTTAAGTCTTAATCATAGTGCTCATAGGTCATGTGTCAATAGTGAGAATGGACAGGTTATTAGTCTCAAGGGAAAGGAAAGATAACTTGTATCGAGGTGGGGTACTAATTACGCGGTTCAAAGCTAAGGGGTAATCATTAGGTCACCATCTATAAGATTAACTCAAACTGTCAAGTTCTAATTACCAATCACATAATAAAAAGTTTAGAGTAACAACGAAAATAAACAATAAGAGGCGCACGAAAATCAAGGCAGGATACAAGTCAAGAAATTAATTCGAATCCGATATAGATGTCAAGAACGATTCAGGCAAGTAGATGAGATCCAAAAACTTATCCTATCCTTATTGCAGGCTTGCTCGGTTCCTAAGTTAAAACCGAACAATTTAGTCGTCGACCTGCATGGGCCACCACAAAAACCATGTCACGCTCCAGTCCCAAAATATCGAGGGACTAGACACGTGGCAATGGCCAGCAGCACACACCGATGGACAAACCCAATTTAATGGATCCATCGGGGCATACTTAAGCTGTAATACAATAATAATGGTCTAGATATACTAATCTCATCCACAGAAATGAATACAACAATATCAGAATCATAAAGCAAGATCAATCTCAATATGATATAAACTCGGGAAAATAACCCGATAATGAGTCTGATACATCTGTCAAGATACAAGAATAAAGATAACCACAGCAAATACCGAGTATGGGGAAAGCCTATACCCAGATGATACCCTCGGGGATCAATCGTCTACTAGATCTGGTACTGCTCCAGTGTCTGCTCCTGCTCCATCTTCTGCTAATGCTCCTGTCTCGTGTAACTCGGGGTCGATCTCGTCTGCTAGTCCTGGGGACAAAGTCCGGTATCCAGGTCCTCAGGGGACATAACAAGGTACATAAATCGACATGCCAAAATGCAGTGTAATAATAAATAAAATAAATAGGATAAACTATATAACCATCTATGTAAAAATGCAATTTGAGAGCATCACTAAACTCAGGCTGAGACCACTACAAGCTCTGTGTCTTGGAGCCGGTAGCAGTGTTTACTATGTATTTTACTATATGTTTACTATGTGTTTACTATGTTTTATATATATATATAAAATCAGCCTGTAGCCTGTGTGTCTCTCCCCACCCAATGTAATCACACGTCTCATGTCCATGATGCACCATGTCCATGTCACGCACGATCATATCTAATGCAGCAAGTCATCTAATATCTATGATATGATGTCTATGTCATAAAACATGTATCCTACACAGAATCACCATGAATATCTCAGGAAGATTCTGTCTCATGAATAGTGTCAAGTGTCCTGGGTTATAGTGTACTTGATAGGACAAATACGAGAATAAAGAGGGTCACAAATATCCATGTCTAGATGACAATACACAACTCCGCGTACGGTGTTGGCACCCGACTATAATCGGACGCTAAGTACGTCACACGGCCCTAGGTTAAGCATGCACAGCAATATAATAAAGCAAGGAAAATATATAACAATACTGCAGAGTTTGGCAAGGTACACTTGCCTGGGGTCCTGTTGCTGGTATGAATCAGAGTCCAAGTCACAGTCCAAATAGCCAATGTATTACAAATTTATCACGTCAAAAGATAATTTATTTTAATTTATTTAATTCTGGAATAATTACTCTAAAATCCTATTTTAATCTTATTATTCTGATTTTTATGTTAATTCCTAAATTTTGTCCAAAAAAACTAAATTTTATCAACTCGAGACTCATGGCACGCAAATCGAGGCAATCTGTTGATCAAAAAGTCAACCGACACAAACTTGACTTTCATGCATGATTTCCTGTAGATTTCAGCATAAAAAATATACTAGAATTTATGGCTCGTCCGAATTCAAATTCGTTTGGGAATTATGGCACATACAAATTTTGTATTGTGCACCGATGGTTAAATTCTAACCTAGAAGTTCTACAGAATTAACAGTATGTAAATACTTCAAATTAAATTCTGAAAAAAATATATGTCGATGATCTCGATATTAGATTTCCGAAACTTTAAATGGTTCATAATTCTGATTCCGGGTTCTCCCAAAATTGCGAAAACATTGAAACACGTCTATTTTCGGATATGCTGTGCTGTACAAATTTTCTAGAATTTAATACTAATAATTTTGTAAAAAAAATTATATAATCAGAAAGCTAACCTCAATATCGTTCTAACGCAAGAAACTAGGCCTCGTTTGGAGTTCGAAGCTATGCGCAATGGCTTCTGGAAGATAAAGAAACCCTATATGACAATTCTCCCAAATCTCTCTCTCTCTCTCAAATAATGAGATAATTAGGGTTATTATATTATATATATATATATATATATATATATATATATATAGATGTACCTGCGGCTGAATGGATATCTATAGGCTGACATGTGTCAGAATCTGATTGAATGGTTTTATTTATATTATTTATTTTTGATTTGCCTTTATCAAAATATTATTTAAGTCGTTTTAAATCTAAATAACTCAAAATAAACATTAAAAATAATCATAAAAATCTGGAAAAATTACAGAAAATATATTTTGAACCAAAAAACCCTTAGAAAAATATTTGGGATAATTTTATATTCATAGATTTCCTACTATAATTAGGAGAAGCTCTAAAAATTAGTTTTGCCATAAAACTAAAAATAAATACTAACATTATTCCACAAATTCTGAAATAATTCTAGAAAATATATAATAATATTATAAACCTTAGAAAATAATGTGGGTCCATTTTATATTCCTGAGCTTGCACCATAAATTCTACAAGTCCTAAAAATTAGTTATTAGCCTAAATAACTCCCAATAAATACTAAAAATACTCAAAAAATTCCCAAAAACTTCTAGAAAATATATTTTATTATTTAGAACATAAAATAAAAGTTTGGGATATTTTTAATTATATTTGAATCTAAAATAAATTCTTGAAAATTCTAGAAAATTACAGAAAATTATGAAAAATCCAAATTAAAAATTTCTGAAAAATCAGGGGGTTACAATACTCGTGTATAGCCCATCATAGCCCTATCATTAGTCGCATTATCTGCTTTTATTGCCAATCAGCCTGGTGAGCTTTATCATCATTTTGGTACTCTAGTAGATGAGAGTCAAATCTGAAAACTGAACCCAGACCGGTATGGAGTGTAGAACTTCCTGCTAATACCTTATTTCTGGTGTCCTTGCCTTTATCATGATAAGTCGGCCATCAAATATCCATGGGCCACCATGTAGTACTCACTCCATGTCTTCTTGTATGCCAAAGCGTACAAAATAAAACCCATTGCTACAAGAGTAGAAGTCCATGCTACCTTTGGTTCTCCATACTCGGTTAGCATAAGCGCGGATCTGCCCATAAAAGGGCATGTTCCCCAAAACATATAGTATAATTGTATTTTTCCAATAGTCCTTGGTAACAACAAGATCCTCTTCGGTGAACGATGCACGAGAACCGTTCCCCACCTTCTTCAGTTCCACATAATGCATATGTGCGCTTGAAGTCAAATTTCTCGGTCGGACAAAGTCTGCCCATGACTTCTTGTTTCCCTCCTCCACCTTCAGGGACTTCCCTTTATTAGATGCAAACGGGGATTTTATAAGCCCTATCTGTAAACCCCCTCAAAATTCTTATTTTAGGTAGACTAGATATGGTTAGAAATTTTAGTTTGGCATCAGATTGTTTAAGGTTTAAAACTTAGGTTGCGTTGACTGGTTCTTTAATTTAAACCCTTGGTGCACCTTACCGTTGCTACTATGATTGGAGCCCAATAATAGCCTTAAATTTCCAACAAATCTTTGTACTCTTGACCTGACAAGCCAACCTAGGCACTGGATATTTTGGTCACTCATAAACACACTCCCTTGTGCTCTAATTTAATTGCACAACTTTTCAGTAACGAAAATCAATTCTTTAATCCTATATCGCGTACCTATGTCATTGCCATCAATTTAGGGACACAAACTTAATCCGTTTTGCCAAACAAATTAAAGGGTCCAAGACTGACACCAAGCCTATACCGTTCATGACCTTTGTGTCACTCCTAATTGAGACCACATGTGCCTCCATTTAATTTAAGAGCACATGACACTTTATTTAATTAAATTGGGGACACCAACTTAAACTAATCCCAACCTAAGAATAATTTAACCCAACACCCATTCATGAGGCCCATACAAAATATACAAAACCCCCTCACCCTACAAGATACCAAATACCACTTCCCGTACCAATTCTCACCATTTTTTCTTCATGTGCAAACACCCAAATATTAAAGGGCTTAATGGAAAAAAGGATGCTAGGTGTCACCCTGCTATTGGTGTACACCAACAAAGAACCCCCCAACCTCACATGTTCGGTCACTCATCCTCACTCTCCCCCATGCTATGTACAACTCTCTCATGATTAATCATGACCCTTGATTCAATTCCCTACTCCATCTCAACCACACACTCACTCTATATTAACACACACTCAACCCCCCTCACATATGGCCGGCACTAATCCTTAGAAAAACCAAGGAATCCCCCCTTTCTCTCTCTCCTCCAACTACTTAATCCAGCCGAACACACCTTTCTTCTTCATTCTTCTTCACTTGTTCTTCTTATTCTTTTTCTTCTTCTTCTTCTTTATTCACCTTCTTCTTCACCCGTCGCCCTTCAGCTAACTCCGTCGAGCTCCGGCCACCACCACCTTTACCACCCACCATTGTACACTGACCTGAGCAGCACCGCTATTGTTATTTCCTTTACTGCCTCCATCACCGTGGACTACTTCTAACAGCCACTACAGACCCTCTGAGCAGCACCGCCTCTGCCTTACTGCCTCCGGCCATAACCACCTTCATCTGTCGCTGCCATCTCCACCACCATGAACCACCTTCACCGTCTCTGCCTCACTGCCTCCACCACTACGAACGACCAGTTCCACCACCATGAAAGACCAGCACCACCCCCTGACTTCTACGACCAGCATCACCATCACCTACTGTCAACACCCCCGCCCACTACCTTCACCCGCTGCCCCTCCACCGAAGCACCACTACCCCGACCTCTACGACCAGCATCACCACCACCACGACCACCACCTCCAGCACCACCACCCCGGCCTCCACGACCAACATCACCACCACCCCGACCTCCACGACCAGCATCACCACCACCACAACCACCACCTCCAGCACCACCACCCTGACCTCCACGACCAGCATCACCACCACCTCCAGCACCACCACTCTCACATAGCCGAGCACCACCACCTTCATGTAGCCGAGCACCCCCACCACCTCGGTAGACACGTGTGCCACCCCTGCGGTCGATGCAATCCCTGACCGAAGCCACAATACCGCTGCTGCCACCACCCACAGCCACCTGGGTAACACAACACCCTTCTTTTTTTGTGTAGTTATGTTATTTGTGCTAAAGAAACCCTAGTTAGGGTTAGGGTTAGAGTTTCATAAATACATCACATATATTTTTATGGAAAAATATTGAGGTTAGATATATATGTGGAATGGTTATATAATAATTTATTACGGTTATTCATATTTGAACTTGATAATTTATAACTAATTATTTGAGGATGAATAAATTGGGGGTATAAAATAACGTCTGTGAATACAAGGATGGTATGGTTGAGGATAAAAATAACTTGAATGACTGAAATCACTGTGATGAATATTAGGGGTTGGAGATTTTGTTTGAGGATGTTATACTGATTGTTGATCGTATTTGATGTAATGTTACCCTAGTCAACTTGGGTCAACCCTCTAGTTAGTATCTATCTGAGCTATGTAACTAAGACAGAAGCCTATGCTTGACGTATTGTCACCTCTTATTTTAGAATAGTATCAAGCTAGATTATTAATTAATTATATATATCGTCTATAGGTACTTCGGGATCCGCAGACTTGGACGTTGTACCGGAGCTCCATCTTCAGCATCCGAATCCAGGCAAGTGTACCTTGTCATCATGTATCTCAGTTCCAGATTTGATGTTTATTTTATTTATACATTGTGCGCGCTTTGGATCAAAATCGTTACTTAGTGTCCGGTTCATAACCGGGTGCAGACGTTCGTTGGTAACGTCTAATATCGATTGATAGATGTTCACGATACCTTGATGTGCCTACTTGGTTACATCGAAACCCTAGGACACAATCAGACACCGTCATCGTGCCAGACTACATGTATCCTGATACTGTCAACATGATCGAAATATGGGATGACTTTAGGGTCGTGACTGTTGATAGTTACTTTAGTATGACGAGACTGTTAGATAGAGGTTCAGGTTCAGCGAGCACTAGTTGACCACTTTTTGTGGGTGATTAAGCATTCCATTTCAGGCGTTTTGGCTTTTTGTTCACTTGATTTGGAGTTAAAACAAAGTTTTTATGAAGAAAATATTATTTTAGTTTTTGGAGCTTTCTGCATTGACTGAACATGTTGTTGGGGGAGGCAAACTTTCTATGCGGCCCGACTCATGCGACCTATATGGCCTGAGCTTATGTAGCCCGACTCATGTAACCCATGAGGCCTGAGCCCATGATGCCCTAATCATGCGACCCATGCATCCTGAGCTCATGCGTCCCGACTCTTGTGACCCATGCAGCCCGACCCATGCTACCCTTGCAACCCATGTGGCCATGCGGCCCGACCCATATGCGAATGACTTCCTAAGCGTCCCTGACGCTCATATGGCCTATGTGCTCAATTTATTGATTTGCTTGGTTTTAATGCTTTATGGAATTTTTGTGACCCCATGTATGATTTTAATGATTGCTAATGTATGTGAGCTACGCGACCATATGTTAGACCTGACTATGTGCTAGAACTCATATAATTTATCAATGATTGGTAACTTGACTAAACTATTGGTATCTATGCTGATACACTTACTACGTGCTGTGCTCCTACATACTAAGTATTTTTACATAATTATGATACATTTTTCATACTGAGGTATGCCTACGTGTTAAGCGACATGTGATATAATAATTTCTCCAGCATGGACATGATAGTTAGTCAATAACCAAGTATGGCTAGGATTCGTTTGACTATTACATCATGCTGGGGCGAATCCAAATTGAACTAGAAAGTGACAAATTGGATTCGTATCTAGCGTGCCCGTACTATGGTATGACATATAAGGGGAGTAACATGTGACTACGCCATTTGATTTCAGCTAATCGTAGGATTAATTAGGCAACTAAAACATGTAGAGCATTGGGAGGAACGGAATCCCTAGATCGTGCTTAAATAGCCAGCCTCAATTATTATATGGGAAATGAAGGCTGGCCCCTAGATATTGTTTAATTCCTCATTAGTGGATGACAATATCCACTACTAAAAATTACGGGATTAGCGACATTTTTAGCGACGTCCAATTAAATTGTCGCTAATATTAAAGACATCAGCGACTCCAAAGAATTACGTCGCTATTAGTTGCTATTTGGCGACATATAGCGACGTTTAGCGACAGTAATTCAGTTTTTTAAAAGAATAGTCGCTATAAGTTTATTTAAAGTCGCTAAATATCGCTGAGTTATATGATTAGCGACGTTTAGCGACGTATTTAGCGACGTCTATAACGTCGCTAAATATTTATATTAGCGACGTCATTAGCTAGTGTCGCTAAATGTTGCTAATTTATTTTATTATTTAGTGTTGACGAATTCCTTTCCCCCCATTTCTTTCGATCTCTCTCTCTCTCTCCTAGATTTTTAAACCCCCCCCTCCGTCGTGTCCGGCTCCCCTCCTCCCTCCGGCGTCCCCTCCTCTCTCCCGGAGCCCCACTTCGGTGACCCACCTCCAGCTTGCGTCTCCTCCGCCCTCCGGCGTCCCCTCCTCCCTCCGGCATTCTCCTTCCTCCGGTGGCTCATCCTCCCTCCAGCGTTCTCCTCTCTCCAGCTTCCCTCCTCCTCACTCGATGAGATCTCTCTGTCTCCTTTCTTTGTCTCTCTCTCTCTCTAACCGGACATAACTCTAACAGGATACGACACACACTAACCCAAACCCTAACTCGAACACACACACACACACACACATGGACACACTAACCCTAATACTGATACGGACACACCGACACACACAAACATAGACAAGCTGGATTGGGCCTGACCTATCTATCTATCTATCTATCTATCTATCTATCGGTCACGGGATAAAATTTATAAAGTGGATCGATCGATATTATGGTTATAATCCATGATTCTCTGTGTACGATGACCAATCTCTTAAATGATCCATCTTCTTCATTAATTAATTTTAGTCCATATCTAGCTAGATAGCTTACTTAATTGCTTGCTTGCTACACACTATGAGTGAGATTGGCTGATGATGACTAATGATAATCATCAGCTTATTAGCATCTTATCAGGTCCATTTACTTTCATATTCATAATATTCATAGTATACCATTATTAGTAGTTATATGTCGATTCTATTTCCAAAATCTATAATTTGGATTACAGACACAGGAATGACTCTTCAAAGCCGAGACACGATACAGTATTGACTAATCCTAGAACTCATATCCAACTTGGGCTGATGCTTTTTGCTGCACGAGCTGTTGCATTGGCTATTACAGACTGCTAAACCTGCTGTTAAAGGCTCTGCAGTGCACTAGCTCTGCTGCTACTTCCTGAGTTTACTTGCTGTTGTGCATCATTCCTGTTATGCACTACACAATGTTATTGTACACTGATTCCTCACTGCTGCACTATGAAGTACAGCTAGCTGCTAGCACAGAGCTGGCATACTGCTCTCCCTTCACTGCCAAATAATGCACACTAAAAACTGTGAACTGCTCTCCCTAGTGACCCGAGCTCACTTAATCACTCAAACAACCATATACATACACATATATACATAAGACATTGTGTATCAAGTTAGAGCAGTTCTTACCTTCCTTCAGAGAATCATACTGGGTTTAACGATTTATAGGACACATACTATCATTTTTATAGAAGTATCTAGAAATGAATATAAATTACTATATGCATCATCGTTCGTAGATGTACAATCGTCATCCTGATGATATGTGCAGTGTGCGGGATAAATTTATTGAGGGTGTACAGCAGTTCCTACAGTTCGCCAAGGCATTCTATCAGTACATGGACGGTATCAAAATTGTGTCCATGTGTGAGATATCGCAAATTAAAATTTTATCCAGAAGTAGAAGTCACATATTATTTGTACTCGAAGGGCTTCATGCTGAATTACTATCAATAGACCGCGCACGGAGAACTTGTGTCTCTGGCATCGGAGTCGGAGCCTTACGTTGAGCCATATATGGATGTCCACGACCACGCTGCTTACGACGACGGGTGGGTGAACATGGTTTTTGATGCGGCGGGACCTAGTTTCAATCTGGACAATCATGATGCAGCTGAGGAGGCACCGAATGCCGATGCTGCAATGTTTATGGAGTTACTGAAGAATACAAGGACTGTGATAATCGAGCGGATGTTTCCTGTCGTTGCCGCCAAGCTTATCCTTGATGCTCTGGATGGCCAGAAGGCTCCTGATCGTGCTGGAAAACTAATCCAAAGTTGGATCACGCCTGAGCAGTGGACTGCGATGAGGGCTAGATTCAATGATCCGAGGTACAAGGTAATGTCTGAGAAGGCCAAGGCGGCTAGGCGGAATACTGCAAAGTGGCGTGGTGGCTCGATTCCGTTGACGGAATATTTTTGTTGTTTGGTATGTTTTTATTTAAGATATATTATTTTAATGTAAGTAAGATAAAATGGTAGTAGGAAAAAATGTCTACTTTTAGTACTAAATAATATATTTTTAACAGGTACAGACGGGTGAGGATGCAAACATGGTGACCGTCTTCTTGGCCACCCATCGAAAGGACAGAAATCTTATTGATGAGAGGGCCTCGGAGACCTATGTAAGTATTACTTTATTTTGTGTTATTTCAATATAACTTAGATAATTATCGACTATCCAAACTTTTCTAGGCCGAGTATCTTA
This sequence comes from Iris macrosiphon, assembly GCA_036927795.1. Lineage (NCBI taxonomy): Eukaryota > Viridiplantae > Streptophyta > Magnoliopsida > Asparagales > Iridaceae > Iris > Iris macrosiphon. The sequence continues at coordinate 168,075,217 of JAYESA010000009.1, read as the reverse complement.
GGCTGCATGAGCGGGCGACTGCTAGTGCACCTACAACTAGAGAGGCTGGTACTTTCTCGTAGCCCGTACCAGCTCCGTCGGTGGACGAGCTGTGGGTGACCGCCGCTGGTGGTCTCCAGAGGGGTACGTACTATATTATGGGATCCTATAGCACTGTGGTTGCGATGCAGTCATCTAGGGCCTTCCCGACAAGTGTGCATTCCCCACAGACCTTGTAGTCATCGGCCCAAGTCCAGGAGGTCATTGACCGTCAGATTGCGTCTCTCCGTGACGAGTTGCTGCGAAGGATGGTGGAGCAGCCCCGGTCCCAGCCGCAGGCGGACGATACGACGCTCATCGTACGATTTGATATGCTCGAGCGCAGCATCATGGAGCTCTGAGTTTTGACAGCTGATCTTAGAGCCTCGACAGAGCGCAGCGTGACGGAGCTTCCGGCATCACAGCTATCCATGGACGAGAGGTTGACGATGATACAGGATTCAATGGTTCATAGCAGTACGAGACTATTATCTACCATGGATTCTTATAACCAGCAACTCACAGAGTTGGAGCGGATACGTCCTTCTGGTGCACCTACATTGACACAGACTCCACCGACGTCACTGCCTTCTCCATCGACATCAGTGTCAATTTTACGGGAGCAGTATGATATGTTCTTATCCTTAATGCGCGCCGGTGGTCATCCTCCTATAGATCTGTAGTAGTTCTAGTTAGGACCATTTTATTATTGATTGTTTGTATTTCAGACATTATTTTTTGTATTCTTTAGGATAAGGCTTTTAATTTGTTGTATTCTTTGTATTATTTAGGATGGGACTCAGTTGTATGGATATTTGCTGTATTCTTTACGACGATATTTTTTCCTGATTCGGTTTTTAATTTTAATGTTTTATTTTCTTCAAAATTTATTATATTATTCATATTAAATATATGTTAATTTAGCGGTGTTGAGTGTTCAACCCAAGGGGGTCGGCGAACCCAGTAAATTCAACGGAGGGTTGCTCCGGGTCTATTTGTACAGATTATGAATTAATAAACTGTAGGAAGAATATTTTGGAAACAATTCAGTATTCTTTTTTTTATTTTTTACTGTATCCTTAGCGACATTTTTAGCGACATTTAGTGACGTTCATTCACGTCGCTAAATACGTCACTAAGTTGCGACGTTACTACACGTCGCTTAGGACGTCGTTAAATACGTCGCTAAAATTTCGTTGTACGTCGCAACTTGCTGACTTGGCAGTATTGTCAGGTCATAGTAACGTCGATATAAAAGTCGTTACTTACGTCGCTAATTTGTGACATAAAGCGACAAATGTACACATCGCTAATTAGCAACGTTGAGTCGCTAAACATCGCTAATCTAGCGACGTAAATGCGTCGCTAGAAAATGTTGGTATAGCGATATTTTACGACATTTTTCCTGTCAGCGACTAGCTTAAAGGCGACTTCTGTAAAACGTTGCTAAAATTAATTTGTGACGTTTATTGATCATTTAGCGACATTTTTTATGTCACTAATTTGACTTATTCTGGTATTGATCTGACTATTATATTATACTATGTGTTCTAAGCGATCTTAGCACGGTGGCTTTACAAGGGATCGATGCATACTACTATGACCTTCAAAAAATAGGGATGAAGATAGTACTTCCGCAAGAAGTAGGAGTATTAGCTAGTTTACGGGTACAATTTACCATTATAGAGAGGATTAAGGCAGCTTAGACAGAGGATCCAAAAGTTCAGAAGCTTCGAGCGGAATGTGAGTCTGGTCTCAGAAAAGAGTTGACGATTCATGAAAATAGAATTCTTAGGTTTGGAAATCGTCTCTATGTACCAAATAGATATATCCAGCAAGAAGTAATAATCGAGGCACACATTTTTCAGTATTCAATTCATCCAGGAGGTACCAAGATGTATCATGACATCAAGAAATATTTCTGGTAGAGAGGAATAAAGAGGGAGATAGCTCGATTCATTTTTTGGTGTTTGGTATGTCAGCAAGTAAAGGTTGACCAGCAAAGACTGGCAGGATTATTACATCTGCTTCCTATTCTGAAGTAGAACTAGGAACATATCACAATAGATTTTGTGACCGGTTTACCTACATCCCCAACTGGTCGTGATGCAATTTGGGTAATAGTAGATCGTCTCACAAAAGTAGCTTACTTTCTTCCTTTCCAAGTAGGGCAATCCAACGAGCAGTTAGCAGAGGTATACATGTGACAGATAGTAAGACAACAGTCAACCCAGTGAGTATTATATCCGATCGAGACACTCGGTTCACTTCACATTTTTGGTAGAGTTTGTACCAGAGTTTGGACACCAAGTTGAGATTCAGTACCGCTTACCATCCACAAACAGACGGACAATCGGAGAGAACCATCCAGACCATAGAATATATGCTACGAGCTTGTACTTTGGATTTTAGAGGGTCATGGAAAGATCACCTTTATCTTGTTGAGTTCTTATACAATAACAGTTATCAAGGATGTATTCAGATGGCACCCTTCAAAATATTATATGGAAAAAGTGTAGATCACCATTTGCATGGGATGATATTAATGAGCGAAAGATGTTAGGCCCAGAGATATTTACACAAACAGTAGAAGTTGTTAAGCAGATCAGAGAGTGACTTCCGGTTGTCCAAGATAGGCATCGGTATTGGGTATATCAGAATCGTAAGCCTTTTGAGTTTTGTGTCGGCGATCACGTATTCTTGCAGATTTTGCCAACTCGTAGAGTTATTAGATTTGGTGTTCACGGGAAGCTTAGTCTGTTATTTGTCGGTATGTTCGATATTTTCGAGCGTGTCGGATATGTTGCTTATCGCCTTGCCCTTCTGCCTTCGCTATGTGAGGTATATAATGTATATCATGTCTCTTAATTGCGTAGGTATGTCCCCGATCCGAGTTATATCCTCGACCATTTTGAGCTAGTCGTTGGTGCCGACTTATCTTACGAGAAACAACCCATATCCATTTTGGACCGAAGGAAGAAGGGGCATATGCTTCTGTATATTTTCTTGTTCGTCTAACATCTACTGGCAGAAAGCAATAATCAATATTAGCAATGGACATATTCTATATAATGATGAGCCAAAACGAAGTCATTCTAGAAGATTTCTTTGAACTGTCGACAAGGTAAAATGCATCTTCAAGTCAGCAAATATTTTTGAAGTTAGCGTCATTAGAATGCTCTTGGTTTTTATATATAATCTTATATTTTATTTGATTCTAGGACTTATGTAAGTTGAGTCGCACTGGCAACTAAAAAATAACTCAGTCCACTCAAATAGTCTAAAATCCTTCCACCTAGAAATCAGGCCAAAAATATCTTGAACCTATCAACCAAAATAGTCCACATACAAACCTGGATCAACCTTAAATACGTAAATCAAACTTGGGCCGAATTCATCCTAAACTCGCCCCAAACTCGGTCACCTATTTAGTATGAAATTATCCAGTTGTTATGTCCCTAATTTGTGGCCTCCAACGTTCTAAAATTTAAATATTTTCTACCAAATTTTGGACGAACTTGATTTGATAATAACCTATAAATAGAGTTAGATTTTTATATTCTTACTCACTCAACAATTCTCAATCTTTCTATCCTATAGTGAGTAAACCTATAGAGCCTAAACTTTCTTATCTCCAAGATCAACTCTCAGCCTTCTATTGCCAAGTGCGATCTCTATTAGAAGTTGTTCGAGTTATAAAAGCTTGGTTCATCAAGCTCTTCTTTTGTGTGAAGTTGCGAGCCTTCGGATCAAACCTCATGGTGTGACTTTGAATCAAATCTCGTTATGTAAAGAAGTGGCAAGCCTTCGGATCAAAGCTTATAATTCACTATTGGTGATCATAGTGGATAAAACTTCCAGTTTGAGTTATCGGGATTGGACTAATCCTCTCAGAGAGAAACTATTATACATCACGATGTTTGCGTTTGCTATCTTTTTCTTTTACTTTATTATATTGCATATACACTGCTAGTTATTTACTGTCTTCACTGTGCTTAATTTTTAATTGGATAGATTATTCTGCTACACTCTATTCAGCTCCCTCTAGAGTTGCTTTATGGTCCTTCAATTGGTATCAGAGCCGGTTCTCTTGATATTTAGCTTAATATCCTTAGAGACTATGGCAAATATTAGATCTATCCATACCAACAATGGTAAAGGGCAGTCTACAAATAGGCCACCCCTATTTGATAGTATTAACTACATATACTGAAAGACACGTATGAGTTCCTACTTGAAGTCACTTGATTTTGACCTTTGGACTGTAGTAGAAGGATACAAGAAGCAACATAGAATAGTCATAGATGGCAACCTTGTAGAGAAACCTCATGATAAGTACACATACACTGAAAAAATAAGCTTTTCTTGATGCTAAAGCTATTAACGCTCTATTTTATATTGTAGACAGAATTAAATTTAACAGGGTCTCTACTTGTGGCACTTCACACAAAGTATGAAAAATTCTTGGGGTCACTCATGAAGGAACCTCCCAAGTGAATTAATCAAAAATAAGTCGTCTGGCATAAGAGTATGAAGCATTCAAGATAAAGCAAGATGAGACCATCACTCAAATGTTTACAAGATTTCTTGACATCGTCAATCCTTGACACTCTTTAGGCAAGGAGTACAACAATCTTGAGAAGATACGCAAAGTACATAGAGGACTTTCGAAGAACTGGAACCCAAAAGCAACAACGATTATTGAAGAAAATGACCTCACTATAATGTCGCTAAAAACATTCATGGGAAAGCTAATGACACATGAGCTAGACCTTAATGACCTCGAAAAAAAGTCAACTTCCAAAGAGAAGGCCATCACACTCAAGGCACATTATAAAAGATTCTCTGACAATGCCTCTGAAGATGAAGGAACCAACGATGATTCAGACAATGAGGATCTGGCCTAAATTTCTAGGAGCTTCGTTAAACGATTCTTGAAGTTTATGAAATCAAACCGAAAGAAGAAAAATCTTGATGAAGAGCCAATTTGCTACAACTACAAAAGGCCAGGCCACATGATGAAAGATTGCTCCAAAGCAAAAAGAGAGAATTGATATGAATGATCAAATAAAGGAGAATCTTTGTCTCAAAAATATGCAAATACAAGCATCAAGTTTGAAAGTGAAGCTAGCGATTCGAAAGAAGAAGAAAGCCCTCGACATGCTGCAAAAGTATGCTTGTAACGAATCACAGATTGTGCATCTGTAAGTTTGCCCGTGGAATACTTTCAATTATGCGTTAGTGAAAAGGCCGCACATATCTCTACATCCATGCGACGAACCGTGCAAATCATGTCTTTGTGTTCTTATATATCTCTACCCATAAGAGATTCCTTACCTAGGACAGGTCTCTGAATGTCTAAAGGAAACTTAAGGGGGGCAACCTCATTGGCAGTAGCCTTCCTCTTTTCCTTTCCCTTTCCCTTTCCCTTTTCCCTTTCCCTTTTCCTTTTCCTTCTTCTTGGGCGCAACACCCTCAGACACGGGGCCCTTACCCTTGGCAGCGGCGAAAGATGAAGGAGCTCAGGAAGACATAACGATCGACAGTAATGGAGAGAACCAACGGTGGCAAAAATAGAGAATAGAAGAAAATACAAGAGGCCTTCTCTCTCGAAACATTTCTCCTTTTATTGACAGAGGTGCCTCGAAGAACAAGATATACCCATATGGTAACCTAGGATGAGAGAGACGATTGAGTTTTTTGATCAGCCATCATCCTCAAATGAACCGATGCTTCGGGCTCTGTGTTATCAAATGGCTTGAGATCCCAACATATTGACACAAAGATAGAATCAAATCTCGCTATTTAATGCAGATTTGACAATATGGCAGAGCTCTCCATGCGACAATTACTATATGCATCAACCTAACGAAAATAGACAGCGAATGCGTGCTAAATTTATGCTTCTTATTCAAAGTATTCCAGACTTAGACAACTCTGAAAACTTTGAAGGGATTCTTGTAGAAGAATGAAAATCCCTCCAAGCTCTCCAGTTTGCAGTAAATAAATAAGCAAGGTACGCATAACTACGGTAGACACATAACAGTGGTGGTCGCATGATACCCTCGGATACATAATATCCCAAGACACATCCCTACAATCACATCAGAGCATTTATGACTCTGACAAAACAGATAGTCATTCTGACCATCTCAAATCCTGTACCGCTGATTAGATTTTGTGCTGATAACTTTGTCATAATTACTTTTGGCAGTATACAGCTGTTCAAATGTTATGAATGCAAAAAATGACAAAAGATCCATGCATCTCTGGCCCAATGCTTCCCAGACTCTATGTATTCCATGCGTCTCTGGCCTAATGCATCCTAGAATCTATGAGTTTCATGCGTCTCTAGTCCAACACGTTCTATACTCCATGTGTTTCATACATCTTTAGCCTAATGCTTTTAGACTCCATGCGTTCCATGCGTCTCTGGCCACATGTGGCTTCGACTCCATACAGTTCCCATATGCGGCCTGAACGACCATAGAGCAGGACGATCGTATAAACCTCCCTAACACAGATTTTAATATCTGTCAGTAGCTCTGATGCCTCACTCATCACCCTGAGATGCTTCAGAATCTGTACAGACAACGGCTAAGAAAAAGACAACAAGTCACATCAGTGCATTAATTGCCTCGACAAATGAGCCATACCACGTGTCCTACATATGCGGCTTCAAGACCCACGTGGCCTCGACATTATAAGGCTAGAGCATCTACCTGACCAAGGCCAAATAAGAGTACACATATGGCTTCAAGACCCATGCAGCCTCGTCTACATACAGCCTGAGGGTCATTCCGACTAAGGCCAAATGAAAGCTTCTATGCTACTACAACAGTATGCGGGTCTCGACTCACAAGATTTTCTGTTACAACTGAAATGATTTCTCGTATAGTTAGTGTTGACCAAGTGTCCAATTGACCGAGTTATGCACACAACAGCCCCGAGATCTCTTTAAACAAAAAAGCCTAACCAAACACACGTAGCGGCTTGCCCGCACCATGCGGCTACCGTTACAGCATATTTTGTTGAAGGAGCCTCATGCAAACATCAAACAGAGGCCTATGCGAAACCCATAGCCCAACGGTACGATGGCTATAAATAGGAGCAACTCGAACATTCTAAAGGTCAACTTTTTCTCCTTATGGCAGGCTATCTGCGAATTCATACTAAAACCAAGGTGAGAAGCTTCTACGTCCGGATCATCCATGGAGTAAAGAGAGTTGCTACACTCTTAACCCTTTATTGCCACTCCCCAGATCAAGACAAATTTGTACTTAGATTGTCTCCTAGGACTCTTCTCTGTACTCTTTAGTTTGTTAATCAAATCAAGTTCTCTTAGTTCTTCCTTTTGATTTAAATAGCAAACACGATGGTGACTCTGCTGGGGACCAAATTATTCTCTATTAAAAAATTGGTGACGCAATCCGATGCGGCCAAGCTTGGCTCAACGCAAAAGATGCTGGTAGTTCATTTCGACTAGCAAGCGTTTAAGGAAATGCTCTCTGAAGGAAGTGCGAATCCTTCACCAATGCAAGCCAAGCCAAGCCAAGCCCAAGAAGACAGGCAGAACATGGGTAGCAAAGGCCACTGCGCCTCGCTCAACTGTGGAGGAGGCAATCTCTGCCTTTCAATCTATTGCTGAGGAAGTCCACATCTATGCGGCATCTTCGACTCGTGCAGGAACTGCTCATCACTCAGAATCTGCCAAAGGAAAACACTATGATATTAGGCGTTCTGGGGCTGGGGCAGGTCCTATGCGTCCAAGAAGGAGGTCACATAATACTGTCCATGCGTCATTTATTCACAGGCCGAATAAGATTGTCCATACGGCTTTAACTCACAACCGTAGGCAGACATCCGTATGCGGCTCTGACAGCAACATAAGTTCCTTTTTTGACCTTATGTCATGCGTAGCAGATCCTATACGACCTACTGAGAGTGGCAAAAACCCAAATATGGACTCTTCTTACTATGCGCCTGCGAGTTCTAAATTAAAGATATCGATGGCAGTGCGAGCTTGTCAAGCTCAAGAAAATGCTCATACGAATGACCGCAAAGAGGCATTGCTAACTATTATGCAGGCCTTTGACGAAAAGTAGTACAGAACTGACACATGCATCCAACCCACATAGACCAGCGAACATGGTTCGTTCTAAAACTCTTTCACCAGTACCTTAGGGGGGAATTTGTGTACGAACCCTAGGTCCGGGAGAAAATGTATCGCCTGCACATCTGTGTGCCCGAGATACCCGGACTTGCAAAGAGGATGCAATGGTGGAACACCCTTCACATGATTTACGTAAGGTGATTACTCACAATTGTAAAGCAAGAAAAACAGCTGCGGCATACGATGTGCCCTATCCGAGTGATAGTTGCACCAATATTAATATCAACTGCTGCTACAATAAAGCAACAGTACTCCCAGACAGGTAGTTGGCCTTCCAGCGACTGCACTGGAAAGCACCTACCCGACAATAACCTAGAGATCAGGTGCAAGTATCAAAAGAGGGGGACTTTTCCTTTGCCTCATGATACTTAACTGGAAAGCTTCTCACTACCAGGGAAAGAATACAGTCGGATACCTCCAGTTCGCCACCCTCTACTACGACATCGCAAAGATGATTACCTGGAAGGATGATGATGGCACCCACAGAAGGCATCATCTAAGGCACCTGCTCAAGGAAGAATTTGTCAGCTCTTGGGGGTAATTCATCCTTAGAACCCCTGGGGTGGCCCAAGCTAGGGGTAGTGTTCCTCCTGGACGTATACGATAACCCGACGGAGGGGATAGTGAATCTCAAGGATCAGATGCCTGGTTCCCTAGGGCATCTAGGGCTGGGGGTAGCAATCCTCCGGAATCGAAAGATGGTGCAATAATTCCTACCTCCCCTGAATACTGTGACATGCTTGGGGGTAATCACCCTCGAATAGTCGAGGAATCATTTGAAGCTGGGAGTAGCATCTTCTTTGAGTCTGAAGACTATGCAACCATACCCATCTTACCTGAAGACATTGCGACTAAGGAACCTAAGAAGAAAGGGCTCGACGATCGCCGACGTCACGATGCTCTTGAAATAATGATGCACACCATGAGCGCCACAATTCAGACTCTAGCACAGGCAATACTAGAGATCAAGGCAAAAATTGACCTACAACCCTCCGGGTCAGCAATAACTTGGCAAGCCGGGGTTAGCAATCTTCTGGTGACCCAAGCCAATCTGTCATACGGTAAGGACAGTGATTCCTAAGAACCAGACAATGACATGTCTAGGGGTAGCCTCCCTCGACAAGAGAGAGCAACATCAAAAACTGGGGGTAGAATTCTCTCCAAGTCCGAAAATAATGCAAAACTACAAGTCTCGCAGGAGGATCGTACGACTCAGGCATTGGAGTCACCAAAGCAAAAAGGTACTTTTTACCCCAATGACAAAGAAATCGTTGAGATCTTCAACATAATAATGATGGAAAAAAACTTTAGCTAACCAACATCAGGTACCCTGAAGAGGATGACAAGGACGATAACCCAAAATATTGCCTCTTTTATGGGTACATTCATCATCCAACCATAGATTCCTCTGTGTTGAAGAGATGTATTCAGAAATTGATCAATGCCAATGAGCTTGCCCTCGACTTCAAGGATAAAATGGCCATGGCGAACATAGTATCCCTCCAATTTGGCAACTTTCCACCGATGAAAGCCCAAGACCGAGTGATCCCAACCCAGGCAACCAGGAAGGTCGTCAACCTCCTGCCAGCTCTCAATCGAGTGGCAGGTTTGGTATTACTTACCACCCCAAGAGGTGAGGTCACTTCTCAAAGGCTGGCACAACAAATAGCACCTTCAATGATCGAATTAAAGGGGAAGCAATGCAGGCCGAGCCGCAGGATCATTTCCTTATAAAGCACCAATTCTAGACTTTGGATGCTCAGCGCAGTTTGATAAGTCTCCCCTTGTACAAAAGCTAAGTCTCACATGACTAATCAGTAATGACGTATGATAGGCAGCACTCTATTGTACGCATCCGAGCAAGATTTCAGCACAAGGACGTATTACCCTCCATGTGCACACGATAGTACTTCTCATCATAACAAATCCTTGCGGGCAGCAAATAGCGTTCCCCTATGCAATATACAAAAATATGTAGCAAGCGATGATCCTCGATATGGCAGACAAACGTGCGCATACGGGAATATCCCTACGTGCATAACTTAGCCATCTCCCTCTTGTATACACTTCAGTATTCATGTGCACAGAGCTTCTTATCCGACGCAGGCTGAGTCATCAACAATATTTAATACAACAAATGATGAGCTGCCTCATTTCTATCATTACAGCTAACATTTACTCCGTCTCATGTTGAAGATGGGATACGACCTCCAAAAAGATTAAGGTATAAAATTTGGTAAACGATGGTGTATTCCTTTACAATCTGATAGTTTTTATAACAGCACTCGCAGAGGTCTAGGATACGGAGATGCCTGTACGCACCATGACTCACAAGACGGTTGAAAAATTCTAACCTAAATGGGAGGGCCCATTCATCATAGTAATTGAGTTTTCCAAACGGCACATACCCACTAGTGAAATCCAACAGCGACTTGCTCATGATGCCTATCAACGACAAGTTCCTAAAAAAGTACTACGTCTAAACTTGACTTGTACTCTACTCATCCCCAGCGGAACAGTCCTCAGGTCCACTCTCACACTCCCGCAGTGACCACTCAGTCCAAGTTCTTTAGACGCTAGCCATGTTCATATCACCTCTGAGCTATCATCCCACTAATCTCCCCAGCAGACTAATCCTCAGGTCTATCCTCATTTTCGGATAGACCACACTTAGCAAATCACTCCTTAGTGAGTTTTTCGGACATTGGTTCACATCCATCCTACTTCTGAACTGTTGTACTGATATTTCTCCCCGGATAAGTTTTTTATGCCCAAGTGACCTCTGAGCAAATCTTTTGGGTTTTGGCTATCGATCATCACGTCAATATTACCTCTAATATCGATTGTTATCCCCACTTATCACCTATCCTCACCAAGGTACACCAGCAGTATTAAGTCCATAAAACCTATCACGTCTGTATTTTCTCTGGTAGGGATTATCTTCAAACTTATTATTTATACTCAACGTGTGCAACAAATAATAAGTCAACCAAAAATTCTCCAGTAGGGTTTGCCATGTCTTTCGTACCTCTGAGCAAACCTTTCGGACAAGCTATCGATCATCACACCCACATTACCCCTGATATCGATCGTTGTCTAAACTTATCACCCGTGCTTAAATTTAGATACGCTAGCAGTGTTATATCCAAAAAATCTATCATGACCATATTACCACTGATAGGGTTTTCATCTTAAACTTATTACTTGCACTCTCGTGCACAAAAAGTAATAAGGTCCACAATAATCCTCCAGTGGGATATCCTCAATGGAAATGATAGTTTAAGTCCATATCACCTCTGAAGTACTTTTCTTTATTTATTTTTTCTGCAGAGAGAATGTCGGTTCATGCCCATATTACCTCTGAACTATGTCTCTCCACTATCCCCATAGAATCATATCTTACCATGTCCATATTACCTCTAAGTAAAATATGTCCAAAACTTTTCCATGTCAATATCACCTCTGAGTAAAGTTTTGCTCTTTGACTTTGCTGCTATCACGTTCACATAACCCATGATAGTGCTAGTCGTTTCAGCTTATTATCCATCCTTAAGGTATGTCATGGGTAATAAGTCCACAACCCAAGAGTATGCCATGTCCATCTAACCACTGAGCAAACTTTCTGGCCTTGACCATCGATCATCACGTCCATATTAACTCGGATATCGATTGTCTTCCAACTTATCACCCGTACCCAATTCAGAGTATGCCAGTGGCGTTAAGTCCATAAAAACTGCCACGTCCATATTACCTCTGGCAGTGCTTGTCTCAATCCTATTGCTTGTACTAATGTGCGCAAAAAGTAATGGGTCCACAAAATCTATCACATTCATATTATCTCTAATAGGCTTTGTTTTGAATCTATTACTCGCACCCCCAAGTGCGCAAAAAGGGTAATAAATCAACCAAAATCCCCCAGCAGGATGTCTTAAAATCCATAAAACATATCACATCCATATTACCTCTGATAGGGTTTGTCTCGAATCTATTACTCGCACCCCAAAGTGCACAAAAGGATAATGGGTCCACCAAAATCCCCAGCAGGATGTCCTTAATATCAATAAAATCTATCACGTCCGTATTACCTATGATAGGAATTATTTTTGAACTTATTATTTTTACTCAAACGTGCGCAACAAATAATAGATTCACCAAAAATCCTCCAGCAGGATGTTCTCAATGGAAACGAATAGTTCAAGTCCATATTTCCTCTGAACTATGTCTCTCCACTTCTCCCACAGAGTCATATCTTACCACGTCCACATTACTTCTGAGTAAGATATTTCTAGAACTTTTCCATCTCTACATGACCTAAGATGTGATTGTTGTGATTTAGAGTGATCCTCTCAGAGACCCGGACTGACACAGCGGTATGAACACATCAAGCGCACCTCAGTACATGAAGTACGATAAGTGATTATTTCTCTTCCAGGATACAAATTGAGTCAGCAAGACAATCACAACAGAAAAGGAAACTTGTATTTCATACAAGTAAAAGGAACAAACTATATTTGTGGACCACGTTCCGACCATAAAAGCAAAATAAGCTACGACAAAGAGGAATAAAATGGGAGTATCCATCTCCCAAACAAAATTTTTTAAAACAGGGCAAAAGATAGTTTCAGAAAATAAAATACGAACTACTGCTACTCCTTATCGGTGCATAACTCCTCTATTTGCCCTTGGAGCTGAGTAATGGCAGCATCAATCTTTGCTCTCATACTGTGCTCCACTTTCTGAGCCAGAGCTACAGGATCATCAAGGTGGGCATACGCCTGGTGTTTGTCCTCCAACCTCTTTAATGTGTCCTCCAAGGCAAAAGAAGACTGGGCCACCTTGCTAGTTTCTTCACAGATGGCCTCCCACTCTCGACGAGCCTTCTGCAAGTCTCCCTCCACGACTTCTATCTTGGCTTGAAGTTACACAATTTGTTTGTTGATCGCAACCATAGCATAGGTTGCAGAGTTTTCCTGAGCAAGATAGACCTCCCCTCGATCATTTAACTCATCATGCTTGGGCCCAACTTCTTGAGGTCATGTTCCAGGGCCTTCTTGTTCCACATATAAGAAGTCTTTACCTGCTCCATGGACATTAGAAAGAACTTATGCTCCTCTTCCACTGTGATGACCAGGTCAGTCTGTCGTGCCTGCTGTAATTCATTCAGGCGCTTCTCCAACTCGGCCAACTTTTGGCTCAAAAGGTCAGCTAGTTGCTTATGACCAGGAAGGGTCCTCAAAAGCTTAACCTAACTTTGGGCATAATGCCTAGCCCAAGTAAAGGCCTTGTCACGTCCCAAGACGGTTTGCACCCTGTCACGCCCCAGCCCAAAATACAAGGAACCAGGCCACATGGTAATAGCTAGCTGTAACGTCTCCGAGGATATCCCAATTTAATGGATCCTAGCAAAGAGTGCTACATTGTCCTAAAATACTAACATGTCCAATATTAGTCAACAACAGGTAAACTAATCTCATCCACAATATAAACAGCAAAAAGTACTAAATAAACTGCTTGGAGATAAACACCAGTCTCAAGATATCATAGTTCAACCAATAATGTCTGGTGGGAACAAACCCACATTAGCTGGCGGCATATTGACTTTGCAATAAAAAAAGTCCCGCTGCATATAGTATGGGCGACACCACATTAGCTGCAGGCAACCCGAACTCCATCTCAGTACCAATGATGCTATAATAATGCCATATTCGAGCACCATCGAGAAGACCACTAACAGTCCCAAGCGAGGCATTAGTGGTCTCTAGTAAAAGTTGGCTATATCCGAATTGACGGGCAAACCGACTGGAAAGATAGGTCTCCAGGAAGACCTCCACCCGGTTTTGATATACCAAGTGAGAGGGACATAAAAAACAATATCGTTATCCCAGTGGATGACACTACTCTCCTCCACAGTGAATTCTGGAATCATCGTAAAAAATGTTCAGCCATTCATATGGGCGAGCTCCCTCCAACATGAGGGTATGTCCTCATGATGCCAATTCACCCCCCGATAACGACGAATAATGACGTCTCCCTCTAACATCCCTTTCTGGATACCAGATCACATCAGTGACTGATGGTGCAATATAAGTTAACCTATCAAGTAATGATAGGGTAACTCTACCCTATTGAATTCTCTAACCCCCTTGTGGTATTTTAACTTCTCGATAAATTCCTGAAGACCTCGATGGATAAAATAAACCATCGCAGGCAGTAACGCAAGTGGGTGGCCAAAAGCTAGCCGCACATCCAGGAGGATGAGATTGCGGCTGATTCTTTCAATCAAGCCTGACCTTCCCGCAAACACACAGTTCTACAACTAGACCATCAAGTACCCCTCTATTAACATTTTTTGGACAGCTTATGAGTATCCATTATCACGACCTGTACCCGATGTAGGGGCACGAGTAGTAAACAAATGCCCAGCCTATCCTACAACATCGGCGGCAGAACGATGTTTGGGTAAACTATCTATCTAGCAATCAAGATATAACAATGCCACCAATAAAATATGAATACTTAATCACAGATCTATAAGTTATAAATATTGCACGAATATGATAAAAGAACTAAAAAGACAAATACAAAGCACAAGACAAATAACATCTAACGAGTCATAAAAAGAAATAGTAATAACAATACTGGAGACAAATCCAGTACGAAAAGATCTATCTACTGAGCTACGAGTCCTGGATTATCAGTCTCAATCATGATAAGATACTCCTGAGCCAAAGTCTTTAGCTCTAAGCCAACTACATCCTGAGGACGGTAGTAAGTGGGATACCACTCCTCGATGTCATCTGGAAAAAATATATCCAGTCAGGAAAGGAGCAAAATACATCTCTATCAGTAGTTCCAATAAATGATATAAACTATATAATAGTAAATAGAGCGAATATACAAGATATAATATATAGGTACAAGAGATATTTATAATAGGAATACTAAAAATAAATAGAAGAATGAGCATCATTAAAATGAGCAAAAAATACTACTACTAAGTGTATGAGTACCAGCTTGAACATGTGATCGTCTTGGGAAGTTGCACAAGGATTATGGCTTGGTTAATCATACGTACGGTGTATGATTAACACTATTCAAGGAATAAGACATACACAATGAGGGTATGATCACATATCTACACTAAATAATCTCCGCCCTCGACTGGTATAGTGGATCCAACCATGGTACATTATGACACAGGATTCTCTGGGTAGGTAGCAAGTCTCCCCAAGAATCAATGTATGTACATGTACAAGAAGAACAAGGAACAAAGATTACACAAGATATACCATAAATACCAAGGAATAACATCTCATGACGAGATCCGGATATACCAATCCGTGTAACCATCGTGTTAAGAAATCAAAAATATCTACACTAAAAATAAAAGACATAGAGGATATCATGAATGAGAAACTATCAGAGAATGTACTTGTCTAGAATCCGGTGAACAGTATCAAAGATGTCCGGTACAGTACCTCAGAGACCTAAATATGGAATATTATATCAATACAAGATTTTAGAATAAAAATAAGTTAAACTAGTCAAATTCTAGGTTATAAAGCCATTTCTAAGTCAAAACAGTCATATTAGGTCAACTCTAAATCAAACTTGGTCAAACTAGCTATTTCTATGTTATATGAGTCTATCTCTAGGATATTGGGTCCATACACTATATAACTAGACTATGCTAGGATACTAAGATACCAACAAAATATCGTCCACCCTGAGCTGTACGAGCAAGTGCTGAAGGACAATCCTTCAGCTGGAGATCTGCTACGCCACACAACAAACATCTGCCCAGCCTCTTTCTGCATATGTCCCATCTGTGCCCTGGCTTTTTACAGAAAGGGCAAATGATGGGCTGCCTCTGTCCCTGCTGCTGTCCCTGCCTCTGCTGCTGGGGCGCCTGCCGGAAGGGCGCACGACCCTGACCCTGGTGCTGCTGGGTCTGGTAGAATGGCCTCTTGGCTGGGCTTATACTGCTGCCTGCTCCAGAAGCATCTCTGCTCCTCTTGTTCTTCAACTCCAAATTATCCTCAGCCCTCTGAGCGTCGCTCACAATCTGCTCGAAGGTCGCCTCGCGGTCACTCCTAGTCAAGGACTTGACCGCCATGACCAAACCCTTACGGAACTTCCGTGCCTTCGCTGCCTCAGTCAAACCATCCATAAATTTGCCCAGACGGCAGAACTCTGCTGCATACTCGTCCACCAGCATACTCCCCTGGACGAGCGCCTCAAACTGGCTCTCCATAGCACTGAGAGCCACATCCGGGAAGAACTTCTCCTTGAAAAGCTTCTTGAAAGCCTCCCAAGTCAGTCCCGGTACTGCTATCCGCGTATCTGTGCGGTACCAAGTAAGGGCAAGGTCGAACATCTGGCTGCCCGCTGCCTCGATCTGTATGCTGGCTGGGATCATCGCCAGCCTTAAGATGCCCTCGATGTGCTCGATCCAGTCATCCGCGTACAAGATCCCCTCTGTACCCCGGAACTCCTTGGGCCGCATCCTCTGGAAGTCGATAATGGTACCCGACCTCGGATACTGAGCCTGCTCTGCCTGTGGCTGGATCTGAGCCACTCTGTCCACCGCTGTCATAGCCACCTGATGAGCATTCTCAATGCCCATCCTCATAACATCCACCTGGCAATGTTGTACGTCCATCATCTCTTGGAAGAACGCGAACAACTGCGTAGCATCAACTGGTACAGGCAGTGGTGGAGGAGGTACCACCGGAACAACTGGCGTGGCTCTCGGATCAATGAGAGTAAGAGGATCTCCGAGAGAAACAAACGCTCCCTCGACCGCAGGGGTGGCGAGTTGAGCGGTAGCGGCTGCCGAAAGTCGAGCAGGACGAGAGGTGGCAGACCTCTCTGTGGCAGCTGCTAGAACGGTACGCTGAGACCGTGTCTTCGGAGGCATCCTGAACACAGATCAAAAGAAGTCAATACAGTGCAAGAAACGATATCATCAAAGAAGGACAGTAATATCGTAAAAGAAAACAATTTCAGGAAAATTAAAGATAGCAAAAGGAATCAGGAAGGGTCCTAGTTGTGATTGAGCACACTCTCTCTCAGCCTATATCCTATATCCTATTGCAGGTAAACCTAAAAACTAGACCTGCATAGGCCACCACCAAAAATGTGTCACGACCCACACCCGAAAAATCGAGTATGAGTCATGGGTACGTCCAGCCTACGCCGTAGAATCGACGGTAGAACGTTGTAAGGTTCGTTCTAGGTCAAACAAATCTATATAACTCACAAAAACCTGTCAATATCCTCTCCAAAAGGAGGGCAACCACGCAATATATATAATCTCTCAATCACAATAACTAGGAGAAGAAATAAAGCATGATATGATAGCAAAGAAAACCAGAACCAAAAGAGAGCAAGGCAATATCCAAAATACAGTCCAAGTCTATAATAGTCTACAACATCTCACAACAACAAAAGAATAAGTACAATCATCCAAAATATAATCAATTGAGAACAACCCAGAAAACCCACCTAGCTAACTAGGGTGCCAAAGGCGTCTCCTCGCAGGGCTCCTCCTCAGTCTCGGGGTCACATCACTCGTCAACACCCGGCCCGTAGAACGTCGGGCAAAAGTTCTTAGGATCCTCTGGAAAAAAATATGTCCAATCAGGACTGGAGCAAAGTACATAACTCTGAAAGCAACTCCAAATACATGGTAAGGTGTATATGACGAGCAATAGAAAAGAATACAAGATGCACAGGAAATAAATACATGCTGGAGCAGAATAAGTAGCTGCAATATAAACTGGAGAACAATACAAGTAGAGAAGTAACTGCATGTGAGAAAACATGAATACTAGCTAAGTGCCTTGAGCACAAGTTCGTTATGTGATTGGCTTAGGTTGCACATGAAAAATACTACGATAACTCCGTTATGCGTGAGTTGCATAACCGACATACATATGAATACTGTTTGGCTTTGATCACATAACCAACTCCTACTCCCCTCCCCCACTAATACTCTTGGATCCAACCACAATACGCTACGTACATGATAAGTAGCTCGCGTACATGAAGTCGAGAGCACAAGAAGCACATGATAGCACATGAGAATCAATACCCGAAGCACATGATGAAATACACGTGATAGAGTACCTGCTGAACACGGTAAGGGGGATAGCATCTCATGACAGGATCCACTAGTACCAGCTAATCTAACAATGTGTCAGAATCAAGTATTACAGTTCTAGAACAGGTGATATAAACGCTATCATGAAATGGAAACTATCAGAGGTAGGTACTCACCTGATGTCCTGAGCAGTTGATGAGGATCGAGATCCGGACCGGTGTCGCAAGAACCTATTACGAAAAGCAGAATTAAACAGGGTTCTAAGGAGTTAAACTGATATAAAATAATTAAAAACAGGCTTCTAGGGATATTCTAGGTCGAACGGGTTAAACCGGTAAAATTCGTGAATTACCATGTTGCAGCTCTCCTGCAGGACAATCGTTCTCATCGGGACGTGATATCGTACAAGCCTGGAGTTGCGCTCGCACAATGAGATGTTGTCAAACACCAAAGTTATCATCGAAACGACCAAGTTGCAACGATAGTCAAGTATTGTGTACCAAGCACACATCAGAGTATACGCAGCGGAGCTCTCGATAGAGTCCAAATAAAATACCACAAAGAGAATGCCACAAAGACGATGAAATACTCTTGCTCTTTTCTCTAGCCCACAAAGTTACTTACCGTTCATACATTACGTCCCGTATATCCAAGCAGCGCCACTACACCTACGTACCTGAAATAATGCCCACAAACGTGGATCAGTAGACATCCGTACTGGTGAGCGGGGTAACCCCCTCGTCTAAGCCGACACTAAGTAGAATAGTGAATGCAAACAGTTATATGGTGATCTTTCTAGTTGAATCCTAGATTTATTTCATAGCATAGGGTATGACATATTAAGGAAAGTTGTAAATCAAGTTAAGCATGCAAGCATTCAACTCAAGCAAATATACAAGATATCCAACTCAAAAGAAAACTAGCAAGCAAACCATCATACTCAAACCCAAGCAACTCGAGAACCTATCGAACCATTTCTAAGCCTCAATATCCATCCTCAATCCCAAACCATAATCCAATCTCGATATGCACACTCTTGCCGAGGCAAGGTGGCCGCCGCCTACGCGAAAAGCATAAACCAAACTAAAGTAAAGGAAACCAACTCTTATCTATATGAAGTCACTAGCAAAGCCATAAAGGACTTTGATCGAACTGATCAAGTGCAGTTCTACTCGAAACAATGCTAAGTAGCGAGCCTGCCTGAATCGCATTAAACAGTCGGCACCGTGCCCGAGGCACGTTACCAAGTTGTCTCCACTATGGCCGAACGGTCCCGGTGTCCCGGAGCCTTCCCGTTCGAGGAGACCAAACCCCGTACAACACAGGTTGTCCGTGACATGCAGACACCAAGTAGGTATGATGAGAGAATCGAGCATTCTTGCCCCACCAAGCGATCCTAGACTCATCCAACCAACTATCCAACCAAATATCCATAACCATTCATTCAACATATAGCCCAAGGCACAAATCTTAAGTTATTTCCATAGGCACAATGCCGTTTCTCGACACAGTGTTCCAATTAGTGCCACACCCCACGCTCAGAACAATCCCATGGCACAATACCCCAACAGTGGCACAATGCCCTCGCCGATGCAGTTGTCCGGTTTCAAACCACAACTGCACGTTTTGCTTGACAAAGCTCCCAAGTGATACTCATGCACGGATGCACGCTCGCTCGCCCGTCCGAATTCCCGATGTTCCAACCAAGATATATAATTTCAACTTTCCAAGCATAATTCCGATTATTTCTCTAACTGCCCCAAATGTATAATCCAACTATAGCTCCAACTATCCATACGCGAAAACCAATCAAGCCACAAACCTATCCAAGCAAACGACGTACACTCTATGCACGCCTCAGTGTAGTAATTTCCAAGTTCCAGTCCAAGTGTTCAAGCCTTTACGTGTGTTCCATATTATTAGACATGAAGGAGTAGAGGAGAAGGAACAAAGCCCACTCACCAAGTTGATTCCGTTAATCATCATGTCCTGCCGATACGGCCGATCCCTTGAACCCGTGGTCCGATGCAAAGCACGATCTACTCAACTGGTATGACCGTACGAGCAGGTCATGCTCTCCAAATCATCCGAATGATCGGACTAAGGAAGACGACATTATCGCTCCAATCCAGCTATCTCAGTACTGCTCTAAACGAACACCTATTTTCTATCGAACTCCGCTAGCGATCTGCATATGAAACCAACTCAAATCAATACTTGTTCCCAAATCCAACAAATTAAAATGTAACCAGCTATTGCCACATTCAATCCGACTCAGCGTAACGTACCGTGCAGTTGTGGGGCATTACACTATAGAACACACCAAAAATATGCATTGCGTCTGTCTCTGTATCTTATATGTGTCCGTGAAACATACACCTCCTTCTTCCTCTCCTTTGTCACCCCCTTTATTGTGCCTACATATCACATCCTTCTCAAAACAGATAAAACCATCATTGTACCCATCAAACACTTCAACATAGACTCAGTTGCCAATTGAAGACTCGGGCCAGAGCCTCATGTCATTCCTTAGCTATTAGGCTAGAGTCTCATGCCATTTGCCAGGAAGGAGCGAAGGGGTAGGAAACTTGGCATCAGAGACACCCCTCCTAATCTCCACGTCCCTCCTATCTCTCCCCCCAAAAAAGAACTAAAAACAAAAACCATATTACTTGTTGCTTCATCCAAATTCTTTTGGTCCACTTGAGTCATTCTAAGGCAGTCGAATCCCCTTGCTTATGAGCTCATGTTGTCTTCAACTGAATCCCTGAATCGACAACTATTTCAAAAAGAAAACCTAAAAATACCATCTAGATCTGAAGAAGAAAAAATAGAAGTTCAGTCAATTAAATGGATGAAATTTTCTAACCACCTAACAATAATTCCTAACCCTTAAAAATCAAAATATATGGTTCTCTACAACAAGATAATCAAATTCTAAGCCATAATCAAACTAAATCCAAACCGTAAAAATAGGGTTTTGATGAGAAGAGAAGGAAACAAACCTTGAACCCTAGGCCTCTCAGAGAGGATCTCGTCCGTGGCATCACGAGGAGCGGCGGGGCCGATAATATCTAAGGTTTGCGGCTAGGGTTTGCAGGTCGATGGTGCTAGGGTTTAAGTGGAGAGTTTGGGGAGGAGGGAGAGGAGATGGCAGAGGAGAGAAGATCTCCAGCATATGGAGAAATGGAGAGGATGGAGAGAGGAGAGGCTCGGGGAGAATGAAAAAATGAATAGAAGCAGCAGGGATTAAATTGACCATGGAACCGTCAACATAGAGCTGTAATAAAAAAAATTCAAAAAATTACTAAAATGGCAGATGAAATATACGCGATATTTTTTTCGCACATGCATTACTTGACGATTATCAACAAACCGTCAAGTAATGCAATGGATTTTTTTGACACTTCATCTAAAACCGTCAAGGAATATGGTCCAATTTTAATACTTAACAGGAAAAAGTTATTTTCTTGACGTATGTCTAAAACTGTCAAGATAACCCCTATTCTTGACGGTTTTTCACGACCGTCAACAAATAAACCGTCAAGAAAGGCCATTTTTCTTGTAGTGCTTCTTGGGACATATTTAATGTAATATAACTTTGTAGATTTTTTTTATGAGAGTTTAGTTTACTATTCATATTAACTGTATGTGAATTTATCGGTATTGAGTGTTCCACCGAAGGGGTCGACAAACCCAGGGAATTCAACTGAGGGCTGCTCCGGGTCTATTTATATAAACTGTGATTTTATAATAGCAGGTAGAGTTTTGTTGGAAAATATTTTATAAACTACATCTTGTTTTTTTATTTTTTTTAATTTAGCGACGTTTTGCGACCTTCAGCGTCGTACAGTTATGTCGCTAACAAGTATCAGAACGTCGCTACCTGGTACCATGGACATCACTAGTACGTCGCTACATGTCGCTAACATACTGACATGGCAAAACTTGCCATGTCAACATTGTTGTAGCAAAACGTTGCTCATAATTTCGCTAATATAGTGACATGTTGCGACCAAAGCTTACGTCACCAATTTAACCCAATTTAACGACGACACGTTGCTAATCGTCGTATATTCTACGATATCTTGTCGTTGCAAATATACGTCGCTACAGCGATGACTAGCAACGTTTTTGTTGTCAGGGACCATGTAATACGCGACAACGTAAAAACGTTACTAATTACATTGCCAAATTATTTTAGCGATGTTAGTTTACATATTAACGATATTTTTGGACGTCGCTAATATGTGTTATTCTGGTAGTACCTCTAGACAGTATATACGTATTCAAGTTGGGCTGGAGTCGGCTTGATACGTAGCTGGCTATGGCCACATACTCTAGTCCTATGTATTTTGGGATTGGGACATGACAGACCGTATGCAGGGGTGGCAGGAGGTAGGGAAGGGGTTCAGATCTAGAGGTTTGGGGTTTCTTTCGACTTTGGGTAGGGGTCGGGTATACACGTTTAAAAGAAACAAAATTTTCGAATATAGACAGTTCTAATAAAATTTTATCTCATATTAAGGAATTGATTTCAAAATTTATGGGAATGATGAGGCTTAATGAGGGGTGGATATGGAAAGAATTTGGGAAAAAAATGGAATTTAAAATTTAAAAAAGGCATAGCCGAACAAGAGAGGGGCAGTCACGGATCTGTAGGTTGTTCCCTGCGAGAAACGGTTGGAAAGGAGACAATTTTTTTAACTAACTAACTAACTAACTAACTATATATATATATATATATATATATATATATATATATATATATATATATATATATATATATATATAAAACTAAATAACTAAAAAAAATCAATAAATTCTACATAAAATTTTAAAATAAAAATAGGGATAATTTTTATGCTTTCAAAATACGTATATGAGAAAGAAAAAAAATGCATATATAGAATTTTTAAGCTATTAAATAAAAAAATATACACTAATTAACTGATTTACATTAACACTAATAAATAATTAAAATAAATTTGAGGGTGGTTACATTGGTGGTCATGATTTCTCCCCATTTCTACTTGGTTGAGTTTTCTCGTCCTACAACGGTCCTTATTCCGACCTCGTCGGTTTTGATGTTTGACATACCCTGCATTAAAGCTTCAGGTAATCAGATAGAATTTATGCCAGTTGGGGTGGGACTCATGGTTCTTTATCAGAAGTTCGTTGTTCTTTTTAGTGAGCAACATGATACATATCCGATATGAAACTTGGTAAAAAGAAATTCTCCATATTTCTGTTGCAGGAGCATATTAGAGTTATAGAAAGTTGAGAAAGTCTTCTCTAGGAGATCAGCTTCAGTCAAGTCTTACTTACAAAATTTAAGAAGTGAATGAATTCAACATACTTTAAAGTTGTACTCATTCACGGACTTAAAGTCTTCAAACCAGAGGTTTTGCCAATCATGTCTTACTTTAGGAAAGTAAATCATCCTTTGATGGTCAAAACATTCTTCAAGAGCCAACTAAAGAGTCTAAGGATCCTCTTCAGCTAGGTATTCCATTTGTATTGCTTCAGGTATATGCTTTCAGATAAAGATCAAATCAAGTTCCTTGTCAGCTTCATCCGCCTGGTTGTCGGCCTCAATTGTTGCTTTCGGTTTCTTTACAATGATGTGGAGGTTCACATCTTGTACCCACTTTAGGCAATTTCTTTCAAAAATGTCCAGTGTAGTGAAATCGAGCTTATTCAATTCGACACTATAATAGAGAGAATAACAAGATATTAGAACGACTTCTTAGAAAAATGGATTAATTATGAAATGATGATTTATAGTTTTCATTTACATATTACAAACTTCATGTTAGTTATAAACTTCAGGTTTTACTTATGAATTTTAAGTTCAAGATGAACTTCAGGTTCAATATTCTAAGTCTCTTTAGGTTCAAATTTTGCTTCTAACAAAATCCTGACAATACGGCTGAATTTTGACCCTCGTGACAGGCGAACTTTGGGTTCACTTATGAACTGCAGGTTCAAGATTAACTTTGGCTTCAGAGATGAGGGGGGAGGGGGTGAATCGCCCGTCTAATGGGAGTTCTGTTGATCAGTCAATGGACGGGGGTCAAAGGGGCAACATCCCTCCTAGGGGTGGAAGGGCGAAGCACCCGACACGAAAACAATTTTTAGTATTGGTTTGCTACGAGCAGACAATTTTGCTATGAAGTTCCACATTAAAACTCTGAAAATGTAGATTTTCGCGAGATGTGCTCTGTAGGGTCAGTTCTGTTGGGTTGATTCCATTTTTGCAAAGAAAGTTTTCCGCGAGAATAGTTCTTCCGAACTAGTTTCTGGAAGAAAACGTAATATGTTTTACATTTAAATATTATTTTTACCGATTTTGTGTATTTTAAATTTCTAACTGGATTTAATGAAATCATGTTATATGCTTTATATTTCAATACTTTATATATTTTAAGACAAAAAACCCAATAAAATTCAACATTACGGGGGGAATTTGGTATGCGGAATACTACATAGCCGTGAATTCTATATTCTCGGAAATCAAATTCCAAGTAATTAAATTTCCTAGAAAACTATATTTTCATGTTTTGTGACTATACAAATATTTCCAGGAAAAAAATAAAAAAGGAAAAATTTTTGAAAGTAAAATAATAAAAGGAAAATTAAACCCAAAAAACGAAAAAAACAAAAGGAAATGGAAAAAAATGAAACAAACAAGAAGGAAAAAATATAAAATAAAAAAGGGAAAAAAACAAAAATCGACCATAACGACTAAAAACGAAAAAAAGATAAAAAAATGACTAATAACGAAAAAAAATAAAAAAGAAAACGAAAAAAATGACTATAAATGAAAATAATGACAAACGAAAAAAGGGACTTAAAACGAAAAAATGACCAAAAACAAAAAAAATAGATAAAAAAGAAAAAAACGAACGAAAAAACAAAAAAAAAATTCAAAAGAAAAGGTAGAAAAAAAATCAAAAACGAAAAAAAATTAAAAAAGGAAAAAAAAAAGGGGGGACTAAAAACGATAAAAATGACAAAAATGACAAAAAGATGAAATAAAAAATAAAAACGATAAAAAAAATATAAATACGATAAAAACTACCAAAATCGATTAAAATCGACAAAAAACGACGAAAAATAATCAAAAACGACAAAAAATAATATATAAACGATCAAAAAATAAAAAACTATCAAAAAAAGAAACAAAAAAAATATTCTCTCCTGAATAGGATTTTCGTATTTCGTGGATAAATTATTTATCCGATATTCGTAATTTTCGAAAATAATTTATTTTATAGTTTAAACAAACATAGAAATGGAATTTCACTCTAATTTTTTTCAAAAAAAAAAAAAAAAAAAAAAAAATTATCCTGTACAAAACGCTCCCTTAGTTTAAATATAACTTATATGTCAGTTTATACCGGGTCGGTTGCATGTGTGTCTGAAGAAAAGACGAGTCTAGGTCAATAATCTTGTAGGACACTCCACCAATTGATGAGGTTTGGTGTTCAGAGAGTCTGACCATCCAAGTGCCCAACTCCTTGAAAAAACCACCACACCATACCAACATCCTTTTTTTTCCCTTTATTAATACACAAATTAATCATGATAACCAACCCCCAACGTTTGTAAAACTACGTACACCTGTTACTATGGGTCAAGGAAGAAAGAGGACAATATTAGTAGGCGTGACAATATCAGATTCGCATCGAGCGCACATATATATATTCCGACGAATAAACTCGGAATCACCCCCCCCTCCCCCCCCCCCATTTTATGTGGATTTGAAAAAAATTAGCAAGAAGAAATAAAAGTAATCTTCTTTGTTCTTCTCCCATGGAGATGGAAGCGTCGTCGCCGGTCGTCGTCGATCTCCTTGCTCAGCTGGATCTGCAGGTACCGATCGATCCATGGATCTGGTTGATGCTTGCTTCGATTGAATCTAGGGTTTTGTTTTTATGGATGATTGAATGGATGGATAGGAAGAGAAGGACCGTGAGTGGACGGTGGGATCTGGGGGTTCTTCTTCGGCGGAGGCGGTGGCGGAGGCGGAGGAGGGGTGCGGCGTGTGCGCCATATGTCTGGAGAGTATCCCCATGAAGGAGATGGCGCTCGTCAAGGGCTGCGAGCACGCCTACTGGTTCTTATTTTCCCTCTTTCGCTGCTACTTCTTTTGCTTCCTGATGCTAAATAAAGACTTGATCTTGGTAGTTTTCTTTAGTGTTTGTATGTACTGCTGTGTTGGTTGGAATATGGGGTAGCTAACACTAAAATTTTAGGAATAAATGTTTGTTGTTCTTGTTGTTGCGTAGTGGTGTAAGCAAGATCTTTAGGTATAGTTTGGGATAGGGTTAGGTTTACTTTACAATTTGGAGTTTTGGAATTAAAAACGGCCAATTAGAGTTTAGATCCTGGATTTTATACCAGCTTAGAGTTTCAGCCCTGACATGTCCAATTGGAAAGCTTAGATCTTGGATTTTTATTTTTTGTTTCATTTTTTCCATTATACTCTCCCTAGTCTATATAGGAATGTTTTATTTATTGTCAAGCATGGGAGAAGCATGGGAGGGAGGGTATAATTGAAAAAATGAAACAAAAAATAATAATCCAGGGTCTAAACTTTCTAACTGGACAAGCCGGAGCTTAAACTCTAAGCTGGTTTAAAATCCAGGGTCTAAACTCAATTAGCCCAATCTAAAATGGAGTTTCACAAAAATTTATTCGGATTGGAGTTTTGCTAACCTTAGTTTGAAGGGTGTTATGGGGGCTAGAAATGGAGCTTCGTCGAACTCCAAAATAACTTTAAATATTTGAATCCACTGGACCCCAAATTTATTTTCCAAGTGAGGCATCAAGAGTGTTTTTTGATATGAAATGGTGTACATTAACATTGTCGATTGAGTTGAGATACCATCGGATCGATTTGTTAGTTAGGATATTCTTTCACAAAAATTTATTCGGATTGGAGTTTTGCTAACCCTAGTTTGAAGGGTGTTATGGGGGCTAGAAATGGAGCTTCGTCGAACTCCAAAATAACTTTAAATATTTGAATCCACTGGACCCCAAATTTATTTTCCAAGTGAGGCATCAAGAGTGTTTTTTGATATGAAATGGTGTACATTAACATTGTCGATTGAGTTGAGATACCATCGGATCGATTTGTTAGTTAGGATATTCTTTTCTGGTTCCACAATCTGCTTCAACTAGGTATTAATAAGAAGTTTGGTGGCCTAATACCACTGAACCCCAAATTGTTTTTTTCCTTCCAAATGAGGCCTTAAGAGTGTTCTTTATATGAAATGGTGTACATTAGCCTTGTTGATTGAGTTGAAATACCATCGGATCGATTTGTTAGTTAGGATATTCTTTTCTGGTTCCACAATCTGCTTCAACTAGGTATTAATAACAAGGGCAGGTATCACTGAGCCACTGAAAGTATGAAGGGTTATGCTAGTTTTGGATGGGTACTCGTGAAGTACATTAGAACCAAGTGAAAGGAAAACAAAGGCAGATGTTGGCTTGATTCTGTCTTCAATGTTTTTTCTTTTTATGATTCTATTTTATCCATGTTGTTATCAGCAGTAACTTGGCTGACTTCGTATTTGCGAGAATAGTTAATGCATGTTCAGTATTGGATTTTGCTCAAATAAACATGTGGATCTCTTGCCGCATTGAATATATTCTTGCTTTTGTTTGTTATCTTCATTGCATCATTTTTTTTTTTGCCCTTCATCTTCTTGTTGAAATTGATCTAGTCAGCATATTCCATTGCCTATTCAGAGTTACATATCAGCGTCTAGAAATTCCTGTTATCAGTATTATAAGCCTTCAAGATTGATAACCCACTCGTACTAGAATTTTTGAAGGTTCAATGTAATTGCTTCAAGTCCAATGCATGAAGGCTACCATGGAAACACTATTTTGATTCATGCTCATCTGGGAAGACAAATCAAGTAGTCACAATGTTATCGAAAGTCCCTGTCTCTTTGTCTTAGGGGACAACTAGGCGTTTTAGATGCTCTGTCAGGCTTGTCCCCTTAGGGTCTGCTTGGCAATTATGGGAGTAGCGGTTTTGAGGTGTTTTTAGAGTATCGGTTATGTACGGTTATGAGAGGCCCGGTTTTGAGTGGTTTTAAGTAGCGGCTTTTAAACCAATCTAATCCATGCTTGGTAACGAACGGTTTTGAAAGATTTTTACAATAATAAATGAAATAAAATTAATAAAATCGCTCAAAATCTACCGATTTGGGGTGTTTATAAAGCCACCCAAAATTACATTACACCGGTTTTGAGAGGTTTTTGAGCCGACCAAAACATGTGCCTCATAAAATTTACCAAGCAAGGATTTTCATAAACGGTCGGTTCAAAAAAATCTCAAAACAGATGAAAATACAGTTACCAAGCAGACCCTTAGGCAACTGTTTATATTTTGATCCTCCTTACCCGACCAAGCCCAATGAACCTGACCTAGGACTAATAACATAAAGGTATAGGTACAATAACCTTCTCCTTTGCTATAGGTGTTAAAGATGAGGAAAGGTATAATAGCCTTCTCCTTTGCCCTCTTGATTCCCTTTCCTTCTTTCTATGTGGAAGTTAGTGATACTCTTAGTAGTTGTTTGTTGATTGAACATTTCATTTGTTTGGGTGTCAGAGTCTCAAACTTGTGGATGTGGTATGCATAGCAACATTTGAACTCAATAGTTAAATTTATCATACTAAGTAGGAGGAATCTGTGACATGCCCAATAATAAACCACAAGCTTGTATTAACTCTCAACTTACCTAATACACACATCTAATTTTAGTCTTGAGCCCCCCGTCTTGCCACCTTGAGGCCACCGCATAGGCAATTTGGTCCTCTCTGTCTCACATGCTTTAAGCTCGAGTAGTTATACAATTGCAAAACATACCCAGAATAGCAGACTGGAAGAAATTGTTTCAACTTTGAATATTATTACTTATGTGAACTCTTGTCAAGTATGATAATTTTGTTTCTCAAGTTGTTTCTTTCATCACTCTGCTGCTTTCAAGTTTCAAGATGTAAATTGTGATTTCCTTTTCTTACTAGATTCAATCAAGAAGAAATGTCCATTGATGACTAGCCAATCTATGAAATCCTTAATGTTCTCATTAGTCCAGGACATCCGATTATTCTTCCATTCACCTTGCCAATTTACTTTATACTTCTTAGTTGCACTGGATTAAGGACTTGGGAATAGTGTAGGCTTATCATTTCTATCTGATGAAAAAAATTGTTCATTGGGTTGTCTTTTAATTCCGATGTTTTTGGCCTTCCATGAGTTGAGTGCTGGTGTGACATTTAGTTTACCCATTAGTTGTTGTAGAAGGAATGATTGTCAACCTCGCCCAGCATTCGTTGAATGAGTTCAAATCCCTTCACTTGTAGAAGGAACCTAATCCTTGTAGTTTCAGACTTTCAGTACAATCTCTCACCTATGTATTTTTGTCCAAGTATTTAACTTATGCTTGTGTGTGTTATTCTTGTGGTTGTAAGGTGTTTGCACTCTCCATTTATAGCAATGATGGTTATTGATGCAGTTATCAAATAACTGTGCATGCTTGGACAAAGATAGATTATGGGGCTAGTGGAGAGAGTAACGAAATGGTTGGGTACGACATGACCATGTTGTTCAAGTATAATCATTGTCTCCTTCATCTTTCCATATGTTGTCAATTGTCATCCAAGTCTCCAACTTGACGGTGTACTTTCTTATTGCCATGTTTCATAGGTTCTTGCACACACCATTTCTAGCTCTCTTATGCTGACAAAAAAGGGTTTAATAATCCTGACAGATCTAGACAAAAGAATGTTCTTGACCGCTTACTTGCTAATTACATGTTCATTCCATGATAAGATATCATTGAGAGGTTAGTGCAGGGTCTAAACAAAATGGGTGGGATTGGAGTCACACTGTTGTTTTCTTGTGATCTATGTTGGGGATAGCCTTTGAAATGGGGATTGGTTAAGCATAGAATGCAGTTGTTCTTCTTATTTTGAGGATGTGTCATGAGTATTAGTAAAATGATCAAGCAGTATGGAAATTTTACTTTTGATGATTTTCTTTTGAACTCTTAAAATGATGAAAAGGCAAGGAACTTCTGGTCATTATTTACAAAAGATAGATGTGTATTGGACATGAGCCTAACCAAGGTTGTAAAAATCGCTAGTCGGCTCCCATGGACTAGAGATTAATCTGGGACTAGTCGGATTAATCGTTTTAAATTTTTTTAATTTATATATATATATATATATATATATATATATATATATATATATATGTGTGTGTGTGTGTGTAATAATATATAAACTTATGTAATGCATGTCCTTTAAAGTCTCCACATCCCTGACCCTGAGTTACTTGAATTAATTAATTAATAGTCGGGTAACTTCACCACAGACCGCTCCCATGTGACAACTGACACGCACAATTAACACTAGCAGCCTGTCATCACTCACATGCAGTCAAAAGGGCATTCTTTCACATAAGACCCTTCACTTTACTTTATTTTCCTATGAGTCACCCGAGAACTGTGTAGATAGAGGGAGATGTGTCATCCATCCTAGTTGTAAACGGACTTATATGAAAAAGAAAAGCAAATGAATTATCCAGTTATTCTCACCGGTGCGATCAACACAACTCAACTATTAACTCCTTACCACTCTCTCTCTCTCTCTCTCTCTCTCTCTCTCTCTCATTTCACTCTACTTCCTCTCTTTCTACTTTTTGTTGCTGCCATGGTGAAGTCCTCGTTCTTGATTGCCGTTGCCGTCATAGTCGCCTCTATGGCCTTCTTCATCCTTCCGTCGTTGATGGTGCGGGACGCCCGCGTGCCTCCTACCAATGGTTTCACCATCAACGGTCGCGTCTTCTGCGACACGTGCGTCTCCGGATTCGAGACTCCCGCCACCACGTACGTCGTCGGTAAGCAGACGGAAGCCTAATACATTTAAGAAACTAATAAATTTAAGAAACTAGCTTGCAATGAACATGCATTTGTGCTACTCGTTTTTTTTAACTGCACCCAGTCTGCCGACTAGGCCCGATTTCAAGTATTTTCGATTTTCTGGCCGATTAGGACCTAAATCCAGTCGGCCGGGGCTGACTGCCAACTAGTCGCCGACGGCCGACTAGAGCGATTTTTGCCAATGAGCCTAACTAGAATGAGAAAAGCAAGTAAAAGATAGTTTCGTACAATTCCTACTAGTATGAATTTAAACATGGATATGGGCTTTGATGAGGATCTATCAAGTGGTGCAACCACGTCATCTTTGGGATATATGGACGGTTAATTTTTTTTAATATATACTTTACTGGCAATTAAATAATATGACAGCAATATGGAGAGGAGTGTAGAGAAAGAAATGGAAGGGATAAGGGACAAGATGGATTAAGAGGTGTGAGAGAGATGAAAAGACGTTCTCTTTATTTTTAGAAGTGAAATTTTTGCCATTCTCTACTTATGTTAACTAGTGTCCGGAACGTTCTCTTTATTTCTAGAAGTGAAATTTTTGGCAATATCTGCTTATGTTAACTAGCGTCCGGGAGATCCTCTTGTGCTGATTTGAACTACTAGCTGATACCTAATGTTACCAGTGTTGTATAAAGAGATTATTGACCTTCTCTAAATGTTGTCCATGATTAATCAGACTGAGTTAGTTAATCAGAATTATTCCCCCTTCATGGAAAATTTTCTTAATTAGCCACTGGATCAATTGGATTGAGCATCTGATTTTCTGCAGATAACTGCCTGATTTATCCAATTTCTGGAACATTGTCACTATTTTGTGCTTAGTCGAATGGACTAACTTAGAACTTAGTGATTCATTGTTCATCTCTAACTATGTGTTTAGGAACCCAACTATTACATCAAAGGAAGACTGCATCTCTGTTTAGTTTCCTCTTGTTTCTCGTAAGACCCATGTTAAATTTCTTATGTGCAACTACTTTTTAGGTGAACCCTCAGACAGTTTACTTAGTGTCGGATAAAAATCTAATTATGCTCTAGCAGGCTTTCGAGTTTTCTAATTAGATTTCTTATTCTGCAGGAATAAATATAAAATCTGCACAACAAAATCAAACAAGATAATACCTAAATGTGTGCTTCTTTTTGTCTGAAGAGTATTGTATACAGAAGCACATCTGATAGATGATAGTAATGAGAAAAGGGAAGAGGTTTGGTGATGTGGATATTTCTTAATAAGAATGTTCAGTAACATTATTTAAGGTATACTTTTGAGTTCATAATAATGTTCTTACAGTATGATCACTGCTAATATCCCAGCCTCCTTCTTGTGTGGCTTTCTCCTCTTTGATCTCGATCCTATTTTGCATGGGAAACTAGTACGTATACTACATGGCACGATTCATTTCATCTTTCACCTTAAATCAAAGGAAGGTTGCCACTCTGTTTTCTTTTCTCTTGTTTCTCGTAATATCCTTTGGACAACCTTATTATTTTAGTAGGAATGTCCATCCTGTTAAAAAAAAAATCTATGGGACTCCGTTTTAGGTGAACCCTCAGTCAGATGTTATTCTAGTGAGTATACATATATATAATTCTGCACTAGTAAGCTTTTTTGCTTTCCTAGTTAAATTTTCAGTTCTGTGAAAAAAATGTAAAATCTGCCTAATAGTCGAGTAATGTTCCTCTGCTTCATTGAGCCTCTCATTAAATGTGCAATACAGACCAATAAGATGCTTCGGTAAGGAGCGATAAGATAGCAGTTACGGAGCCTCTAGAACTAGAGGTAGGCCTAAACAAACATCAAGTGGATTTTCAAAGAATATGGCCCTTAGCAGAGCTGAATATTCAAACAGCCGACACAAAAAATTTGGGATAAAGTCGAAGCACATGTCATTAGTAATGAGAGAAGGAATAGGTTGGGTGATATTGATCCTTTAGCTAATAGTGTATTTATAATCATTTCTAAGGTACAATACTACAATTTGAGTCTGTAATAGCTCTTCTTACAGTATGTTCGTGCTATCCCTTCTTCTTGTGCATCCTCTGTACTACATTCCCTCTTGATCTTGATCCTATATGCATGGACATGAATACATAATAACACTATGCGGGGATGCGGGCATGGTGGAGCAGAGACCACCAAATTTGGCGTGTACTAGCATATTTGGAACAGTCTGTGCCTCATCCGATATGATGTGTAACACTTACCTTTGGAGACTGTAGAGTTCCCAGAATTATTCTCAGATTTATTATTAGCTCATATATTATCTAGTGAAAGTATTCTTTAAACCAGTCACCAATACTTGTTGATGTCAATTTGATTCCATGTCTTTGACTTTGGTAATATTGTGGTGTCACAAAACAATTTTTGACTTATTATTAGCTCTATTTTTTCTACTCAAGGTATCCAATGAACCATTGCCCAATACATGTTTTGATGTTTTCATTGGTGTTTCTGGTAATGTATTGAGCAGTGTGACTTGTATCTTGAGATGGGCTACATACAAGCAGAATCCTTCCTGCCCGCAGTGCAAGCATCCGTTTGAGTTCCTGAATGTCCATCGTTCACTTGATGGCTGGTACTGTCCTTCATTGTCTTCATGTTTGCAGAAAGTATATTTTGTGCTCCAATGAGCTGTGTGGAAAATGCTCATCTTTTGTTTTGTTTTTTGTTTTTTTTTCTCTTTACACAGCATTCATGACTACATGTTTGAGGAGAGTGTCTGCCTTCTCCTTAGAGCCACTTGGTTTGTTCCTCTCATAATAGCGGCTCAAGAGGACGTACCTGAAGAACCGGAAGAGTTTCTCCAGCACTACTATGATTATGGTCATGACGAAGATGATCTGGATGAGGCTTTCTACTTCAACAGCAGCTCATCGAATATTCGAATTGGTAACAGGAGGTGGGGTGACAATGGTTATGTGAGGGCTGGGAGGAAGGAGGCACGACCAGTAAATCGGCAAGCTTTTGATGATCCTGGTGCTGGCCCATCACGGTGCCCCAAGAAAAAGGAGACGGAACCAAAGGATGTGACAGGACGCCGTGCGAAGAGAGCGTTGAAACGGGAAGCCGCAGATAAGGCAGCTGCGGAGAAGCACCAGCAGCACTTGCAGAGGTTTGGCCGCAAGTAATGGCCATTCATTCTACTTGTCAAGTCCTGGAGACCTCTCTCTCTCTGTGTATTTGCCGAGGGGGAAGCCTTCGCTTCGCCTCTGTACAGGATTCCAACTTCTAGTTTCAGCTTGGAAATGGAAACAAGTGAAGCAGTAGCTTAGGTTAGTCTAAAGTTAATTTACCAGAGATCTTGACCATGTCATATCTGTTGTACTAAAATTATCCGTTATACTTGTATTTTATGGTCATGGAAGACTTTGGCTGAACTGGGTTTGATTCTTTCTAGACCAAAACTGGAGCTAACTAAACCTAATAATTTGTTCTCTTGTAGAGTTGGAAGTCTGCTTGTGCTTTTCCTCTTGAAAATGAAAGGTAAAAGCTGTTTGGTAACACTAGTTACTGCCTATTTTCTGTAAGCTGCTTTGTCTTGGGTCTCATGAAAAGAAGGGGAGGTTGGGGAGCATGGGCAGAATCTAGAATACAACGAGTGTATCGTCGGTCACCCTCAATTGGTTATCACAATAGACTGACAACACTAAAGGTGTAAAGGTCCTTAGTTCAATACAATCCTGGGCAACAACATTTTTTTTGTTTTATTTGCTTTTATTTTAGTTAATTTAATTTAATTTTTTGTTCTCTTTTGTTTTGTTTTTATATAATATTTACTTTTATTTTAGTTAGTTAGTTTCATTTTTCTAACATTTTACTATGAAGAAAATGTTTTGTTATAGTGTACTAACATGAAATTGGTAAACCCATTTCATTGTAAGATACTCTCTCTAGAGAATTCAAATTGACATACTTCGACTCTAAGCTTATATGTAAAATAAAAATTTACAAGTCAATTTGTACCATCCTCGGTGCAAATCCGGATCCGTCAGTGGATACTGTCGTCAACAAAGGAGAGCAATTACAAGGATGGAAGAGAAGAATTATGGGAAAGAACTTTTGCATAACTAATTATCAAGAAGTTGTAGACGGAAGTATGGAAACCGTACTGATTTATCTCGCTCTCAGATCTCACAGATTCATCCATTTGTCATGATTGTGTTAAGATTTCACAGTCTTGGACAAATTGTCTTTCAAAACCTAAATGAAAAAAAAAAAAAATTCTAAAACCCAAGTCCTCAAACCTCAAATTGAGAAAAAAAAAAAATTCAAAAATATATCTCTAATCCATCCTCAAAATGAGAAATTTTTTTTAAATTTTTTGAGAGAATGAGGATGGATCCTCAATTTTGAGGGGACAGAGAGAAAATCTTTAAATTTGAGTATCCACTATTCATGGTCATTTTGTCCTCCAAGTTGTAGCTAATTATTAATATATCCTACATATGTTAAACAATTTATAGAGTCGAATGAAACAAACATTGATTGATTGATTGAAAGTACAATAATAATTAAAACCACATGCTAAAGCATTTGATTCTTTGCAACACACTATTCAAGACAAGGTTCTCCACAAACATAAGAATCAAATGCTAAAGCAATACAGAGAATCTAATGCACAAAAATAAGATTCCAATAATACTGAAGCAAACATTGATTGATTGAAAGTACAATAATAATTAAAACCAATGCTAAAGCATTTGATTCTCTGCAACACACTATTCGAGACAAGGTTCTCCACAAACAAAATAATCCAATGCTAAAGCAATGCAGGGAATCCAATGCACAAAGTTAAGAATTCAATAATGTTGAAGCAAACATTGATTTATTGAAAGTACAATAATAATTAAAACCACATTGATTTACAAGTACAAATCAAGATTAAACCAGAGATACAACCAACATCAATCTAGAGATACAAACAACAAGACATTAATCAGTAGAATTTTCATGTCGATCCCACAGATGTTCGATTAATAATACATTTCGGAGTGCAATGTGAGCCTCTTTATTCGTTATTTGTCTATGTGGGGCAAGAATTTGTTGAAATCGTACGGACTCATTTGCAACCATCTCAATGTCAGGGACCGGTTCTTGGTTAACATCTTCAATGTTTACTTCTTCATCACGTTCATTATCGATTATCATGATACATGCGGTCATGATATTATGTATATCATTTTTTTTTCCAAAAATGACATGGTCCTTTGATTATTGCAAAACGTGATTGAAGAACTCCAAAGGCACGTTCCACATCTTTTCTGCATCCTTCTTGTTTCATGGCAAACAATTTCTTTTTCGGACCTTGAGGATTTCTGATGGTCTGTACAAACGTGGACCATTTGGGATAAATTCCATCGGCTAAATAATAACCAGTATTTTATTCATTTTCTCCAATGACATAATGAGCAGGGGAGATATATCTTCAACAAGGTATGAGAATAGATGCGAGGATTCTAAAACATTAATATCATTGTTGGACCCCGATGAGCCAAAATAAGTATGCCAAATCCACAAATCATAATCTGCCACTGCTTCGAGGATAATGGTTGGAGAACCACTGCGTCCTCTGTATGAACCTGACCAACCTGCTGGACAATTTTTCAAACCCAGTGCATACAATCTAGACTTCCTAACATCCCTGAAAAATCATGTCTCTCACCTATTTCAAGCAGTCTTGCAACATAATGGAGTGGGTGGGGTTCCAAACCTACGTGGAGAATACTCCGGAGTGCGACGAGCGTCATCCGTGTGTCAAAAAAACTCGAAAAGTGCATCGAGCGTCGTGTACTGGAACATTTATGGTAAGCAAATATTATATTAGATTTCCATCTTTGACTTTAATTATATATTTATGATTGGATCTTTTAACTTTCCATATAATTGGATTTCCAATTTATGGTAAGGTAATTTATGATTTGATTTTCTTTAAATATATGATTGAATGTAATTGGATTTTCATAAATATTTTTGGCTTCCATATATAGATTTTCATATAAAAATCCTAATTTATGCAAGGGTTTATATAAAGGCTCATGCAATATACAACAAAAAAAAATAAGAGAGAAAAATGTGGCAAGAGTGCCATTGCAACTTTGGAGAGGAGAAAGAAGGATTGAAGGCCGTTTCGGAGAAGGAGATCAATTTGGGGTATTTCTCATTGTCTTTTTTCTTCTCGTGATTGTAATCTATTTTCTATTCCAAAGAGTTGCGGTGATCCGTGTTGGATCGGTGATGAGCTTGTAGATGGTATAATCTCTTTATTTCATTAGTGGAGGTTCTTCAGGGTTAGACTCCGATCGTCCCGTAGTTTTTTCCATCTGAATTTTTTACGTAAAAATCACTGTATCTGCGATTTGTGTTTGGTATTTTTTGGTTTGTACATTTTGCTCGGTTCTCTGGCAGGTACTCTCTGGTTTGGGGAACGATTTCTGCATTTTATTCCCAACAGTGTGGTATCAAAGCCAGGTTCTGAAATTTCAGAAGGGTGTCAGGAGTTGACAGGCAAACCAGGAGGGAGAGATAGACACGAAGCCGGTGCGCATGGTAAACCTGAACGGTACCAACTATCATTATTGGAGGAGCAAGATGAAGGATTTGCTATTTGTCAAGAAGCTGTATATGTCGGTATTTGCTTCCGAGAGGCCCAGTAAAAAATTCAAAGAGGACTGGAAGTTCGAGCATATATAGGTGTATGGGTACATCAGGCAGTTCCTTGACGAGAATGTGTACAACCACGTTGTCAGTATTAAGCACACGAGGACACTGTGGGATAAGCTAGAATCATTATATGTGATGAAGACCGAGATAAATAAATTGTTCCTGATCCGGATGATGATGGGTCTGCGATACAAAGATTGGACGTCCATTACAGATCATTTGAGTGAGTTTCAGGGCAGATTTGACCAGCTATCCTCGATGGAAGTCAAGTTCGACGATGAGGTTTAGGTACTATGGCTGATGTGTACATTGTCAGACTCGTGGGAGACCGTACGAGTGTCTATGATCGCTTCTGCTCCGAAAGGCGTGGTCAGTCTGGAGTTTGCTAAGGGCGGGGTACTGAATAAAGAGATACAGAGATATTCTCAGGGCACTTCATCCACATCCCACCCAGAGTTGCTGGTTTTAGAGAGTTGCGAAAGGGGTAAAAGCGGGGTATCACGCCCCAGTACCGGAATACGGAGATGAACATGGTCAGTTCATCCCATACATTATGCCCCTTTATTACTTCTTGAAAACTTGAAAGCAGCTACTATAAAACTTTGAAATACTTTGAAAATAGGTAGAAGCTTGAAAAGACTGCAACAAAAGCTTTAATTCCCTTGAGATCCCCCGGTATCTCGATTACCTGGTTTGCCCATAGAGAAGTGGGTCAATACTTAACATGTACTTGTGAGCATAACTGACCCACTCACCTAAACCAACACTTCTTAATTAAGGCAGCAGTTAAATAGGCAACATTATAAATGCAACATTACAATAGACAACAGTTTATAAGCAACAGTTCATGCAGTAAAATATATATAAGCTTGCATATATGAAATCCTTACCCCGGCCAATGGCCGTTCCCGTATAATTTTTAGGATTGTTCTTACCGACCCTGTATAAGACATCATTAGTATGCAACTCATTCTCACTGGGTCATTTGTGGTGTAGCTCCACGATGGACATACCATATAGGACTTCGATGGCCGTGCGATGCGCCATTCAAAGCAGGTAGCAATCCTCAATGAATGTCTCGCTTATACCCGACGCTACCAAAGTGCTACTATTTCTGCCGAGCCGAACGGTCCCTAGTGCCCCAGGTTCTGTTCGAGAAAATTTATTACCATGTGTACAAGTTGTCCATGACCATATAATGCATCTACGACTATATGATAAGCATAAATAGCAGTGTAAGGTATTAAAACATTCAGAGCAACAATGCATATTTCTCCATTCTCGTTTCAGCATACTTATTCATTTGATTCGATTGATAGTCCGAAGACTCCAATTTACCGCTAAGTTATGGCACCAAACTACGACACAATGATTATATCCTTCCCTGTGTTACATAATTGAACTTCCCTCTTATCAATGCAATTCCATTGATTTATAATAGTGGTATAAAACTTATGACATTAGTGGCTTTATCGATCATTAAACTTAGCAATGTTACAATATAACATTATTGATTATTAGCACGAAGGAGTAGAGAAGAAGGGACATAATCGCTCACCAAATAGAGAATGTCGAGAGAGAAAAGACGCTTGTTCGCTCAGGCTCCGGTCACGCGTCTATATGCATTGGCACCAATATTTGGTTAGACTACCGTCTTTATTTCTCTCAGAGTTCTCTAGAATGAATGCATGCAATAGATGAAAATGGGCTAAACAATTAATCATCAAAAATCAATCACGAAAAGGAAGGGTAATGCTTCCACATCTCTTCCTCAATCTCCCATGTCGATTCCTCAACTGCATGATTCCGCCACAACACATGGACCAAAGCCACTGATCGATTTAGTAGGGTCTTCTCTTTCCTGTCTAGGATTTGAACAGGTTCTTCCGAGTAAGATAGGTCGGCACTCATCTCAAGCTTATCGAAGTTCACTATGTGACTCGGGTCATGCACGTATCTTCTTAGTTGGAAAACATGGAAGACATCGTGCACTTTCGCGAAAGCAGGAGGTAGTGCAAGTCGATAAGCCATTGGTGCCACCTTATCTAGAATCTCAAAAGGTCTGATAAACCATGGACTCAGCTTCCTTTTGACGCTGAACCGTATCACACCTCGCATAGGTGTCACCTTTAGAAACACATGATCACCCTCCATGAATTCCAAAGGTCGCCTATGTACATCCGCGTACCTTTTCTGCCGACTTTGAGCAACTCGGATATTTGTTTGCACCATGCGAACTTTCTCGATGGCTTGTTCAATAATTTTTGGTCCGATTACTTGTCGTTCACCGACTTCCTTCCAACATATCGGTGATCGACACTTGCGTCCATATAGTGCTTCATACGGGGCCATCTGAATACTCGCTTGATAATTGTTGTTATAAGCGAACTCTGCCAGCGATAGATAGGTATCCCAACTTGCTTTCAAATCTAGCACGCACAGTCGCAACATATCTTCTAGGATTTGGTTTACTCTCTAGGTCTGTCCATCAGTCTACGGATGGTACGCCGAGATAAAATGCAACTTGGTACCCATTGCCGTCTGAAGGCTTTTCCAGAATCGAGACAAGAATCGTCCATCCATAATCGACACAATTGAGACTAACACTCCATGTAACCGGACAATCTGATCTAAGTAAATTTGAGCCAAAAGGTCAGCGCTCCATGTATTTTTGATTTCTATGAAATGAGCCGACTTGGTCAGTCTA
The DNA here is from genome assembly GCA_036927795.1 of Iris macrosiphon. Taxonomy (NCBI): domain Eukaryota; kingdom Viridiplantae; phylum Streptophyta; class Magnoliopsida; order Asparagales; family Iridaceae; genus Iris; species Iris macrosiphon. Next base: position 168,034,579 of record JAYESA010000009.1, on the reverse strand, counting down.
TCCACGATGACCCAAATCGCATTATTTTCCTTTGCCGTCCTTGGTAAGCCCACTATAAAATCCATTGAGATGTCCTCCCACTTCCATTCCGGAATGGTGAGGTTCTACAACTCTCCGTCGGGTCACTGGTTTTCTTCCTTCATATGTTGACAATCCAAACATCGTGACACGAATAATGCCACATCTTTCTTCATGCCATACCACCAAAATATTATGCGCAGATCTTGGTACATTTTGGTACTTCCTGGATGCAAGATATACTTAGCAAAATAAGCCTCAGTCAGTATTTCCTTCCTGAGTTCATCATCCTTGGGTACACATAATCTGCCCTTAAGCCACAATGTTCCATTCTCGCGTTCCACAAAATCGGTTGCCTTTCTTGCTGAAATTAACTCGCGTATCTTCTGCAGGAATAGGTCATCCTTTTGCACAGATTTGATCTTTCAAGCAAGTTTGCTTCTAACTGCAATTGAGCTAGCTGCGCTCCCGGTGTACGAACTTTGTATTCGATGCCCATTTCTTCCAACTATCGAAGTAACCTGCTTGACACAGATAATGATCCGATGAATTTCTGACTTAATGCATCTGCCACAATATTTGCTTTTCTCGGCGTATAAGCAATCGTCAAGTCATAATTCTTTATCAGTTCCAGCCATCGTCGTTGCCTCAAATTTAATTCCTTTTGCGTGAATATGTACTTAAGGATTTTATGATCCGTGAAGATCTCGTAGGACACTCTATAAAGATAGTGTCACCATAATTTTAACGCGAACACAATTGCCGCATGTTCCAAATCATGCGTCGAGTAATTCTTTTCGTGTTATTTCAGCTATCTTGAGGCATAGGTAATTACTTTCCCACGCTGCGTAAGAACACATCCTAATTCGAGCCGAGATATATCGATGTAGATCTGAAATCCCTCAGGTCCATCTGGAAGAGTAAGAATTAGAGCCGAGATGAGCCGCTGCTTCAGTTTATGAAAACTTCTCTCACAATCGTCCATCCATTTGAATACTACTCCCTTTTAGGTGAGACGAGTCAGAGGGGACGTAATCTTTGCGAAGTTCTTTACGAATCTCCGATAGTAGCTAGCCAAACCGAGAAAACTTTTGATCTTACTAGCCGGTGTAGGTTGTTTCCAGTCCACCACTGCCTCTATCTTCTTTGAGTCGACTGATACACCATCTGCTGAAATAACATGCCCAAGAAAAGCTATATTGCTTATCCAGAACTCGTACTTGCTTAACTCCACATATAATTGATGTTCATGAAGTGTTTGCAGTACGTTCCTTAAATGTTCAACGTGAGTTTCTCTGTCTCTCGAGTAGATTAAGATATCATCGACGACCACGATGATGAACTTGTCTAAGAAGGGTCAGAATACTCGATTCATCATATCCATGAAAGCCGCTAGAGCATTGGTCAAACCAAAAGGCATAACTAAAAACTCATAGTGTCCATATCTTGTACGAAAAGACGACTTTGGAATATCTACTGGTTTGGTCTTCAACTGGTGATACCCTGAACGAAGATCAATCTTTGAAAATACTATTGCACCCTGAAGTTGATCAAACAGATCATCAATTCTTGGCAACAGATACTTGTTCCGGACTATCGCTTTGTTTAATTCTCGATAATCTATGCAAAGACGCATTATGCTATCTTTCTTCTTCACAAACAACATTGGAGCTCCCCAAGGTGAAATACTGGGACTAATGTAGCCATGATCTATTAATTCTTGTAGTTGTGACTTTAGTTCCTTCAATTCGGTAGGAGCAATCCGATATGAAGGTTTTGATATCGGTCGAGCATCTGAAAATATGTCAATACTGAACTCAATTTCTCGATCTGTAGGCATTCCAGGTATTTCCTCTGAAAATACGTCAAAAAATTCTGCTATGACTTCGGTCTCTTCTGAGTCTGCGCCCTTCATCCGAGTATCCCGTACAGAAGTAAGGTACCCTTCACACCCCGAATATAGCATACGTCTTGCCGTCATTGTCGATACCACCATCACTGTTTCAGCCGCTGGACGACACGAATAAGAGAACTCTGCCTCGCCAGGAATACGAAGCACAACTCTCTTCTCCGTACATTCAATTGTCGCATTGCACGCTCTGAGCCAATCCATTCCTAAGATGATGTTGTAATCGGCGATGTCCAGGACTATTGAATCCAAGGACACATACTTTCCTCCAATGCAAAGATAACCATCCCTACAAATTAAACTTGCAGGCAAATCTATTTCGGACGGAGTGTTGACACTAAGATTCATATCTAACGGTGTCTTACAAAATTTATATTCATTAGCAAATACAGATGATATGAAGCTATGTGTAGCACCAGAGTCAAATAGTACACGAGCATGTATTTCTCTATAAAGCAATATACCTGTTATGATAGTATTTGAGGCAAGCACTTCTTCTTGAGTCGGTGCAAACACTCTACCCTATCCTCCTAGTTGTGGGTTCTGAGCATTGGCAACTACCGCCTACGGAGCTTGTGGCCCTTGTCCACGATTCTGATTATACTGTTGATCACGATTCTTATTGTGATATTGATCATGATTCTAATTTCTTCCCCCAGTATTGCACCACGCAGCCTTGTGATCCAAACTACCATACTTAAAATATCCAGCCCGACACTCGTCTTGATGGTGTCCAATCCGCTTGCACCTGTTACAGTACGATCGCTGATAGGGTCCTCTATTGTCATGTGTATTTTGACGCTTGGAAGCATCAAACTCGTTTGCTGCCATGGGTCATTTGTATCTGTTCCCACGGTTGTTCTGTGTCGCCCCTCGAGGATAAAATTTCTCCATCGCGAGAGCCGCTTCATAGCCTTTCTGGTACGTCGCACACTTTCGGTTGAGAATATCATGCTGTAAGCCCTTATTCAGACCTTCAATGAATCACAGTCGCTATGCTTTATCATTCGGTATCATGTAGCCGCCAGACTTGGATCGCTTTAAGAACTCTGCTTCGTTGTCGCCGACGGACATGTTGCCCTGCTCGAGGACTACGAACTCTTTTTCCTTCCTGTGACGGACAACTGGTGGAATGAACTGTGCGATGAATGCCTAATTAAATATCTTCCAAAAGACTTTGGCTTCTTGGTTGGCACATCATAATGCTTGCCTCTTCGACTCCCACCAGTCTTCTGCTTTGAGACGTAGCTGCACAGTCTCACAATCTACTCTTTAGGTGCCTTGCACATCCAACATACAGAAGATGCCCTCTAAAGTCTTTAAGAAGCCAATTACTTCCTATGGTTCCACCTTGCCATTGAACTCAGGCGGATTGCAACTTTTGAATTTAAAAAACTTGAATGTCGATCGCCTTCTTGGAGGCTGTTTTGTCTCCTCTGCTTCTACTACCACTGTCTTTTTTACGACAGTCACTACAGTCTCGTTGTTATTCTCAGTTAATGTAGCCACTAATTGAGATAAATTATCAACTTGCTGCTGTTGCGCATCGAATCACGCTTGAAACTGGTTGGTTAGCTGCGCTTGAAGCTCACGATATTGTGTCTCAATCATCTTATGATGTTCATCGCTCTGCTTCCTTTGCGCCTCTAATATTTTTATTACTTTTTCCATTGGGTCAGACAATGATGTCGACTTGGAGCTATCACCCTTAGTCATCTGCAAAAGAAATAACTTCCATTAGCACTCATAAAATATTTATGGGCTTATTGTATAGAACATTATTTCATGCAGCACTATCGAAAAGAAAATTATTTGAGAAAATCGTTATTGTTTGAAAATTCCACTTGAAAACCAATTTTTGAAATCTGAGGAACTTTAAACCTGGCTTTGATACCAACTTGTCATGCCCCGGTTCCGTAGAACTGATTCGTTCTCGCATTCGATTTTACATAACCGATCATCCTCGCTGGGCGTGATGCCGTACAAGTCTGGGATTACAGTTGTACAAGGCAAGAACGTGCACATGTGTCAAATATCTTTTGTAAACAGTTCCACCACACAGAAGTAGATTATAAAACACACATTTGTATAGGAAAAATAATTCTTTTATTGATTCATTGCAACGAAGTACAATTTTTTCAGCACCGAAATAAAAATGCCTAAACGACTTACATAGCTTTGCGTAAAAGAAAGACTGATAGGTTGACATAAAATAATATTTGTATCCCATATATTATGCCCCTTTATTACTTCTTGAAAACTTGAAAGCAGTTACTAGAAATCTTGGACATACTTTGGAAATAGGAAGAAGCTAGAAAAGACTGCAACAAAAGCTTTAATTCTCTTGAGCGCCCCTGGTATCTCGGTCACCTGGTTTGCCCACAGAGACGTGGGGCAGTACTTAACTTGTACTGGTGAGCAGAACTGACCCACTCACCTAAACCAACACTTCTTAATTAAGGCAGTAGTTAAATAGGCAATATTATAAATGCAATATTATAATAGGCAACAATTTATAAGAAATTATTCATGCAGTAAAATATATATATATAAGCTTGCACATATGGAATCCTTACCCCGGCCAATGGTCGTTCCCGTATAATTTACATGATTGCTTTTACCGCCCCTGTATAAGACATCATTAGTATGCAACTCATTCTCACTGGGTCATTTGTGGTGTAGCACCACGATGGACATGCCATATAGGATTTCGATGGCCGTGCGATGCGCCATTCAAAGCAGGTAGCAAGCCTCAATGAATGTCTTGCTTATACCCGGCGCTACCAGAGTGCTACTATTTTAGCCAGGCCGAACGGTCCCCAGTGCTTCAGGTTCTGTTCGAGAAAATTTACGACCTTGTGCAAAAGTTGTCCATGACCATACAATGCATCTATGACTATATGATAAGTATAAATAGAAGTATAAGGTATTGAAACATTTAGAGCAATAATTCATATTTCTCCATTCTCGTTTCAGCATACTTATTCATTTGATTCTATTGGTAGTCCATAGACTCTAATTTACCGCTAAGTCATGGCACCAAACCATGACACAATGATTATATTATTTCCTGTGTTACATAATTAAACTACCCTCTTATCAATGCAATTCCATTAATTTATAATAGTGTTATGAAACTTGTGGCATTAGTGGCTTTATCGATCATTGGACTTGCAAGGTTACAAAAGAACATTATTGATTATTGGAATAAAAGAGTAGAGAATAAGGGACAGAACAACTCACCAAATAGAGAATGTCGAGAGAGAAAAGATGCTTGTTCGCTCAGGCTCCGGTCACGCGTCTATTTGCATTGGCACCAACATTTGGTTAGACTATCGTCTTTATTTCTCTCAGAGTTCTCTAGAATGAATGCATCCAATAGATAAAAATGGGCTAAATAATTAATCATCAAAGACCAATCACAAAAACACATTCATCAAAACCAAGCAGCAAAAATCCAAGAAAGCCAACCAAAAATTCAACGAAAGTTATTGGACTCATTCCAACAAAAGCCGATCCATCAATTGGAAAGGTTCATCGCATTGTCCGTGATCAATTCTACCATAAAGTTCTCCCATACTCAATTTGGACTAAGTCAATCGAGCCACAAGCCTTATATAGTGCATCGCTAGGAGCGGGATACTACAGCTATGGCGAGAACTCCAAAAATTTCAAAAATTATTTTCTTCATAAAAATCTCATTTTAATCCCGAATCAAGTTAACCAAAAGCCAAAATGCTCAAAATAAAGTGCTCCATCAACCCCCAAAATTGGTTTTCTAAAGTACTGTCACTACCACATTTTCTAGGAAAGGATATTTTAGTAATTTTATAATTAATCAAATATTGTGCATGATAATAATTATTTGTTTTATTATTTAATTGTTGTTAGGTGTTATTTATTTATTTTGGACTTGTGTTAGTGGACCTAACTAGTTTAGTTTAGACTCATGGACCAACATGTATTAATTGTTAGATTTGAGCCCAACTAGGAAGCCCATTGATTAGGAGATAGATTAAAATTAATTAAACCTTTAGACTAGAAGCTTCTCTCCTTAATTATTTATTCATGAGAGGCCCCAAGGGGTATAATGGATATTACATAGTAGCTTGAGGAAGGGGTAGAGGGGGCCGGCCTATTAAAGAGGAAGAAATTGATTTCTCTCTCCTCTTTTCATTTTAAAACTAGATCTAAATTTTTTTTTCCAACCAAATTCCTTCATTCCAACTTTATTTCTCTACCAAATTTTATCCTAATTCCTTTCTAAATCACCATTGGAGGCTAATAGAGCAAGGATCTAGAAGGATAAAGTAAGGATCTATAAAAAGGAGCAAGGATCTACAAGTTGGAGGCAAATTTTATCATATTTGGAGGTTTAATTGGGAATCCATCTTCCAATAAGTATAATTTAGTTTTTCCCCTTAAATTAGGTTCTAAATCTAAGATTTAACCATGAGAAATCAACCCATATGCATAGGCTACCCATAGGATTTGGTTTTGTGTTCATAGGAGGCATATTGAGAAAGTTGTGGTACTTTTTTGTCAATTTTGGAAGAATTCCTATATTGACATTTGTTGTGGGCGTCAATTGGTCCTATAGATCAATTTGGCATGTGCTTATGTGTTTGGGGCTAGTGTCGTGTCCATAATTGGATACATGTAGGTTGTATCCCAATAATTTGGTGATACGTGATAATTTGGGAGTTTTTTCTCCAATACGGGACTTTGAACATGTCATATTTTGACACAGACACGTAAAATTATATTTGACTCTTCGTATTGTTCATAAATAATATATATGACTTGTTCGTGTCCTTCGGGGTACGTTTGGATGTGTGGTGGACTCGTGTCGCTTGCGTATCCTAGATCTACTGGGATACGAGGTAATACGTTCCATGTGTGTGCAATTTAATTGTAGATCTAATTCTCTTGTGTTCTTATTTCATGGAGAAGTATAATTTTATATATATATATATATATATATATATATATATATATATATATATATATTGTGTATATATATTTATGTAATGTTGTGTCTTAGATCTATGTATCTATGTATATACCATATGTGTATTTATTATTATGTAACTATTCTGCTACATGTAAGTATATTTATATATTGCAGTATATATATAGATATGTATATGTTAAATAAATATTTATTATGGTTATATTATATTTATATAATGTATGTTTATATTGTGTAAATATTTATTTGTACGTATACATATGTATGTTGTTATAAATATGTTACTATGTATGTATGTGTATATTTCTATATAGATATTATATACATATATATGTATGGGTGTATGTATATTTATTAGTAGTATTATATGCATATTGTATATGTATATATATATATATATATATATATATATATATATATATATATATATATATATATATATATATATATATATATATATATATATATATATATATATATTGAGGTCAGGAGCTATAGCGACAGCAGTGGTGTCGCAGAAGAGGCAGCAGCAGCAGTAACAGGAGCAGCCGCTATAGCAACAGTAGGAAGCGTCGCAGTAGTAGCAGCAATATCCAGCAGCAGCAGCAAGGGCTTTGGTGACAAACTACAGAAGTTTGTCACTATACCAACAGTATTAGCAACCGTATCAGGGGCTTCAACGACGGTTTTTGGCGACAGAAGCAGGAATCTATCACTAAAAACAGTAGAGTATCAACAGTATCAGCGGTTTTAGCGACAGCAGGCCGGGGCTTTAGTGACAGTTTGGCAGTTTTTCTAATATTAGATAATTATATATAGATATATATATGTATATATGGTAATTGATATATATGTAAATATGTTCCTATTTGCTATTTGCATTATAGTATACTATATGTATAATATGTAGTGTAGCATATATTATTTTTAATGGATAGTTAGCATAAGTAAAGTAGTGGGTATTACCTTGAGATACCAAGGTAAGTACCAAGGTATTTGGAGATACCCAAGGTATTGGGTTTGGTATCAATATTATGGGTTAGTGTGGTGATACCAAGTGGTTCAAAACCAAGGCATCTATTTTAATGTTGTAATTAGGATTATATATAATTAATATTATTTGACATATATGTTGCTTTACCTATTATTTTACGTATCCAAAGATACGGTATCCTAGTATCCTAAGATGTAGTTTACGACCTAGACTTTAGTATTTGAACCCAATATCTTTGTGTTAGACTTTTGCAAACTAGAAATAGGTAGTTGACTATAGTTTGATATAGTTGACCATAGTTTGACCATAGTTGACCTTAGAGTTGACTGAGTTTGACTTTTGACTTAGAATTGGCTTGTTGACCTAGAAGTTGACTAGTTTAACTTATTTTCTTTCCGAAACCTTGTATTGATGTTATATTCCATATCTAGGTCTTCGAGACACCATGTCAGACATCTGTGAGACTATTTTTTGGACTCCAAGCGAGTACATTCTCTGATAGTTTCTCATTTATAATATCTTCTATGTTCATTGTATCTAGTGTAGATATCCATATTTTTTGACACGATAGTTACACGGATTGGTATACCCGGATCTCGTTATGAGATATTATTCCTTGGTATATGGTGTATCTTATGCAAGCCTTGTTTCATTGATTATCTTGTACATGTACAGACACTGATTCTTGGGAAGATTAGCTATCTTCTTGGGGAATCTCGTGCCATAGCGTACCATAGTTGGATATATTATACCAGTCGATGGTGGAAGAGTATTTTAGTGTAGATATGTGATCATACCCTCCTTGTATCAAGTCTTGTTCATTGAATAGTGTTAATCATATACCACACATATGATTAGCCAGGCCATAAATCTTGTATCATGTTCCCAAGCTGATCACATGTTAAAGCTAGTACTCACACACTTAGTCATTAGTATGCTTAATCATTGACATATTGCTCATTATTATATTTATTCCAGTATTTTCTTATTGTATATATCTCATTGTATCTATTGTGCATCTTGTATATTCACATCTATTTACTGTTATATAGTTTTTATTATTGATTAGAACTGCTGTTAGAGATGTACTCTGCTCCTTTCCTGACTGAATATATTTTTCCCCGATGATACTGAGGACTGGTACCCTACACATTATGGACCTCAGGATATTGTGGGTTTAGAGTCAAAGACCCTGGCTCAGGAGGGACTTATCCCGACTGAGACAGATGCCCCGAGTTTAGTAGCTTTTTAGTATTCTTGTACTAGATTTGTCTCCAGCTTACTTTGTTAGTATTTTTTTTGACTCATTGATGTATTATTTTAGACTCATGAGTTGTATGTGACTATTCTATTCTTTATCATATTCATGCTCGTTTTCATCTTAGATCTGTGATTGAGTATATTGTTATTGTTGGTGGTTTATTATATTGCTAGATAGATTACTCGGACAACGTTCTACCGCCGATTCTGCGACGTAGGCTGGGCGTTGTTCCCGACTTGCATTCCTACCTCGGGTGTGGGTCATGACAAGTACCATATTTTAATAGATCAAAACCACAAAAATTCAAGGAACCCATGAAAACCCTAAACTTCAAATGTAGATCTACTCAAATTAACCAATTAAAACCAAAAAATCTAAGTACTAAAAGTGTTTAGAATCGTAATATACATATATTAGACTAATAAAATGTAAGAAAAGAGCAAGAATCAAAAATTAAGAGATTTTTCTATGTAGTCCAAGGTGTACTTGCCTAAATGAAAGAAGGGAAAAAAGTGAGAGAATGAGGGAAGAGAGAGAAAGAAGTTACCTTATATATCTAGGGTTTAGATTATGTATTCACTCATGACCAACCCAACCCAACCCAACCCAACAATTAAATCGTAAGTCTAATTGAACCAAAGAATAGGTCTAGTCTTCATGACATGTAACCTAATTACCATGTAAGGAACAAATAATATAAGCAGAAAAACTAATATGTTCCAAATACGTATATCGGGAACGGAGAGTGACATCTCTACCCACCTTAAAAAACTTTGTCCTAGGAATTCAAACCCAAGTCTAGCTAGAGAAATCAGAACAAGCACTACGCTAACTACAAGCTCATATACACATGCAATCAAATTCAAGCATATAATACAGAAAAGCAGTATCACATAGCATGGGTAAACGAATCGCAAGATTCGAGATACGAAGGCATAAGAACGAATATACCTTCCGAGTCGAATATGTGCGAATATCGAGACCGGATATCATCTTCGTGCTCCTACATCGACTCTCCCAAAGGGTGGTGACCCTAAGCAACTCGAAAAAGATAAATAGTTCAATTCTTGAGCACCTTCTCCCTTTGGTCCAAAATGGATATGGGTTATTCCTCGTAAGACAAGTTGGTACCAACGACTAGCTCAGAATGGTCGAGGATATGACTCAGATCTGGGATATACCTACATAATTGAGACACATGAAATACATCGTTCACCTCACGTAGCGAAGGCGGAAGGAAAGACGATAAGCAACATCACCCACCTGCTCGAGAATATCGAACGGACCGACGTATCATGGACTAAGCTTCCCGTGAACCCCGAATCTAATGACTCCATGGGTTGGAGAAATCCGCAATAACATATGGTCGTTGACACAAAACTCTAAAGGCCTACGATGCTGATCCGTCCAATGTCGATGCCTATCTTGTGCAACCCGAAGTTGCTCTCTGGTCTGCTTAACAACTTCTACTGTCTGCGTGATTATCTTTGGGCCTAACATCTTTTGCTCACCTATATTATCCCATGCTAATGGTGATCTACTTGCTTGATAACTGTTGTTGTATGAGAATTCAAAGAGATGAAGGTGATCTTTCCAAGACCCTCCAAAATCCAAAGTACCAGCTTACAATATATCTTCCAAGGTCTGGATGGTTCTCTCTGATTGCCAGTCCGTTTGAGGATGGTAGACAGTACTGAATCTCAACTTGGTGCCCAAACTCTGATGCAAGCTCTTCCAAAAATTTGAAGTGAATTGAGTGTCTCGATCTGATACGATACTCACTGGGATACCATACTGTCTTACTATATGTTGCATGTATATCTCTGCTAACTGTTTTGTGGATTGCCCTACTCAAAAAGGAATAAAGTGAGCTACTTTTGTGAGATGATCTACTATTATCCAAACTGTATCACACCAGTCGGGGATCTAGGTAAACCGGCCACAAAGTTCGTCGTGATATGTTCCCACTTTCACTTTGGAATAGAAAGCGGCTGCAATAATCCTACTGGTCTCTGCTGGTCGGCCTTCACTTGCTGACATACTAAACACCGAGAAACTAATCATGCTATCTTCCTCTTCATCACGTTCTACCAAAAATGTTGCTTGATGTCTTGATACATCTTGGTACCTCCTGGATGAATTGAATACTGGGAACTATGTGCCTCGATCATTACTTCTTGCCGGATATCCCCATTTAGTACATAGAGACAGTTTCCAAATCTAAGAGTTCCATCTTCATGAATCGTCAACTCTTTTTCGAGACCAGACTCACATTCCGTCCGAAGCTTCTGGCCTTTCGGATCCTCCACCTGAGCTGCCTTAATTCTCTCAACCAAGGTAGACTGAATCTGTAAACTAGCCAATACTTGTACATCCTATGGAAGTACTATCTTTACACCTATATCTCAAAGATCTTCTAAGATATGCCGCTGCGTTGTCAACATAAATGTACTACCTCTCCTACTAAGAGCATCTACTACCATATTTGCCTTACCTGGGTAGTACTGAAGTTCCACATCATAGTCCTTTATTAATTCTAGCTACCTCCTCTGCCTCATGTTCAAGTCTTTCTGGGTGAATATATACTTTAAGCTCTTATGATCTGTAAATATTTTTACCCGATCATCATACAAGTAATGCCTCCATAGCTTAAGTGCAAATACTACCGCAGCCAACTCCAAATCGTGAGTCGAATAATTTTTCTCGTGATCTCCAAACTGCCGTAATGCATAAGCTATCACTCTTCTATGTTGCATCAATATATACACACACAAGGCCTTTTCCTGATGCATCACAATACACTTTAAACCCTCCAGAATCCACTGGAAGCGTGAGGATCGGAGCTGAAATCAATCTCTTCTTTAATTCTTTAAATGATATCTAACATTCTGCTGACCATTCAAAATTAGCTTTCTTGTGCGTTAATCGAGTTAGTGGTTCTGAAATCCTTGCAAAATCTGCCACAAATCTTCTATAGTATCCTGTCAATCCCAGAAAACTATGCACTTCAGCTACTGTCTTAGGAATTGGCCAACCATGTACGGCTTTAACCTTCTTCAGATCTACTGCCACTCCTGCTCCAGAGATGATATGACCCAAGAATGATACGTGATCCAACCAAAACTCATACTTGTTGAGCTATAACTGATGTTCCCTCAAAATCTGTAAGACCTTCCGAAGATGTTCCTCATGTTTCTCCTTGTTGATCTAGGTATGGCAAGAAAATACAGTTCATCAAATCCATAAATATCGCTGGAGCATTAGTCAGTCTGAATGGCATAACTAAGAATTCGTAATGTCCATATTATGATCTAAATGTTGTCTTAGATATGTCTTTCTCCCAAAATCTTACTTGATGATACCCTGATCAAAGATCGATCTTGGAGAAAACCTTGGCCTTGCTCAATTGATCAAACAAATCATCGATTCTTGGTAATGGGTACTTGTTCTTCACTGTTACTACATTCAATTGTCTGTAATCGATACGTAATTGTGATGATCCATCCTTCTTCTTCACTAGAACTACTAGCACTCCCCAAGGTGATCCACTAATTCGGATAAACTTTTTTGCCTTTAGCTCTTCTACGTGTTGGTACAGCTTGTCTAATTCTGATGGTGCCATTTGGTAAACTTTGCAAGATATTGGCCCTGCTCTAGGGATCAACTATATACAAAACTCAATATCTCTTACTGGGGTAACCCTGGTAGTTCTTCTGGGAAGACGTCTAAGAACTCCTTGACTATCTCGTAAAGTTGTTCTTCTGCTATCATTGTCACTACCATCCTCTCTTCATGCTGGTCTCCCACAGATCTGTCAAAGGAGAAACCTTTTGTGCCCTGGATACTAAATAATACCCTATCCTTATGGCAATCTATCGTAGCATGAATGTCTCTCAGCCAGTCCATGCCTAAGATAATATCAAAGTTACCCATAGGGAACTCGATCAACCGTGCTGGTAGTGAACACCCGTACACTACGACCGAATACGCTATACACACTCTACTAACTCCTACGAGCCCCTTACCAGTGAGTATATTCAACCTCTCTGGCAATGCCTCGAACTCCAATCTAATGTGTGTTACGAATCATGCAGATACAAATGAATGAGATGCACCTAAATCAAATAATGCTACTGCAGTGTAAGATGCGACAGAGATGTTACCTGCCACCATGCCGCCAGATGCCAAAGCCTCCTCCAGAGACAAAGTAAAAACATTCCCATGGTCCTGCTGGGCTCCTCGTTGTTGCCTTCCTTGGACATGTTATTGTGGCCTTTGTTGGCCCTGCTGCTGATTCTGCTATTGTTGATACATCTTAGCTTGCGTCATTAGCGAACGAGCTAATGGCCTCACTGCTATTGTTGTCCCTCTCTGTTGGAATTCCCCTGGTGCTGGCAGCGCTGGTAACTGTTGGACTGGCCCTCCTGGTCTCTACATCATCGGACAATTAGCAATCCGATGATCTGGACTGCCATATCTCATACATAACCTATTGGCTGCCCTACACACATCTCTAGTGTGGCCTCCCTTGCCAAAGTAAGTGCAAACCACCGGTGCTCCCTGGCGCTATTTTTGTTGTTGTTGTCTAGGCTGTTGTAGAGCCGGTACTGTCACCGTTAAAATTGCCGTCCTCCTCGGTGCTGAATCATGGATGCGAATGCCAGGTGATGGTGCTGATGTCCGAGGTATTCCTACTCCTCCTCCGCTCTGAGCATGAGATCTCTTCTGTAATGCCCCGCAACTGCCCGGTGTGTTACGCTGAGTCAGAATGAATGAGGCAATAGATGGTTATATTTCAATTTGTTGGATTTGGGAACAAGTATTGACTTGAGTTGGTTTCACGTGCAGATTGCTAGCGGAGTTCGATAGGAATCAGGTGTTCGTTCAGTACTGAGATAACTGGATTGAAGCGATAATGTCGTCTTTCTTAGTCCGATCGGTCGGATGATTTGGAAAAGCACGGCCTGCTCGCACGGTCATACCAATTGAGTAGATCGTGTTTTGCATCGGACCACGGGTTCAAGGGATCGACCGTATCGACAGGACAGAATGCTTAACGAAATTAAACTATGTGAGTGGGCTCTGTCCCTTCTCCTCTACTCCTTCATGCCTAATAATATGGAACACACGTAAAGGCTTGAACACTTGGACTGGAACTTGGGAATCACTACACTGAGGTATGCATATAGTGTATGTCTTTGCTTGGATAGGTTTGTGGCTTGTATTGGTTTTCGCGTTGGATGGTTGGAGCTAGAGTTGGATTACATTTAGGGCAGTTGGAGTAACAATGGAATTATGCTTGGACAGTTGGAACATCTTGGTTGGAATATCGGGTAATTCGGGTGAGCGAGCGAGCGTACATCCGTGCACGAGTATCACTTGGATGCTTTGTCAAGCAAAGCGTGCAGTTATGGTTTAAAACTGAACAACTACATCGGCGAGGGCATTGTGCCACTGTTAGGGCATTGTGCCACGGGATTGTGCTGAGCAAGGGGTGCTGCACCAATTAAAAATACTGTGTCGACAAGTGGCATTGTGCCTATGGGGATAACTTTAGATTTGTGCCTTGGGCTGTATGTTGGAAGAATGGTTATGGATATTTGATTGGATGAGTCTAGGATCACTTGGTGGGGCGCGAGAATGTTCGATCCTCTCGTCATACCTACTTGGTGTCTGCATGTCACGAACAACCTATATTTTATGGGGTTTCATCTCCTCGAATGAGATAGGCTCCGGAGTACCGGGACCGTTCGGCCATGGAGGAGACAATGGTAACATGCCTTGGGCACAGTGCCGGTAGTTCGATACGACGAGGCGGGCTAGCTACTCGATCTAGATTGGGTAAAACTGCACTTGATCAGTCCGATCAACGTCCTTTATGGCTTGGCCAATGACTTCATATAGATAAGAGTTGGTTTGCTTTACTTTGGTTTGGTTTGTGCTTTTCGCGTAGGCGGCGGCCACCTTGCCTCGGCAAGAGTATGCATATTGAGATTCGATTGTGGTTTGGATTGAGGATGGATATTGAGGCTTGGAAATGGTTCGATAGGTTCTTAAGTTGCTTGGGTTTGAGTAGGACGGTTTGCATGCTAGTTTCCTTCCAATTGGTTATATATTGCTTGTCGATTTGCTTGAGTTGAATACTTGCATGCTTAAATTGATTTACAGCTTTCCTTAACATGTCATACCCTATGCCATAAAATGAATCTAGGATTCAACTAGAAAGATTACCATATAACCGTTTGCATTCACTATTTTACTTAGAGTCGGATTAGACGAGTAGGTTATCCCTCTCACCAGTATGGCTGTGTACTGACCCACATTTGTGGATATTATTTTAGGTACGCAGGTGTAGTGGCACTGCTTGGATATACGAGATATAATGTATGAACGGTAAGTACCTTTGTGGGCTAGAGAAAAGAGCAAGAGTATTACATCGCCTTTGTGGCATTTTATTTGGACCCTATCGAGAGCTTCGCTGCGTATACTCTGATGTATGCTTGGTACACAATACTTGACTTTCGTTATAACTTGGTCGTTTCGATGATAACTTTGGTATTTGACAACATCGCCTTGTACTAGTGTAACTCCAGGCTCGTACGGCATCACATTCCGATGAGAACGATTGTCCTGCGGGAGCACTGCAACATGGTGATTCACGTTCAGCGGGGACTATTGAGCTTACGGAAGATTGGGGCATGACATATTGGTATCAGAGTGCCTGGTTCATTTTTCTCGGACTTGGTCCTTCGTTTCATCACAAACTCTAAATCGCTTCCGCGTGTCGTTTAGCTCTTGGCTCTACTCAGTGCCGCATTGGGTGTTTTATGCAATAAGTCTATATATTGCTGGTTGTGGCTGCATGTTGTGCTTCGTTGCATTACTTTTGTTGGTTTTTGTTAGATTGCTTAGCATCATTAGGCGTTGTTACATTCGTGCCGCAAGTTGGGTGGCGTTGCATTTGTGGAGCAAGTTGAGCGGTGTGTCGTTGCTTTGGTTGGCTTGGCTTGTCATTCAGGAAGTTTCTGATTGCATCAGTGGATCAGTTGGTTGGTAGACGAGATTGGTTATGCGGCATGTTGTGAGTAGAAGCATTGGATTAAGAATGGATCGTTGCACGAGTTGCTCGTATAGGGAATGTGTTAGATGGAGCTTGAATTTTGGCTAGGTATATTATATAGAGCATTGGCTAAGCAGGTTTGAGTTTGGCTTGGGAATATTAGGATAAGTTTGCACGAGTTGCTCATACAGCAAATGTGTGGAACAGTTGGATATTGGGTTGGATTACTTGGAAGAGAGCTCGATGCACGGAATTTCTCGTGTTGGAAAAGTATCAGACGGTTTAAGAATAGCTGAAAGCATTGACAATGGAACATAACATAAGTTGTATAGCGAGATTGATGGAAAGAGTTGGATGGTTAAAGAATTGGCTGAGTTTCGTGTCAGACTTGAGTTAGGGATGGCAGGATCACGCATAAGGGATAGTTCGAACAGATTTTGGATTTGTGCAAAGGAATCGTGATACGAGTAGCGACTTGATTCGGAGTAGTATTGTCACGCCCCAGTCCCAAAATATTTAGTACTAGGAATACGTAACCATGCCAGCCGTATGTATATGGAGACTCCAATATATAAAAACCATAACACATACTTACACTGTATTATGAATATCAAATCCACAAGTGGTATATATCTGTCAAAAGTCACAGGGTATAACTAAATCTCATCCACATAAATCATAAATAAATAAATAACCAATAACTATGTAACTAAATCTTAATATGAAGTATCAGAAGATGATAGTCGGGTGAAAATAAATCCACTGCCAACCTAGAATATAAAAGAAACAATACAAGTACATCCATTAATAAGCAATAAGGCTCGAAGAGAAACCTCCTCGAAATATAAGTATCTAGTCCGAATCCATGCTCCTGCGAACAGTCATGATCGTCTACACCTGGAAAGGGACCAGGTTCTCAGAGGGACGTAACAAGATACATAGAAGCATACCAATAAAGTAATAAAAAAAAAATATCCAAGGGTCGCCTAACCGTCTATGTGAATGCATTTTTTAGAACAACTTTCCAACAAGTGGGCTATCTGGCCATAAATGGGATTGGCATGATTCTCTCAGAGAATTAGGGGCCTACAAAATATGTCATCTTTTGAACGCCAGAGACCGCCAGTAATATATAGGGGTCATCACCGCCACGTATCTCCGGCGGAGCGTACGGTTACAAAAAGAAAAGTGCAAAGGAGCCCAAATGTCTTACTTGTTGTTCTTCCCACCCCATGCTTTAAGCATATCATATCCATGACACGATAATACCTCTAATAACTACCAAGTCTCCTAGAATGCAAATTCTAACAACAGTTATTCCCTATCGCATATTCCATACGTACAAGAGGCCAGCCTGTCACGCAAGTTCGTGTCCTACATGAGACTCACACTCATGTAATAGCTGTGTCACGGCTAATGAAACCTAAGAATGCCTCATGATAATAGGGTGGTCTCATAAACTAGGTCCACATGCATATACATAATAAAAGTAGAATACGACGCCACCGTCGTTGCACCCAAGTTATCCTTGGACGCGCAGTTTATATATAACAGTTTAAAATACATGAACTAAATAAGCAGAAATAAGATATAATTTATATATAAATTACAGTATAATGGCAAGGTATACTTGCCTGGCAAAAAAGCTGCGTAGTGCCAATAACCTGCTCCTGAAGTCTCGCAGAACAATCCGATATCCTATATACATATAATATAATATAATACAACATCAGCCATTACACTAGCACATACACAACCATAATTACACTGGACTCAGAGGGTACGCTAGGGGTGATACTGGTCAACTAGCAGGGTAAATTGTGTGTCTAACTATGCGGGTGTCACGTCTACAAGTGCTGTATCAAAATCAGACAGTCAACTAACATGTGTCTAAGCCAGTACGTTAATGTATACAAGGCAGTCAACTCACAAGTTCTTAGGGTCACTTGGTCAAACATAAATATGGGATATCCATAATTAACCTAGGGCCAGCCGAAATAAATACATATATAGTCATAATTAACATTATCATTTAATTACTTATACAATACATATATATATATATATCTGAATATTATATACATACGCGTACGTGTACGCATACGGGTCATACGGTCAAATATCAATACAAGGTATCTACTACTAACACTTATGGTCACTCAACATCTATAATACAGTCATACCTAGTACTGGTATTAATTACCACACAATATATAGGTACCAATTAATTACCTACACACACGCACACTAGTCTTTAGGTTAACCGACACGGTCTGAACTAAACTGAACCATAAAGTAATACTAATCACAAGCACACATACACAATATAAAAGGAGAGGGACAAGTTCGAACCTCGGGATTAGCATGCACGGGTACGAGGATCGAGGGTTACTGCTGTAGGTCATCTTCGACGAGGGTGATGGCTCCATGATGAATACAATGATGGTGATGATGATGATGATGATGGTGGTGGTGATGATGATGATGATTGGTTATGATGATGATGATGATGATGATTGGTGATGATGATGGTGATGATGATTGGTGATGATGGGGATGATGATGAGGATGATAGAGAACAGGGATGATCGGATTCGGAGGTCAGTCGAGGAGGAGGACAGGAAAGAGGAGACTGGCTCATGGTGGTCGGGTTATGAAGGTCCGGCAAGGTCGATATGGGAAAGATGGTGGCTGACAGGCGGGAAGTCTCGGCGAGGAACGATGGTAAGGTCGAGGAGGTGGATGGGGGAGATGGTGATGCAGGGACGATGATGATGGGAGGTGGTGGTACTGGCGGCGAGCAGCGGGTTGTAGTCGTCGACGGGATAAAGTCAACGGAGGAGGATGACAGGCCGGAGAAGAGGAGGAAGAAGGTGGTCGGTGGTGTTGCTGCTGTTCGTCGATAGAGTCGATGAGGGTCCGATGGTGATGGCCAGGTCAGGCAGGGTTGCCACGGTGGCTCAGGCGGTCGGGGTTGGCTCCGATGAGGTCTACAGGGACTGGAGGAAGGCAGGGAGTCAAGGCTCAGGTAAGGTCGGGTTCAAGCTCCTGCGGCATTCAGTCAGGCGGAGGACAGCGGGTCGAGGGGAGAAGACGAGAGCAGGTCGGCGGGCTGATGCTGCTCCCGACGGCGGAGGTCAGGATGGCCGGGGCTTCGGCTGTGGGAGCACAGGGAGGAAGGAGGTGATGAATAGTAAAGGGGAGGGGGGTCGGCTAGGTGTTGGTTTTGGGTTTTGTATAGGTGAATAAAAAGGAAAAAGTTATATTTATACATGTATAAAAGTAGGGTTTTGGGGTTGACCTAGGGGATTGGGCTTGGTCAACATCCTTGGGATGGGCTTGGCTTCACATGGAGATGTTTGGAGGGCTAGGATTTGTATTGTTTGAAATGCATGGCTGGAATTAGATGAGGGGGTGATGTTGAGTGCTACACACTCCAAAATTCACGGGGAAAATTTACAAGACCAAATAATAAAGGGAAAATAGGTTTCTTCATGTATTGTGTCTAATGGTGTGGACACCTTAATGCACTTTTGCATAAAAGTGCACAACAATTAGAAAATTGCACAAAGATAAAATTTGGATTAAATTAATTAAAATTAATGCAAATGGTGTTCTAAAATTAACTAGAAGTACATGTGGCTAAAATTAGGTGGGACACAAGTGTCATAGACGTAGAGGACTCAGGATAAAATATTATCATAAATTGGGTTGCAAAAAATGGGTCAAGATTGTGTCTCCAATTTTGATTGGAACACACAAGGATACAAAGTTAAATTTATTTAGAATTAAATATAACATCTACGATGAATATCGTGCGACTAAAATATAGCACAAGAGAGCATAATTATAAGTTACACAAAGATCAGAATGGATGACTGGCATATCTAGGACAAGGGCATAAAATTTATAGGAAGGTAATGGCTAGTGTAGTGCTTCAATTATCGAAGCAACGGTAAGGTGCACTAAGTGATATATTTTTTGTAAAATCATATAAAATACCGTATTCTATTTCTAATTGGATTCAAATTAGCCCTAGTCTCTCTATCTACGCCAAGTAGGCCTAATTTTGGATGAGGAGGTTTATAATCTGTCCAATTTAAAATATTGGACCTCCTCAAAATTAAAATAAGGCAAAATTCTAATCTTACTTGATTACAATCTAAAAAAAAATTACCTCAAGTTAACAATGCAACTTCTACCCAACTTAGAATTTATCCATCTATCATATAAGGCTATACATTAAAAAATATTCCTTAAATTATTTAATCATGTTATTCCATCCTTAATTTTTTTTACACACAAAATAACTCACATGTAATATGCCCTTAATTGCAAAAGATAATCAACAAGTAATGTGATTGGTCTATGGGGTATATCTAGTACTCTCTGTGTATCAAACTTATACCAAGCACGAGATTTTGTCTTTCTGAAATAAGAGAAGACAAAAAATAATAATAAAGAGTTCAAGGGGAGGTAATAGAATAGAAGTATGGGGATCAAGGCGTTTAAGGAATTCAAAAGGAATTATCAAGGTAGTTGTGGATTAAAATCCTATTTTGGATAATTCCTATTCACATGCTCATATCAATACAGTTATATAACCGATACGATATGCTCAGACATGTCTAGAGGCAAGTATATTCGTCTACTAGTCAACTATCTATCTCAATCCATGTAAAGTAGTCATGCGAAGAGCGAACCAAGTCCACTAAGGTTGTCTAGACCATAATACACTGATTCTGATTAGATAATTGTATCATTGTGTGGTTGATCAGACCCCAATAACACATATGTCATGAATAAGCTTGATAAAAGAATAAGCTTACAAAACTAGGCTATATAGCAGCATAAGTTGAGGTAGTACAAAAAATATCAGTATGCTGGATTATGATGAGAGAAGGTATAACCTATATGGAGATATGGGTACAAATTACGTGATTTAAAACTAAAGAATAATCATCAAATCATAATCTAAAAGAATAACTCAAACCATCAAGCTCTACCTACTAAGCACATAATTTTAAAATTCATGATTAACAACTATAATTCTAGCAAACTATATATCCTTAACATAAAAAAATTACTTGGACTACAATCAGAACAGTTAGGTGGCACGAATTGAAAGATGAAGGAAAAATATTAGTCGTCAAATAGCGAGACTTAAGGTTTTGGAGGAATAAGATATGAAATTAAATAGAGAGACTCTTGATAATATCATAATTTTCTAAGGGGAAGGTGTGATGCTAATCTCTGTGTTCGAGGTATGATCAAGAAAAATATTCTATTCATTCATCTAGGTTTCCTAAGGTACTGTATGCTAATATCCAGACAAGAAGCTACATTTGTAGTTATCTAATACTATCTTACTATGAAAGTTAGATTTAGTCCTAATATTCTTGGATTTTTATTGGTTCCTCAATGCTAGGGTCAAATAATATGGTCAAATTACTAACTCTAGTAGTGTCTATGCTACTCTCAAATCATTCATAAATATATCAAGGGATAATGGTAAACCAATCTACAGATAAGGGATGCTAGGGTTCATTAGGTATTCTAAACTTAGTAATGTGTCAATATTCTAGTTGTATTCTTAGTAGGAAAGTTACCCTAATTATCATCCTAACAACAAGGATACCTATATTCTAACAGAAGGCTATACTCAAGGAACTATTAAAGAAGTACATGAATCAAGCAGGATGCAATTATTTAAATAGAATGGATTGGAAGTAATGTGAGTCATAGTCAAATGTAAATGAGATCCTATACTCTAATCCAATTTGCAGGCTTGTTCGGTACAGTAACGTAACCGAGACAATATGCTCTCGACCTGCATGGGCCACCACTAAAAATATACCATGCCCCAGTCCCAAAATATGTAGGAATAGGAATACATAACTATGCCAGCCGTATGTATATGGAGACTCTAATATATGGAAAGCATAATACATACGTACACTGTATTATGAATATCAAATCCACAAGTGGTATATATTTGTCACAAGTCACAGAGTATAACTAAATCTCATACATAGAAATCATAAATAAATAAATAATCAATAACTATGTAACTAAATCTCAATATGAAGTATCAGAGGATGATAGTCGGATGGAAACAAATCCACTGCCAACCTAGAATATAAAAGAAATAATACAAGTACATCCATTAATAAGCAATAAGGCTCGAAGAGAAACCTCCCCGAAATATAAGTAGCTAGTCCGGATCTATGCTCCTGCGAACAGTCATGATCGTCTACACCTGAAAAGGTCAGAGGGACGTAACAAGATCCATAAAAGCATGCCAATAAAGTACTAAAAAAAATAAATATCCAAGGGTTGCCTAACCGTCTATGTGAATGCATTTTTGAGAACAACTTTCCAACAAGTGGACTATCTGGCCATAAATAGGATTGGCATGATTCTCTCAGAGAATCAGGGGCCTACAAAGTATATCATCTTTTGAACGCCAGAGGCCGCCAGTAATATATAGGGGTCATCACCGTCACGTATCTCTGGCAGAGCGTACGGGTTACAAAAAGGAAAGTACAAAGGAGCCCAAATGCCTTACTTGTTGTTCTTTCCACCCCATGCTCTAAGCATGTCATATCCATGACACGATAATACCTCTAATAACTGCCAAGTCTCCTAGCATGCAAATTCTAACAGCAGTTATTCTCTATCGCACATTCCATACGTACAGGAGGCCAGCCTGTCACGCAAGTCCATGTCCTACATGAGACTCACACTCGTGTAATAGTTGTGTCACGGCCAATAAAACCTAAGAATGCCTCATGATAATAGGGTGGTCTCATAAACTAGGTCCACATGCATATATATAATAAAAACAGAATACAACGCCACCGTCGTTGCACCCAAGTTATCCTTGGATGTGCAGTTTATATATAACAGTTTAAAATACATGAACTAAATAAGCAAAAATAAGATGCATGCAACATATAAAATATAAATCACAGTACAATGGCAAGGTATACTTGTCTGACAAAAAAGCTGCGTAGTGCCAATAACCTGCTCCTGAAGTCTCGCAGAACAATCCGATATCCTATATACATATAATATAATACAATACAACATCATCCATTATATTAGCACATACACAACCATAATTACACTGGACTCGGAGGGTACGCTAGGGGTGATACTGGTCAACTAGCAGGGTAAATTGTGCGTCTAACTACACGGGTGTCACGTCTACAAGTGCTGTATCAAAATTATATAGTCAACTAACATGTGTCTAAGCCAGTACGTTAATGTACACAAGGCAGTCAACTCATAAGTTCTTAGGGTCGCTTGGTCAAACGTAAATATGGGATATCCATAATTAACATAGGGCCAGACAGAATAAATACATATATAGTCATAACTAGCATTATTATTTAATTACTTAAACAATACATATATATATATATATATATATATATATATATATATATATATATATATATATATACCAATTTGAAAATTATATACATACGCGTACGTGTACGCATACGGGTTATACGGTCAAATGTTAATACATGGTATCTACTACTAACACTTATGGTTACTCAACATCTATAATACAGTCATACCTAGTACTAGCATTAATTATAACACAATGTATATGTACCAATTAATTACCTACACACACGCACACTAGTCTTTAGGTTAACCGACATGGTCTGAACTAAACTGAACCATAAAGCAATACTAATCACAAGCACACATACACAATATGAAAGGAGAGGGACATATTCGAACCTTGGGGTTAGTGTGCACGGGCACGAGGATCGAGGGTGACTGCTGCAGGTCATCTTCGGCGAGGGTGACGGGTCCACGATGAATACGATGATAGTGATGATGATGATGATGATGATGATGATTGGTGATAATGATGGTGATGATGATTGGTGATGATGATGGTGATGATAATTGGTGATGATGATAGTGATGATTGGTGATGATGATGGTGATATTGATTGGTTATGATGGGGATGATGATGAGGATGATGGAGAACAAGGATGATCGGAGTCAGAGGTTAGTCGAGGAGAAGGACAGGGAAAAGGAGGAGACTGGCTCGTGGTGCTCGGGTTGTGGAGGTCTGGCGAGGTCAACATGGGGAATAGGGTGACTAACAGGCGGGGAGTCTCGGCGAGGAACGATGGTGAGGTAGAGAAGGTGGATGGGGGAGATGGTGATGCAGGGACGATGATGATGTGAGGTGGTGGTACTGGCGGCGAGCAGTGGGGTGTAGTCGTCGACGGAGGGGGAGGACAGGATGGAGAAGAGGAGGAAGAAAGTGGTCGGTGGTATTGCTGCTGTTCGTTGATGGAGTCGAGGAGGGTCCGGTGGTGATGGCCAGGTCAGGCGGGGTTGCCACGGTGGCTCAGGCGGTCGGGGTTGGCTCCGGCGAGGTCTACAGGGACTGGAGGAAGGCAGGGAGTCAAGGCTCAGGCGAGGTCGGGTTCAGGCTCCTGTGACGTTCAGTCAGGCGGAGGACAGCGGATTGAGGGGAGAAGACGAGAGCAGGTCGGCGGGCTGATGTTGCTCCGGCCGGCGGAGGTCAGGATAGCCGGGGCTTCGGCTGCGGGAGGACAGGGAGAAATAAGGCGATAAATAGTAAAGGGGAGGGGGATCGGCTAGGTGTTGGTTTTAGGTTTTATATAGGTGAATAAAAAGGAAAAAGTTGTATTTATACATGTAGAAAAGTAGGGTTTTGGGGTTGACCTAGGGGATTGGGCTTGGTCAATATCCTTGGGATGGGCTTGGCTTCACATAGAGATATTTGGAGGGCTCGGATTTGCATTATTTGAAATGCATGGCTAGGATTAGATGAGAGGGTGATGTTGAGTGCTACACACTCCAAAATTCATGAAGAAAATTCACAGGACCAAATAATGAAGGGAAAATAGGTTTTTTCATGTATTGTATCCAATTGTGTGGACACCTTAATGTAGTTTTGCATAAAAGTGCCCAACAATTAGAAAATTGTACAAAGATAGAAATTAGATTAAATTAATTAAAATTAATGCAAATGGTATTCTAAAATTAATTAAAAGTACATGGGGATAAAATTAGGTGTGATATAAGTGTCATGGACATAGAGGACTCAGGATAGAATATTATCATAAATTGGGTTGCACAAAATGGGTCAAGATTGTATCTCCAATTTTGATTGGAACGCACAAGGATACAAAGTTAAATTTATTTAGAATTAAATATAACATCTGCGACAAATATCGTGCGACTAAAATGTAGCACAAAAGAGCATAATTATAAGTTACACAAAGGTCAGAATGGATGACTGGCACGTCTAGGACAAGGATATAAAATTTGTAGGAAGGCAATGGCTAGTGTAGTGCTTCAATTATTGAAGCAACGATAAGGTGCACTAAGTGATATAATTATTGTAAAATCATATAAAATATCGTGTTCTATTTCTAATTGGATTCATATTAGCCCTAGTCTCTCTATCTATGCCAAGTAGACCTAATTTTGGATAAGGGGGTTTATAGGTATATGGGATACCACATAGTGAGCAAGGTATTAAAATATTTTGGATAGACATCAATGGAAATTGTCTCAAAGGACACGGGTACTAGGAATACAAGTTGGTTGATGCACATCGGCTGAGTTAGGAAGAATAAAAAATGGAGCAAACGAATATTGAGTTGAGCATAATCGAGAATGAACTTGTGCAAATAAAAGTATCGTTGGACTAGAAAGTTAGGCAAGATCTTAAAGCATTGGAAAGAGTGTTTGGAATTTGAAGGATTAAGGCAGACCAAGTATTGGAAACAGTTGAGATTGTTCAGACAGAAAGCCGAATATCAGAGTTCGCTTGCAAGATTTGAAAGTTCGGTAGAGCATTCTTGGATGCAATGAGAGTTGAGCATGAGAAACAAATAGTTGGAATACGCTTGAGCGAAGCAATGGACGAATCGAAGGATAGTGAGCACGGACTACGAATTTTGGAAATACATTGGAGCTGTTGGTTGAGCAATGAAACACGACTTGGTTTGGAGGGACAATGCGATGGATTCACACAAACTTAAAGTATTTTGGATATTGGTGCTTGGTAAGCTTGACTCAGGTTTAGCGAAAGTAAAATTTGGTAAAATGGTGCAATAAGGATAGACGGATTATTCGAAAAACATAAACGAGCATGAGGCAAGTCTAGTTGATGTTGAGTCAGATTGGAAGTTAACTTGCAGTACTGAGACAGATTAAGGCAACAAGTATAGGCAATATTGATTTAAGATTTATGTTGGAACTGATGCACGAGTCATTGAGAGTGAGTGAACTAATCGAAACATAAAAAAATCAAGACAGGCTAAGGAATGGATACGAGGGCAAGAATTATGGAGGATGGACATTTGAAGATAGCTAAATGAAAGAGAGATGTTGGAGCAAAAATACTGTGCTGCTCGAGAAAATTGGACGTGCATTATGGAATGCGACAAACGGATAAGAATTGGAGCAAGTTTTTAGTTTCATAAATCGTTGCAAGTGATAGTGCGATAAGTTAAACATGACAGTCGAAAAATTTGATGAATTCAGGACAGAACGACGGATTGATGGAAGACAGTTTTAGCGAGCGCAGTTCTCAAATTGTGGCTTGGATAGATAGCAAGACTCTAGGTGGTTAATCGGCTTTTGGTTGACAAATTCATCAGAGGTAGTGCATGAAGTGCTCGAATTCAGAAGTTCATTCGGATGGAATGGTTGGATTATGGCTCAGATTTATAGATGAGATATAGCATGATTCGTAGTAACTGTCCATCGTGATGACTTATAATTATTGAGCATAGCTTCGGGATAGCTGACCCTAGCGACTTGACCGCCAAATCAGAGATAAATATTATAGACCCATAGAACGACCCTTGCGGTGGCGCATTTGGATATACATCGAGGGCAGATATGAGTAGTGTATGTTGAAGATTGGCCTATTGACTGAGTGTTGGATTTGAGAGATCATTGGGATAGCATTCAGCTGAAGATGCAGCCAGAAGGTCAAAGCGATGGTAAAAATGGCCTAAGTCAACTGATGAGATTCGGAGTCGCAGATTTTTAAAGATAACATCGCCTCTGACTCGTCGTGCCCCGAAAAGGAATATCATTCATATGAATTGATGACTGTGAAACTAGCTTGTGAAGTTAAAGCAGCGGCTCATTCAGATCAAATTATTGCAATACTGGATGGGACAGATGTGCCTCAGATTTATAAGATGCATCAAAACTTTGTCTGGGATGCGTGCTCGTATAGAAGGCGAATGTGATATCCTGTGCTTCGAGGCAGTAGAAGCAGCACGAAGAACTATTTTATGCGCAACCTAGGAATTATGGCGAGTGTGTTCACGTTGAAATCGTGGCAACAATATTCCTTTAGCATGGCGGTGAGATCTTCGTGAATCACACGAACCTCAATATAGATGTTCACCCAGTGAGGTATTGAGATGGTAGGAAAAGGTGTTAGACTGAGATGATCTAAAAATAAAGTTTGATATTTTGGTAAGTTGCCTAGCTAGGGTAGTATCAGTTGAGATGATCGTTCGATGCAAGAGATAATATTTGGAGATGGTACTAGTGTGGATTCAAAAATAGTTGGATGGATTGAGTTGGAACACGAACTGAATTGAGTCAGGTGGGAAATCATCATACTTGAGGATAGCGCTTGTGCGAATATGTTGGAATAAAAGTCAGGATTGGTTCAATTGGGAGTAAAGCGAATACATGTCTCAGACATAAAGATACCCTTGTAACTTATCCAAATTCTCTATCACTAAGCTCAGCTAAAATATAATTATTTCAGGGATGCCTTAAATATGTGTACAATCCAAAACTAAGCGATATGATAAATTCGTATTGAGATGCAAGGAGGATATGGGAATATAAAATTTTGTGCGAGTGTTCAGCACAAACGAGATACTGAGTATGGATCGAGAGAATGTGAGTTGCATAGAGAAGAATTATGAAAATGGATTACGGCATGCTAGTAAAGAAAGGATACTAGTATGGTTCGGGGATGGACCTGATTCTAAGTGATATATTATGTAACGCCCCACAATCATACGGTACGTTATGCTGAGTCAGAATGAATGAGGCAATAGCTGGTTATATTTTAATTTGTTAGATTTGGGAACAAGTATTGACTTGAGTTGGTTTCACGTACAGATTGCCAACAGAGTTCGATGGAAATTAGGTGTTCGTTCAGAGCAGTACTGAGATAGCTGGATTGGAGCGATAATATCGTCTTCCTTAATCCGATCGGTCGGATGATTTAGAGAAGCACGACCTGCTCACACGGTCATACCAATTGAGTAGATCGTGCTTTGTATCGGACCACGGGTTCAAGGGATT
Source organism: Iris macrosiphon (assembly GCA_036927795.1). NCBI lineage: Eukaryota > Viridiplantae > Streptophyta > Magnoliopsida > Asparagales > Iridaceae > Iris > Iris macrosiphon. Next base: position 168,006,007 of record JAYESA010000009.1, on the reverse strand, counting down.
GGCCGTATCGGCAGGACATGATGCTTAACATAATCAAACTATGTGAGTGGGCTCTGTCCCTTCTCATCTACTCCTTTATGCCTAATAATATAGAACACACGTAAAGGCTTGAACACTTGGACTGGAACTTGGGAATCACTACACTGAGGCATGCATAGAGCGTACATCATTTGCTTGGATAGGTTTGTGGCTTATATTAGTTTTTGTGTTGGATAGTTGGAGCTAGAGTTAGATTATATTTGGGGCAGTTGGAGTAACAATAGAATTATGCTTGGACAGTTGAAACATCTTGGTTGGAATATCGGGTAATTCAGGCGAGCGAGCGAGCGTGCATCCGTACACGAGTATCACTTGGATGCTTTGTCAAGCAAAGCGTGCAGTTATGGTTCAAAATTGAACAACTGCATCGACGAGGGCATTGTGCCACTGTTGGGGCATTATGCCACGGGATTGTGCTGAGCGAGGGGTGTTGCACCAATTAAAAATACTGTGTCGAGAAGCGGCATTGTGCCTATGGAGATAACTTAAGATTTGTGCCTTGGGCTATATGTTGGAAGAATGGTTATGGATATTTAGTTGGATATTTGATTGGATGAGTCTAGGATCGCTTGGTAGGGCGAGAATGTTCGATCCTCTCGTCATACCTACTTGGTGTCTGTATGTCAAGGACAACATTTATTGCACGGGGTTTTGTCTCCTCAAACGGGATAGGCTCCAGAGTACCGGGATCGTTCGGCCATGGAGGAGACAATGGTAACGTGCCTTGGGCGTGGTGCCGGTAGTTCGATACCACCTGGTGAGGTAGCTACTCAGTCTGGATCGGGTAGAACTGCACTTGATCAGTCCGATCAACTTCCTTTATGGCTTGGCCAGTAACTTCATATAGATAAGAGTTGGTTTGCTTTACTTTGGTTTGGTTTGTGCTTTTCGCGTAGGCAGCGGCCACCTTGCGTCAGCAAGAGTGTGCATATCGAGATTGGATTGTGGTTTGGATTGAGGATGGATATTGAGGCTTAGAAATGGTTCAATAGGTTCTCGAGTTGCTTGGGTTTGAGTAAGACAGTTTGTATGCTAGTTTTCTTCGATTTGGTTATATATTGCTTATCGATTTGCTTGAGTTGAATGCTTGCATGCTTAAATTGATTTACAGCTTTCCTTAACATGTCATACCCTATGCCATAAAATGAATCTAGGATTCAACTAGAAAGATCATCATATAATCATTTGCATTCACTATTTTACTTAGTGTCGGCTTAGAGGAGTAGGTTACCCCGCTCACCAGTATGGCTGTGTACTGACCCACGTTTGTGGGTATTATTTCAGGTACGCAGGTGTAGTGGCACTGCTTGGATATATGGAACATAATGTATGAACTGTAAGTACCTTTGTGGGCTAAAGAAAAGAGCAAGAGTATTACATCGCCTTTGTAGCATTTTATTTGGACCCTATCGAGAGCTTCGTTGCGTATACTTTGATGTGTGCTTGGTATACAATACTTGACTTTTGCTGCAACTTGGTCGTTTTGATAATAACTTTTGTGTTTGACAACATCGCCTTCGAGCGCAACTCCAGGCTCGTATGGCATCACGTCCCGATGAGAACGATTATCCTGCAAAAGTGCTGCAACGTGGTAATTCACGTTCAGCGGGGACTATTGAGCTTGCAAGAGATTGGGGTGTGACATCTTCTGGCCTCCTGTCCTTGTCGATAACCTCTACATGGTAAGCTCATGCCTCTGAGCTGCTATCAGTACTTCTTCATAAGTCTAGTAGTCGTTCCTTTCTATGAGTTGAACCTCATTGCTCTATCCGACTCCATAGCCACCATAGTCGGAGCGAATCTACTCAGCCTACAAAACTTGGCTGTATATCCATCCACAGTCCTATCGGGCTGCTTGAAACCGATAAACCTTTATTGGAGCTCATACTGTGCGATGACTCCAAAGTACTTGGCCCAGAATTGAGCCCTAAAACTGTCCCAAGAGATAGGATGCCTCAAGACAAGCTCTACTGATGTCCACCAGTCACAGGCAAGGTCTTGAAGCTGCAATCAAACTTGATCAACTTTTTCATCTGCCGGAACCTTTGCTGCTGCTAGAATAACCTTAATATCTTACAACTAGGCATTTGTTGTGATGGCGTCCTCCGTGACATCGAAGTACCTTGGGTTAAGTCAGAAAAATCTAACCGACGCCCCCTAATCAGTCCTTCCGCCTTTTTTTAGAGCCGTTTGTAAACCTTGACTCAAGAAGACATTCTTCTCTTGTTGTTGAAACTGTTGATGCAGCTGTACCACCATCTGGTATTTCTGTGTAGCCATCATTCCCTGGAGAATCTTCATCAATGTCGGGGTATCAAGTACCGCGTACTACTGGGGGTACGGGGATCTCAGGGGATGGTTGCTCAACATATTCAACATCTAGTGCCACTGTGTCAGCTTGTTCAACTACTGGGTCTATTCGAATTTGACTCTGAAAAGGTGCTACCTCCCATTGTTGCCCAAAGGAACCCTGTTCTGCCATGTCTGTTGCTCTAGTAACAGAAGAAGCCTTAAAGAAATGGACAAGAAACATCAAGAACATGATGGGAAGGATCATAAAAAAAATTGATTCGATAGTCAAGCAAGGCTTCGCGAAGAACGAATTCAGGATTTTAAAGGCACATGTTTGATTGAGACTCCTATGACCATAACACCCAAAAAGTCTGAAAATACAGACCTGCAAAGGCCACCCCTAAAATCTTGTCATGTCCCAGTACCGAAATACAGAGAGGGACATGGCTAGCCCCCCCCCCCCCCCCCCCGTACAAGGTATAAAATATCATAAGGTGGTCACGATTGTAACTAGACAAGGGGATACATACTACAAGCAAGTCATTTTGGGTCACACAGCATATCTATTGTCTCAATCATTCAAGTAAGAACAATAAATATAGAACATATATGACAAAAAAGTAAGGCGTCCAAGATGTCCTGCCATAATATTCTGAAAACCAGTTGTGCAAAAATAAGAAAGCTGGCAAAGTAGCAAAAGTATATGACCATGATCAGCTACAGTCTGATTAATTACAATCATGTAAGAAAACTAATGTCCAGATTTACGGCTAATAAGTATGGGTGGCTAAATGCCCAAAATGAGTAAAATGTGCAATAACGAGCAGAAAAGAAGAAACCTACTCGTTTCCCTCAGTGGCCATTTGCCTGGTGCACGCTATTATTCAGGGAAAAGTATGCTTGATCCTCGGGTGCTGGCTCTAAACCTGGTCATACAAAACTAGTAGAATTAGACCCTAAATTATAAGTACCACAAAGGAAGCACGAATGAAGAAATAAAACCAGGTTATGAAATAAATACATATATATATTTCTGTCTTATAGTTTCGGTTCATAGCCTATCGTGACACAATAATCTAACCCTACAACCAAAGAAGGACAAGGGTTAGACCATCTTACCATGATAGTCCATGTCCCTATACTACTTGACAGTAGATATAATAAACAAACAAGCTCAGTTACATAATCAGCCAATCACTTGTACGGCTAGGTGGAGTCTGGGTTATCCCATAGGTATTATGTATATAGTAGGAATCCTCAGATCGAACCATATTCTAGCAGGGGCTAGCCGAGCCACGAATTACCGTATAGCACATAGTAGTATGCCTCGGTCCCTCGTAAGGCCATCGTGCTAAAATCGCATATAACACATAGTATAATATAATAGTTGGATATTATCATACACTAATGAGGATTTAAATAATATCCATGGGGGGCATCCTTCACTCCCTATATAATGATTGAGGGTGGCTAGTTAAGCACAATCTCGGGATTTTGTCCCTCTCAATGCTCTACATATTTTAGTTGCCTAGTTAACCCTATGGTTAGTTGGAATCACATGGCGTGGTCACGTGTTACTCTTCTTACATATCGTACCATAGTACGGGCACGCTAGATACGAATTCACTTTGTCACTTTGCAGTTCAATTTGGATTCACCCAAGTGTGATGCAATAGTCAAACGAATCCTAGCCACGCTTGGTTATTGACTAACTATCATGTCCATGCTGGAGAAATTTTATTACATCAGATGTCGCTTAGCACGTAGGCACACCTCGGTTTGAAACATGTAACATAATCACGTAGAAACACTTAGCACGTAGGAACACATAGCACATAGTAAGTGTATCAGCACAAATACCAATAGTCGAGTCAAGTTACCATGGTAAATTATATGGGTTCTAGCACATAGTCAGGTCTAACACATGGTCACGTAGATCACATACATTAGCAATCATTAAAATCACTCATGGAGTCACAAAATTTCCATAAAGCATTAAAACTAAGCAATTTAATAAAACGTGCACATAGGCCGTATGAGGATCGGGGACACATAGGGTCAGTGCTGCATAGGACAGGTACCGCATAGGAAGTCCGTCGTATATGGGTTAGTGCCGCATGGGAAGTCTCGGCCACATATGGGCTGGTGCCGCATGGGACATGGCAAACTCTACTCCTTGGGACAAGTATTGAGTGACGTGCAAATATGTGTCAAAGAAGTAACAAAAAGTGATTGATGTAACAAGCCATAAAGTGTCAGAGAGAAAAGACAAAAATTATAGAAATTTGTGCCTACGGTTCAGAGTTATGCGTCCAAGGAATGGTGGCCACATACTCTCTATGCCGCATATCACTTTTTTGGACTTAGCAAATTTTTATTCGTTCAGTGAGTGCAACACAAGGAGTTCACGGATTAGCTTTAGAACACTTGTGTAATGGCATTCATGCATTAAACAAGATGGACGCATGTTGGTCAGTATGCGGCAACGAACTCGGGCCGTATAGCACTATCGTCCGCATAACTCACTGGCCACATGAATACTTCATCTTCTCCATACAGTAGGCTCGACCATGGCGAGAACTCCAAAAATCTTTAAAATTGTTTTCTTCATAAAAACCTTATTTTAATCCCAAATCAAGTGAACCAAAAGCCAAAATGTTTAAAATGAAGTGCCCCCAAAAATTGGTTTTCTAAAGTACCATGTTTTAATAGATCGAAATCACCAAAAACTCAAGGAATCCATGAAAATCCTAAACTTCAAATTGAGATCTACTAAAATCCATCCATTAAAACCGAAAACTCCAAGTACTAAAAGTGTTTAGAATCATAATATATACATATTATACTTAAAATGCAAGAATAAAAAAATTAAAAGATTTCTCCATGTAGTGCAAGGTGTACTTGCCTAAATGAATGAAGGAGAAAAATGATAGAATGGGGGAAGAGATAGAAAGAAGTTAACTTATATAGCTAGGGTTTGAGGTTTAGACCATGGGTTCACTCATGACCAAACCAACCCAACAATTAAATCGTGAGTCTAATTAAAACAAAGAATGTGTCTAGTCTCCATGACATGCAACCTAATTACTATACAAGCAACAAATAATATAAGCATAAAAACTAATATGTTCCAAATACATATATTGGGAACGGAGAGTGACAAGGGGTCCAGGTGGTGGAAGAGACAAAAGCAGGGAAAGGTCCAAGGGTCGGTACGAGGACTCAAAGTGTTACCATTGTGGCAAGAAGGGCTACATCAATCAGAACTGTTTTGCTTGGAAGAGAGAGAAGAAAGGCAAAAAGGGGAAGCAAGAAAAGAACACTACAGCGACAGCCTAGGTACATAGAGGCAATCTGATCATTATAGGTGATGCGGTAGTTATGAACCTCGCCTACAATGATAACTCTTGGCTGGTGGACTCAGGTACTTCAGCGCATGTATCTCACAACAGGGCACTATTTGCTATTTACACAACAGATGACTGTGGAGTATTGAAGATGGGAAATATAGATGTGTCAAAGGTAGTTGCCATTGGAGATGGACATTTGAGGATAAATACGGGTGTAGTTCTTGTTCTGAAAGATGTTAGTCATGTCCCTGATATCCGTTTCAACCTAGTATCGATTGGAAGGTTAGATGACGAAGGTTTCTTCAATCTCTTCAGGAACAGTCAGTGGAAGCTTTCCAGAGGTTCGATGGTGATTGCCAGAGGAAGCAAAAGGTTCGGACTCTACTATATTGAAGGAAGCAAACAGGGGGGACATAAGGTGAATGTAGCTACTGGTGTGTCTATCAAGTTATGCCATAAGCAGCTCAGCCACATCAGCGAGAAGGGGATAAGCTACTTGATAAATAGGAAGTAATTCCAGGACTCAAGTCTACAAAGCTGGAGAGTTACACATACTATTTGGCGAGGAAGCAAAATATGATATCTTTCTAAAGTCACCCAAGTTCAAGGAAGCCGACGCTGCTCGATTTGATTTACTCGGATGTCTGCAGTCCTATAAAGGTAAAATCTATTGGTGGTGATTCTTAATTTATAACTTTTATTGATGATTATTCCAGGAAGGTTTGGGTCTATGCCTTAAAGTCCAAGGATCAGGTGCTTCCCACTTTCAAGGAGTTTTAGGCCTCCGTTGAAAGGGGAATAAGCAAGAAGCTGATATGTGTTCGGTCGGACAATGGCGGCCAATATATTGGTCCCTTTGATGAATACTACAGAGAATAAGGAATACGATACCAGAAGACTTCGCCAAAGATACCTCAGCTCAATGGTGTAACAGAGCAGATGAACAGGACGTTGATGGAGAGGGTACAGTATTTGTTGTCATAAGCAAACTTGTCGGATAGCTATTGGGGTGAGGGTCTTTACACAACTGCTTATATTATTAATTTATCTCATAGTTCTCTTTTACAGGGTGATGTGCTTGACAAAGTGTGGTATGACAAAGAGCCATCATACAATTATCTGTGAGTATTTAGTTGCAAGGCCTTCGTGTATGTACCGAAGGACGAGATATCCAAACTTGAGCTTAAGACGAAACAGTGCGTCTTTGTCGGTTACGGTCGAAAAGAGTTTGGATATAGACTCTACGATCCAGTGGAAAGAAAGCTCTACAGAAGCAGGAACATGATATTCGTTGAGGTTTAGACCAAGACCAATACTCAGGATTTTGAGATGCCTTCTGAGACTGAGAAATTGCCTGAGTTATAGTCATTTTACTTCGAACAATTTCCAAAGGATATCGCATATGATCCAGTTATGGGGGAGCCAGTACATGAAGTTGCTCCCAACCTTGAGCATCAGCTTGTTGATGGTGGTCAGGTGATCTTCAGGAGAATGAGAATACCGAGGAGGCAGTTCTTGGGGAGGAGGCTGTTGGTGTGGTGCCTTGTTCCCCCTATTCGGGGAGCGCGGCTAAGAAATACAAGACGGTATCGTTCGATCGGGATAGATTGAAACAAGAACTCATCCTCGTTATGGATTTGTCTCTTTGGAATCGATTTCCATATTCAGTGGACCGTGCCCCCGGGATTGACTTAGCGGCAGAGTCAGGAGGGACCTCTCCGCTGCATCTTTTGTTGCCTAGTTTTCGCTGTCGCTTGTTTCTTTCGTGCCTTGAGTTGGTTTTTGGATTTGCTTGAGTTTTCCTTAACGGTTTCGATAGATTTTATTATTTTCGTTCATTGAATTGTACTTCAATTCCGATAATAGAAAGAGTGGAAGAGTTATTGATCAGTTATTCATGTTAATGCAGGTGAACGAACAGTAGGCGACGCTAGAGCGGAGTCTTAAAGCATCTCTTTCTTTCTTCCTTCCAACAAACTAAGTGAGTGGCTTATATTCAATTCAGTTGGCCCTTCTTCCAAGCCTCACACCTATAAATCTCATAATTTTGTTTGCCCGATCAGACGATACCAAGTAATAACTAAAAGATACCAAGATAAAAAAGGAATAGACTTGGATTATATTGCTTGTCAACAAACTTGTGAACGGTTACCTATTGCATCTAGTTATTCAAAATGTTCTTATGTGTGCTTCAATTTTAGTTAGAATGTTTACTTCTTCTATAAATTGAGCTGTATATAGAATACACTTGTTTATGCCACAACTGTTCAGGAAGACTATGCAAAATAGATCATATCATGTTACTTGTCTCCAATGCTTATTGTCTCAAACTGCATCAATGCATAAATTCAATATAAACGTCGTTGATAACGAACAACTTGTACACAAGGTCATAGTTCCTTCAGACGGTCGCTGGGGCACTGGCACCAATCTGATCCAGACGAAACCTTATATTTAGTCTTCATGTACATCAGACATGATGGTTTGTGGCGCCCTTGTGTTCACGTCGCATAACATCCTCGTCAATGACTAAAATTGGTCCATTTGGTATACGCCAATGATCCTATTGTATATTTAAACTTGTTGCAAAGCTAACTTGTGTCTTCTTGGCAGGGAAGGCATGGTAAGTATTGTGTAGGTGGTTCAGACGGGCAGGTAAATATTACTGAGCAGTGGCGGGTTATTTTATTGATTTATATATATATTGCTTGCTATAAACTGAACTAAGACAAGATAGAAAGACCACAAATAATATGCATGCTTCATCTAAACAACGTATTGATTGGTATAGTTGGGTTAGCTTGCCTTCACCAGTACGTTTCGATGTACTGACCCTCGTTGAAACAGGTTCCCCACGAGCGAGGAGCAGAAGTCAATCCCCCAATCCAGTCCAGCTGAGGCACGCCTTGATCCGTGCCACCTTTTGAAGTATTTTGGAGAAAGAAGCTAGCAACCCAATCAAACATGCAGCTTTGTGGGAAGGCCGTCATTCCTCCTAGAGGTCTTATATTTTGAGTTTTAGTAAGGGATGTAATATACAAGACTGCTATCTCATTTTGTGTCAACACTTTTGTAAGCCCATAGAGGCAACCTTATGATTCAGTTCAAGAATTTGTAATAGATGTTCATATTATCAATAAAAGAGAACTTTTTCATGCTTTAAAATCTGTGTTTTAATTTATCTACGTACTCTAAATATGTGCTCGCTATGCGAAAGTACAATGCTTAGCCTTGTGCGGTGCGCAACCTAGGCCCGCACGGCGGTCACGCCCGGGGGACGATTATCGATTCCACGAAATCGGGGCACGACATGTTGGTATCAGTGCATACCTTCAAAGTTCCTCTGACCCTTCACATGGGAAAAGTTTCTTTAACGATAAATCCCTGTGCGAACTCTTAAACTCGTTAGGCCAAAATGAGATGCATTCATACAATAAGTCCATAATATGTTATGATCCTGACGTAATTTATCTTCTTTGAAGGAATGGCGCAAGCGCAAACATCAGCACAAGCACCGGGCGAGACACGCGCCCAGGAAAGCAGTTCTGGCACTTTAGGAAGCTCACGTAGCCAACAAGCCGTATCCCGAGTTGATCCGCTTGAGCGAATAATGCAAATATTGGAAGCACAACGACAACAAGATGATGCTCGCCAAGCCAAGTTTAAAAGCAATATAGATGCAAGATCTTTAGTCCAACAGAAGCAGGTAGATACCCTGCAACAGATTGTTCAGACTTTGGCCTCGAACCATTCTGCAGCAACAGCGGCTACACCGATGGAGCAACCAGTGCTTGAAGTAGAAACGCCTCCAACACCAAGGATGAGGGAAGTGACTGCCTTCGACTTTGGTGACTTCAAGAAAGTCTGCAACACCGCATTCAAGGGGACTGTGGATCCGATAGTGGCTCTAGATTGGCTCTCCAAACTTGAGGATCATTTCTCACTACTGGAAGTACCTGAAGAAAAGCGTGTCGCATGTGCTCAACTGCAGCTTCGCCTCAATGCGCACGATTGGTGGGACGTGCATCGACGATCTCTTCCAGCTAATAATGGAGGGAAGGCGATCGCATGGGCTACCTTCCGTGGCGCATTTAAGGAGGAGTTTATACCCCTGCCTGTACGACGTCAAAAGGAAAACGAGTTTGTTCAACTACGACAGGGCAGCATGACAGATACGCAATATCTGCTGAGTTCAACAAACTTGTCAAATTTGCCAGCTCCTATCTACCCGATACAGCGAGTCATGCAAGACGATTCAAAGGAGGTCTACATCCTGCTATCCACGTGCACGTAGTCATTCCACAGTACCAGACAATGCATAAAGTTTTGAATCATGCTATTTCTCTTGAACCGCAGTATCCTCATATTTCTACCGACGTTGTGCATTCCTCCAATCACAAATGCCAAGGCAACAATAGAGGAAACAATGCTACAAAGCATCACAATGACGGCGGCAAGCAGAAAGCAAATCCAGATAAAGTATGTAACTTCTATAAGAAACGAGGGCATCTCTTCAACGATTATCGTAGGAGGCTCGGAGTATGCCTCCTTTGTGGCAATCCAAATCACAAAATGCAAGACTGTTCGCTCTTCTCTGAATATCGCCAGCCAAATCTGACTCAGGATGCTATAACCCAGGCCAATCGCACTATGCCACAGCAAGAGCATCGCCAGGCTCAAGGCCGGGTTTATACCATGACACGGGAAGAAGCTCTAGCTTCAGATACCATTGTGTCAGGTACTTTGTTTTTCAATAACATACCTGCTCATGTTCTATTTGATTCTGGTGCAACGTATAGTTTTATTTCCATAAATTTTGCCGTGAAGAATAATGTAAAAATGAATCCGTTATACCTAGACTTAAGTGTTAGCACCCCCTCCGGCACGAAAATACATGTCCGTTTAGTATGCCAAGGTGGATTCATCTGTATAGGAGGAAGAAAGCTATCGCTTGATATTTTAGTTCTAGATGTTCGGGACTACGATATCATTTTGGGAATGGATTGGCTCGGTGTGTGCTCGACAAATATTAAATATGCAGAATAGTAAGTCGTCTTCCGCCTGCCTGGAGAAGCCGAATTCTGTTACACTAGTAGTCCAGCAACTGACGCGACCGAGGCCTACATGGTGATATCTGCAACATCTGCTCGACGAATGTTCCACTCAGGCTACGAGGGATTTTTAGCGTCGGTTCAGGACATACGGTAGGACTACGCAAACGTCGAATCTTCTTTCGTTGAGGCGGAGTTCCCCGATGTGTTTTCGAGCGAACTACCCGGCATGCCACTAGACCGAGAGATTGAATTCACCATAAACACCTTCCCGAATACACAGTCGATCTCTAAACCTCCGTACAAAATGGCCCCTGCTGAACTAAAAGAATTAAAATGCCAACTATAAGAGTTACTAGATCGTGGGTTCATCCGACCGAACGTGTCTCCTTGGGGCACGTCTGTGCTCTTCGTGAAGAAGAAAGATGGGACGCTACGCCTCTGCATCGACTATCGGGAGCTGAACAAGGTCACAATCAGAAATAAATATCTACTGCTATGGATAGATAACTTGTTTGATCAGCTACAAGGGCCAACAGTATTTTCAAAAGTTGATCTTCGCTCGGGCTACCACCAGCTGAAGATTAAGCCTGAAGACATGCCGAAGACTGCCTTCCAAACCCGATATGGGCATTATAAGTTTTCAGCGATGCCGTTTGGACTGATGAATGCACTTGCTGCATTCATAGATTTAATGAATCGAGTATTCCGGCCATTCATCGATAAATTCATGGTAGTTTTTATCGATGACATCTTAGTGTACTCGAAGACTAGGGATGAGCATGCAGGATACCTGCGAATGGTGCTGCAAATCCTTCAAGACAATAAGTTGTATGCCAAACAGAGTAAATATGAGTTTTGGCTGGACAACATATCCTTTTTGGGGCATATCATCTCTGTGCAAGGCATAGCAGTAGACCCACGGAAGGTAGAAGCTATTATACAGTAGAAATGGCCAGAATCAGCTAGTAATATTAGAAATTTCCTTGGACTGGCAGGCGCTACCACAGATTTATACAAGACTTTGCTAAAGTTGCATCGCCCCTGACTCAACTCACACGGAAGGGAGTAAAGTTCACTTGGACGGACGACTGTGAAGCTTCGTTTACGGGGTTAAAGCAGCGCCTCGTCACTGCCCCAATCCTTACTCTTCCGAATGGACCAAATGATTTCAAAATATATAGCGACGCATCAAGAAAAGGTCTGGGGTGCGTTTAATGCAAAGGGATAAAGTAATAACCTTTGCGTCGAGGCAGCTGAAGCCTCACGAGAAGAACTATCTGATACATGATTTAGAACTGGTAGCGATAGTCTTCGTGCTGAAACTGTAGTGCCACTACCTTTATGGTGTGCCGTGTGAGATCTGCATGGACCATAAGAGTTTGAAATATCTGTATACACAAAAGGATTTAAATCTTCGACAGTGGCGCTGGCTTGAACTTCTTAGTGACTTTGACTTAATGATCAGATACACGCCTGGCAAAGGAAACGGCGTAGCTGATGCACTGAGTTGAGTGTTCATTGGGAGTTTGTCTATTGATGATAGGCTGCATCGAGATCTTGAATCCTTGGGCATTACTCTAAAAAATAGATACAAAAAGTGGGCACAACTGGCACAACTGCATCTCGAACCCGACTTGTTACAAAAAGTCAAGTCCTCTCAGAAGGATGACCTGTTCCTGCAAAAGATGCATGCTCTTATCTCAGCAGGAAAGGCTTTCGACTTTGCGGTAGGTGCGGATGGGATGCTCCGAATGAAGGGAAGACTGTGCGTTCCAGACGATGCGGCCCTCAGAAAAAAGATACTCACTGAAGCTAATTATGCAAGTTATACTTCTCATTCGAGTAGTACTAAGATGTATCGGGATCTCCGCATGATGTTTTGGTGGCACGGCTTAAAACAAGATGTGGCACTATTCGTGTCGTATTGTATGGCTTATTAAAGGGTAAAAGCCGAGCACCAGAAACCAGGTGGAGAGCTACAGAACCTTGCTATTCTAGAGTAGAAATGGGAACATATAATAATGAATTTCATTATTGGCTTGCCAAGGACGCAACGGGGGCATGATGCTATTTAAGTTATTATTGATCGCCTCACCAAGTCTGCTCACTTTCTGCCTATCAAGTCTACTTGGAGTGCTGATTGCCTGGCTCAAATCTACCTCAATAAAATCGTTCGGCTCCACGGCGTGCCCATACCCATAGTCTTTGATAGAGATGGTCGATTCATATCGTGTTTCTGGGAAAGCCTGTGGTCAGCAATGGGGACGAAGTTGAAGTTCAGCTCCGCCTACCATCCACAGACCGACGGCCAAATGGAATATGTCAACCAGATCCTCGAAGACATGCTACGACTCTGTGCCTTGGATTTGAAGACTAGTTGGGACCTGCATCTACCTTTAGCTGAATTTGTATACAACAATAGTTTCCAATCTAGCATTCAGATGGCGCCGTATGAGGTATTATATGGGCAGAAGTGCCAATCTTCGATATGTTGGAACAAAGTTGGTGAACGGCAGATCCTTGGCCTCGAGCTCGTCAAAAAGACTGTCCAAAAGATTTGCTTGATTCGGAAAAGACTAAAGATAGCTCAAAGCCGCCAAAAGAGCTATGCTGATACACAACGGCGGTCCCTTAAATTTTTAGTAGGCGATAGGGTATTTCTCAAAGTCTCGCCCATGCGAGGAGTCACCAGATTCGGAGCAAAGGGGAAGCTAAGTCCGAGATTTGTCGGTCTGTTCGAAATACTAAAGCTAGTTGCCTCAGTTGTATACCAGATTGCTCTACCACCATCCCTATCCGAAGTACACGATATTTTCCATATTTCCCAACTTAGGAAGTATGTATATGACCCAAGACATATGGTAGACCTGGATCAACTGAACCTTTAGCCGACTTGACGTATGTAGAATAACCTGTGCAAATTTTGGATAGGAAAGGAATGCTGCTCCGAAGTCGTTCGATTCCTCTCGTGCGCGTGCTTTGGCAAAATTACTCTGTCGAAGAATCCACTTGGAAACTTGAATCCGAGATGAGAGAAAGGTTCCCCTCATTATTTCCTAGTGGTAGGTTCTATTCCTAAGTTTCGGGACGAAACTTCTAATTAGATGGGTAGGATGTGGTGCCCCGTTCCCCCTATTCGGGAAGCGCGGCTAAGAAATATAAGACGGTATCGTTCGATCGGGATAGATTAAAATAAAAACTCATCCTCGTTATGGATTTGTCTTTTCAGAATTGATTCCCATATTCAGTGGACCGTGCCCCCGGGATCGACTTAGCGGCAGAGTCAGAAGGGACCTCTCCGCTGCATCTTTTGTTGCCTAGTTTTTGCTGTCGCTTGTTGCTTTCATGCCTTGAGTTAGTTTTCGAATTTGCTTGAGTTTTCCTTAACGGTTTTGATAGATTTCATTATTTTTATTCGTTGAATTGCACTTCAATTCCGATAATGGAAAGAGTAGAAGAGTTATTGATCAGCTGTTCATGTCAATATAGGTGAACGAACAGTAGGCAACGCTAGAGCAGAGTCTTAAAGCATCTCTTTCCTTCTTTCTTCCAACAAACTAACCGAGTGGCTTTTATTTGATTCAGTTGGCCCTTCTTCCAAGCCTCACACCTATAAATCTCGCATTCTTGTTTGCCCCGATCAGACGATACCAAGTAATAACTAAAAGATACCAAGATAAAAAGGGAATAGACTTGGATTATATTGCTTGTCAACAAACTTGTGAACGGTTACCTACTGCATGCTAGTTGTTCAAAATATTCTTATGTATGCTTCAATTTTAGTTAGAATGTTTACTTCTTCTATAAATTGAGCCATGTGTAGAACACACTTGTTTATGCCACAACTGTTCAGGGAGACTATGCAAAATAGATCATATCATGTTACTTGTCTCCAATGCTTATTGCCTCAAACTGTATCAATGAATAAATTTAATATAAATGCCGTTGATCACGGACAACTTATGCACAAGGTCATAGTTCCTGCGGACGATCGCTGGGGCACTGGCACCGATCTGATCCGGATGGAACCTCATATTTAGTCTTCATGTACATCGGACAGGATAGTTTATGGAGCCCTTGTGTTCACGCCGCATATCATCCTCGTCAATGACTAAAATTGGTCTATTTGGCATACGCCAGTGATCCTATCGTATATTTAAACCTGTTGCAAAGCTAACTTGTGTCTTCTTGGCAGGGAAGGCATGGTAAGTATTGTGCAGGTGGTTCAGACGGGCAGGTAAATGTCACCAAGCGGTGGCGGATTATTTTATTGATTTCCATATATATTGCTTGCTGTAAACTGAACCAAGGCAAGATAGAAAGACCAAAAATAATATGCATGCTTCATCTAAACAACGTGTTGATTGGTATAGTTGGGTTAGCTTGCCTTCACCAATATATTTTGATGTACTGACCCTCGTTGAAACAGGTTCCCCGCACTAAGAAGAATCGAGCAAGGAGCAGAAGTCAATCTCCCAATCCAGTCAGCTGTAGGCACGCCTTGATCCGTGCCACCTTTGAAAGTATTTTGGAGAAAGAAGCTAGCAACCCAAGCAAATATGCAGCTTCGTGGGAAGGCCGTCATTCCTCCAGGAGGTCTTATATTTTAATTTTTAGTAAGGGATGTAATGTACAGGACTGCTATCTCATTTTTTGTTAATACTTTTGTAAGCCCATAGAGGCAACCTTATGACTCAGTTTAAGAGTTTGTAATAGATATTCATATTATTAATAAAAGAGAACTTTTCTATACTTCAAAATCTGTGTTTCAATTTATCTGCGTACTCTAAATATGTGCTCACTATGCGAAAGTAAAATGCTTAGCCTTGTGCGGTGCGCAACCTAGGCCCGCACGGTGGTCATGCCCGGGGGACGATTATCGATTCTACGGAATTGGGGCATGACAGTTGGTATACAGCCAGCTCCAGTGGTTCCATTGAGGAGGAGCGATAGAGAGCGTCGACCATCTATGAGATACTCAGTGGGTGAGTATGTGGTACTGAATGACGGTGGAGAACCCAAAAGTTTTACAGAGGCTATGGAAGACGAACACATGCAGGAGTGGATGGAGGCCATACAAGAGGAGATGAGTTCCTTGGAGGCAAACTCTACTTATGATCTGATGGTTGCCAAAAGGCTAGAATGCTTTGAAGAATTGATGGGTATTCAGAGTGAAGAAGACATATGATGCTAATCTCCCTTGATACAAAGCAAAGCTGGTAGTTAAAGGCTACGGTCAATAAAAATGTGTAGATTATGATGAGATCTTTTTGCCAGTCATCAAGTAGCCGTCTATTCGGATGGTGCTAGCATTGGCAGCCAGTTTCGACTTGGAGGTCGAGCAGATGGACGTAAAGATGACATTCCTCCATGGTGATCTTGAAAAGGAGTTGTACATAGAGCAGCTAGAGGAATTCTGTGAGAAGGGCAAGTCACACTTGGTCTGCCAGTTGAGGAAGAGCTTGTATGGTCTGAAGCAGGCTCTGAGGCAGTGGTACAGGAAGTTCGAGTCATTTATGGGTGTCACCCTCACTTTTTCAAATGAGGGTAATTTAGTCAATTTGCATATAATTATTTTTAGAGATTAATATTTATTTATATTATGCTAATAATTAATATTTATGGTGGTGCTATTTATTTATTAGTTAGTGGGCTAGCCTATTAGTTAGACTTGACACTTATGAATCCAATTAGACTTGTCATGACAACTTGTGAGCCCAACATGGACTAGGCCCATTAGACCAATTTTCTCTAATTAATTAGGAGGATTAGACTAATTTATATTAGATTAGAAGCTTTTCAATTTAGCCTTTTCCTAATCCTCTCCATAACTAACAAGCAGGGGCATATTAGGCATTTGCTAGTTTCTTGGAGAAGGGGATAAGGGGGTCGGCCACATAAAGGCCACTCTCTCTCTCTCTCTCTCTCTCTCTCTCTCTCTCTCTCTCTCTCTCTTCTCCTCTCTCTCCTTTTCATTTGCACTCATTTTTAGGTCCCCAAATTCTCTGGATTACTAATTTAACTCATTCCTCCATCAATTCTTCTCAATTTCCTCTCATTTTTACCACTCAAGGAGCATTAGAGCTTGTAGTTGCAAGGAGCACTTAGAGAAGGAGCATTGGTGAAGAGATCATATTCGGATTGTATCTAATTGTACTTTTTATTGGAAATCCATCTTCCAATAGGTAAAATTTTGAATTCACCTTCTTCCTAGCTTCTAAATCATGCATTGAACCTTTAGGAACACCCCAATTGCATAGGACTACCAATGGGATGAAGATCTAGGCCTAATTATTAAGAATTATGACTTCTACATAGGTTTTTGTGTGTATTTTGGGGGAAATTATGAGATTGACACATCAAGTATATATCATGAGACTAATTTAGGCTATTTGGACTTAGATCAGGGTTGGGATACTAGCTACGTGTTCATAGTTGGATACGAGTATGCTGTATCGCAATACGGTGTGATACATAGCTCATTTTGTGTGTTTGTGTGCAATTTCTTGTAATTCTTATTTTTATTAGTTCTAATAACTATTATTTTGTGTATTGGACATGTGAGAATGGTTATTGATATATGGGGGTGATCCTTATGGAATATTGGAAAGTTTCGGTATTCTAATTGAATGTGTTTCATAGAGTATACTATAGTGAACATCTAGTATTTGATTTAATGCCTCTATTGTATGTAGATTATAATATCAACATTCAGATTTTATACTTTATTAAGTAAATCAATACATGATGTTAATGGGAGTTCATTTTAGACTTTATATATATATGCATTGATTTGGGAATACACAATACTTGGGCACTGTAACAGTGCCTGGGAGTTTATATATTGCAGTGGTGTGTATGGGTATGGTCTTTTGGTGTTTATGGGTGTTAATTATTATTGGAATATGATCCTTATGACTGTGGCAGTGTTGAGGATATTGTATTGGAGGAAATCGAGTGAGGGAGGAAATATAGTAAGGTGGGTGTAAGAAAAACTGATACTCAGGTATCCATTTTGGCTGATACCTGAGTGCCTCTCTTCCAAATGTGATACCTGGTTCAAGTGCAGGTAAGAGCCATTAGCACACATACTGATATAAGTTAGGGAAGGTTCAGGTATCCTAATATACAGTAGTAGCAGTGACTAATGGAGGAAATTAATATAATATCTGTGAACTTGACTGTGTGTGAGTGTGTTAAGGTGTTGTGGTATGTTTTGCATCTATATGTGTGTGTATATGGATCATACAATAACATGGATCTGTGTATTTGGGGTTTAAGTTTATGGCTTCAGTTGTGTGTCATAATTAAGTAATTGGCAAGAAAGTAAGTGCATATATACCATCAGTAACAACAATTGATATTATAGTGTACATGTGAAGGTAAATAAGGGAAGGGATGAACTAGCTACAGCAGCAACAACTAGAGTAGGAGAGGCAACTGTTATAAAATAAACTTTATGTATCATGTAGTAGGCTCTGGACTCGGGTGCCTGGACATTTGGGGGGAGAAGTTGTCTGAAACTGAATATCCTTAGTGGCAGTAGGTTGTATCAGTTAGTTGTAGCTACAGCTGGAGAGCTTGTTAGTAAGTTAGTGATTAATTAGTAGCTATTAATTAGTTAGTTGACAAGTTATGATCATCAGTATAGGATTTAGATAGTAGTTAGTTTATAGAGGAAGTGGTGTTAGTATGAGAGGATTTCTTATGTTAGAAATTAATTAGATACATATAGATGCATCAGGTAGCTTTGGTGTTCTAAACATTATATTCTGCAGTGGGGTATCTCTGTTAATAGAAAGTAGTAGTTCAGTCAAGGGTAATGTAGTGTATCAGTTAGAGTTAGTAGCTGTTAGTATTAGAGGCTATATTTGAGTATCAGATAGTATATTATATAGGATTTAGGAATAGTTAATTGATAGTACTAGTTTGTAATGCCAACTAGTCAGTTAGTATAAGTTCATATCTATATTATACATATATGCATATCAGTAGTCAATTAGCAAGTTAGAGCGATAGTTAGTAATGTAGATATTAATGTAAGTTAATATATATAGTTAAGGTAGTTACTAATATTAACCTTGTGTCCTAGGAAATAACTTGGTATAGCTAAGTTTAGTTAGTTTTTGCCAATTCATGATCAATATAGACCAATCAATCTGGTATGGACCTAGTTTGGCCTAGAAGAGCATGTCTAATGCATTTTGGCTCATTTATCTCTTTTTATCACTATTTGATATGTCATTACTATCTAGGTGTGTGTGACACCAGCTTGGACACCAAGTGATATCTTTTGCTTATAACCAGAAGCGAGTACATTCTCTAATAGTTTTCTTATTTGACAGTCTCTATGTTATATGTATTTAGTATCGAGATATTTGATTCCTGACAAGATGGTTACATGGATTGGTATACGTAGATCCTTGTTATGAGATATTATTATTGTAATTACTCAATGATCATTGTGTCGTGCTTCATGATTACTCAGTAATTACTGTGATATCTTCGTTATTATATAGATCGTGATTATAGCGCATGATATTATAAACCATGCATTATGATATACGTGCTATAATGTGTCATGATATGGATCCGTGTACTAGTCGGGGGATGGAGAGATATTAGTGGATATGTGATTATACCTTATAGCCCATATTTTAGTGTAGCCCGTGATTGCTAGCAGATCAGGCAACTCACGTGTGCTCATGCTAGCTACCCTTTTATATACAGACAGTATTAAGCCCAAGCCGATCACATATTTTACTAATATTTTAAGGCCAAAGTTATTATTCTATTTTCTTATTTCCAGTTCACTACATTGATGTTCCCCACCATATTGTTCTCAGTTTACTTTTATTACTTACCATGATGCTCTTTCCTGTGATATTGCCTAGTTCAGTTACTTCCATTATTTATTTTTATTATTATTGTTGTTTCATAGCTTTTGTCAATTATTGGAACTGCTGTTGGGTTTGTACTTCGCTCCATCCTAACTGAATATATTTTTTAGGTGAATCATTAGAGGTCTGGTGTCCTACACATTATGAACTGCTGAAGATTGAGCCAGTTGAGCCTACACCCATAGAGCCACTTGTTGTAGTACCTCCAGTTGTAGATGTTTAGACTATTTTTGTGTTATATTTGACTCCATTAGTCTTCTATAGCATGTATATTATTTTAGAGATTTATGTTGATATTGGACTAGTAGATTGGACTTGTATTGAGACTGTTTGTATTTTTTTTACTTCTATTTCATATCATGCCATTCTTCCTCTAGTTTATGAATGTGATTGAGTATTGATTATATTTATCATGTCATTATATTGTTCCTCCATTTGGAGTTGAGAGAACCTGGACAAGTACCTTATATATATATTGTATCTGATACATATATATATATATATATATATATATATATATATATATATATATATATATATATATATATATATATATATATATATATATATATATATTATATTATTACATTGTTCCTCTATTTTTTACTTCTATTTCTTCTACGTCGTTGTTACGGCGTTGGCTGGGCATTGTCCATGTACTCGTGCCCCTATTCTGGATACGGGTCATGACAATGGGGAAGCAGGTTATGCACGAACGATGTCAGACCACTGTGTATTTATGAGGTACTTTGCTGAGAGTAATTTTATCATTTTACTGTTCTATGTTGATGATATGCTACTGGTGGGTCATAATGCCACTAGGATAGTGGAGTTGAAGTGCCAACTGGGCACGGCCTTCTCAAATATATTCTACGATATCTTCAGGGCAATGCTGATT
This sequence comes from Iris macrosiphon, assembly GCA_036927795.1. Taxonomy (NCBI): domain Eukaryota; kingdom Viridiplantae; phylum Streptophyta; class Magnoliopsida; order Asparagales; family Iridaceae; genus Iris; species Iris macrosiphon. The sequence goes on along the minus strand of JAYESA010000009.1, from coordinate 167,985,474 downwards.
CGAGACTTTCTTTTGGTAGTGACAAGCCGAAGCTGGTTGGGTATACCGACGCTGATATGGCTGGAGATGTAGACACGAGGCGATCGACTTTGGACTATATGATGATATTTTCTGGTTGAGCAGTATTATGGCAATCGCAATTGCAGAAGTGTGTTGCATTATTGACGACAGAGACATAGTATATTACGGCGATAGAGGCTTGCAAGGAGTTGTTGTGGATGAAGAATCTGTTGCAGGAAATTTGGCTAAAGCAAGAGCAGTATCCTTTTTTTTTGCGATAGTTAGAGTGTTATTCACCTTGTGAAAAACCAGATATTTTATAGTCGGTCCAAGCATATTGAGACCCGGTATCATTGGATACAGGATATTATGGAAAATAAGGAAGCGGCGCTTAAGAAGATTCATACAGATAACAATGGAGCAGACATGTTCACAAAGATTCTTCCAAGGAAAAAGTTTGAGTATTAAAGGCGAATAGTCGGGATGACGACCCCCTCCACATAGTTATAAACGGTGAGATTTTTTGGAGTGGGTGGGATTCCGAACCTATGTGGAGAATACCCCAAAGTGCGATGAGCGCCATCCGTGTGTCAAAAAAACTCAGAAAGTGCATCGAGCGCCGTGTATTGGAACATTTATGGTAAGCAAATATTATATTGGATTTCCATCTTTGACTTTAGTTATATATTTATGATTGGATCTTTCATATATTAAATTTCCATATAATTAGATTTTTTATTTATGGTAAGCTAATTTATGATTTAATTTTTATTAAATATATGATTGAATGTAATTAGATTTCCATAAATATTTTTGGTTTCCATATATAGATTTCCACATGGAAACCCTAATCCATACAAGGGTTTATATAAAGACTCATGTAATATAGGATAGAAAAAAATAAGAAAAAGAAAAAAGGTGGCAAGAGTGTCATTGCAACTTTGGAGAGGAGAAAGAAGTATTAGAGGCTGTTTCGGAGAAGGAGATCAATTTGGGGTATTTCTCTTTGTCTTTTTTCTGTGGTTGCAATTTATTTTCTGTTCCAAAGAGTTACGATGATCTGTGCTAGATTGGTGAGAAGCTTGTAGAGGGTGTAATCTCTTTATTACATTATTGGAGGTTCTTCAGGGTTGGACTCCGATCGTCCCATAGTTTTTTCTATCTGGGTTTTCCACATAAAAATATATGTGTCTGCGATTTGTGTTTGGTATTTTTTGGTTTGTGCATTTTGCTCGGTTCTCTCGCAGGTACTCTCTGATTTGGGAAACGGTTTTCGTATTTCGTTTCCAATACAACATCGCTTTCATTAGGAGATCTCAAATCTCACCACTAAATATCTGCACAATAGCTCGACAGGACCTCTTCATGCTTTCAATTGATGTAAACTCACCAATTTTTACATATTCCTCAGTTGAATTTGCAGGTTGACCATATGCTAACATTCGAAAGACAGCAGTAATTTTTTGCAATGAAGATAATCCAAGTCTGCCTAGACCATCCATCCATTGAACGAAGTAGTTGTCATGACATTCAACAACACTAACTATATGAAGAAATAAACTATGACTCGTTCAGAATCTCCTACGAAAAATTAACTCATTATACCTTGGATTCTTAGCTAAGTAGTTATTCCATACATTTTGATGAGCTTCCTCCATGTTGCGATTGATCACTATATGACTAGGAATCGAGCCTCCATGAGTTGGCTCATCATCATCACTACAATTAAGATATTGAGCAATTAAGAGGTTATTACTAGCAGCTAAGTGAAATACCATATCCTCTTGGTGCTTGATAGTTGCAATTTCATTTGTAATGTAGTCGAGCTCCTTATCTTCATCAGATGAGCTAGATGAAGATAGTATATGAGATGGACCGGCTCTAAAGTTCTTTGATGAAGAAAGATGGTATGGAAATAATTAAAAAAAAATGGATGAGGAAGTGGGTGATGAAATGAGTGGTGGTATGCATCCTTTTTATAGGAAAAAAATTAGCGGGTTAGAGTTGTATAAATATTATAAAATAATATTATATTATCTTTTTAAATAATATTAATAATATAACGTTAATGTATATGATCATATTAAATAGTTGTGAAGAAATAAATTTATGTAAAAATAAATAATAGTTGTTTATTATTTGAGGATTGATGGATTGGAGATATAAAATTTTGAGGATATCATAATATAGGAATATTCATTTTTTAGTCCTCAAATTGAGGGAATTTTTTAGGATGGGTTGGAGATAGCCTAAGATATGAGCTCAAAAGTAGTGGTCAAGTTTTAGATCTAAGCTCAAGCTTGGCTTTCTATAAAATTTGAGAGCTCGAGTTTGATTCTAGAGTTGCTTGTTCACTTCATAAAGTTTGAGGTGTTGGCCCAAATGGGTAACCATCAACTCGATTTCGATAATCGATAAACTAGGATCTGATATGACTCAATACGACATATAAAATGACAATAGTTGCATCTCTGTTACTTTGCTGAAGACATGTTGCATCAAATCTAAAAGTTGTGTTATTGAGTCTGTATTTTATATTCATTGAGTCTAGGACAAAATATACATCGGGTTCGTATTGGCACTAGAAAACTCAAACCCATATTAAACCGAAACCTAGTCCACTCAAAATAGCCTGAACAAAATCAAACCTAGACCCAATATTCTGGAAACAGACCAACAGAGTTCGGACAAAACTCGAGGCAAACTCGGTCACCCTAAGACCCACTTTGCAATGTTACTCCGTGAGACCAGGATTTTAACGTTCGATTTTCTGAATGTTGGGCATCCGAACTCGGCCCAAACTCGGTTCAGAAAAACTCTATAAATAGAGATTGAATTTCATATTCTTATTCACCCATTCACTCACTTTCATATCTCTATCTTTCTGAGCTATAAATCTTCTTCATTTCTAAGATCAACTTCCAGCCTTCTAGTGCCAACACGATTCCGATTTATAAGTCTGATAGAGTTGTAAAAAGCTTAGTTTGTCAATTTCTCTAGTGTTTAAAGTTGGCGTACCCTTCGGATCAAATGCACGTGTGAAGTCTTTCGAGCCTTCGGATCAAGCTTTATATTATAAGAAGTTTATAAGCCTTCGGATCAAAGCTTGTGATTCACTATTGGTGATTATAGTGGATCAACTCCGAGCAAGAGTTCTCGGGCCTGGACTAGTCCTCTCAGAGGAAAACCAGATAAAATTATGGTATTTGCGTTTGCTCTTCTCAACTATTACTTTATTGCATATTCATAATTGATATATCTATTGGTACATATACTGCCTTTATGTTGCTTATTTTTAATTAGGGTTTATTATTTCTGCTGCACACACACACTTTATTCACCCTCTCTAGAGTTTCCCTAATGTTCCTACAATTAGAATCAGAGCATGTACTCTCTGAATTGGTTTCTGATCCCAATTGTTCCTACATTTGGTATCAGAGCAAGTTATATCAGGTTATATTAATTTTGCATAGTCTATACACTCTAGAATACATATGGATAACATAAAATCTATCTTCACAAGAGAAGGTCAGTCCATAGATAGACCCCCATAGTTTGATAGAAATAATTTTACTTATTGGAAGACATGGATGAGGTTTTATTTAAAATCTCTTGGTTTTGATGTTTGGACCAATGTTATTAAAAGCTACAGAAAACTCACTATTATTTCTTCTCTTACTTCCAAGTTTGTTAACAAACCTTATTATGATTATACGGAAGAAGAAAAGAGGTTAGCTAGTCTTGATGCAAAAGCAATGAATACTTTTTACTTTACTTTAGACAATAATGAATTTAATCCTATTTTTTCTTGTGCAACCTCATATGAGATGTGAAAACTTTTTGAAGCTACTTATGAGTACAATCATGAAGAATAAGCTAGAGATCTAGAAGTAGAAGAAAGTTCTAACGCAAGCATTCGACACAAAAGCAAAGCCAACGATTCAGACGATGATCAATCACAAAATACAGCAAATGTGTACGTAATAGCATTTGATCAGGTATCTACAAACCCTCTATATGATGACTTTAATTTTGATGAATTGGGTGATGCTTTTAGTGATCTTCTTAATGACCACAAGACACTTTTGGATAAATACAAGGACACTAAGAAGGAACTCAAAGCACATAAGCAGGAGAATAATATATTGTCTATATTTTTAGATGATATTAGAGAGACACAATCTACTAGTGACACAAATGAATTGTCTGCTATTAGAATAAACTTGCATGAAGCTTTACTGAGTATTGAATAGAAAGACAAGGATTATATCAAGCTCAAAGAAGATTATAAAATAGAGAAGAAAAAGAGTAGTGATGCACTTATTAGAATTAATGCTTTAACTACTAGATATACTGAGTTATATGACACTTCCAAAAAGCTGGAAATTAGATTAGAAAAATAGCCTGTATAGACTGCTTCCCAATCTAACATGTGTCACTCAAAACCCAAGGACACTCATAAGGCCAAACCTTATAATCATGCATTTTATTACAAATATCCACGCAAGACACAATGCACCACTTTACATAGTCATATTCACCATAATGTTTCTAACACTTATGTCCATGCTACATGTCATTACTGTGGTCTACAAGGACACATTTCACAATAGTGTAATATTAAACAGTTGGATAGTATGAATAAGTTTATGTGGATACCAAAAGCTAACAAATATGGATCCAAATCTTGAATACCAAAGTTTCTGCCTAATGATGTAGGTAGAATATCTTGTGTCAGGATTTAGCACCAATGAGAATGTTGGTGGTTACAAAGCTACAAATGTCATCTTTCAAGCAATTGCACCAACATAAGTATAGCAACGAAAGCTACTTTGGTAACATAAAAAAAATATTTCCTTCCTAAATGGCTAAATTATATAATCAAGCATGTCTTTAATTTTTTAATTATAAATATGAGACTTATGATACTAGCATGCTTAGTTAATTCTTATTATTTCATCTAGCATGACTAGTGGTTGAGTATTTTTAAATATTTTATTGACTATTGTACATAACTAAATATGGATTTGAATCATATGTTCTTTGATCACCTTATTTATTTAGTACATATTTTTCAAGTATATATATTTTTTTTATCTTTGGGAAATAAGATTTACGATATTTGATTAATTCTTTTGTTAACTCTGAACACCATTTTGCTGATATCCTTACTAATCCCTAGCCAAGTATCGCCTTAACTTTATTTGTCAAGAATTAGGAATTCTGAATTTGAATGATGTACAAAGACTTAAATTGCTTGAAATTCTTTTAAATCTAAGTTCTGTAAAAGTAAAAATTGTTTTGGGTATAAGTCGAAAGGGCCCTTCTGTCAAAAAGACGTAAATAACCTAAACAACATGGTACTTAAGTGTCTTCGGACCACCACTAGATGGGATTCGGCCCCTACAACTAACCCAAGATGATTGACACTTTATAGAATCATGATTTGTTAAGGTCTTTTCTGTAATTTATTATTTCGAAGACAACAACGAATTCAATGTCTACTTTTTGACTTAAAGTTGGCAACTGTTATCGTCAAGAACCAGAATTTCTAGTTTTAATTAGACATTTAAAATTACTGGTGACATCAGTAGTTATTGGCTCGGTCTTTAATAGAAATTGATGATGATGATATTCTAGTTACAATTGGTATGTTTTTTAGGCTATATATTTCCTATATTCTGCACTATGAAAGATTTTTTTTATTGTATTCATAGTATATGGAGTATCTATAAAAGTTCATGATTATCTATATTTAGATAGGTCATACTTTGCAGGGGAGCATTCCAATCATTTGAATATTTCATTCTCAAGGATTTTGGTTCTCTCATTTATATTCATGTTTATCTAAAGAATATTCATATAGCATGCTAAAATAATTGAGTTTAAATGCATGAATCATGGATACTCGGATAGATTTTTTTATAACTTATCATTCATTTATGTCATTAAATAGTATCTATAATTTTTAATTGTATCTTATTTTTCTTCATTTTGTGTTTCATATGTTGTCTATATTTGCTCCACGAGCTATATCATTTTGATAAAATGATAAAGGGGGAGAAAAAGGACCGATACACAAGACAAGTACAAAATAATGGAAGAAGCAATACAGAAGAAGACTATGAGATAGAAGAAGCAATACAATAGAAGATTAGGATATATAATGCGCATGTACCGTCATTCAGGAATTACGGGAGAGCCTTGTACTTTTCAAAGATCTGTGCCCAGGTATGAATATTGATGTATCGATCATAGTTTGTCAATTATCAAAATGGAGGAGATTGTTAGCCCAAATTGGTAACCATCAACTCAATTTCAATAATCGACTAACTATGATCTGATATGACTCAATACGACACATAAAATGACAACCATTGCATCTCTGTTACTTCGCTGAAGACATGCTGTAACAAGTCTACAAGCCGTATTATTGAGTCTGTATTTTATATTCATTGAGTCTAGGACAAAATGTACATCAGGTTCGTGTTAGCACTAGGAAACTCAAACCCATATTAAACCAGAACCTAGTCAACTCAAAATAGCCTGAACCAAATCAAACATGGACCCAACATTCTGGAAACAGACCAACAGAGTTGGACAGAACTCGGGGGCAACTCGGGATGAACTCGGTCACCCTAAGACCCAGTTTGTAATGTTACTCCGTGAGACCAGGATTCTAAAGTTCAATTTTCTGAACGTTGGGCATCCGAACTCAGTCCGAACTCGATTCAGAAAAATCCTATAAATAGAGATTGAATTCCACATTCTTATTCACTCATTCACTCACTTTCCTATCTCTATCTTCCTGAGCTATAAACCTCATGTATTCCCAAGATCAACTCTCAGCCTTCTAGTGCCAACGCGGTTCTAATTCAGAAGTCTGATCGAGTTGTAAAAGCTTGGTTTGTCAAGTTCTTTAGTGTTTGAAGTCGGCATTCCCTTCGAATCAAACGCACGTATGAAGTCTTTCGAGCCTTCGGATCAAAGCTCGATGTTGTATGAAGTTTGTAAGCCTTCGGATCAAAGCTTATGATTCACTATTGGTGATTATAGTCAACTCCAAGCAAGTGTTCTCGGGCCTGGAATAGTCCTCTCAGAGGAAAATCAGGATAAAATTGCAGTGTTTGCATTTGTTCTTCTTAACTCTTACTTAACTGCATATTCATAATTGATATATCTGTTGGTACATATACTATATTTACGTAGCTTAATTTTTAATTGGGGTTTATTATTTTTGCTGCACACACGTACTCTATTCACCCCCCCCCTCTAGAGTTGACCTAACGGTCCTACATGAGAAACTTTAATTATATACAAGTTGTTTTCAGAATTTTTTTTTTTATACAAATTGAACTCTTATTAATTTTATGTCAAATTAGAAATTTGAAAGGTCTATAAGGAAGTCAAAAAAAAGGTCTAGAAGATTAAGATATTTTTTTGACTTAAATATGTAAGTGTTCCCTTTTTCATATAAGTACCCTGATTTTAGAATATTTTTAATAAAAAAATTCAAGTATAATGAATCATGAATCAGTCTCCCTAATCCACAGAAAATAGGACTATGAGTGCCCTCTCAATTTTATCTAGGCTTATTTTAACCAAAGTCAAGGGTTACTATAATTTATAGACAATTTAGCCCTTGTTGTTCGTCAAGACCCTTTATTATTCAAGCTCTACATCATCATTCTCAAAATTAATGTCCTTAGAATATATTAGTAAGTGGTGGCGAATTTAGGACAAACGATAAATTCTTCAAACAAAGTTCATATGTACATTTAAATTTTGATTTTCTAATAGTATTGATCTCTTGGGTTTATGGTATTTGTTTTGTTGAAAAAAATTGCATGATATTATTAGATTTGAAAAGAGTATTGTAAACCTATGGTTTTCTTTTTTAGGGTTAAGGACAAAATAATCAAAAAAAAACAAAATTGCTCTCATTAAAGTAATTTACATTTTCTAAATAGTTTAAGTTAACCATAAAGACTTATAACTCTTTATGTTTTAATGTTTTGGAATTTATTAGCAATTCATGTGATTTGAGAGATTTTATAAAAATATAGCAGATCTAGGGAACTAAAACAAAAAGTTACTATAAATTAAATAAAAATGAGACATAACATGATCTTGATTTTCCTAATAATTTTATTATTAAGCTCAAGCATGGCCAAAGAACGAACTTTTCAACAACCACCCCTCCAACCGACCCGTGAATGGTTTGGCTCGTTAGCACTTGTACCATAGGGATAAAAATTTGAGAAATCATAAGTCAAACTTATCATAATTTTAGTTAATGTTAAACGTCATAGGCCTCCTCTAGAATTACAATAATAATAAAAACAAAGCTTTTATCCCAAATTTCTATGGTTGACTGTTTGAATTCTCTTCTTTCATTCAACACTATTAAGGGCCATATCCTCGGTTATACTAACGAGATCAATATCATTCTTTAACACTTTAAGCCATGATAGTCTAGGCCTACATTTAGTCCTAGTGACTCCACTAATTACTATATTATCACTCGTTTTATAGGAGCATCTATTGGTATGTGCTACGCATGTCTAAACTACTAGTCGATTTATTTATCTTGTCCTTAATTGTCGTCACCTCTAACTTTCTATCGATACACTTATTTTTTATCGTTTCCTTTAATATTCTGTCACTAATCTATATTAGCGTTCTCATTTCATCTATATTAACTTTTTGATATATTATTTTTAATTGACAAATACTCTAATCCAGAAAATAGGGCTGGTACTATAGTAGTTCGTAAAATTTACTTTTCAACTGCAGAGGTATCTTGCGATCATAAAGTACTTCAGACGCACTCCTCCATTTTAACCATGTTTTAATTTTGTGCATGACATCATTTTCAATCCTTCCATCACGATGAATGATTGATACTAAATACCGAAAACTAACACTCTTAGATAATTTTTTTGTCCATCTATATTGACTTCTCCCCCATTTCTCTTTAAATTCAGTTGAAATTATATTTCATTTACTTTGTTTCGTTATACTAATTTGTAATCCCTTATACTTCAAAGTCTTCCTCCATACTTCTATTTTAGTTTATGACCCCTTCTACTCTCATCAAATAACATAATATGATCAACAAACATCATGAGACCTTCTCCTGAATATGCCTAGTAATTCCAATTACTATCATAAAAGGACTCAAGGTTGATCCTTGATATAAGCCAATGGTAATAAGGAACATGTTAGTATCTACTCAAATAGTTTATATGATCGTCGTAATTCTATTATACATATCCTTTAGTCTCAATATGAGTACTAAAAACTTGTTTCTTCTTCAAAGTCCATTACATTATCTTTCTAGTAACTCGATCATACGCTTTCTTTATGTTAATAAAAACCATATGTAAATCTCTCTTTTTCTCTTTTTTGTTGATCTTATTAGTAAGTAAATAACTTATATAGTGGATTTCTCCAGCATAATATCAAACCAATTTTCTAAATTCTAAGTCATTTTTCTTATCTTTGCTAAATTATTCTCTTTCATATTTTTGTGGTATAATTTCATAAGCTTAATTTCTCGATAATTGTTATAACTTTGAATATCTCAGTTGTTCTTATATATGGGTACTACTCTTTTATTTGGATTCTTCTTAGTCCTTATGATTTTGTTAAATAATTTGCTAAGCCACATTAATCCTTTTATTAGCGTTGGGTGGGTTTCCTAACCTATATGGAGACACCCCAGAGACGAGAGTCATCCGTGTGTCAGAGAAGCTCGGGAAGTTAAAGGCGACAAAGGTGGTTTGATTTAAGTGTATGAGAAAAATTGCAGTCAATATTAGCGATATACCATAGGTGAACCGCTGTCGATGTATCAGTATACTAGTTTTGAAATAGTTTATTTCAGAATATGTTTCGATTCAAAGTGCTATACTTTTGGTATACCATAAGTATATTAATAATGATTTATTATCGATATAACGGTATCGAGGTTGAAGCCAAAAATATGTATTTAATCAACACCGTTGGATTAAAATCAATGGTCTAGATGCTTGTAGGAATAAGGATCTTTAAATAGAATATTTCCTAACCATAATCCATTATTATCTACCAAAGAGAGATCAATGTGAGAGAGTTATCAAGTTTGTAACTTTTTAATAATAAAAATAAGGGATTCATGGTTATTTCGAAGAGATATCGTTCAGGGAGATCATCGGTGATTGGTTCTCGTCATCTTCATCTTCAGTAATCTCTTATAATTTGTTTTTATTACTTTGAGTAGTTAAGATGATCTGTTTATGTTGAGTTATGAGGACTTATTTAGTCCCACATCAGATTGGAAATATGGAGGAAGCTAGCCTTCTCCTATATATATGTACTCCCTCCTAAATAATAAATTATCCATTATTTCTTTCTATATGGTATCAGAGCCAAAATTTTGAATCTCTTTTTCCATATTAAAAATATATATTTATTTTTCTTCTTCACCAGCCACCCTTATTCTCCTTCACCTCCCTTCTTCTTTGTCATCGACGTTCCCCTCTGGGTGTCGTTGAACCCGTCGGGAAGCAGGGTACGCTGTTAAACCTGCGGGAAGCTGGGTACGTATCTGTTGACCTTGTCCTCGTCATACGCTGGCATAGGCGAGTTATTCGTTGGATCATGGATAATCAGAGAGAAACTTTTGTGTGATCCTTTGATTTCAATCTCAATACGGGTTCTGAAATTAGAGAACCTACTTCCTAGAAAGTTTTACACAAATCTCTATTTCTATCCTTTGTTTTGACTGGTTCTATACATCGTGCACCTCTCATGCCGCATAAACTTAGAGGTGTATAGATAGATGGAGAAAGCCATAATCGTGTGTAGGAGTATAATCAATGGTTGAGTTGCGTTTGATCCCATCCCTGTGTTGGGTTTGCGATAAGTATAATTATGGAGATGGGAACACCTGTGACTAGTCAGGAGATGAAGGAGATACTGAAGGGGGTGGCTAAGATATTTCATGCAAAATTAGAGGAGACCTTATCCAGTAGGGCAGTCGTATCCGCACAAGAACCATCACAAGTGAAGGATAAGATAGAGTTGTTGTCTAATGACATCAAACTTGAGGAGACGAGAAATAACCTTAGTTGGTCTAGGTGGGTGCTGCTGAACCTTCGGACCAAGGAACTTGAAAATTATATGAAGGAAGAGTGCACTGAGCCAGAGGATAAGACGAGTGGTGAGTGAAGCACATGGAGTTACCTTAATTCTTGGATAATTTTTTGGTTGCTGACTTCTGTGTCTCCATCAATAGTTGGAATGGTAGAGTCGATCTGCAGTACAGGTGATGTCTGGAAGACATTGGCTGGGATGTACTCTAGAGTTGGGAGTGTCATGATGATGATGGAAGTTGAGGAAAAGATTGATGCTACCACACAGGGGGAGAAGATAATACTCTAATATACAACAAAGCTACGTCACTTATGGACGGACTTAGACCACTATAATCCGCTATCATTGCAGAACTCGACAGGTGTTCTCCTTGGGATGCAGTACCTTAAGCATAGGTTTGTGGCTTATTTTATCAAGAGCCTAAACTCACATTTGTAGGCTAGGAGGGCAACAATGTATCATCTGCCATCTCTTCCATCCCTGGATGAGACTATCGCATCGATGGAGCAAGAGAAGATCAGACAGAATATAATGAAAGATGAGACCTCACCTGCTGTCTATTCGGCATTGATGGTTTCTAGTGCTCCCATCAGTGATGACATAGAGTGCTATAATTACGGAAAGAAAGGGTACCTCAGCTACAACTGCCCTTAACCCCCTAATTTTAGTCATGGCCGAGGAGACAAAGGACAGAGAGGTGGACGTGCATGTCAAGAAGGGAGGGGACGTGGAGACCGAGGAGTTTCTCACCTAGTTGTGGCAAAAGAGACCACTACTGTAGATGATTAGAGATGAGATAAGAGAGCTGTAGGAACTACGTCAATTCAAGCTTCAGGTTGAGAGTTCTAAGGGCAAGGGAAAGGTTACTCAGGATTTGGATGACACAACTTACCTTGCTAACTTTACTGGTTACACTCATATGGGCGAAGGTATCCCACTTTAGGCACTTGCATCCAATAAATCTCATACTGGTTGGATCATAGACTTATTTGTATCTAGGCATATCATATGTGCATCTAGTGAGTTTATATTATATTATTCGAGCAAACATATGCATCCCAAGACAGTTCAGACTGCTGATGGGACATACTAACCTGTCAATTGTATTGCATATTCCTTTATTTCAGGTCAACTTACTTTATATTAGCTCTCTCATTGATAAATTGAATTACATTATTCTTTTTTATCGGGATATATATTCTTTTTAGAAGAAGGACACTAGGAAGAGCCTTGGGACTGGCATCTTGCATGATGGCCTTTGGTACCTGGACAGGGAGGCTACAATGCTTGCTGGTACTGTTAGTGGAAGGCCAGAGGTAGAATTAATGCTTCAACACTGCATATTGGGACATTTATCTTTTGATAGTTTGAATAAGTTAGAACCTGAGATAATAAATAAAGTAAAAAAAAGTTATTTTGTAATGCTTAGGGAAGCATATATGTTGTACTTGTAAAATAGTTGGTCTTCGAAGTTTTAAACCATGTGCACTTGTTTATTTTGATATTTGGGGACCGTGTCCTACTACTTCTATTAGTGGATTCAGATGGTTTGTTACTTTCATTGATTGTTACTCACGTATGACCAGGATCTATATGATGAAGCAAAAATCTGAGGTGTACAAATATTTTTAAGACTTCTCGACGTATATAAAGATCTAGTTTGGAGTACATGTGAAGATTCTTTGGACAGATAATAGGACCGAGTAGGCTAACAAGGAGTTTGCAACTTTCATCTCTAGTCGAGAATTCTTCATCAAACTACTTGCCCAGACACTTCTTCTCAGAATGGGATGGCTGAACGCAAAACATGCACCTACTGGAAGTGGCACGTTCATTGATGCTGACGATGAATGCGCCTAAGTTCTTGTGGAGTGAGGTTGTTATGACATCAACTTATCTGATCAACAGGATACAGTCATGAGTATTAGGGATGAAGACACCATATGAGATGCTCTTGGGCTCTAATATTTTTATTGTTCCACCCAGAGTGTTTGGATGCACATATTTTGTGAGAAATCACAGATTGATGGTGGGCAAACTGGATCCACAAGTAGTTAAATATATCTTTGTGGGCTACTTATCAAGTCATAAATGATACAAGTGTTGGTTACCCACTGAAAGAAGGTTGTTTGTCTGTATGAATATGACCTTCCGAGAGTTTGAACAATTTTATGGAAAGAAGACGGAGTTAAGTTCCTTGTTCGAGGATGGCTCTACTGATGCTAGTAGAGAGGGGAAGAATAAGTGTGGCATCGTGGTTGGTATGATTCTATGTCCTTTTTAGTCACCGAGGAGTGATGGTGTCTCGGAAGGGAGCCGACAGTCAGGGAAAGGCGACAGTCAGGGTAGCTGAGAGTATATAGGGAGCATGAGCAGCAGGAGCAACATGAGCAACATGATCAACATGAGAACAATAAGCAGCATAAGGTGCCTCATGTGCCTCTGGCAGTACCTACAAATTCTAATAACCCAAGTCCCTCTTCTCCAGTTGCTTCTTCAACCTTTTCACCCTAGTCACCTGGTAATAATTCCTCCCCTGATACTTTTAATACTTCTGTCTTGCTTCGTAGAACTTATAGAGTCAATGTTGGAAAACCTCTAACTAAGTTTGACTGTTGGGATACTGACATTATACATTATATTTCATATGCATCCATTCCACCTGCATATAAGTCATTCTTTGCATCATTGGATTCAGTGCTTGTACCTAACAACTGGCAGGTAGCTAAACAAGATCTTAGGTGGTTGAGTGCCATGCAGGAGGAACTTCAGGCCTTGAAGAAGAATGACACATGGGAGCTGGTACCACTGCCAGCTGAAAAGCATAATGTTGGATATAAATGGGTTTGTACTATTAAGCAGACTCCAGAGGGCAAGATTGACAGGTAGAAGGCCAGATTGGTTGCTAAAGTCTACTGCCAAACTTATGGTATCGACTATGAAGAGACTTTTATTTCAGTAGCAAAGATGAGCACTATGCGAGTGTTGGTGTCATGTGTTGCCAACTTCAATTGGAAACTACATCAGATAGATATCAAGAACACTTTTTTATATAGGGATCTCCAGGAGGAGGTGTATATGGAGATTCCACTAGGCTTTTCTACTTCACAAGCAACTGGGAAGGTATACAAATTAAAGAAGTCTGTGTATGGGCTAAAGCACTCTCCGAAAGCATGGTTTGATAGATTCAGGCTTACAGTCTATGGTATGGGGTATAGGCAGTACAATGGATATCATATTGTGTTTTACAGGCACTCCAAGACTCGTATCACTGTTCTTGCAGTCTATGTTAATGATATTATAATTACTGGAGACGATACTGAGGAGATCCTACGGCTGAAGAAAAGACTTGAAGAGGAATTTGAAGTCAATGATCTGGGACAGTTGAAATACTTTCTTCCAATTGAAATTGCAAGGTCACAAAATGGTATAGTACTTTCTTAGCGAAAGTATGCTCTGGTCCTTCTTTTAGAGACAGGGATGATGGGTTGCAGGGTTGCTTCTACTCCTATCGAGCAGAATCACAAGTTTTATGCCGAGGGTGGTGATCCGGTGAGTAAGGAGAAATATCAAAGATTAGTTTGTCGGCTTATATATCTGTCATACGAGACCTGATATTACTCAGGCCATGAGTGTGGTGAGTAGATCTATGCATGATCCCAGATAGCAGCATATGGTGGCAGTTCGTAGAATTCTCAGTTATATTAAAGGAAGCCCAGGTAAGGGGTTATGGTTCAAAAAATTTGGACATCTGAGAGTTGAAGGCTATTGTAATATCGATTGGACGGATTGTATGGACGATCGCAGGTCCACTACAGGTTACTATATTTTTGTTGGAGGCAATCTTATATCTTGGCACAGAAAGAAGCAAGATGTAGTGGCTAGGTTTGCAGCTGAGGCCGAGTACAAGGCTATGGAAGTTAGCCTATGCGAGATGATGTGGGTAAAAATTTATTGTCTGAGATACGTTTGTTTAGAGGAGACTCTTTACAACTTTGGTGTGACAAAGAATTAGCAATAGATATCACAAATAATCCAGTTCAGCATGATCATACCAAAAATATGGTGATTGATTGATTCTTCATCAAGGAGCAACTGAATATAGGAGTTGTAACTTTGAGCTATATGAAATCAGAAGAGTAGTTAGCTGATTATTTAACTAAAGGTTTAGGTCCTAGAGAGTTTGATATCTTTTGTAATAAGATAGGGATGATTGATATCTATCGCCCATCTTGATAGGGAGTATTGAGTTATGAGAACTTATTTAGTCCCACATCAGATAGGAAATAAGGAGGAGGCTAGCCTCCTCCTATATATATGCACTCCCTCTTGAATAATAAATTATTCATTATTTCTTTCTACAGTTTGGATCGGTGGAGAAGGTTGTATAGGGTATAATCTTTTATTTCATTAGTAAAGGCTTTTCTAGGTTTGGACTCCGATCATCCCGTGGATTTTTCCACAAGGGTTTTCCTTGTTAAAAAGTGGTTGTGTTTGCATTATAATTTCTTAGTTATTTTCTAAGTTGGTTTTGTGTATTTTTTCTCAGTTCTCTTACGGTCTCTTAGTTTGGGAGAACGATTTTCGTGTTGCATTCCTAATAAAGTGGTATGAGAGCTTTGGTTTTATAGCAATATCAGGGCAGAAGTTGTCAGATGTTAGAGTTGATAGTCAAAACAAGTAGAAGAAATGGATATGAAGCTGGTGCGTATGGTAAACCCAAACGATTTCAATTACCACTATTGGCAGAGAAAGATGAAAGATTTGTCAAGAACTGCATTATTCAGTATTTGCTTTCGAGAAGCCTAGTGATAAATTCGAGGAAGACTAAAATTTTGAGCATATACAAGTGTATGGGTATATTAGGAAGTTCGTGGATGAGAATGTGTATAATCACATTACTAATATTGAACACGCAGAGATATTTTAGGAGAAGGTAGAATCCTTGTATGCTAAGTTAGAGTAAATAAATTGTTCCTGATCCAACTGATGATGTGTCTTCGGTACAAAGATGATTCATCCATTACGTATCATTTGAGTAAGCTCCAGGGCGTGATTGATGAGTTATCTTCTGTGGGGGTAAAGTTCGATAATAAACTATAGGGACTTTGGTTGCTATATACATTGCTAGAGTCATAGAAAATCGTAAGAATGTCTATGATCACTTCTGCTCCAGAAGGCATGGTTAGTCTAGAATTCGCCAAGAGCATGTTGAATGAAGAGATGCAAAGGAAATCTCAAGGCACTTTATCCATATCCCATTCAAGGGTGCTTATTTAATGGCAGGAGTAAAATCAAGGGTCCGAGAGGTAGCAGTTGTGCCCAATATGCACTCCCTTTCATATAATAGTGTGAATTTCTTGCTTCATTTGGCAATCACCAATGAACCTTGAAAAAGCTTCTACTGATAGTTCCTAAAGATATTGAAGAATCCCTCATCATCTAACCTTCCAAACAATATCAAGTTAAAATAGATATTATGGACATGACGAACACCTTCGAGAACAAGAGTTGATCCTCTATTTGTCTGTAAATGCACGTCTCCTATATCAACAACCTTTGATATATTTTTATTGCCCATCTTCAATACTCCACGGTCTCATTTTTTGTTTGTGGCAAATAGTTCCATATTATGAGATACATACGCTGAAGCCTCCGAGTCCATTACCTAAGAATTTGTATCGTAGGCAAGATTCATGATTACCTCATCATCATAATAATGATATCGCCTCCATATGCTGAGACCTCTGCTTCCCCTTGTCCCCTTCTTCTTTCTCTTCCAAACAAAATAGTTTTGCTTGATGTGACCCTTCTTACCACAATGGTAATACTTTGAGTCCTCATATCGACTCTTAGACTTGTCTCTTATAATGCTACCGATTTGTGGCACATATGGCTTAGCTATATCAGCAAAAAATGAATGAGCTACCTGTTGAACATGAAAGTGATTATGGGATTGAAGTATACAAATTTAGAAAGGTGCATGCACTACATGGCTGGAAAGTAAAATATGGTGTCTTTCTAAAGTTACCCAGCTTCGAGAAAGCTGGGTTGCTCGAGTTGGTTCACCGAGACACCTACGTCCAATGAAGGTAAAAACTATTAGTGTTGCTTCTTATTTTGTTACATTCATTGATGATTATTATAAGAATGTTTGGGTTTGTTCCATAAAGACCAATGATCAGGTATTATCTAGTTTTAAGGAGTTTTGGGCCTCCATTTCAAGAAAGATGGGTAAGAAGTTGAAGTATGCTCGGTCAGATAATGGTGATTAATATATTGGTTCATTTGATGTATACTACAAAGAGCAAAGAATTCGATACCAGAATACTCCGACAAAGACACCTCAACTCAATGATGTAAAGGAACATATGAACATGACACTGATGAAAAGGGTACAATATTTGCTCTCAGAGACAAACTTATCGAACAATTATTGGGGTAAAACTTTCAATATTATTGCTTATGTTATTAATTTGTTTCAGTGTTCCTTTGTGGGGTGATGTGCCTAGTACAACAAGGAGCCATTATACAGTCACCTTCGAGTATTTAGGTACAATGCCATTATTCATTTACTAAAGGATGACAGGTACAAACTTAAGCCAAAGATGAAACAGTACATCTGTGTCGGCTATAGTCGGAATGAGTTTGTGTATAGACTCTACGACCCAATAGAAGAAAATATTTATAGAAGTAGGGACATAGTATTTGTCGAGGATTAGACTATAGCAAAGACTCAGGATTTTGAGATGCCTTATGAAGCTAAGGATTTGTTTGAGTTAGAGTCATCATACTTCGAGCTATTTCCTGAGGATACTACATAAAATCCAGTTATGGAGGAGCCAATACATGGAGATGCTTCCAACCATGGTTATTAGCCTGCTGATGATGATCAATGCAACCCTTAGGAGGATGAGCATGCCGAGGAGGTAGTTCCTAAATAAAATGAGACTATAAGTACACATCCAACACCAGAGGTTCTGCTGAGAAAGAGCACGAGAAAGCGACGACCATATAGTGCAACATTCCCAGTCGGGGGTACTATGTTAGAGATCATATCGATATCGATTAATCGGGACAGATTAAATTTATACCCTTCCTATATTAGGATTGAATTATTTGGAATTAAGTCCTAAATGCAATGAATCATGTCTTCAAGAAGAACTCTATATAAGAGCCTCGTTCTCAAACTTTTTATTTTTTTTCTTATGCTTTCGTTGTTGGTTTTATAAATGTGTCTTTATAAATATTTTTGATAGATTTTATTGCTTTCCTTCATTGCTTTATGCATTCATATCGAATCCTGGGAGAAATAGAGAAGAAAAATATTTATCCCATGTTGTTACAAAGGCGGAACAAAGTTTGATCGAAGAATTGGAGTTCTCTTTCTCATGATAATTCTCCAATAGTGAGTGACTTTGGTCCTTCTTTCCTTATCTTCATACCTTAATAAATGACTATTTTTTGTTCCTTGCTGTATCCTTCGATCAATGATGCTTTAATTGAAAGAATTAACATAAAAGTGAGTAACCATAATGTTGTTTCTTGTCATATATAAATATGGATTATGGTAAAGTAGTTTCTTATCGTATAGAAATATGTGTTGTGGTATTATTGTTAAATAGAATGTAATTATAGATTAATGTTGCAAATCTGTAGTATAGAATTACAAGTGATGGCTCGAGAAAGGTAGAATATACAATGAGAATATATTATATAGTTATATCAAGTTTTTGTCATCTTGTATACTATATTTTAATAACTAAGTTTTTTAGGCATGCATTGTCATAGATAACTTATGCACAAGGTTTTGTTCTTTGAATGGTTGTCGAGGCACCAAGACCAGTTCGGCCTAGGAGGAACAAGGATAATAAGTGCTGACACACTAGCACCGTTAATTTAGGACCTTCAATGTTGCTCGCTACCTGCACCTGAAGGGTCGTCTTCTGACCATAAATAGTCTAAGATGGTGTGTCACTAGTGACCTTCATAAAACAAGTTACATTTCTAATAATGTCTATTTGCATGGAAGAATATGGTAAGCAGTGTTTGTAGGAAAAGAAAACTGATTATGGGTAAGAATTATATATTATGTTGTTACATATTTGTCTTATTAATTATTAAATAACCTAATGAAAGATAGAAAGATCACTAATATTCTTGTATGTTTTTACATGATTACTGTGTTGATTTTGATGAGTTGGATTAATTTGTCGCTCACTAGAATATTTTAAATGTACTGATACACTTCTCCACAAGTATTGGGAGCCAAAGAGACGCACAAAGGTACTGAAGGCTCGTCCAACCGTGTAAAAGCTTGTCCATATTTTTGAGGCTTTCAAGTCATATTTTGAAGACTCTCGTTGAAGATGTTTATATTTTATTTATAGTAAACGAATATAATATATGGAACAATGTATGTTATTTTATTGTTTCAAGTTGTAAGCCAAGTTCAACACTTCTACTCTGCTATGTATCCATTTTAAATTATCAATGAAGAGTTTTTTTCTTCAGTGTTACTTTGTTATGCAATTTTTTACTTTAATTTACTACAAAATTCTATAAAAATAATGTCATTTCAAAATGCACATGATCACGCCTTGTACAATAGCCACTTAGGCTTGTACGATATCACATCTATTAGAAACTTACCAATTTGATAGAATTCGAGCATAACATAATGGTATCAAAGTACAGTTTTACATCCTTGTATTTTTGTTTCGAAAGTTTTGAAAAAGAAACACATTTTTTTATTTGAAACTTTGATTTTGTATTAATGAAATAAGATGTTACATATTGTAAGTTCATAATTTTTCAGACTGTGAGTTACTCTCTGTTGTAGAAATGACAAATAAAGTAATTTGGTAACTTTGGGTTGCTCAAGCATCTCCAATAGATCATCCCCAACAAATCCAATGGAAAGAATATTGTGCATGATGGAAGCACATGAGAAATAGGTTGAGGTTCAACAAAAGTAAACCGAGGCACGACAAAGGCAGTTTGAGGCCCAGTTAGAAGATCAATTTCAAGTGTAATAGAAATAGTTAGATACGCTACAACAGATTGTTCAGACAATAGAATCCAATAACTCTACGACAAGAACCACCACACTTGAGCCCATCGAAACCCAAGTCGTGGACCCCCAACTTACAAGGGAGAAAAGTTCAAATTTTGATATATCAGAATTCAAGAAGGTGTGCAACATCTTGTTCAAGGGGGCCGAAGATCCTTTTGTGGCAATGGAGTGGCTAATAAAGTTAGAGGACCACTTCGAGCTATTCTACATCTAAGAGTAGAAGAGAGTGTCATACGCAAAACTTTAACTGCACATAAATGCACATGACTAGTGGGACATGCAAAAGCAATCAATCCTTGGTGATGACAAGTATACGAAGAAATTAGGCCACATTTCTGAAGGCGTTTAAATAGGAGTACCTCCCTCCAGTAGTTCATCGACAGACGAAAAATAAGTTAGTTTACCTTAAGGGAGCATATCGGTGTGACAGTATACAACCGAATTGATTAGACTCACCAAATTTGCTAGTTCGCAACTACCAGATAAGGTGACTCGAGCATAAAAATTTGAAGAAGGTCTTAGGCCCGCCATATAGGCCCATGTCATAGTCCATAGTACAAGATAATGAGGAAGTCACTCAACCATGCCCCATACTAGAGCTTCAATATCCTCCAGCTGCTTTAGGAGTTATGCAGAATTTTAACAATAAGCGCTCGAGCACCGCAGGAGGCACATCGCACAGTAGTATTCAAAGTGGATTCCAAGGGAATTGTTGGTCTTTTTGAAGTTCTCAAGCGAGTCACACAAGTTTCCTACCATATCACATTGCCATCAACATTGGTTGAAGTACATGGTATTTTCCATATTTCTCAACTATAGAAGTGCATAATGATTCGAGTCACGTAGTAGACTTTGCTATGTTGGAAGTGCAAGCAGACTTGTCCTATACGGAAGAACCTGTTTAAATCTTGGACCAAAAGGAAAAGGTACTGTGGAATCGTGATATTTTTCTGGTTCGCATGTTTTGGAGGAATCATTCTGTCTAGGAGTTGATATGGGATCTTGAATCTAATATGAAGGAAAAGTTTTCTTTATTATTCTATAGAGGTAAGTTTTGTTCATAAGTTTCTAGGACAACTTTTTCTTAGTGGGTTATTGTGTAGTACCCTACACCCAGTCAGTGTACTGTGATGGAAATCATATTAGTATCAATTGATCAGAATATATTGAATTAAGACCCTTTGGATTGGATTCTTGGAATTAAATCCAAAATACAGTGTATCTTGTCTTAGCGAAGAACTATATATAAGAGTCTCTTCCTCAAATCTTTTTATTGTTTGTTTTTGCTAATGCTTTCACTGTCAACAATTCTCCAACAATAATAGACTTTGATCCTTCTTTCCTTATTTTTACACCTTAATAAATAACTCCTTTATGTTTCTTATTTTGTCCTTCAATAAATGATACCTTAATAGAAATAATCAAGATAAAAGTGAGAAACCATAATGTTGTTGCTTGTCATACATAAATATGGATTATGGTAATATAGTTTCTTGTCGTATTAAAATATGTATTGTGGCACTGTTGTTAAGTATAATGGAATTATGGATAAATATTGCAAATATGTAGTATAAAGTTGCGAGCGGTAGCTCGAGGAAGGTAGAATATACAATGAGAATATGTTGCATAGTTATATCAAGTTTTTGTTATCTTGCATGCTATATTTTAACAACTAAGTTTCTTAGGCATGCATGGTCATGTACAACTTGTACACAAGGTTTGGTTCTTCGAACGATTGTCGGGACACCGGGACCGGTCAGCCTAGGAGAACATGAGTAATAAGTGCTGACGTACTAGCACCGATAATTCAGGACCTTCAATGGCGCTCACTACCTGCAAGTGAATGATCGTCGTCTTACCATGGACAGTCCAAGATAGTGTATCAATAGTAACATTCATATAGACAAGTTGCATTGCTAATAATGTCTATTCGCGGGAAAGAATATGGTAACTATGCTTATAGAAAAGAAAAAAATGGTTATGGGTAAAAATCAACACTTGGTGATACAAATTATGTTGTTACATTCATGTCTTATGAATTGTTAATTAACCTAAGACAATATAGAAAGATCGCTAATAATCTTGTATGCATTCACATGATTGCTGTATTAATTTTGGTGAGTTGGATTAATTTGTTGCTTACCAATTTATTTCAAATATACTGTCCGACGTCTCCACATGTGTTGGGAACCATAAAGATGCACAGAGGCACTAAAGGTTCATCCAGTTGTGCAGAAGCTTGTCCATACTTTTGAAGTTTCCAAGTCACATTTTGAAAACTCCCACTAAAGGTGTTTATATTTTATTTCTAGTAAAGGGATATAATGTATAGAATAATGTATCTTTTTTTTGTTTCAAGTTATAAACTAAGTTCGGCACTCTTCTACTCTTGCTATGTATCTGTCGTAAATAATTAATAAAGAGCTATTTTTGTGTACGTTGTTATTCAATTTTTCTGCTGTAATATGTTGCAAACTTTTATAAAAATAATGATATTTCAAAATGCACATGAGTATGCTTTGTACAAGTGTAACTTAGACTTGTACGGTATCACGCTCAATAATAACTTATCGATTCGGTATAATCAGGAAATGATAAACCATCCAAAAGTTACTCATCAGATTAATATATACAATTGACTGATGGAGGAGAACCTGAAAGCTTCACAGAGTAGATGCAAAATGAATACAAGCAGTGGTGGATGCAGGCCATATATAAGGAGATGAGTTTCTTACAATCAAACTACACTAATGAGCTGGATTGTTTTGCCAAATGGAAAGAAGGCTTTAAGGAATCAATGAGTATTCAGAGTGAAGCAAACATAAGATGCTACTCATTCTCGATACAAAGGGAGACTGATAGTTAAATGCTATAGTCGGGGGAAGGGCAAGGTCTTCGATAAAATCTTCTAGTTGATCATCAAGTTGGCATCTATCCTGATGGTGCTAGATTTAGCATATAGTTTCAACTTAGAGATTGGGAAAATGATATAAAGATGACTTTCCTCCACGGTGATTTAGAGAAGGAATTGTACATGGAGCAATCAGAGGGGTTTGGTGAGAATGGCAAGTCTTATTTAGTTTGCCGATTGAAGAAGAGTTTGTATGGTCTGAAGAAGACTCCAGAGTAGTGGTATAGAAAGTTTGAGTTGTTTATGAGCATGGTTATGTATGTATGACATCGGACCATTGTATATTTATAAAATATTTTGCCAATAATGATTATTTTGTTACTCTATGTTGATGATATGCTATTGATGGGTCAAAATGCCACAACGATAGCAGAGTTGAAGTGCCAACTGAGGTCAACCTTCTTTATGAAGGATTTAGACGTAGAGAAAACTATTCTTGGATGGAGATCATCAGAGAGAGACAGAGACAACACAAGTTGCTTTGATTTTTCTAAAATAAGTACATTTACCAATTACTTCAGCAATTTGGGATAGACGAATCAAAGAAGTAAGAAACCACCTTGCAGCTCACTTTAAGCTCACTATGGAGCAGTATCCATCTACCGATAATGAAAATAAAGATATAGAGCGAGTTTTCTATGCCTCAACAGTGAGGAGTCTTTTGTATGCCATGGTATGTACAATGCTAGATATTTCTTACACAGTTGGAATGGTTGTCATGTATCTTTCAAGTCCAGAGAGGATACATTGGAGTACGGTCAAGTGGATTCTTCGATATCTTTAGGACACTAATTATTATAAGCTTTTATTTGGGAGTGAAGATCCTAGCTGGTTGGGTATACCAATGTTGATTTAGCTAGGGATATGGATACCAAGAGATCGACTTTGGGATATGTCATAATGTTTACTAGTGTTATAGTTTTATGGCATTCGCTATTGTAGAAGTGTGTTACCTTGTGTACGATAAAGGCAAAGTTTATTGCAGTGACTAAGGCTTGCAAGGATTTATTAGGGCTGAAGAAGTTCCTGTAGCAAATGAGGCTTAAGCAAGAGGAGTATGTTTTGCTTTGCG
This sequence comes from Iris macrosiphon, assembly GCA_036927795.1. Classification (NCBI taxonomy): domain Eukaryota; kingdom Viridiplantae; phylum Streptophyta; class Magnoliopsida; order Asparagales; family Iridaceae; genus Iris; species Iris macrosiphon. The sequence goes on along the minus strand of JAYESA010000009.1, from coordinate 167,961,276 downwards.
ATAGCAAAATTATTATTTATCTTGAAAAGAACATAATATTTCATAGTCGATCCAAGCAGATTTCAACTCGGTATCACTGGATGTGAGATATGCTTGAGGCAAAGAAATCGATGTTTAAGAATATTCATATAGAAGACAATGGAGCGGATATGCTTACAAAGGAGTACTGTAGGAAGATCGTTGGACCAATGAGCTCCTCCACCTAGTTGGGAAGGGAGAGATGTGTTGGTATTGTGTGGGGTTCCCAAACTATATGGAGAATACCCCAGAGTGTGACGAGCGCCATCTATGTGTCGGAGAAGCTCGAAAAGTCGAAGGCGGCAAAGGTGGCTTGATTTGAATGTATGTTAGAAGTATTGAAATAATGTAGTCAGTATCAACGGTATACCACTATCAGTGTACGACCAATATAACAATTTTTAAGAAGTTTATTCCAGAATAGCTTCAGACTCAAAGCAACATATTTTTGACATAACGTTGGTATACTGATATCGGTATACCAATAAAACATTGGTATCCGAGCTGAAGCAAAAAATAGTATTTAATCAATACTATTGGATTAGAATCAATTATCCAGATGCTTACGAGATTATAGGGCTTTAAATAGGACTTTTTTGAACCCTAATCCATCATTATATACCAGAGAGAGATTAAAGGCAGAGAGTTCCCACGTTTAAAACTTTCGAATAAGAGAAAGAAGGGATTCTGGGATATTTTGAAGAAAGATCGGTTCAGGGATGATTGGTTCTCATCATCTTCGTCTTCGATAACTTGTTGTAATCTATTTTCATTACTTTGCGTAGTTGCGGTGATCCATTTGGATCAGTAGAAAAGTCTGTAGAGGGTGTAATCTTCTATTTGATTAGTGAAGACTTTTCTATAGTTGGACTCTAATCGTTCTGTGATTTTTTTCTGTAAGGGATTTTTACGTCAAAAAGTGGTTATGTTTGCGTTGTGCTTTCTTTGTGATTTTGGAAAGTTGATTTTGTTCATTTTACTTCCGTTTTCTCACAGTCTCTTGGTTTGGGGGAACAGTTTTCGCGTTTCGTTTCCAACACCTTTTTTTTAAATATTTTCAAACCTTAATATAAATCTCATCATATCCTACCCCTTTTCTATTCTTTATTTTCTGTAGTGCATTATTAACTTCAGAAATGCTAATTTTATGATAATAGTATTATGACTAATCTTGAGTTAACTCTGAATCTAAACTAAACTTTTCTAGGTTATTCTCAATAAATATGTTTTAAAAATAACTCCTCTACCTCTTCTTAATATAATTTTATCTTACTAATATATTTCAGTCATCATTTTTTATACACTTAATATTACCTAAATCTTTCCTCATTTTTATACTCTTACCGAGAACATAAATATTATTTTCTCTCTCCTTAGTTTTAACATCCTATATAAATTAACCCTATGTCTTATATTTAGCTTCTTTAATTCCTTTCTTAGCTTCATTTTTTGTTACTTTCTATCCTCAAATTTTTTTTAGTTTTACACTTTTTCTAAATCTTTATAAGCAATTCTTTTTGCCTTAATAGACAATAATCAATTGAACTTCTTTGTTCCACCAACTTTCTTTTTATTGGGTTGTATCACGTTTCAAGTTGAGCACTAAAAAAAGGTGATGATAATGGAGTTGGAGTTTGAGTTTAGTCCCACATCGAGTAGGAATTATGAATTCTATTTTAAGGCATATGGGTTCATTCCAATATCTTATTTTATGCATGGATCAACTCTAGTACGAGTACACCATGTTCCTAACAAATGGTATCATAGTCCAAGGTTATGAGACTTGGGGGGGGGGGAGGGGCATGTTTGGGTAGATCTAATTGGTTTGAGACATATTGTGTTAAATGTCATGCATATAATCAGATCTATATGAGATCTCTTCTTAAGGTGGAGTTATGAGCATCCTCCATAAGGTGGTCTGGGTGGTCTAGGTGTAAGACATTCGTAGATTGGTAGATAAGATCTAATATTGGAGGCAACTATACAGATTGACTTAAGAGGTGGGTCCAATACGCCCAAGGTAGAGTAAGATGTTATGCTTGGCATACAGTAGTGGCATTGATGAACTTGTCGGTGTGGTTCTATGGTTGAACGAATTGAGATGGAAATATGTTAGATCTCTTAGTTGTTCGACTAGAAAAAATGAGCTAAGATGAAGATTGTTGGATTATATCTCGTTTTTCATTGAACGCTAAAAAAGATGGTGATAATAGAGTTTTAGTTTATCCCCGCACCATATAGAAAATGAGAATTATCTTTTAAGGTATATGGGCCAATCCAATATCATACCTCATGTCAACTATGGTTTGGGTCACACCACGTTCCCAACGCTTTTAAGGTCCAACTATTGCCTTGAAATCCCTAAAATATCTTCTACTTTCTTGGTACAACTTGACATTTGTACCATATAACACTAGAATATGTTTCTCTATCCCATCTCCATTCTTTTATCATTGTATCCTTAAAATTATTAAGATATCTTATTTCAAGTGTCTTTATTTGGTTCTTGGTCTCTTCTCCACCCTAGGCTTTCTCTTCCATCTTATAATGCTAATATCTAAAACCATAAATCTATATTGAGTGGTTAGGCTCTCTCATATTATAACTTTATAATATTTAAATGCTAGTCTATCAACCTTTTTAGTAAAAAAAGTAATCTATCTGAATAATATTTGGTTCAATCTTAAAAATTATTAAGTATTCATCTCTCTTCCTACGATAAGTATTTGTTATTATGAAAGTGCAAAATGAAGGATTTTATCGCCCCCTTTATTCCTAACTCCATATTTATAACCTCCATGTATGTTATTATCGTGTTTGATAATAAACAAAAGAAATTGAAAACAGGTTTATACGAAACCCTTTCTTTGTTTATAAACAAGAAAAAGAAGTACAATTAATCCTATACGAGGATGCTAAGTACAAAAATTGATTCTAAGAAAATATTGCTATAGGAGTCTGATCTGCGGTCGATCACTTTGTCCCTTGGACCATACGATGACAAAGAAGTGTTGTAGAAGAAGGAGCTTCAAAGATTGCAGAAAAGGTTGAACTCTCGTTGCCAAAGCTCTCTATATGTACTCTCTTGACCTTGACCTCTGTTCTCTGACTTTTTGACCTCTCCTCTCTCCTTCGACCTGTGACTGAAGGTCTTTATTTATAGAGTTCAGTCACAGTAACTGACTAGTCGGCGTAGAAATCAAACAGCGGAGAGAGCTGCACCTTTTACGCGGCGGTTATAATAACTGCTACCTACGTATGAATGATCTCCTGAATCTGTGTGTGACGCGTGTCCCATTATGAGGTAACGCATATAATCGCTCGTCAAAGATCATGACATACAAGCCATATAGGTAACTGCCCCTCGTGTAGAGATGATTGGCATAAAAGCCAAATAACTGTCTCGTTGGCGTAAAAGCCAAATAGTTATCTTGTTGGCATAAAAGCCAAGTAGCTATTTTATTGGCGTAAAAGCCAAATAGCTGTTCTGTTGGCGTAAAAGCCAAATAATAACTGCTACCCATGTATGAATGATCCCCTAAATCTGTGTGTGATGCATGTCCCATTATGAGATAACGCATATAATCGCTCATCGAAGATCACGACATGCAATCCACGTAGGTAACCGCCCCTCGCGTAGAGATGATTGTCATAAAAGACAAATAGCTATCTTATTGGCGTAAAAGCCTGATGCTGCATGGGTAGGTAACCAGCGTAAACTAGCCAATTATCCTTCCTGACTTATGTCTTGAGCGTAAACTGGGCCAAATAGACTTATCACGAACCTTTGCAAATATAGCCTGAGTTGGCATATTTTGAGAAGATAGCATACGGCATGCTCCTATGGTTGAAAATAGCCTGGTTGGCGTATTTCGAGGAGATAGCATACGGCATGCTCCTATAGTTGAAAATAGCATGGTCAGCATAATAAGCAGGGATGGTGACGTGAGCGTATTAGCTCTAATTTTAGCTCTCCCGGTCATTAAAAGTAGAACCAAATCTCGTGCATTAAATGCAGAGATCTGCCCCCATCTCGCGCATTAACTGCAGAGACATGCCTCGAGTTCTGTACGAAGAGCAGCTTTTGATGTGGCGTCTAATTTTGTCTCATGTTGTCACGCCCCAGTCCCAAAATATCGAGGGACCGGACGCGTGGCAATGGCCAGAAGCATACACCGATGGACAAACCCAATTTAATGGATCCATCAGGATGTACTTAAGCTGTAGTACAATAATAAGGGTCTAAATATACTAATCTCATCCACAGAAATAAATATAACAATATCAGGATCATAAAGCAAGATCAATCTCAATAAAATATAAACTCGAGAAATAACCCAAAAGTGAGTCTAATACATCTGTCAAGATACAAGAATAAAGGTAACTACATCAAATACTGAGTATGGAACAGTATTTACTCAGAATATAACCTCAGTAATCACTCGTCTACTAAATCTGGTACTGCTCCAGTGTCTGCTCCTGCTTCTGCTCCTGCTAATGCTCTGGTCCTGTATAACACTGGGTGGATCTCGTCTGCTAATCCTGGGGACATAATCCGGATCCAGGTCCTCAGGGGACAAAGCAAGGTACAATAATAACTTAAGCCAAAATAAATACAGTACAATAGTGAATGGAATAAATAGGGTAAATATGTAACCATCTATGTGAAATACAAGTGAGAGCATCACGAGTACTCAGGCTGAGCCACTACAAGCTCTGTGTCGGGAAGCCGGTAGCGGTAATAACCAGTAGTGGGTCTAGCTCTACTCCGAGAGTCTACAACCTCGCAATAATATGGGGTATATATATATATATATAATCAACCTGTAGCCTATGTGTCTCTCCCCACCCAATGTAACCACACGTCTCATGTCCATGACACGCACGATCATAGCTAATGCAATAAATCATATAATCTCTAAGAATATAATGTCTATGTCAATCCTATATCCTACACAGAATCACTATAAATATCTCAGGAAGATCCTGTCTCATGAATAGTATCAAGTGTCCTGGGTCATTGTGTACTTGATAAGACAAGTACGAGAATATAAAGTGTCACGAATGTCCATCTCTAGATGACAATACCCAACACCGCGTACGGGGTTGGCACTCGACTAATAATCGGACGCTAAGTAAGTCACACGATCCTAGGTTAAACATGCACAACAATATAAAATGAAGCAAGAAAAATATGTAACAATACTGCAGAGTTTGGCAAGGTACACTTGCCTAGGGTCCTGGCTCCAACTGTAGCTCTGGTCTCAGTGTGATCTGCTGGTACTACTCCGGTTGCTGAAATAAACATCATCATTAGATTCAAAAAATATCAAATAGCTAGAAACGCCTGTCCTTGAGTCCAATTTGGACACAAGGGCAAAAATGACATTTTAGGTCAACGCGGGGTCCACATGTGGGCCGCTTTGTACCGAAAACTGCGTCAGGATCAAAGGTCTCCAAATTAGTCAAACTTAGTGTCAACAAATCAGGAACGATGATACGAAACCAACGAAACTTCCAGAATTGGATTTCGATGAGCCGATCACAAAATCGCCCGTCAAGTGGAGCCTAGGGGGCCCACGATACGCAATTTTGTCAACGTTCTCAGAATCGAACCAAACTTGGGTCACAGGACCAGCGTATTGCTATGAGTCCGATGGCAAAAGTTTTGTCTCGGTCCGACGTGTGTACACAAAGTTGCAGCGTGTTCCAGAATGGGCGGATACGGGGCGTTTTCGGCGGATACGCGTTGATTTCTGTGTGCACGCACATCCAAATCAACTTCTGCGAAGTCCCACATGTCCGTATCGACGACGCGCATATTTTGGTAAAGACCGTGTGCGACCAAGTTATCCCGTTTGGTGGGGCACACTCAGTTCCGGAGTGAAATAGGGTATTAGTTTTCCTGTTTTTGGATCGCGGTTTGCGATCGCCACAGGACGCGACGCACCGAGCGAGTTGTACGGGCATCGAGAGGGTCACGCGGTCTACGAGACGCAACTGACGGAACAGAAATTAGATCAGCGAGGAGAGAGAAAATGCTACCTGAACAGGGCTCCGTGAAATCTGAATTCGTGTGTCCGCGAGTCATCCTGACACACCGACACGGGGTTGGGCCATGTCCGGGCCGTGTCCGGGCTGTTCTAGGGTTAGGGCTGAGTCTTCACGCCGGAGACTCGCCGTAGGAGGGGCTGGCCGGGGATGGCTTCGCCGGAAGGAGTCGACCGCGGGTCCTGTCGTCGAGGGAAGGGTGGCGTGGTGGTGAGACGGTCGGCTCCGGGCGGAGACTGCTTCGCCGGAGGCTGCTCTACAGAGGGTCTCGAGGGTGCTGGCCATCATGAAGGAGGGAAGACGGGGTGCGGGGGAGGCTGTGGAGGCGGTGAGGAGTTGGGGTGGAAGTCAAGCAGCGACGGAGAGGTACTGCGGTGGTGGTCGTGCGGGCTGGGGTGTTGTTGGTGGTGGAGCGACGGAGGAGAGAGGGCAGAGGGGAGGTGGTCATCGAGGGTGGATGGGGGTTCTCGACGGTGGTGCTGGTGGAGAGGGGTTGGTCGGGGCAGGCGGTGGCAGTCGAGGCAGCGGAGCGGGGCGAGCTAGGGTTCAGGTCAGGGGCTGGAGAGAGAGAAAGAGGAGAGGGAAAGTCGGGATGCTGGGGTTCAGGGCTGGGTCGGCTGCGGCGGAGGGTTGGCGTGGACGCGGCTGGTGCGGCGCCGGAAACTCGTCGGAGGGGTCAGGGAAAGGGGAGGCTTAGGGTTAGGGTTAGGTTTAGGTTTAGGGATTTGGGGATTTTTAGTAATTAGGGATTAGGGATTTTCTTTTTTTTTTCTTTTTCTTTTTATTTGTGGAGAAAAACTAGGAAAAATATGTATTTATACATACTGAAATTTGGACTAGGGTTTGACCTAGGATTTGGGCTGGGTCAACGCTCCTTGGGCTTGGCTTCGGATCTCATGGGGATGTTGGGCGTTTGGCACGGGTTTAATTCGGTTTAATTCTACATGGGTTTTCAGGACTTTAAAAATGATTCCGGAGTCCAATAAATTTCCAGAAAATTATCCTATGTCCACTTTTCCATTTTATACCATAAAATATTATTTTCATAATATTTTAATATTAATTAACAATAATTAAAAATTATTTAATCATAAAATATCCTAGTTTTAATTCCCAAAAATTACAGAAAAATTGTGAAAAATCGTTTTCAAAAATTTGAAAAATTATGGGGCTTACAATCTACCCAACTTATAAAAATTTCGTCCTCGAAATTAAAATTAAGCCACAGTAAAAGTCAAGGATGGTCTAAGATTTGTATTGGTTAAAATGCAAGACTAGGTTTAACGGAGTGGGCGATGTTGCGCGTTGCATATTCCGAAAATCATGAGAAAAATCCATATGAGCGAAAAATTGGTTTCTTCATGTGTCATGTCCAATAGTGTGGACACCTAAATGCTCCTTTGCATAAAAGCATTCCACCATTGGAATATTGCACAAAGATGGAAATTGGGTGATGGTCACGTCTAGGATAAGGGTGTAGAATTTGTAGGAAGGCAGTGACTAGGGAAGTGCTCCAATTATTGAAGCAATAGTAAGGTGCGCCAAGTGAGACCATTAAAATATCGTGTTCTATTTCTAAGTGGATTCGAGCTAGCCTCAGTCTCACTATCTAAGCCAAGTAAGTCAAATTCTTGGATGAGGGGGTTTCATAATCCAGCCAACTTAAAACAATATCGTCCTCAAAATTAAACTATGGTAGGGTCTCTCTATCAAATCTCACTCGATTACAGTCTAGATAATTACTCTCAAGTAAGCATTGCGGTCTCTACCCAACTTAGATTTTATCCATCTATTATCTAAGGCTATACATCTAAGAAAGCTATGCCCCAAATTATATAATTATGCTATTGAATCCCAAAAATTTTTAACACCAAACATATCATCTATGATATGCCCTTGGTTACAAAATAATCATCAATCCATAGGGTACCTCTATTACTATCCGTGTATCAACTTATGCTAGGCACGATGTTTCGTCTTTTCGAAATCAGGGAAGACGAAAAACAATAATAAAGAGTTCAATGGGAGGTAATAGATTAGAAGTATGGGGATCAAGGTGCTTAAAGAATTCAATAGGAATTGTCAAGGCAGTTGTGGACTAAAATCCTATTTTGGGCAATTCCTATTCACCTACTCGCATTGGTATGTAATGGATACGATAGGCTCAGACATATCTAGAGGGCAAGTACATTCGTCTACTAATTACTATATATCTCAATCCACGTAAATTAGTTGTACGAAGAGCGAACCAAAATGCACTAAGGTTGATCAGACCATAATACACTGATTCTGAATAGACAATTGTATTAGTGTACATGTCCACTAATACATATGTCATGAACAAGCTCGATAAGGAATAAGCTTGCAAAACTAGGCTATAGAATAGCAGCATAAGTCAAGTACAGCAAATTTAAGTACGCTAGATGATGATGAAATAAGGTACAAATTATTCAAGTTCACAAAATAAAACAACAAGCAACCATAATAATAATAGACTCTACAATCTCTACAGTTATCATACAACCTCCTTGTCTAAGTCGCTAGTCGACCGAATAGGGGTAAAGACCTCTAAATTCTATTGTCTGAATAACCACTATCTTCTTATACAAGTCTAAAGTTGTGTCATCCTAGTTCACCTCATCAATGGGTCAATAGGACTAGGTGGTATTATGTGGTGAGGCATACTACCCAACTTAAAGCAATAAACTAATACTGAATTCGTCTTAAAGATACCGTAGAAGCTCCTGCTAAGTCTACGAGAAAGGATCTTAGTACCTATTAGGGTATCCTCCTATATTATGTAGGTTATGGTCGTCTTAAGCCTTAGTCTCAGTGCTTAAAGAACAAGTGTCTATAATGAGGATTAGAAGAGTTACTGGCCGTCAAGGGTAAGGGATCTAACTTGTATCGAGATGGGGGTGCCAATTACATGACTTAAGCTAAGGGGTAATCATTAGGTCATAATCTACAATAATAGCTTAAACTGTCAAGTTCTAATTACCAATCACATAATTCAAAAAATTTAAGAGTAACAACCTAAATAAACAATAAGAGGTGCACAGAAATCAAGGCAGGATGCAAGTCAAGAAATCAAGTCCAATCCGATATAGATGTCAAGAACGATTCAAGTAAGTGGATGAGATTCAAAAACTTATCCTATTCTTATTGCAGGCTTGCTCGGTCCCTCAGTTAAAATTGAACAATTTAGTCGTTGACCTGCATGGGCCACCACAAAAACTATGTCACGCCCCAGTCCCAAAATACCGAGGGACCGGACGCGTGGCAATGGCCAGCAGCACACACCGATGGGCAAACCCAATTTAATGGATCCATCAGGATATACTTAAGCTGTAGTACAACAATAAGGGTCTAAATATACTAATCTCATCCACAGAAATGAATATAACAATATCAAGATCATAAAGCAAGATCAATCTCAATAAAATATAAACTCGGGAAATAACCCGAAAGTGAGTCTGATACATCTGTCAAGATACAAGAATAAAGGTAACTACATCAAATACTGAGTATGGAACAGTATTTACTCAGAAGATAACCTCGGTGATCACTCGTCTACTGAATCTGGTACTGCACCAGTGTCTACTCCTTCTTCTGCTAATGCTCTGGTCCTGTATAACTCTGGGTGGATCTCGTGTGCTAATCCTGGGGACATAATCCGGATCCAGGTCCTCAGGGGACATAGCAAGGTACAAGAATAACTCAAGCCAAAATAAATATAGTACAATAGTGAATGGAATAAATAGGGTCAATGTGTAACCATCTATGTGAAATGCAAGTGAGAGCATCACGAGTACTCAGGCTGAGCCACTACAAGCTCTATATCGGGGAGCCGGTAGCGGTAATAACCGGTAGTGGGTCTAGCTCTGCTCCGAGAGTCTACAACCTCGCAATAATATGGGGTATATATATATATATAATCAGCCTGTAGCCTGTGTGTCTCTCCCCACCGAATATAACCACACGTCTCATCTCCATGACACGCACGATCATAGCTAATGCAACAAGTCATATAATCTCTAAGAATATAATGTCTATGTCAATCCTATATCCTACACAGAATCACCATGAATATCTCAGGAAGATCCTGTCTCATGAATAGTGTCAAGTATCCTGGGTCATAGTGTACTTGGTGAGACAAGTACGAGAATATAAAGTGTCACGAATGTCCATCTCTAGATGACAATACCCAATACCGCGTACGGGGTTGGCATCCGACTAATAATCGGATGCTAAGTAAGTCACACGGTCCTAGGTTAAACATGCACAGCAATATAAAATGAAGCAAGGAAAATATGTAACAATACTGCATAGTTTGGCAAGGTACACTTGCCTGGGGTCCTGGCTCCAACTGTAGCTCTGGTCTCAGTGTGATCTGCTGGTACTACTCCGGTTGCTGAAATAAACATCACCATTAGATTCAGAAAATATCAAATAGCTAGAAACGCCTGTCCTTGAGTCCAATTTGGACACAGGGGCAAAAATAACATTTTTGGTCAACGCGGGGTCCACATGTGGGCCTCTTTGTACCAAAAACTGCGTCAGGGTCAAAGGTCTCCAAATTAGTCAAACTTAGTGTCAACAAGTCAGGAACGATGATACAAACCCAACGGAACTTCCAGAATTGGATTCCGATGAGCCGATCACAAAATCGCCCGTCAAGTGGAGCTTGTGGAGCCCACGATACACGATTTTGTCAACGTTCTCAGAATTGAACCAAACTTGGGTCACAGGACCAGCGTATTGCTACGAGTCCGATGGCACAAGTTTCGTCTCGATCCGACGTGTGTACATAAAGTTACAGCGTGTTCCAAAATGGGCAGAAACGGGGCGTGGTCGGCGGATACGCGTTGATTCCGGTGTGCACGCACATCCAAATCAACTTCTGCGAAATCCCATACGTCCATATCGACGACGCGCACATTTCGATAAAGACCGCGTGCGACCAAGTCATCCCGTTTGGCGGGACGCACTCAGTTCCGGGATGAAACAGGGCGTTGATTTTTTTTGTTTTTGGATCGCGGTTTACGATCGCCACAGGACCCGATGCACCGAGCGAGTTACACGGGCATCGAGAGGGTCACGAGATCTATGAGACGCAACTGACGGAACATAAATTGGATCAGCGAGAAGAGAGGAAATGCTACCTGAACAGGGCTCCATAAAATCTGAATTTGCGTGTCCGCGAGTCGTCCTGACACACCCACACGGGGCTGGGCCGTGTCCGGGCCGTGTCCGTGCTGTTCTAGGGTTAGGACTGAGTCTTCACGCTGGAGACTCGCCGTAGGAGGGGCTGGCCAGGGATGGCTTCGCCGGAGGGAGTCGACCGCGGGTCCTGTCGTCGAGGGAAGGGTGGCGTGGTGGTGAGACGGTCGGCTCCGGGCGGAGACTGCTTCGCCGGAGGCGGCTCTGGGAAGGGTCTCGAGGGTGCTGGTCGTCGTGGCAAAGGAAAGACGGGATGCGGGGTAGGCTGTGGAGGCGGTGAGGAGTTGGGGTGGAAGTCGAGCAGCGGCGGAGAGGTACTGCGGTGGTGGTCGTGCGGGCTAGGATGGTGTTAGTGGTGGAGCGACGGCGGAGAGAGGGCAGAGGGGAGGTGGTCATCGAGGGTGGATGGGGGTTCTCGACGATGGTGCTGGTGGAGAGGGGTTGGTCGGGGCAGGCGATGGCAGTCGAGGCAGCGGAGCGGGGCGAGCTAGGGTTCAGGTCAGGGGTGGGGAGCGGCGGTGCTGGAGAGAGAGAAAGAGGAGAGAGGAAGTCGGGATGCTGGGGTTCAGGGCTGGGTCGGCTGCGGTGGAGGGTTGGCGTGGACGCGGATGGTGCGGCACCGAAAACTCGTCGGAGGGGTCAGGGAAAGGGGCGGCTTAGGGTTAGGGTTAGGTTTAGGGATTTGGGGAATTTTAGTAATTAGGGATTAGGGATTTTCTTTTTTCTTTTTTTCTTTTTGTTTGTAGGGAAAAACTAGGAAAAGTATGTATTTATACATACTAAAATTTGGACTAGGGTTTGACCTAGGGTTTGACCTAGGATTTGGGCTGGGTCAACGCTTCTTGGGCTTGGCTTCGGCTCTCATGGGGATGTTGGACGTTTGGCACGGGTTTAATTCGGTTTAATTCTACATGGGTTTTCAGGGCTTTAAAAATGATTCCGGAGTCCAATAAATTTCCGAAAAATTACCCTATGTCCAGTTTTCCATTTTACACCATAAAATAGTATTTCTATAATATTTTAATATTAATTAACAATAATTAAAAATCATTTAATCACAAAATATCCTAGTTTTAATTCCCGAAAAGTACAAAAAATTTGTGAAAAATTATTTTAAAAAAATTGAAAAATCAGGGGGCTTACACATGTTGAGCATAAAAACTTATCTCTGCCTATGTAAAATAGGCAGCGTATTCCTTGAATGCATAAAAATGACTTATATCAAGGATTTTGTTGCTAAACGACAGTCTGGGTCTCTATGTAGAATCATCATTGCAGCCGTCCTCTCGATCGTCGTGTAGTACTTTTGTCAGGAGTCAGGTTCACTGTTCTGTCTGACAGGTTCATTTGAGGAATACGAAGAGTTTCTCATACAACTTCACGTTGCATTAAAAGCAGACGTATTTTACGCAGGAGTGGCGATGTAGCAGCCTTTTTATGCCAATGCAGTCTGGAAGTATTGCTTTACGCGGGTTATTTTGGAGCTCTTGTTTTACGCTGAATAGCGTTGAAGCTCTGTTGTGTGCCAAGGGCTCTGAAGTCATGTTTTACACCACACAGTGCTGGAGCTCTGTTTTACGCGGGCTTCATGAACGTTGGTGGTTTTACGCGTATAATTTTTCAGCGTATTTTTCTTGCTTCTACAATTATAATCATTGTTCTCTTTTCGAACGTGACCATTTAAGTCGTCCCTGACACATAAATTTTTACCTCTAGGTACTCTTTGAATCATACTATCCATATCTTCCTAAAACTTTTTTTTCGTATTTTCATGTAATCCTACTTGGGTTGCATATGCACTAATAACATTAATAAAGTCTCCCTTAATACTAATTTAATTAATATTATCCATTCTCCTATTCTTTTTACATCTACAACATAGGATTAAGAATACATAAGCATATCAGCCGTATATATATATATATATGGCAACTCCAATATATGAAAACCATAATACATACGTACGTTGTTTTATGAATAATAATTCATAAGTGGTATATATAAGTCACAGGCACAACTAATCTCATCCACATAAACAAATAGAAATGAATAACCAATCAACTATATAACTGAATCAAGTACAAAAATACTTAATAAGAATAATTGGTTAGGTAGAGACAAATCCACTACCAAACTAGAATAGAAATAGAATCTGACTACTCAAAATAATAGACGAAAGAAAGACTAGCAACCTAATAAGTCTATCAACTGTGAACCAAATAATCTCGAAGGAAAAGAGCTCTATGAAAGATAATGAAGCAGCAAGTTCTGGTCTGTGCCCCTGCGAATAGTCATGGTCATCTATACCTGGGACAAAATTCGGATCCAGGTCCTCAGAGGGACGTAACAAGATACAGTAAAAGCATCATATATAAACTGAAGTAAGAAATTAAATAAATATGAAAATAGTAATCTAACTATCTAATATGCAATTTAGAAGACAACATTCGTGCGTATGAGTGAGATTGTTGGCTCATGTACATATAATAACAAAGTATCTAATAATATAATATTATCACACCAAGTTCCATTCGAAAACTATGGCTCATCGATTTGGCAATCTCATTCGCATAATGATTGTCTTCTCCCTCATCCCCGCACTAACCATGTCGTATACACAACATGTCTAGTGTTGTAACTATATCAGTCTCTAATAGACTAATCATAACAGTTATGTTCTAACCGTCACACGTTCCTTACGTATCGGTAGTGAGTCGAGTACATATTCCGTGTCCCTAATAAAATATCATAACTCGTGTCATGTGTGTGTCATGGTCCAATGAGATATAAATATATCCCATCATCAGGAGGTAGTCCACTAAAACTAAGTCAACATGCATAAAATAAATAAAAGCTACGAAAGACGACAAACACCATCGTTTGCACCCAAGTCAACGTAGACACACAGTTTATATGGAAATAAATATGAAATAATAAAGTAAAATTCTAAAATAAAATAATACTAGCAATAAATATAGCAAAGTATCTTGCTTGGTATCCGAGCAGAGTTTAGACAATATCTTGGGGGTAAATATGTCAAGTCAACAGTATCACAAAGAGATGAAGATGTGCGAACGTCTCCGGATGCTGAAAAAAATATTACCAACGTTCTCAGAATAAGAGAGTTAGTCAGAAAATACTACCCTTTCGTCCAATTTGAACACAGGGGCAAAACGGTAATTTTGGGTCAAAATAAGATCCATATCTGGTCCACTTTGCACTAAAAATGTGCCAGGGGTAAAGGTATCTAAATTGGATAAATTATAGGTCAAATAAATTCTAAACGACGATACGGACTCAACGGTATGTCAAGTTTTGGAATTCGGTGAACCGATCACAAAATCGCTTGTCAAATCGAATCATGGGATCCACGAAATGGTGATTCGTCGACTGACTCGGAATCAAACGAAACTTAGATCACAGGACTGGTCAAACGCTGCGAGTCCAATGACGTAAGTTTTGTTTTGATCCGATGAGCGTACACAAACTAATAGGGTAAGTTACAAAATACCGATATATGGGACTTTCGACTTATACGGGTTAATTTTATCGTGCACACACGTTCGAATCAACTTTTGCGAAAGCCCACATGCCAGAATATATCATACGTACCTTTTGATATAATTGGTACACGACGAGGTGGCCTGGTTTGGCAGGACACACCATGTATCGCAATATTTTAGTTTTAAAAAAATATGATTTTCGGTCAACTTCTAACAGAAATAACTAAAAAAAAAAAATTAAAACTAAAATAATAGAATTATTTTTGGTTGTATGGTCTAAAAGTCTATTCAAACACATTTTTGAAATAGTTAATGAATTAGGATAAAACTGAACGTGAACTAGGATACTTGAACTGATTTTCTAACTGTTTTTAGAACAGTTTTTCTCCAACTTTACGTCAATTTTTCTCCCAAATCAGGACACCAAAAATTATTCTGCTTGAAGGGTTCCTAGAGAGTTATGTTGTGAGCATGTACGAAGAAACTGTTTGGAAAAAGGTTAAGAGGTGAGAGAGATATGTTACCTAGAAGTAGGGTGCACAGGGGGCTGTTGTCGGTGTCCGCGCAGGACAGGGGGTTTCAGTAGCGGTTCGACGGTCGCGGGTGGCCGGAGGTCGGCGGGCCGGGGTCGGGTAAGTGGTCGTAGAGGATTGAGAGGTGAAGAATAGCCTAGGCTTAGGGTTTCGGCTTATACATGTATATATAGAGAGGTAGGGGGTACTCGCGGGTCTGGAGGGGTCACAGACTTAGGGCCGCTGGGTCGGGTATTGGGTTTGGGTGTAAAGTTTTTATTAGGGATCTGGTCTGGGGAGTTGTTATTACGCTGTCAGGTCGGTTAGCTAAGGGGTTAGGGATAGTATAGGGTCTGAAGGGTTTAGTTAAGCTTAGAGTTAAAGATATATTTTTTCTTTTATTATAAGTAAATATATATTTATATATATAAACCCAAAAAAAACCAAAAAATATGTATAACAATCAGAAAATATCTACAATGCATTTTATAATTAAGTATTCTATAAATTGGGACATTGAGATAAATATAACTATTAAAAAATAATTTCTAATTAGTAGAAGAAATGTTGATACATGATAAAAATATATATATGATGCAATATATATATATATATATATATATATATATATATATATATATATATATATATATATATATATCTTCTAACTTCAAAATTATTATTATTATTAAATTTCTTTTAAATTGCTATATATTCAAAAATATAACTATTAAATTGGGACATTGAGATAAATATAACTATTAAAAAATAATTTCTAATTAGTAGAAGAAATGTCGATACATGATAAAAAATATATATATGATGCAATATATATATATATATATATATATATATATATATATATATATATATATATATCTTCTAACTTCAAAATTATTATTATTATTAATTTTCTTTTAAATTGCTATATATTCAAAAATACTAAGAATGTATCTAAAATAAGTTACACTTTAGTAAATAGTTTACTCATTTTTTATTTTTTTTTGCAACCATTTATAACTACTAAATACAAATAATTATTTATTCATATATTAAATCAAGAATTTTATTTCCTATGTAGCTAAGTAAATAAATAGAGAAAAATATCCAACAATTCAATAAATAAAAAATACTTAAATTGTAAATTAAAATTTTGGGAGTTTACATTCTATCCAACTTACAAGAATTTTGCCCTCGAAATTAAAAATAAGGCACGATTTTAGAATAAGAGAAGGCAATATGGTAGAGAAGGGTCAAGTACGAATTATTGTACCTCAAACTTGGGAAGGAAAAAAATAAATGATGCATTAAATTCTAAGAGTCAGTTTGGTTTGCTTTCAGTAAGGTAATATGGTATGAATAAGTTTTAGCATAAGGAGAACTTGCACCTGGAATCGAGGATACCAAGAATACGATAGAGGAGATAAGTAAGCCAAGGGAACGAGATATTGATATGAAGGAGAATACTACTACTGCTACTCGTGTCATCTACCAGTTTCGTGGGTATACCATCTAGTTAAAATATCAACTTATCCATATAGCTGCTAAACCGCCATCTAAGAGTTTCACCTTTCCAACTATAAATTTTCCAATACATCTTCTACCCAACTTAGAATCTACCAATCTTTCATAAACACAAGACTATGCCCTTAAGAAATTTTTCCTCAATCATTCAATAGTGCTCGCCAATCCTCAAAATTATATAATATGTGATACACTTTTAATCACAAAAGATAACGACCTAGTAATATGATTTGCCTAGGGGGTATATACCTAGTACTATCTATATGTCAAACTTCCATCAAGCATGATGGTTCGTATTTTTGAAATAGGAAAAGACATAAAACAAGAATAAAGAGTTCAAGGAAGACGTGATTGAATACAAATACGGGATTCAAAGGTGATTAAAGAATTCAAAAGAGAGTTGTCAGGGTAGTTGCGGATGAGATCCTATTTTGGTAGATTCCTATTCGCAAGCTCGTATCAGTATAATTTTGTAACCGATATGACATGCTCGGACCTGTCTAGAGGATAAGTATATTTGTCTAATAAGCTAAGTCAACTATATCTCAATGCACGTAAAATAGTCGTACGAAGAGCAAACCTAGTGCACTAAGATTGATCAGACCATAATACATCAATTTTAATTAGACAATGTATTAGTGGATGTCCCCAATATCACATATATCATGAACAATCTCGATAAAAGAATAAGATTGTTTGCCATTAAAGTTAGTTTGAAAAAAACTTTTGTTTAACAACAAATAAAAAAGTACAAAGAAATCCTAGACAGAAAATCTAAGTATAATATTTTTAATCAGGGTAATGTGACTATGGAGATCGAGTACTGCAGCGACACTCTTACTCCGTTGACGGTCTGTTGAATGAATGAGGGATGCTCTTTTCTCTTCTCTTCTCTCTCTCTCTCTCTCTCTCTCTCTCTCTCTCTCTCTCTCTCTTGAGCTTGTGTGCACGTATGTAGCTCACCTGGAGGGGTATAGTCTCTGAAGCAGAAAAAGCCAGCCAGCCTTTGGAACGTCTAAGTTGCTCCTATTTATAGATATCATATTGACGGGCTATATGTGCCATATATGCTTCTGTTTGGTGGCCGCAAGGGAGCTCCTTCAACATGATGCGGTTGCAACTGTAGGAGCAAATAATGGGCAGGTTGCCACATGTACATCCTTAACAAGATGCAGTTGAGTCCAGCCCGAGCTGCCATGTGGACGTTTGTTGCGATTTGTTGTTGCTAAATATCTGGGTATTTCTCGCCTTTTGTTTGCGTAACTTGGTCAGCTTGACACGTGGCCCGTATTTAGTTGTAGATAATTACTTCAGTAGTAATAGAAAGATTTCGTCTTAGGGAACCCTGCCACATTGGACGCATGGAGTCTAGTATGCATGGGGCCAAAGACGCATGAAATAAATAAAGTCTGGAATGCATGGGGCTAGAGATGCATGGGACGTATGGAGTACAGAACGCATGGGACCAAAGATGCATGAGTTCAGAGACGCATGAAACGCATAGAGTCTGGGATGCATAGGGCTAGGGACGCATGGAGTCTTTGTCGTATTATACACGTGGCGCTGCATGCCTGTCAGGAGTTATTATTAGTCTGGCGAGAGCTTATTGTCATATAGTGTGCTCACATTTTTTGAGGTGTTCAAAAAATTCTTTTTGTTAAGATTATGTGTCAGATATAATCTTTGTGTCAGGCCTTTAAGTGGCCAATATTAGGGCACATGGATACTGCTTTTTCTTGGTCGTATGGTCATTTTGTGGCCTTATTTCTTCTAAGTCGATCTTGGGGCACATGGTTGTTGGATGCATGGATCCAGATTTTTTATACTTCTACAAAACCCCATTCAATATTTTCAAACTGGTAAGTTTGGAATACTTTGAATAAGAAGCATGGAGGAGAGGACCTTGGGCCACATGGATGGTGGGTCGCATGGACGAGTCTTTTCTAGACTATCAAATCTCTATTTAATGTAGGATTTGGCTCGGTCCTTGAGTGGATTTCTTGGGACTCTAAGTCAACGTAAGTTTTGAGGAGATAAATATGGATTACGCAAATTGAGGCATCAGGCTCATCCTCATAACTGCCTGGTTTATCGCCTCGATCTTCTCATGCGTCCAAGGAGCCTATAAATAGGTAGGCTAGGGAGGAGGATAACTTTTGTCTCTTGGCTTCCTCCGCTTTTTCGAAAGAAGATGCCGAGGGCTATTGTCTATCTCGCCGAGGGATTTGTCCAGAGTGATATCGATCTGTGCCCCCCCTCCCCCCCCTCCGCCCCCGATGCTGGCGTTCTCTTTGGAGGTAGGGGTGTGTCATGGTGGTAGGGACACAGAGACACAAGTACAATGTCTTGCAGCATAGATGAGAAATTATCTTGAACACACACAGCCCCCCCCACAAAATTATGCCGCATGGATGAGCAACCATCTACAACATGTGCATAGAGACTATATATGGCTTGGTCGCATGGATGTGAACTTATATGCAGCATACACATAGAGCCTATATGTAGCTTAGCCGCATGATGAGGAAATATCTGTAATCATGCACAGAGCCTATATGTGATTGGGTCGCATGGATGGGAACTTATCTGCAATATACACGCTGAGCCTATCTGTAGCTTAGTCGCATGGATGAGACCTCCTCTTGCCCATGCGTGTAGACTTAGCTAACTCAAGATGTCCCCTTCTATGTGTGGTTGCGACCTAGAAGTGGCATACGGTCATTGTACACTTTTGTATTTTTTGTTGAGACTGATATGTGTTCTCTTTATGCAGGTTTTACCATCCTTCGTGGTGCCCAAGATGAAGCACGGAAGGATATCATAGAACCCATCATTCGAAGAGAATGCCAACCTTACGCGGCAGTTTTTTGCCAAGAATTGATCAAGGAGACGAGGGTGAACATCATGCATCATGTGTGGTGCTATCCTTGTTTATGCAGCATGCTAGCTGTGTTTCTCCCCTTTATGTGGCTTGCTACCGGTCGGGGTCCTGCGGTATCGGATGACAAAATTTTGATTAATTGTCATTCCTGTCTTCGGTCTTCCTGCATGGTTATAGAGCACATATTCCTGCTCCTCCCTTGCTATCCATCAGTATGGATTCTTTTACATATACTGAGTTTTGTACTGTGGAGGGATAATCCAGAAAGCATTGAGCTCTACTGCTGGCTCTACTTGTGTTGGTAGCAACAACAACACAAAATGGTGCTTCAAATAAAAAATATTTCTGTCAGCGAGACTTCATGGAAACCCTTAAAAATGGATTTCTATCATATGTACTCATGACCTTGAATACTAATAAAAAATGAACATCCATCATATGTACTCATGATCTTGAATATTAATCAGTAAAGTCTCTCCTTTTCCAGAATTTCCTCTTTATATTTGTCTTTTTACAAGTTGTGGACTTTGGATATTGGACTAGAGGTAATATGGACATAGCACAACACCGTAGTTTGTTAAGGATATACCACTAGGGGATCTTCGGTGGACCTATTACCTTTTGTGCACTTGGGTGCAGGTAATAGATTTGAGACAAGCCCTGCTATAGGTGATATGGACGTGACAGATTTTGTGGACTTAACACCGCTGGCGTACTTAGAATTAAGAACGGGTGATAAGTTTAAATGATGACCGATGTCATAGGTATTATGGACGTGATAATTGATGGTCATACATAGAGGTTTTCTCAGAGGTAAGAAGGACATGCCAAACTTTACTGGAGAGTATATCACGCCCCAGCCTCGTAGGGCCATTCATCCTCGCATGGGAGTGATGCCATACGAGACTAAGTTGCGCCCGCGCAAGGCCAAGCATAGAACGGACAGTGAGATAACTAGTTCGCAAGGTCGGAAGCATAGAACGGACACAAGTATGATACAAAAACTAGCTCTTTATTGATTCAAAATAAATATTACAAGCGACGCTAGGCCGAGATTATAAGTCACTCAGGCTCTCTCCCTCTCTCTCTCTCTCTCCCTCTCTCTCTCTCTCTCTCTCTCTCTCTCTCTCTCAACAATAAATGTGTGCCAAGTGGCTTACAACAAGGAATGATGCATCGGTGATGTTCCAACATTATGTCCTGTATAAGTGCTTCTGCTCCATATACAATACTCCAAGGCCCAGAGTGAACTCTATGCCTTAGCACGCACGAAGGGGTTTCCATACTGAATGAGTACTCCTGCATCCTACAAGCAATCTGGTGGGTTATCAGTATATGAATGCACTAGTGGAGAGGATTCTCGCCTGCTCAAACAATCCAATACGTTCAATTAGTTATGTGCACTCTATCATTGTTGTCTTTTTAGTCTTTTTTTAGTATCAGTTTTATGGCAAAGATATAAATCCTAACTCGTATGGTAGTGCATCATGCGATATAAGAGTAACATGGCGATACTTACCAACTTACCCTTTGTCCTTCCCTGTCCAAGGTAAACCAAGTTAAATCGAGAATATATATATATAATCAAGGAATCACATAATCAAACACTTGTGTAATGGGCGTATTTCTAACTCAGGTGGATGATGTTGCTCGAACACTGAGGTGTTCTATACTAGGAGTCTCAGGTATTCAGATACAGATGTGTTACTTAGAGCAGTCTCCATAATACAATAACTCGGACGCGGATTACCGTAATCGAGCCAACTTAATCTATATGAACAGGTCACTAGCATGACACCATAGTGGACGGTGTAGTCTCAGGGCGGAGATGGTGTACAAGCAAGAACAGGGGTATTTCACCCATCCCTACCCGAAGAAGGCGACTATAGTTAGGAGGTTCCGACCGGTTGGATCGGCCCTGGTGCTCCGGTGACCGTCTGCAAAATAAGATTCAAAAATCTTCCTTGTACACTAAGTTGTCCGTGACCACGCGTATCCTCAAGTCTTCCATATTCTCGCATCAGGTACAGGTTCAAGTGAGGGTCTTATCAGGTACAAGTTTAAATCAGGATCCTGTTCATAACTTATCGACTCCCCGAGCTGTCAGATTTAGTATATAACGAGTGTTGATTCCAGATATGTCATGATCTTATCTTACTTGACTTTTCATGTTGTAGTCCCCTAGTACGGGAACTGCCTTAGTGACCAAACGGTCCCGACGACTTTCAATGATTCAATTTCTTGGCTCGAAATGACTATCTTGATAGCCTTCCTGCCTCAACTAAGAGAATCATTAATAGTGAAGTGCATTGATTCATAGCATATTCTATATGACAAGCATAGAGAATATGTAAAGCAGACAAGCATTAGAACAATATGAATATAACTTTAAGAAAACATGCAATATAGCCTTACTTGAAAAAATAAGCGATTACGCTAGCACGAGTCTAAAGAGGTAGTATGAGGAACTAACAATAAACCAAGTTTTATTTCCATGTTCTAACACAAGCAATACAAGATAGAATTATTCCCTTAGCTAGGTGAGTTATATTCTTATTAGCATGTAATAGGTTATTGCCTAGCGATCTTGCATTTATCGTCCAAATTCTTAGGTGTGCAGGCCAAGCAAAAATAGGTTCATCGTAGCCACCCACCTGAACGAGGGCTTGCCTCGGCCAAGTAAGACTCCGAGTGAACCGCTAAAAACTCCAAGTTCAAGTACTGATATGCCGTTTGAGTCATCTTACAGAACTGAGCGAAGTGGAATGTTATATAATACATAACTCGAAAGAAGTTTCGTCCTCGAAACTTACTAAGATAGAACTCATCCAAGAACAACACTTATATACCAAACTTGAATATATCACGTTTATCTTCAAATTCTTGAGCATACTTATCGTTCTTGTATCCATTACAAGTTTGTCTATATCCTTGTAGTCTATAAAATTCTTGCCTCAATCTCTATTGCGCCTAGCCCAGACCTGCACTACTCAAATACACAGGGGTATACTATAACTTGTACACATAAGGGACAAACTAGAACTAGGTTAAACCACTTGATGTTCTACCACTTAACTTCTGAGTCATGAATACGTCCCAAAAAATTACTTGGTATCGCTTGACTAAATCCAGTGTTACGCCTAACCAATATCCCAAAAATCCTTAGAACTTCAACTTCAATAACCACCAATTCTTTGCATGTAACATTTCTCAAATCTAGATCCAAATCATATTTGATACATAGTCCCCTATCCCCAGCCATAGTTCGATTACACTAGAAATCTTGTACTATCTTCAAAGTTTATCACTTGACGCCTACATATTTTATCTTTCAAAAACTTATTCATCGAACAAGACCTAGCCAATCCCTTATTCATACCTCATGCATATAATAATCATACTATTCCAAACACGATAAACATTCCAATGATATCGTCTGCATCATAACCAAGTCAAAATCCACGTTTGTTCAATCTTCCAGAACGATATTCAACTTATCCATCCTGACACATATCAACTTTATATCCAATCCGTTTATCAATACTTTTTTTTTGTTTCCAATCAATTCTTATTATTATACAATTTATCATCAAGTATCTCTCGCCTTATGAAATCACCATGATACCTCAAGCGGAGTTGATCAAAATTCAAGTCAATTCCAATTCAATTTCAAATCCGTAGTATTATACTACCATTGAGAATATCTTCCAAGCACACGATTTTTATTCATATTCTATGAGTCATCCAAGTTTTCCATGATTTATTTCATACGTTCAACACTAACACGAATCCGATAAGTCCTCAATATTAACTTATAATTTCTCTTGCACGATCCATTCGATTTCAAGTAATTCTACTGACAAATCCCTAATTCCATCGTTTGTTCCAATCACGTCGAATACTAACTCTTCTAAGGTACATATCTTAAAATAATATCCTAATTCAAACTATTGCTACCCCAGCACTGAATTTTTATCCAGGCAAACATAAGATTGATCACACCAACTCAAATCTAAGGTACAAGTTCAAGTCAGGATCTTGTTCACAATTTATCGACTCCTCGAGCAATTAGATTCAGTACAGAACGAATGTTGATTCTAGAGATGTCATGGTCTTATCTAGCTTGACTTTTCATGCTACTGTCCCCTAGTACGGGAACTGCCTTGGCGACTAACAGTCCCGAAGCCTTTTAATGATTTAATTTATTAGCTCGAAACGACTATCTTGATAGCCTTCCTGCCTCAACTTAGCGAATCATTAATAATGAAGTGCAATGATTCATGGCATGTTTTATATGACAAGCATAGCGAATATAAAAAGAAGACAAGCATTAGAACAGTATAAATATAACTTTAAGGAAATATACGATATAGCCTTACTTGAAAACATAAGCGATTACGTTAACACAAGTCTAAAGTGGTAGTATGAAGAGCTAACAATAAATCAAGTTTTATTTTCATGTTCTAACACAATCAATACAAGATGTGATTATTCCCTTAGCTAGGTACATTGTATTCTTATTAGCATGCAAGGGGTTATCACATAGCGATATAGCATTTATCGTCCAAATTTTTAGGTGTGCAGGCCAAGCAAAGACAGCTTTATCATAGCCACCTACCTTAACGAGGGCTTGCCTCGGCCAAGCGAGACTCCTAGTGAACCATTGAAAACTCCAAGTCCAAGTGCTGATATGCCGTTTGAGTCATCTTGCAGAACTGAATGAAGTGGATTATTATAGAGGATATGAGGATGATAGCTCAGAGGTAACGCGAATGTGAGCTAATCGATAGTCGTACGGAGAGGTTGGGTACGATCCTAATATTTTTACGAAAGGAAAAGAAAATGAGCCTGAGGTAATATGGACATGGTTGTTTTCTTTGGATGGGGAACATGTGAAGCTCATAGTTCAGAGGTAATATGGACGTGAACTGTTCACTTTTTTTAGGATATCCCACTGGGGGATCTCTGGTGGACCTATTACTTCTTACGCATTGGAGTGCAAGTAATAAGTTTAAAATAAAACTCTATCAGAGGTGATATGGACGTGATAGATTTTGTGGACTCATTACCTCTTGCACACCTAAGTGCAAGTAATAAATTCGAGACAAGCCCTGCCAGAGGTGATATGGACGTGGCAGATTTTGTGGACTTAACATCGTTGTCGTACTTAGAGTTAAGTAAGGGTGATAAGTTTATATGACGATCGATGTCAGAGGTATTATGGATGTGACAATCAATGGTCATACAAAGAGATTTACTCAGAGGCAATATGAATATCGCAAACACAATTGGGAAGAACTGTTATGACTGTAGTTCAAATATGATGTGGACGTAAACTAATGCCCAAGAGAACTATTTGTGAGTGGTCTACCCGAGAGTGGAGATAGACCAGAGAATTGCTCTACTGTGGAGATCTTGAGGATCTACTGTCTATTGCGTATTCAAGATTTCTGAATACAGATAATAACTTTTGTCCAACTTTTGTGGAAGTGAAGTGCATATTGTGCTTATACACTTGCTAGGGATGAACAACGAGGAACATATACTATACATTTTGGTCGTCCAGCTGATAGCAAAGGGAGTACAAGTTTATCTTAGACATAGTACTTTTTGAGAAACTTTTCGTTGATAGGCATCATGAGCAAGTCTTCATTAGTTTTTGCGAGCCGGTAGGCACCGTTGGAGAACACGGACTCCACAATGAACATGCCCTCCCATTTAGGTTAGAATTTACCGTCTGTCTTATGGGTCATGACCATCGGTTTTCTTACTGTCAAGACGAGATTACCCACTTGGTAAGTCCTCTTCTTGACCCGTTTGTTGAAGGCTCCTGAGAGGCGTACTTGGTACAGCTCAATGTGTTGTTAAGCCAAAAGATATTTCTTGTCGAGCACTTCTAACTCTTGTAGATGTCGGCGATGATTATCGTTAACGGTTAACTGGTTGGAGAGGGCCACTCGAAGCGAGGGGATTTGGATCTCGAGTGGGAGGACCGCTTCGCTCCCGTAGATTAAGGAGAATGTCGGGCTGCCAGTAGGTATCTGGACCATTATGCGATAGGCCCAGAGAAATTTACCCAGCTTATCATTCCATTTACGCTTATTGGATGACACGAACTTCTTGAGTAGCTTTATAATGATCTTGTTGAATGCTTCTGCCAGACCATTTTCTGCTGGGTTGTAGGCAGTCGAGGCTACATTCTGGATTCAATTTTTATCACAAAACTGGTAAAAAGCATGACTTATAAACTTTTAACCATTAGCGTGGATGATCATCCGTGGCAAGCTAAAGTGGTATATGACCTGATGCTTGACAAAGTTGATAACGTTTGAGGTCTTGACTTCAGCGAGTGAAACAACTTTCGCCTATTTGGAGAAGTAGTCGGTGATAGCCAAGATATACTTAGAAGAATGTGGACTAATTGTCCCGATAATATCCATTCTCCACACTTTAAACGGCCAAGATTCTACTGTTGGGTGTAGAAATTCTGAGGGCTGGTGGATAAAGTCTGCATAGATTTGGCACATTTGGCACTACCTCGCATAGTCAACAACATCTTCTACCATTATCGGCCAATAGAAACCCATTCTTCAGAAATAGTCCAGTAGCTTGGGTCCGGGATAATGGGCACCGTAAACCCCATCGTGAGCCTTATGGATAGCATGTTTCGTTTCTGTATTTGATAGGCATCGTAGAAGAAGACTATCGTAAGAACGACAATATAGCATTTTGGTAGCCGTATCATAATAGAACCTGAGGGAACGTCTTCTGATGGAAATTGCTTCCTTTTAGTTCTCAAAAAGAATTCTATAAACTGCATAGTCGATAAATGGGAGTCTCCAGTCTTGGGAGTCGATGTTTGTCTCTACTGAGTAGCTCAGGCATAGACAGAGATTTTTTCGGGCAGACCAGCTTTTGACCGACCATTGTGATCAGCTGATGGGTTTTGACCGGGACTTCTAGAGAGGTAGAGAGGCCGACCATGGCATCAGCCTCAATGTTTTACAGCCTAGGGACGTGCTCTATGAAGAACCCCTCAAAGGTGGAGATTATTCCAAGCACGGCTTGGTGGTAGGGAATTAAGTCCTCGTGTTGGACCTCGTATTCGCCCCGGACCTGATTGACTATCTGCTTGGAATCGTCGTAGGCTTCCAGGTAGTCTACTCCCACTTGTTTAGCGAGTTGGAGCCCAAAGACGAGGGGCGTTGTACTCTACGATATTGTTGGAGCACACATGTAAGGGAGTAAGCACAGTTTATGACCAGATCGTGTAGGAAAATAAGTACTATCCCGACATCAGCAAAAATATTGCCTTTGGGCCCTGTTCTTGAAGCACCGTCGAAGAATATTCACCAAACGGCTTCTGCGATTGTGCTCATGTTTGATCCACTACTTCGTTTGGGATCTTCTCGTAGAGCTTTGAGGTTTCGGTACAGGGTGGGCTATCAGAAAATCTTCCAACGCTTCACCTTTGACCACCTTTTGTAGGAAAATACCATATCGTACGGCAACAGTGTAGAAGCATAGAAAGTGCACCGCTTAAAGATGGTGCAGTTTCCTATAAATAAACTTAGTAGGGGAAGAATGACGCACTTTCACTATGTTTCAAAGGATGGCGTACTTTCAAGCGGCTTTTGTCAAAAAAGATATATGCACAAATTACATGTCTGTTTTTCCTCCAAACATTAAATGCAACGAATCTAACAGTTGAACAACAGTCGAGGAGTTAGAAGTCATCATTACAGATGAGCTGTAACACGCAGACCCAGGTTGTCATTTAGCGACCCATCCGCTCTGCCAACTTCATCAGAAGTGTGTCGCTATACCAACTTATCAGAAGTGCTCCGCTGTGTAGCGCCCCGTTCCCCCGGTGCGGGGAGCGCGGCTAAGAAACACAAGACGGTATCGTTCGATCGGGATAGATTGAATTAAGAACTCGTCCTCGTTATGGATTTGTTTCTTCGGAATCGATTTCCATATTCAGTGGACCGCGCCCCAAGGATCGGCTTAGCGGCAGAGTCAGGAGGGACCTCTCCGCTGCTATCTTTTATTGGCTCGGTTTTCGATGTCGCTTGTTGCTTTCGTGCTTTGAGTTAGTTTTAGGATTTGCTTGTTTTCCTTGAACGGTTTCGATAGTTTTTATTGTTTTCATTCATCGACTTGCACTTCTATTCCGAGATTGGAAAGAGAGGAAGAAGTATTAATCGAGCTGTTCGTGTGCAGGTGAACGAGCAGTAGGCGGCTTGCGAGCGGAGTCGTGAAGTACCTCTTTCCTTCTCCCTTCCAAAATCTAAGTGAGTGGCTACCAACCCGATTAGCTAGCCCTGCTTCCAAGCTTCACATCTAATAATCTGCATTCTTCTTTGCCCCGATCAAACGATACCAAGTAATAATAAAAGAAACCAAGATAAAAAGGGAATAGACTTGGTTATTATGCTTGTCAATCAAACCTGTGAACTGTTGCCTTATCGTATGCTTGTTCGTGCAAATGTTCTATGAATTATGCTAAGTATGACACACACCTTGTATTGTGCATAATTGTTCAGGGAGGCTATGCTAAATAAATCATGCATTACTACTTGTCGTGCACTCGTGTTCTTGCACTCGTGTTCTTGCAATCGTGTTGCCTCAACTGCATAAATTGTTAACTTGTTAATCGTGTTCGATCATGGACAACTTGTGCACAAGGTATAGTTCTGCGGACGGTCGCTGGGGCACTGGCACCAATCCGATCCGGGCGAAACTCGTGTAATAGTCATCGTGTACGGGACAAGGTGGCTTGCAGCGCCTCATGTACTATCGTTGCATGCTATCCTTGTCTCGGACTAGTCCACTATGGCAATCATGCCAGTGATCATCGTGTATATTTAAACCTGTTGCATACTAACTTGTGTCTTCGTGGCAGGGAAGGCATGGTAAGTATTGTGCAGGTAATTCAGACGGTCAGGTAAAATCTACCGAACGGTGGCACGTTCATTTCAGTAAATTCTATATGCTGCTTACTTGTAAATGAACTAAGATAAGATAGAAACCCACAAATATGCATGCTTCATTAAAACAACGTGTTGATTGGTATAGTCAGGCTAGCTCGCCTTCACCAGCATGTTTCGATATGCTGACCCTCGTTGAAACAGGTTCTCCGCACTAAGGCAAATCGAGCGAGGAGCCAAAGTCATCTTCCCAATCCAGTCCAGCTGTTGGCGCATCTTCACCGCGCCCTCGAAGCATTTTGGAGTCAGGAGCTTGCAACTCTTCATACACAAATGCAGCTCCGTGGCAAAGCTATCCTCCAGCCTGGAGGTCCTGATCATTTTGAGTTTATAAAAGGATGTAATGTACAGGACTGCTATCTCATTTTGAGTCAACACTTTTGTAAACCGTTCGGCAAATTAGCTGACTCGTTCAGGAGTTTGTAATAGATATTTATTTCAATAAAGAGAACTTTTCTATGTTAAATCTGTGTTTCAATTTATCTGCATACTCTGAATATGTGCTTGCTATGCAAAATACTGTAGCCTTGTCCGGGCGCAACCCCAGGCCCGTACGGCGGTCACGACTCGGGGGACGCCTCGGGGCGTGACACGCTGTGCCAACTTTATCAAAAGTGCGACGTTGTGCCAACTTCTACAAAAGTGCGCAATCACGGCCAAATTCTACAAAAGTGCACTATCATGGCTACTTCTTCAAAAGAGCGCTTGTATAGCCAATCTTTCCAAAAGTGCACCAATCTCCAGACCACTTCTAAAGTGTGCCTTTGATTCTAACTGACAAAGAGAAGTTATGATTATGTGTCCTACATGCCATATTCTTCGTGAAATACGTACAAATAACTATCCCATGACCTACGCTTTCCTCGTATAGAAAGTCACGTGTCAAGCAGACAACAAGTTGTGCACCCACTGACTAGATCATGGGATGTCATCCCATTAAAAGTGTGCACACAGTACGGATTATCCAAAGTGCGCGCACACTGTCATAACTGCTCTAAAATCCTATAAATATAGGATCATTGTGTACGTTACGGGGGGGAGAGAGATTTTCAAGTCTTTGAAATTCAAGAACAGAAGGAGAGAAATAGAAGCTTGTCATGCCGTTGTTGCCAAAGCTTTCTTATAGCCCAACTCTTCAAGTTGTTCACAACATCCTTACATTTCTTCATCATCGTGTGGTCCAAGGAGTAAAGTGATCACCCGCAGATCAGATCTCTACAGCTATACTTTCCCAGAATTAATTGTACTTAGATTCCTGTTTAGGATCTCTTATATTCTTCTTTCTTTTTAATAATTTATAATACAAAGTTTTGTTGAAAAAAAATTTGCAAACAAGATGGCGACTCTGTTGGGGTTAACTTTCTCCTCTGACGAGAAGGTGATAGCTCAACTCGATGTTGCGTCGGTCAGTTCAATGCAGAAGATCTTGGTCGTAAAGTTCGACCAACAAGCATACGAAGAAATGCTCTATTCTTTGGGTAGTACTAACCCATCATCCGTACTCAAGTCGAGGAAGACCCGCAAAGTGTGGCTGCCCAAGCCTCATCATACATATCTCGAAGTTACTGCCAACAAGAAAAAAAGTATTATGATTGATAGAAACTACCTGGTCAGTTCTATCAACCAAACTCAGGTCAATGACTTAGTGGACAACTCCCCTATATTAAACAAGGGATACTAATCATGTAACTCGTGATATATCAA
The DNA here is from genome assembly GCA_036927795.1 of Iris macrosiphon. Taxonomy (NCBI): domain Eukaryota; kingdom Viridiplantae; phylum Streptophyta; class Magnoliopsida; order Asparagales; family Iridaceae; genus Iris; species Iris macrosiphon. The sequence goes on along the minus strand of JAYESA010000009.1, from coordinate 167,930,870 downwards.
GCAAAGGGTGATCCACACCCAAGCTTCTGAGTCTCTTGTGTTAAACAAGTGATACAAATCACGCAACTCACGTAATATCAAGCAAATGGTGATCCACACTCAAGCTTTTGAGCCCACACATATTCATTGTAATATGCAGGGCAAGCAAGTCATGGACACCGTTGTCCAAACCAATATCTCTATAGGTTCATACTTCAAAGAGAGAGAAAAGTTTTTCTAGAATTTACGTAAACAGAAGAAAAACTATAGGTACATAAATGAAGTGTTAGTCAAGGAGAATCATTCTCCTAACATCATGATTACACCCACAGTAGAGGAAAAGTTATGCATCACCCGTCAAGATCCTACTATTAGTGCGCCACGCCAAGACCTTTGTTCAAAATCAAATGCACATAGGCAAACTGTGCCAACTCTGCCTATACCACAAAAAGTGGGCCAAGTAGGGTCAACCTCTTCATAATATACTGATTGTGCATGTGTACATAAGAGGACTGCTAGGAACAACTTTCTCTCATCCCTAAAGGACAAAAGCTCGAGAGGTGATGAATTATTCGCTAATCAAGCCAGCACCTCACTCTACACATAGGGGACCAAAAATGTGCATAGAATATTCAATGTATCTCATGTAAAAAGGTAGAGTCTACCTTCTTCCTCCTCCTTCTTTCGATTAAAGTGAGCTTATTACACAAAAGCATAAAGAGAAAGACTCTTCTGAATTTATAACGGTGTTTCCTAATGAACATCGTTGTCATTGTCATAGAGTTATAATCAAATATTGCGGTACATCAGTAAAACGATATGTGTTTGACCGATTGACCTATACTATGTCTCCTAAATCTTGACATGCAAAGCAAGTTGACAACCAGGAGTATAATGATGATGAACCGCTCCTTACTCTAGTATACATGGCTTCGCATCTTTCCCGTGGTGGGAGACAATCAAGACGAAGTTCTTCAAGAAGACCCAGCCAGAAGAGGTTTAACCAACTTATCGAATCCTTTGAAGGAGTATACCAAAATACCCGTTCTCGTAGACGGTAGCTCATTCTTCATAGGAATCCATATTCCTTAGAATACGAGGCTGGGGGTAGCAATCTCCCTGATTCTGAAACTGATAGTGTAGACTACAACTACACAGTTCTTTCTACCAATCCCTCTGTTATATACAGAGATATTAGCGTCTGCGCCATCAGTAACGAACAAGACACTTCTCTATCAGAAGCCACCAATCAATGCCTCAACTCATTAAAGGTCTCTCTCAGGGACATGCGTACTATGATGCAAAATATGCATCAAATAATGACAGCCCAATATTATGCTACACCATTACCTGTCTAAGTATTTCCATTCATACCTGCACAGCCTAATCCTGGAATAACACCTCTGCAGGATAAAACAAATCCAGAAGCAGTCCTAAACCAAGAGTCATCAACGCCAACTCTTAATCCTCAATATTGGGAGTGGACCTCCACCGTGGATAATACTTGTTCAAGCAGGATCTTATTAGTCAGCTGTACCACTCCGACTAGAAGATCCTCTCGATGCTATCCGGGAGTTGCGTGCACATGTCGATGATTTAAAGAATAAAGGCCAACTCCACAAGCTGCGAGTGAAATAGCCTTATTCTCCTTATTGGGATAATGTTCTATTTCCTCCTAAATACAAACCCCAATCAATAGTCTTGTTTGAAGGCAAGACATCGCCGAGCCAATATATTAATTAATTTAATATGATGACGACTCATCTGCAGAAAGAGGATGCTCTTCTTACCAAATTATTCGTGGGATGCTTGGCCAGCATAGCCTACGATGTGTATCATAGTTTACTTAATAACTGTATATCCTCGTTTGATGATATGAAGTATTTTTTTCTCTCACAATTCTATGAGGGAGGCATGGATATGACGATATCTTTGATCATCGATATCAAATAGAAGGAGAAGAAATTCGCTCATGAATTCATAGAGCATTTCAAGCAAGCAACTCTAAAGTTGCCCTCCGGTATTCTATATTTTTCATTTATCGCTACTTGCCAAAAGAATCTACTACCTATAGTAGGGCTCTGGATGGGTCCAAATCAATTTCAAGATTGGACATCGTTCATCATCGGGGCCAAAGCTGCTGAAGGTAACGCGAAGGTGGCATATAATTTAGGGTTGTAAATGACCAATGTGGAAGGGAAACGCCCCTCCAACAACAACAATATCATCAGTACAAATAATCGCAACAGCAAAGGAAATAAGGCCTTAGCAATAAACTTGTCAAAGCGATCCACCTATCCTCCAACACAAAAGCCTCCAGAGTCTTCCAAGCATAAGGAAGAATATTCCTTTGACAAGAGCAATATCTACAATATTTTTGAATGCTTGATAAAATGCAACAAGTTACAGTTGCCTGACATCAAGCGACCGAATGAGGCTGGTAAAATAGACGACCCAAAGTATTGCATGTACCAACGATATGTAAATCACCCAACCAAGACTTGTTATATCTTAAAAAATAAGATACAACAGTTGATAGATGCTAAATCTATTACCCTTCACAACGAGAAGAAGATAGTCACTGCCAATATGATGTCTCTTCAATTCTACGACTTTTCAGCACAAGAAGTCCCAAACGACGTCATCCCAATACCTCGAGCTACGATGGAAGTGGTAAATATCATGCCTCCTCAAAGTTAAACAGAGGGGTTGGTACCTCTTACCATAGATCATAGAGATATGTGGATTCATCCTGATTTGCTGCCAGATTGGGACCAGGGGACAGCATCTTCCAATCCAAAATCCAAGAATGACAAGCAGTATAAACCATGCAATATAATTTTTTTGGATCATTACTCAGACATATATCAAGATAAACATCAAGAAGACATATCTCTCATGATCAGATTTTAAAATATAAACATTGCCCCACCAAGCTCTACTCGCAAGCTTCGCTTGACACACCAGCAATGGTCCATGATTAACAGTGTTCCACTGTATAGGACACAACAAATCTGTATTGCTTATGAATGTGTTCCTAAATAAATTTTCCATCCTCCTTTTACAAAAATAAAAGAATCAACCTCAACTCAGGTGGTTGAGGAGGATCGTCCCTAATTTTATCAATACAGACAACAATCTGTATGCTTTATGCAAAATATGGGGTATAATTTCCAAAAAGTTAAAGATTTAAACTTTGGCAAGGACAACGTATTCCTCTACAACTCTGAGGATGGCACTGCCTTCTGATCAATAGAACAGGAAGAGAAGAAAAGACAGTCCAGCAAATCTGAAAATGGATTGGGCTATGATAAAACTAGCCCACATATTCGCTCCAAGAATAGGCATGATAAAAAGAACTCAAGTCTTGTAACATGGTGCTTCTTTCTTCGATGCTCAAAAAAGTAGCCATGACTGTACCAGGTCTGACAAATATTAATGAGTCTATCCCGAAGATGTTCCTGACACTCTTCCTACTTCGCCAACTCCTGTTGCTCCGGTCACAACCGAACCTGGTCCTTCGAAGCCTACTAAGGCAGAGAAAGGGAAGCAAAAGAAAGTATGCTTCGACAAATCCCTGAAGTAGAATGTAACCCCAAGGACTTGAAAAGACCTACAATTTTGACATATTGGCACAACTGGCTAATACCCCAGCCCCTGATACTACTCTCAATGGAAGCATGTTGAGTCTCTCTCCGACGGGCTGAGCCAGATTTTGACGGCATAAATTGGCCCCTTAGTTAGAGTTCTAATAGATCCATTCTCAAGTGTTGTGTCTGGACGATTAACCTAAATACCATAAGATAAGAAATTAAGTTCAATATTTTATTAATTATTGTGTAAGTGCATATACAGAAAGTAACTACCGAGCTTCTTACATATGCGCTCAACCAAGAAAAAAATGACATCTCATTTCTTGTTCTACTTTTTCGTCTGTTATGTAGGGTCTAACTGACCTCAGATCATTAGTATATATGCTGAAAAACAATGAAGCAGTCGTCGATTAGTAGCATAACATTATCGAGCTTATACCGTTACATTTAGATGACGTAAACGCGGATGTATTAATTACTTACCCCTCTAGCTTCTCTACTTCTTACTTGTCACAATTGAGTAATATATACAACTGAGAAGCCCTTAGCTCATCGTCATTCAATTATCTCTTCTTTATTTTTTCGAAGGCTTTTCGGACGCATTGAATACTTTCAGTATTGCATCATTAGATTTTCGATATCGGTCGTCGTTTCTCGAAGATCTTGTTCGATTAGTAGAAACATGAGGTTTGAAATATATCGAGCAAAAGTTTATAATCCCTTCGAGCACATAAGATTCACAAATAGAACCCTTAACCCGTGCCTTATTTTTCACCTTTCTCTTTAGGTAGTTCAGATGCCGCTCGAACGGGTACATCTACCGATAGCCGACAGGCCCACCAGCACGTGCCTCATAGAAAAGATGAATTAACAAATGCTCCATAGAGTCAAAGAATCCCGGAGTAAACACCTTCTCGACCTTGCAAGTGTTACTACAATATCCTTCTCTTGCTTTTCTAGACGATCGACGAGCAACTTAGTAGAACAAAGATCTCTGAAGAATATGCTGAGCTCTGTCAATGGATCCCAAATGACCTGCGATAAGAATTTCTGAAATATAATTAGAATTAACCTCTCTATGAATACGTGATAATCATGACACTTCATACCCGTCAGTTTGTTCTCCTTGAGGTCGACACAACTTCTCAAGTTTGACACGTACCCGTCTAAAAATTTTAGGCCTTGATCCACCTACAAAGCCTACATTTATCCTCCTTCTCCAGTGAGAAAATTGCCTTAGGCTGCTTTAACTTTTCATTCCCCTCCTCTATCAAATACAACGCAGGACGTCTACATATTTCTTCCAAGTCCAATCTGGCCTTCGGATTATCTTTTGTCTTCCCCTTTATGTCCATTACAGTAGTAATTATGCTGTCAAACACATTCTTCTCGATATGCATGGCATCAAGGTTATGTATGATCAGATTGGTGCTCCAATATGGCAGATCCCAGAATATACTCCTTTTCGTCCAGTTATAAGTGCGACCAAATCCGTCACACTTGTACCCCTTAGCAGGCTCTTCGATAGCACTTGATAAATCTTTTACCTCTTTCCATATGATGTATCCGGGCCACCATGGTGGTGGATTGGCATTCTCCACAATGTCGGCACGAAAAGCATTCATGTTCCTCTGGTAAGGATGATCCTTCGACAAGAATTGTCGATGACAATCGAAGAAGTACGGTTTGCCTCCGTATTTTAAACGAAAAGCTTTAGTGTGGTCCATGCATTACGGACATGAAAGACGGCCATGAGTGCTCTATCCGGATAATATTTCATAGGCCAAAAAGTCATTGATGGTCCACATAAGTGCTGCCCTCATCTAAAATTCTATTTTCTAGAAATATCGTACGCGTTGGCACCTACTTTCCATAACTGATTCAACTCATTTATCAACGACTTTAAATACACATCGATATACCTCTTCGGATTATTCAGACCCGGGATAATAAAGGTTAGAAACATATATGAAATCTTCATGCATATCCAAGGCGGTAGATTGTACGGAGTGACGATCACAAGCCAACACGAATACTGGGAGCCCAAAAGTTTGAATGGGGTAAAACCGTTGGAGGAGAGCCCCAATATGATATTATGCGGGTCCGAGGCAAAATCTGGATACTCTCGATCAAAGTACTTCTATGCTTCTCCATCAGATGGATGATCCAACACTTCATCGATTTATTTTTGCCTGTGCCAACTCATATTTTTTGCAGTCTTCTTCACCATAAATAACCTCTGCAACCGCAGCGGTCTCTTGAGCTTTGCCTTCCCGCACGCAAAGCGAATGGGCGTTGTGCTGTCCGCTTTCTTCGCTACGCTAATGAGAGAGAAACTCATCGGAAAAAAGACATTTTTTCTTTGGTTATACATTTTATGGTGGTGAAATGTGGGGATGATTCTTGGATAGCCCTGGCGAGTAAGGAAAACGGAAAGAGGGGCAGATCGGACTGGATCGAGACCTTACCTTGTAAGAAGCAGTTGGGAAAGGAGAGAGGGGCGGATAGAGCATTGCAAACTTTGAAACTCAAACCTCAACCGTCAAAAGAATGCTATAATCTTCGATATTTGAAACTTTGCGAGCGTAGCTTCCCTTTTGTCCAATCCCTCAGTTTTTGGTCTTTCTGTCCATCCGTCATGTTCATCCCCGTCTACTAAAGGGAGGGGTCTTTCATAAAGAGAGGCCTTGCTTGTCACTGTTTCGGGTTAAGAAGGCGAGCAAAGTGAGTACTCGGACAAGGAGGTTTTTTAGGGTAGTGTCAGGAAAGTGAAAGTGAAGCAATCATCGATTCGATTGAAGTGGCTGGCGTGGCAAAAAAAAAGTATTGGTCCTCCCTCCTGTTGCCTGCTACCGGTGGCCTTGTAGCGATCAGTATCACAGAATCTGCACGTATTTTTATCATTGTCTTCTTTGTAGTACAACATGCACTCATTGCGACATCAATTTTCTCGTATCCCATCTAGAGCGATCTCACCATCCTCTTAGATCGATAGAAGTCTTTAGGCAAATTAGCACCCTCCGACAAGATCTCTATAATCAGCTCCTTTAATCGGTTGTAGCATTCTTGCGATATGTTAAAATTAGACTTGATGCTGAACAATCTTGTAACCACCTCCAACGGTGAATGATCCTTATAACCAGGATATAATATAGTCCTTGCATTCTTCAGCAACTCTATGAACTTCGCAGCATTGACATTCAGTGCCTCCTCAGCTGCATCATGATTGTCCAGATCTAAACTATGCCCTGCCTCATCAAAAACCATATTCACCCACCCGTCGTCATAAGCAGTATAGTCGTGGACATCAATATACGGCTCCACATAAGGCTCTAACTCCGATGCTAAAGACATAAGTTCTTCATGCGTGGTCTACTGATAGTAATTAGACATAAAATCCTTCGAGTACAAATAATATGTGACTTCCACTTCTGGATGATATTTTAAGTTGTGGCATCTCAAACATGGACACTTAATTTTGGTACCATCCATGTACTGAAGGAACGTCTTCGCGAACTGCAGGAACTGTTGTACACCCTTTATGAATTTATTCTGCATACCGTATATATCATCAGGATGACGGTTGTACATCCACGAACGATATTGTAGATAGTAATTCATATCAATTTTTAGATACTTTTGTAAGATAGATACACATTATTCAAGTATATATCGTTCAAATAGAGGCAAAGATGGATACAAATGCATGTTCATCAAAGATGGACATAAATAAAGAAGAATATAGTGTCGTCACGTATCTCTTGTGAGCCATTACCTAGCTAGAAACCTAATAAAAATAAGGTAAATGAACCTAGAAGGCATGAGACCTTTGGCTCTACCTTACGCTCTGGTGCCAAAAGTCATGAGACTGAAATATGAAGGAGAAGAGAAGAGAAGACATATTTCAGTCTTATGGCTTCCGATACTAGAACAGAAAGTAGAGCCAAAGATTTTAAACTCTAGTAAATGGACAACTCAGAATAAGAATCAAGCCTCTACAAGTATAATTTCAACAAAAAATACACATATTATATACAAGCACACAACCATCATGATCATAATGCTTTCTAATGCCAATCACTACTAACAATTCTCATTGACGTTCTACTATTCTCTATTAGAACCTAGACTAATTCATGACCCTTATACTACATTAATGCATAAGTAAAATGTCCTCCGACTTGATTCCCCTATACATATATAGAAACCCTATTTAGGATGGTCACACCTATCATTTATCAATTAAGTTAAATTAATTGTTCAAGATTTGAATTAATTAAAATTAGTCAGGTAAATTAATTGCTCCACTAACTAAGAATTATCATTCAAAACTAATATCGAACTTTATATATATATATATATATATATATATATATATATATATATATATATATATATATATATATAAGTTCTTTGTTATATAAAATTTGGAATCCATCACTTGAACACAATCAAGTCTAATCTCGTAGACGCTCTAAAGAGGCCGAGCGCGTCCGGCGCACCGTGGACCGTGTATGGCCTAACCCGCCGCCTGACCTGAGCACCCCCTTCCCGGCCTAGAGTCTAGACCGGTTCATCAAGCTCAATATCCTGGACCGCGAGTCCACGGTCCAGCCATTACCCTATACATGTGTGTGTCATATCTGTGTCAATGTCGTATTTATGTCAATATCGTGTCTGTGTTAGTGTCGTGTGTGTCAGTGTCGTATCTGTGTTAGTATGGTCACTGTGTGTATTGTGTCGTGTCCGTGTCTGTGAGAGAGATAGAGAGAGAGAGAGAGAGAGAGAGAGAGAGAGAGAGAGAGAGAGATAGGGTTAGGATTTACCTAGAGGTGGCCGGAACTGTAGAGAGGAGGAGGAGAAGCCCGAGGTCATCGGAGGGGAGGAGCCGTGCGAAGGGAGCAATCACGTTGGGGATGTGTCGTACGGGAGGGGGTACTTGGCGGGGGAGCCGTGCCGGAGAGGGACGCTCGGGGGGGGGGGGGAACCGGTGGTGGGGGCGATCGAGGGGGGTGAGCTGTGTTTAGTTTAGGTTTCAAAAATTTAGGTGAGAATAGGGGGAAACAAAACATCCAACCCTATTATTAAACAATTTAGCAACGTCTAAATAGGTATCGCTAAACGTCGCTATAAATTGTAAATGTAGCGACGTTCAGCGACCTTTGCCGGCGTATATTTTTTACAATAAAAAATTTTGTCGCTGCATGTCGCAAAAAACTTGCTATTTATTAAAAATATAGCGACGTTCAGCGACCTGTACCGACATTTATTTTTATAATAGAAATTATTGTCACTAAACATCGCTAAACGTCGCAGATAGCGACGTTTAGTGACACTGTTTATTAGAGTCGCTAAATTACAAAAATTAACGACTTCAAAAACTTACGTCACTGAAGACGTCGCTAATAGCGTAGATTTTGGTAATGGAAGAATGACACATTTTTACTTTATTTCAAAGGATGGCGCCCTTTCAAGCTGCTTTTGTCAACAAAGACAGGTACACAAATCACATGTATGCTTTTTCTCCAAATATTAAATGCAACGAATCTGACAGCTGAATAATAGTCAAGGAGTCAGAAGTCATCATTACAGCTGAGCTGTAGTACACAGACCCAGGTTATTGTTTAGCGACCCATCTATTGTGCCAACTTCATCAGAAGTGCGCCGTTGTGCCAAATTTATCAAAAGTGCACCGCTGTGCCAACTTTATCAAAAGTGCACCGCTGTGCTAACTTCTACAAAAGTGTGCCATCATGACTACTTCTTCAAAAGAGCGCTTGTATAGCCAATCTTTCCAAAAGTGAGTCAATCTTCATACCACTTCTAAAGTGCACCTACGATCCTAACTGACAAAGAGAAGTTACGATTATATTTTCTACATGCCATATTCTTCGTGAAATATGTACAAATAATTGTTCCATGACCTACGCTTTCCTTGTATAAGAAGCCACGTGTCAAGCAGACAGCAAGTTGTGTACCAACTCACTAGATTGTGGGATATCCCATCAAAAGTGCGTGCATAATACAAATTGTCCAAAGTGCACATATATTATCATAACTGCTCTAAAATCCTATAAATATAGGTTTATTGTGTATGTTATTTGCACACTATCATAACTGCACACACAGTAGCGAATTTTTAAGTCTTTTAAATTCAAGAACAGAATGAGAGAAATAGAAGCTTGTCGTGACATTGTTGCCAAAGCTTTCTTATAGCCCAACACTTCAAGTTGTTCATAGCATCCTTGCATTTCTTCATCATCTTATGGTCCAAGGAGTAAAGTGATCGCCCATAGATCAGATCTTTACAGCTATACTTTTCCATAATCAATTGTACTTAGATTCCTGTTTAGGATCTCTTTACTCTTCTTTATTTTTAATAGTTTGTAATACAAAGTTTTGTTTAAACTTTTATTCGCAAACATACAGTAGTATTATCCTGGTAGCTAGGTGAGAGTTGAGTGCTCCGAGTTTAGTCATAAGGATCCTGAGAGGATTAACTTGCAAGATCACATGGATGGTTTGTCCTGCTACATAATGCCGAGTCTTCTGAATGGCAAAGACCAGAGCAAGGCACTCATTCTCAATGGGGTTGTATCTATGCTCTGTGCCGACCGATATTCTGCTGAGGTAATATATGCCTTGTTCGTGACCTGTATCACTTTTTTGGGCTAAAAGAGCTCTGCGGGAGTGATTCATTGCCCGCACATATAGCAAGAAGGGTCTTCCCATAATGGGGGCCACCAATACTGAGGGGTTCGTGAGATACTCCTTAATATCATCGAAGGCGTGGTGGCATTCTTCATTTCAGACAAAGGAGACTCCCTTCTTCATGAGTTGAGTGAATGGCTGACAACGTCCAGAGAGGTTTGATATGAACCTCCTAATGTATGTCAGTCTTCCTTGAAGTCCATGAAGTTCTCTGAAGTTTTTCAGCGGGTGTATTTCAAGGATTGCTTTAGTCTTGTCAGGGTCTACATGGATACCCTTTGAAGTTATGATAAAACCCATAAATTTGTCACTAGAGACTCCCAGGAAAGATTTGGTAGGATTCATCTTAAGCTGGTGCACACACATCATGTCGAACATAGTCTTCAAGTCTCGGAGGTGATCATCTTTAGAGCGACTCTTGACAGTAATGTCATCAATATAATACTCTACTGTCTTGCATAGATATTTACGAAAGATGATGCTCATAGCTCGCTGGTATGTAGCACATGCATTCTTCAAATCGAAAGGTATGACTGTGTAGCAGTACATTCCTATCGATGTTCAAAAAAATGTATGCTTCTCATCGTCAAAAAATATCCTGATTTGATTATAGCCTGAGAATTCATCCATAAAGGACATGCGCCAAAAGCTATAAGTATTATCGATCATTATGTCTGTGATCGGAACAAGAAACTCGTCCTTAGGGTATGATGCATCCAGATTACAAAAGTAAATGCAGATTTAAATCTTCTTATTCTTTTTGACGATGGGCACGATGTTGGCTACCCAATTCGGATGATATTTCTCACATATGAAGCCACTAGCTATCAGTTTGTTGACTTCAGCTTCAATAACGTTCATGATGTCCGGACGGAACCGTCATTGCTGTTGCTTGACCAGCTTAGCATTCAGCAAGATGTTGATCTTATGGACCATAATCTGGTGGCTCAGTCCCGGTATATCTTCGTATCTCCAGGCAAAGATATCGATATATTCCCTGATGAGCTGTAGCAGGGATTTCCAATCTTTATCGGACAAACTCTTACTAATGAAGATCAATTTAGGGGAAGATTTGTGGCCCAGATCAATTTGTACAACTTCGTCCTCAGTGGGAGGTTCTCGTTGTTCGAACCATATCTCTCATTGTGCGTCTAGACGTTGGGCCCATGGTTTTACTTCAAAGAGTTCAGGTGGATCCACGTCATCTTTCTCAGGGTCAGCTGACACCATATTGACAGAAAATGTTTGTTTGAGCATCTCCCCGATACTGATGTCGGAGTCCCAAGAGAAAGATTCTGAAGAGTGAGAGTGTAACTCATTTTCTTCATCTGAGCCTTTGGGGGTCGTGGTAGGCATGATGTACCCTAAGTCATGCTTGGTCTTATGGTAGTAATCCTTGGACTTGCTTGCAGGAGCATGCAGACGCAGAGGCAGTCGTCATCCTTTGCCATGGTTCAAGCCCCTAGCTGCTTTCAGATCGTATCTCACCTTCTGGATGAGGTGCTTGGTTTGAGAACTGTACCGGTAAAGTGATATCGAGTTCTGGCTCCAGTTTCTCTAGGATGGAGGATTGGGGACTTTCCACTCTACCAAAGATGATGAGTTTGTCTTCCCTCTTCCTTGTTGGAACTAGGAAGTAGGAGTTTTGATTGGAGAGAACTCAGTTGACTGCATAGGTGGTAGTCACCTGTGTATGTAGGTGCAAGCCCAGACGTGCTCAATGGAATATAATGTGCTAAGATGTACAATATCTGAGTAGTTCAAATATAGCCCTTTATTTATAAAATAAGATATCTTATCCTCAGGAATAACATCGTCAAGAGAAGGAATATTAGTACGAGTGGCTACATACTCCGTTCGTTCGTTCGTTCGTCCTTCCCGAGATCTACCCCCAATACAAGCGACGGCTTTAGAGGTCTCCTACATAGCTTTACCACTAGAGGTTCAAAAGTTATAGTAGGTACCAGATCTTCTTTCAATGGTTAACTCGGTCAACTAAGGTGAACGACAAAAGGTTCGGGTGCTTTCTTGTGCAGCTTTACCCTAAAGCGAGAGGCTATGTTGGGAGTGCATGATTTGAGATAGACTCTCAAGGGCTCATCCGATGTTGTCCCAGTCTCTGCCTCATCGTCGACATCATTTTCACCTTCATCTTGGTTAACTTGCTTGTAGAGGATCGAGTCAAAGTAATAGGCCTCGACCCCTTTGAATGGATCAACGTCAGCAAATTCTATCTTGATGACGTCGTGATCATCTACGTACTTCAAGCACTGGTGCAAGTTTGACGACACGATTATATACTGATGTATCCATGGACGTCCCAACAGGATGTTGTAGGATACGTCTATAACATAGCTGGTGACCTCTGTTTTCAAGTTGTTGATCTGACCTGCATTGAAGCAACTGATGGAAATATTGGTTGCTGTCAGGCGATGTATCGGGATGCCCAAGGTCTGAAGTAGACTTCGCGGGATAATATTGATTGACGAACCGGGATCGATGTGCATCTGGTCTACCTTGATTGTGCCAATGTACCCCATATAATATAGAGGACGATAGGGCCAATTTCTCTTTAGCAATATGGTTATTTGCAAGAGTGTGATATTGGGTATCACCTCTATCACATTATTACAGTTAGGACACGCAGCAGGATTCTCAGCTGGCGACTTGACTTGCGCCAGGTAGGTGTTGGCATTCTGCAATGCCTCACTCAGAGCAACTCGAGTATCTTTGGAGAGTCAGAAAAACTTGAATAATGACAACTTCACTGGAGTATTGGCCAGTTATGCCAAGATGTCGAAGTTGTATGGCTTCTCCAGCCCCTAAGTTGTATCTTTATGCAGCGGTTTATCGAAGTGAGTTTCTTTCTGCTTAGACTTGTCCGCTGCCAGAGGCTAGGATAGACCCGGATTGGGTGTTGTAGGTGCGACGATTGGGAGCGCACTATCATCAAGTGTGTCATACTCACATTGGTACACCAGGACTTACCTCATTGTTCCCGCTATAGCTTCTTCGAAAGGGAAAGAAACCGCGTAGTAGGACTTGGATTTCTTGTCCTTATACTTGGTGGCAGAGGGTGTTGCCTGCTGCATCAAGTCTGACGCAAGATTTGGATGAATCCACATAACCTCCCCCTATGATATGGTGAAAGATATCAGCCCGACTGATTGGTCACGGGCTGGCTGGAGATTGATAACCTCAATTTTTGCCTTGGGGATCGGGATTACTCCGTCTTGGGCTTCCGTTGTCGGGAAGTTATCAAACTTGAGAGATACCATGTTAGAGGCAATTATTTTGTCATCAAAATCTAAGGTGAGGGCCTTGGTATCGCGCTTCAGGGGTTCTCGAGTCCGAGAAAGGGGAAGGACAGAGAGGAAGTGAAGAAAAAGGACGCTTTTATAGTCTCGCACCATAAGAATATGCTGGATGTACCGCTTCAGTGTATAGTAATCCCGTATCGCATGGTGGATGTATCGATGGTAGTGGCAGTACTTTGGATTATTCACATCGACTGCCTCAACGGGACGTTTGACGTCGGGGAGCCGAAGCTTATTTTCCTTCATTAGCACATCAAATATTGCCATGATGTCATCATCTTTGAAGGAATAAGTTTCCTTTGGTTTTGGAGCCTCTGCGAGCTTTGGCTTGGGCATCTTGGTTATATTGGCGACAAGAGCCTGCTTTCCCTTGCCATCCCAGGTGCTATTACCGCTGTTGTTATTGCAGTTGTAAGGGTATTTTCCCCTATCATCAGCGACGGGGATCGGTATTCCCAAGAGGCGGACGTCATTTACTTTTTTTTCTCAGTATCGATAATATTTATGATGAATATCGTCCAGTCTTTAAACTAAGAGTCGCCCATCCAGAATTTGACTATGGGAAAGAGATTTCTTCGGAAGGTGTCCATCAGCGTGGACTCAAGGTTACCAGGGGGTAATTTTAGCGCCGCTTGCCTGTATTGCTCGATGTATTCCCATACAGATTATTTTTCCCTTTGCATGATATCCATTAAAGAGGACATCATTATGTCATTTTCCTCGTTGTAGAACCGAGCAAGGAAAAGACCATTAAGATCGACAAACAATGAAATACAGTTGTCCTGGAGGCTGCAGAACCTATCAAATGCTATTCCAGATAATGCTCCGACAAAGAGCTTGGTTAAGAGGGCATCGTTGCAAGGTAGATACCCTATTGCCATCTCGAAGTAACTCATGAATTGATGGGGAGATATTTTCCCATCAAATAGAGTCAAGTTAAAGGGCTTGTACTTGGGTGTGTACGGTACATCTCTCCACTCGAGGGAATACGGTTGTCGAACCCCGAGCTCGCATAATAACTCCCGATTGCCCATTAAGTCTAAACGGGCCCAGAGTTCTTGTACCTCCCGCATTGCTTCCCAGGCTTTATCGACTATGGAAGGAGAAGACTATCCGGGCAGGGGATGATTTCTGCCAGCGGGTGGAGCGGTTGTATTTGAATCCCCGTTGGTCCTGTGGTCCAGGATTGCTTGACTAGAGACCATTGCTAGTTGTGAGGCTATATTTTCCTTGATCTCTAGCATTGTCTGGGTCAAGACTTGCATTGATGCACTCATGGTTTGCATCATGGCCTCAAGGGTTTTGAGGTATTTTTGATCGCTGGGGCCCTCGTGATCGTCCCCCGCCATGTATGTTTTTCTCACATGGAAAGAAATGGATGAGACGGTGGACATCGTACTTTTTGCCTCAGACTTTTGTCATAAATAATCATCTAGTAAAGTAGGTAGCTCTGCAACCTCTTTGGACTTGGAGGGAACACTACCCCCAGCGTAGGAAGATGCATCTTTTTGGCGAAGGCAGCCACCCCCAGGAACCTCCAAATCTATTCCTTGGGAATCACCGTCTTCTTTGAATGCCGGATTGTCATAGAGGTCTGGGGGATTACGACCCCCATCTTACATAGCTATGTGAGGTCCTAAGGAAGAACTACCCATATTGGCTGACAGCTTCTTCTTTGAGCGGGTGCCCCAAAAAATACCTTCTGTGGGTTCTGCTGCCTGTCCTCCTTGAACTTGTCTTCTTGACTCGCTGGCCGAGAGTGACGGACATGAGGTGCTGGACTTTCGACCTCCCCTCATAGAGGGGGCCTTCCGAGCGGAATAATATGAGGAAAAGGGCATCTCATCATCCTCTGGTGCTTGCACCTGTTCTCCGGGTTACCGTCGAGTGGGCGCCTTTGGTTGCGGCCGCTGGAATGCTGACAACCTATTTGTGGGTACTGCTACTTTGGTACATAAATAATTAATGATAATACTAGCACAGTGATGCCCTGGGAGGATACTTTATATGTCGAAGTTGATTCCCTTGCTTTGCGCTTGTGATTGATCACGTTACGCAAGTCAAGCGAGGGCTGATTCACCTTTGCACCCTTCTTATGAGTCCGGGTAGAATGAGCATATGTGTGCGTAGGTGTTAACTTTGCTTCCTGATCCGGGGTTCGTACAATAACTTTTCCCAGGTTACTGATGGAAGACTCTTTAGATTGACCCAGTCCAATTGTCACTGCGGGCTGGACATATGGGTCAGTTTTGTACAACTTTCTGTCAGGCGCATGCATAATTAGCGACGTCTGCTGACGGTCCATCGAATGAGCAATTGCTTGAGCTTGGCAATCTCGCATTGCCCTAGACTTCTTCGTTCTAGTACATGCTGGTGCATAGTTTGAAGAGTCAAAGTTCATATTTTCGCCTTTCTCAGCATGGCGCATGGAATCAGCGCTGCATGAGATTCGGTCGAAGACGGAACTTCTATTACTGTCCTGGCTGCATGTGGCCATCTGGCTGCGGCAACTGATCGGTGCCGCATAGTCCTCCTTATGAGGCTTTTGATATGGCCGCATAGAACGCGTCTTAGCGCTTAAACTTCTAGCATCGTAGTATTTTCCTCTGCCAGAGCTCAAGGGCTGAGCACTTTCCTTGTCCGAAGAGGTTGCCGCATGAAGGGCGTTAGCTCATGGGGACACATAATATGCATCCTATGCGGGAGAGAGAGATATGGGAAGTGCATGCTCCACAGTTGGGTGAGGTACAACGGCCTTTGCAACCCATGTCCTGCGGGTCTTCAGGTGTTGAGCATTTTTCTTGTCATAAAAGGCTGTCGCATTAAAGGCGTTAGCTCGTGTGGACGCATAATGTGCGTCCCCTGTGGCAGAGAGAGACAGGGAGCACATTCTCCACAGTTGGGTGAGGCACATCGGTCTTTGCAACCCATGTCCTGCGGGTCTTCTTAGGCTTTGCCAGGCTTGGAGAAGCGCCGCCCTCAGAGAGCATTTCCTCAAAGGCTTACTGGTCGAAGCGTATAACCATCATCCTTTGGGTCGAACCTAGCTTCGACACATTGGACTGCGTCATGACCTTCTCATCAGAGGAGAAAGAGGTCCCCAGCAGAGTCGCCACCTTGTTTACCATTGAAGTTAGTTTGGGGAAACTTTCACTTAACAAAAAAAAAGTAGAAACAAATCCTAGACATAAAATCTAAATACAATATTTTTAATCTGGGTAATGTGACGATGGAGATCGAGTACTGCAGTAACTCTCTTACTCTGTTTATGGTCCGACAGTAAATGAGGGATGCTCTCTTCTCTTCTCTCTCTTGAGCTTGTGTGCACGTACCTAGCTTGCCTGGAGGGGTATAGTCTTTGAAGCAGAAAAGCCAGCCAACCTTTAGAACGTCTAAGTTTTTCTTATTTATAGCAATCATATTGATGGGCTATAAGTGTCGTATGTGCTTCTGTTTGGTGGCCATAAGGGGGCTCCTTCAACAGGATACGGTTGCAACTGTAGGCGCATACAATGGGCAGGTTGCTATGTATACATCCTTAACAAGATGTAGTTGAGTCCAGACTGAGCTACCATATGGACGTTTGTTGCTATTTGCCGTTGCTGAAGATCTGGGCAATTCTCGTCTTTTGTTTGTGTTACTTGGTCAGCTTGACACATAGCCCGCATTTAGTTGGAGAGAATTACTTCAGTCGTAATAAAAAGATTTTGTCTCAGGGAACCCTGCAACGTTGGACGCATGGAGTCCGTGACGCATAGGACGCATGGAGTCCGTAATACATGGGGCCAGAGACGCATGAGGTCGGATACACATGGAACGCCTGGAGTCTGTGATGCATAGGGCCAGGGATGCATGGGACGCATGAAGCCTTTGTCGTGTTGTACATGTGATATTGCACGCTTGTCAGGAGTCATTATTAGTATGACGAGAGCTTCTTGTCGCTTAGTGTTTTCATATTTTTGAGGCGTTCAGAAAATTCTTTTTGTCAGGATTCTATGTCAGACATAATCTTTGTGTCATGCCTTTATGTGGCGAATATTGGGGTGCATGGATGTTGCTTTTTCTTGGCTGCATGGTCATTCTGCGGCTTAATTTCTTCTGAGTCGATCTTGGGGTACATGGTTGTTGGACGCATGGATCCATATTTTCTATGCTTCTACAAATATTACAAAACTATGTTATAATAGCAGCATAATTCAAGATAGTCCAAGAATATAAGTACGTGTGATTATGATGAATAAAAGTACAAATAGTTCAAGTTCATCAACAATCTAAGATCATCCGGGGTTTGTGCCTCTAGAGTTGCCATACTAACTTCTTGTCTATGTCTATGGTCGACCAAATGGGGTATGGACCTATAAAATTCTATAGTCTAGGCAACCCTTTCTTCTTACACTAGCATATATTCAGTGTCATTCAATTATACTTCACTAAGGGATCTTTAAGGACTATGGGATGCTAGGTTTGTAAGGCATGCTACCTAACTTACAAGAATTTAACTAATAGTGTAATTGACCAATGGATGATATATACCTAGTACAAGTCACATTCCTAACCTCTATCAAGCACGAAAGAAAAGATAAGATTTACATTATGAAAGGATAAAGCAAGATGCAATTTAAGTAATCAAATAAGAATTTGAAACAAAATCAAGGGAGGTGATTAAATAAGTGGATGAGATCATATACTCTAATCCTATACGCATGCTTGCTTAGTACAGTAATATAACCGAAACAATATTCTCTCGACCTGCATGGGCCACCATAAAAATATATCACGTTCCAGTCCCAAAATACGTAGGACTAGGAATACGTAAGCATGTCAGCCGTATATATATGGCAACTCCAATATATAAAAATTATAACACATACGCACACTGTATTATGAATAACAATTCACAAGTGGTATATATAAGTCACATGCACAACTAATCTCATCCACATAATCAAATAGAAATGAATAACCAATCAACTATATAACTGAATCAAGTACGAAAATACTTGATAAGAACAATTAGTTGAGTAGAGACAAATTCACTATCAAACTAGAATATAAATCGAATCTGACTACTTAAAATAATAGGCGAAAGAAAGACTAGCAACCTAATAAGTCTATAGACTACGAACCAAATAATCTCGAAGAAAAAGAGCTCCACGAAAGAGAATGGAGTAGCAAGTCCTGGTCCATGCTCCTGCGAATAGTTATGATCGTCTATACCTGGGGACAAAATTCGGATCCAGGTCTATAGAGGGACGTGACAAAATACAATAAAAGCATTCTATATAAACTGAAGTAAGAAATTAAATAAATATGCAAAGGTAACCATCTAATGTGTAATTTAGAAGACAATCTTCGTACGTATGAGTGGGATTGTTGGCTCATGTACATATAATAATAAGGTATCTAATAATATAATATCATCATACCAAGTTCCATTCGGAGACTATGGCTTACCGATTTGGCTATCCCATACGTATAATGATTGTCTTTCCCCTCATCCCTGCACTGATCATGTCGCATATACAACATGTCTAATATTGTAAATGTATTAGTCTCTAATATACTAATCATAACAGTTACATTCTAATCGTCACACGTTCCTTACGTATCGGTAGCGAACCGTGTACGTAGTCCGTGCCCCTAATAAAATATCACAAATCGTGTCATATGTGTGTCATGGTCCAATGAGATGTAAAGATATCCCATCATCAGGAGGTAGTCTGCTAAAACCAAGTCAACATGCATAAAATAAATAAAAGCTACGAAAGACAACGAATACCGTCGTTTGCACCCAAGTCAACTTAGACGTACAATTTATATGGAAATAAATATGAAATAATAAAGTAAAATACTAAAATAAAATAATACTAGAAGTAAATATAGCAAGGTATCTTGCCTGGTATCCGAGCAGAGTTTAGACAATGTCATGGCGATGAATATATCAAGTCAACAGTAACACAAAGAGAGGAAGATGTTCAAACGTCTCCAGATAGTGAAATAAACATCACCAACGTTCTCAAAATAAGCAAAATAGTTAGAAAATATTATCCTTTTGTCCAATTTGGACAGAAGAGCAAAACGGTAATTTTTGGGTCAAAGTAGGGTCCACGTGTGGTCCACTTTGCTCCAAAAAATGTGCCAGGGGTAAATATTTCTAAATTAGACAAATTATAGGTCAAATGTTTTTAAATGACGATATAGACTTAATGGTATGTCCAGTTTTGGATTCCGGTGAGCCGATCACAAAATCGCTCATCAAGTCGAATCGTGGGGCCTGCAAAACGGCAATCCGTCGACTGACTCAAAATCAGAGGAAACTTGGGTCAAAAGATAGGTCAAACTTTGCGAGTCCAATGGTGAAAGTTTCATTGCGATCCGATGAGCGTACACAAACTAATATGATAAGTTACAAAATACCGATATAGGGGACTTTCGACTGATAAGGGTTGATTCCGACGTGCACACACGTATGAATCAACTTCCGCGAAAATCCACAAGTCATAATATACCATACACTCCTTTTTGTGCAATTGGTACGCGACGGGGTGCCTGGTTTGGCAGGATACCCCATATCACAAGATTTTAGTTTTGAAAAATATGGTTTTTAGTCAACTTCTAACAGAAATAACTAGACAAATAAAGCAAATTAATTAAAACTAAAAGAATATAATTTTCCTGGTTATATGGTCTAAAAGTCTATTCAAACATATTTTTGAAATAGTTAATGGATTAGGAGAAAACTGAATGTGAACTGAGGTACTTGGACTGATTTTCTAACTGTTTCCAGAATAGGTAGTCTCCCACTTCACGTCGATTTTTCTCCCAAACCAGAACACCAAAAAACATTTCGCTTGAAGGGGTTCCTAGAGGGTTATGTTGTGAGCGTGTACGAAGAAACCATTCAAAAAAATGTTGAGAGGTGAGAGAGATATGTTACCTAGAAGTAGGGTGCATAGGGGGTTGCTGTCAGTATCCACGCGGATCGGGGGGTTCAGCTTCGGTTCGGCGGTCATGGGTGACCGGAGGTCGGCAGGCAAGGGTCGGGTAAGTGGTCACAGAGGAAGGAGAGGTGAAGAAGAGTCTAGGGTTAGGGTTTCAGCTTATAGATGTATATATAGAGAGGAAAAGAGGGAGGGGGGGTACTCGCGAGTCTGGAGGGATCGCGGACTTGGGGTCGCTGGGTAGGGTCGGGTATAGGGTTTGGGTGTAAAGTATTGTATTAGGGATCGGGTGTGGGGAGCTGTTGTTACGGTATCGGGTCGGTTAACTGAGGGGTTAGGGATAATATATGGTATAAAGGGTTTAGTTAGGATTATAGTTAGAGATATTTCTTTTTCTTTTATTATAAGTAAATATATATTTATATATATACCCATAAAAATCCAAAAAAATATATATAACAATCAGAAAATATCTATAATGCATTTTATAATTAAGTATTCTATAAATTGGGACATGGAGATAAATATAACTATTAAAAATAATAATTTTTAATTAGTAAAAGAAATGTCGATATATATATATATATATATATATATATATATATATATATATATATATATATATATATATATATATATATATATATTCCAACTTCAAAATTATTATTATTATTATTATTATTATTATTATTATTATTATTATTATTATTTCTTATAAATAGCTGCATATTCAAAAATACTAAGAATGTATCTAAAATATTTCTAAAAATATTTGTTACTCTTTATTAAATAGTTTACTCCGAATTTTTTTTATTTTTTTTGGAAACCATTTATAACTACTAAATACAAATAAATATTTATATCAGATATTAAATCAAGAATTTCATTTCCTATTTAGCTAATAAATAACTAGAGAAAAAATATCCAACAATTCAATAAATAAAAAGAAAAAAATTACTAAAATTGTAAATTAAAAATTTGAGGGTTTACAGATGTGACGCATCGCTTCTGGAAAACGTGTTAGTCTACCCTTGCTCAATTGACATCGCATTAGGTGGTATCGATACATTGTGTAACTTAAGGGTGAGAACCTAGCATTCCATCGTTACTCATTTTTCAGTGCACTGGATTATAACGATGCAATGCGTCACTACTGAAGAACGACGCAATGTATATTCTGTAAATATTTTACACTATTTGTCGGCTATCTAATGCAACCTTCCTCTTTTATCCTGACATGAGATTGACAATGAAAATATAGAACATTAAGCACATGGAGGAGTTTATGGGTATATTACTACTCTTTAAAAAACATCAGCAATAAAAGTAGGTTTTGAAAGTTGTCTTTAACCAATTTTTTTAGGAATATCTTTTTATCAAAATAAGAAGCAAGCAATCACCATCATTTTGGGGCTACTGTTTTTTTTGGGTAATTATAAGGGCACTGCACATTTTACTCGGGGCTAGCCCATTGAAAATTTACAAAAAATTACAAGTTTGTCATCCTAAAAGTTACTTGGGGCTAGCCCAAATTGTTATAATCAGGACTGTCAAAATTTTGACAGTCCTACAAATTGTTAGGACTGTCATAATTTTGACAGTCCCACAAGCTATGTGGACTGTCAAAATTTTGACAGTCCTAATTTTAACTCACTGAAAATTTTATATAAAACTAGGACTGTCAAGATTTTGACAGTCCCACAAACAATGAGGACTGTCAAAATTTTGACAGTCCTCCTTTGGGGCTAGCCCAAATTGTTATAATCAGGACTGTCAAAATTTTGACAGTCCTATCACTTGGAAGGACTGTCAAAATTTTGACAGTCCTCATTTGGGGCTAGCCCAAATTGTTATAATCAGGACTGTCAAAATTTTGACAGTCCTACCACTTGGAAGGACTGTCAAAATTTTGACAGTCTTACAAATTGTTAGGACTGTCAAAATTTTGACAGTCCCACAAGCTATGTGGACTGTCAAAATTTTGACAGTCCTAATTTTAACCCACTGAAAATTTTATATAAAACTAGGACTGTCCCA